>JBAIZL010000002.1:293210419-293860419 GCA_036971475.1 Prosapia bicincta
GCATGAAAGAGTATATCATATGGTAATTATTAAGATCAGCGACTACAGCAAAATATTTTATACTCGTCAAAAAGGCCTGACCTTAGCGGCAAATTCAAGTCACGTAACCCATAAGATGCTTTCTGATTGGCCGACAGATGCCACGTGACATTACAACTGAAAAAGGCGCGAATCCTAGTTAACTCCAGCGGCAAAACAATCTCAGCCATCTTATAAGGAGAGATCAACCATCAATTAACAAGTTACAAGGGAAGAAACAAAACCTAGTGCTACCTCAGGGTGACGCTGCTACTCGGGGAAGAGGGGGAATTCCATCGTACCAAAGAAGGGGGAAGCTGAGAATACATTGGTTTACAATAAATATCCACAAGAGAAAAGATGACGTTGGAAGAACATAAAGTCACTGGAAGGAAACAACACAACTCTAGAAGGTGTTTTATTCTTTAGAACAACTGTTTAATATGATTCGCAATAAAAACCCAAGGTTGTGGTGTCACACCGATGCCACCAGTATGCAAGAGCCTTGCGGCATTTACAGAAGACGCAACCAAGCCCCAGTGCATGCGGTAGTCCGTGTGAAAAATGGGAAAAAGTAGAAAAATGGTGAAAAAGAAGAATGTGGCAAGTACCTGCCTTCCGGTTCCACCTCCATGCCAAAGCTCACAAAGATAGAGCCTTCAAGTTGGGATTATCTCCAGTCTTACGTGTGAAACTTGTAAACCCAAGAATTTAACCTCAAACTCTTGACTCCCGTCTGGGTGGCTAGCGTCAGGTCCGAGATGGGGGGGGTTGATGCCACAACCCATGGTATCTATATGTAATAGTCATCGACCTGGATGGAAAGCCTAGACTGGTCACTGGGCCGCCCCTGGCACAAGACGAACTCCAACCAGGGAGAACGTTTCTGCCGCTTTTCCAGAACTACGCGGATAGAAGCATCCGTGCGGCCAGGTTTCCGTTCCTCAATACTCCGTCATTAGACTTGAGTCTTGGTCCTAGCCGGGCATAGTCCATCCCGTAAGTCCTTGAGAGCTCTGCAACCAGACAGGGCCGGACGGATTGCTTTACGTTTTTACAGTATATAAAACGACAATTGCGGCCCTTATTATGCGTATTGCATTACACCCATTACAGCCAACAAACAAATACAAAAAATACAAGTTACTTTATTTGCACAGTTTTCAACTCATTCTTCTGCAAGGCTTATTATTGCGGCCCTTATTATGCGTATTGCATTACACTCATTGCAGCCAGCAAACAAATACAAAAATACAAATTACTTTATTTGCACAGTTTTCAACTCATTCTTGCAGAAGCCTTATTATTGCGGCCCTTATTATGCGTATTGCAATACACCCATTGCAGCCAACAAACAAATACAAAAAATACAAGTTACTTTATTTGCACAGTTTTCAACTCATTCTTGTAGAAGCATTATTATTGCGGCCCTTATTATGCGTATTGCAAAACACCCATTGCAGCCAACAAACAAATACAAAAAATACAAGTTACTTTATTTGCACAGTTTTCAACTCATTCTTGCAGAAGCCTTATTATTGCGGCCCTTATTATGCGTATTGCAATACACCCATTGCAGCCAACAAACAAATACAAAAAATACAAGTTACTTTATTTGCACAGTTTTCAACTCATTCTTGTAGAAGCCTTATTATTGCGGCCCTTATTATGCGTATTGCAATAAACCCATTGCAGCCAACAAACAAATACAAAAAATACAAGTTATTTTATTTGCACAGTTTTCAACTCATTCTTGCAGAAGCCTTATTATTGCGGCCCTTATTATGCGTATTGCATTACAGCCATTGCAGCCAACAAACAAATACAAAAAATACAAGTTACTTTTTGTGCGCAGTTTTTAACTGATTCTTCTACAAGGCTTATTATTGCGGCCCTTATTATGCGTATTGCATTACACCCATTGCTGCCAACAAACAAATACAAAAAATACAAGTTACTTTATTTGCACAGTTTTTAACTCATTCTTCTACAAGGCTTTTTATTGCGGCCCTTATTACGCGTATTGCATTACACTCATTGCAGCCAGCAAACAAATACAAAAATACAACTTACTTTATTTGCACAGTTTTCAACTCATTCTTCTGCAAGGCTTATTATTGCGGCCCTTATTATGCGTATTGCATTACACTCATTGCAGCCAGCAAACAAATACAAAAATACTACTTACTTTATTTGTACAGTTTTCAACTCATTCTTGCAGAAGCCTTATTATTGCGGCCCTTATTATGCGTATTGCATTACACTCATTGCAGCCAGCAAACAAATACAAAAATACAACTTACTTTATTTGCACAGTTTTTAACTCATTCTTCTACAAGGCTTATTATTGCGGTCCTTATTATGCGTATTGCATTACACCCATTGCACCCAACAAACAAATACAAGAAATACAACTTACTTTATTTGCACAGTTTTCAACTCATTCTTGCAGAAGCCTTATTATTGCGGCCCTTATTATGCGTATTGCATCACACTCATTGCAGCCAGCAAACAAATACAAAAATACAACTTACTTTATTTGCACAGTTTTTAACTCAACTTCTACAAGGCTTATTATTGCGGTCCTTATTATGCGTATTGCATTACACCCATTGCACCCAACAAACAAATACAAGAAATACAACTTACTTTATTTGCACAGTTTTCAACTCATTCTTGCAGAAGCCTTATTATTGCGGCCCTTATTATGCGTATTGCATCACACTCATTGCAGCCAGCAAACAAATACAAAAATACAAGTTACTTTATTTGCACAGTTTTTAACTCATCTTCTACAAGGCTTATTATTGCGGTCCTTATTATGCGTATTGCATTACACCCATTGCACCCAACAAACAAATACAAGAAATACAACTTACTTTATTTGCACAGTTTTCAACTCATTCTTGCAGAAGCCTTATTATTGCGGCCCTTATTATGCGTATTGCATTACACTCATTGCAGCCAGCAAACAAATACAAAAATACAAATTACTTTATTTGCACAGTTTTCAACTCATTCTTGCAGAAGCCTTATTATTGCGGCCCTTATTATGCGTATTGCATTACATTCATTGCAGCCAGCAAACAAATACAAAAATACAAGTTACTTTATTTGCACAGTTTTTAACTCATCTTCTACAAGGCTTATTATTGCGGCCCTTATTATGCGTAATGCATTACACCCATTGCAGCCAACAAACAAATACAAGAAATACAAGTTACTTTATTTGCACAGTTTTCAACTCATTCTTGCAGAAGCCTTATTATTGCGGCCCTTATTATGTGTATTGCATTACACCCATTGCAGCCAGCAAACAAATACAAGAAATACAAGTTACTTTAATTGAACAGTTTTTAACTCATTCTTCTACAAGGCTTATTATTGCGGTCCTTATTATGCGTATTGCATTACACCCACTGCAGCCAACAAACAAATACAAGAAATAAAAGTTACTTTATTTGCACAGTTTTTAACTCATTCTTCTACAAGGCATTTTATTGCGGCCCTTATTACGCGTATTGCATTACACTCATTGCAGCCAGCAAACAAATACAAAAATACAACTTACTTTATTTGCACAGTTTTCAACTCATTCTTCTGCAAGGCTTATTATTGCGGCCCTTATTATGCGTATTGCATTACACTCATTGCAGCCAGCAAACAAATACAAAAATACAAATTACTTTATTTGCACAGTTTTCAACTCATTCTTGCAGAAGCCTTATTATTGCGGCCCTTATTATGCGTATTGCAATACACCCATTGCAGCCAACAAACAAATACAAAAAATACAAGTTACTTTATTTGCACAGTTTTCAACTCATTCTTGTAGAAGCCTTATTATTGCGGCCCTTATTATGCGTATTGCAATAAACCCATTGCAGCCAACAAACAAATACAAAAAATACAAGTTATTTTATTTGCACAGTTTTCAACTCATTCTTGCAGAAGCCTTATTATTGCGGCCCTTATTATGCGTATTGCATTACAGCCATTGCAGCCAACAAACAAATACAAAAAATACAAGTTACTTTTTGTGCGCAGTTTTTAACTGATTCTTCTACAAGGCTTATTATTGCGGCCCTTATTATGCGTATTGCATTACACCCATTGCTGCCAACAAACAAATACAAAAAATACAAGTTACTTTATTTGCACAGTTTTTAACTCATTCTTCTACAAGGCTTTTTATTGCGGCCCTTATTACGCGTATTGCATTACACTCATTGCAGCCAGCAAACAAATACAAAAATACAACTTACTTTATTTGCACAGTTTTCAACTCATTCTTCTGCAAGGCTTATTATTGCGGCCCTTATTATGCGTATTGCATTACACTCATTGCAGCCAGCAAACAAATACAAAAATACTACTTACTTTATTTGTACAGTTTTCAACTCATTCTTGCAGAAGCCTTATTATTGCGGCCCTTATTATGCGTATTGCATTACACTCATTGCAGCCAGCAAACAAATACAAAAATACAACTTACTTTATTTGCACAGTTTTTAACTGATTCTTCTACAAGGCTTATTATTGCGGTCCTTATTATGCGTATTGCATTACACCCATTGCACCCAACAAACAAATACAAGAAATACAACTTACTTTATTTGCACAGTTTTCAACTCATTCTTGCAGAAGCCTTATTATTGCGGCCCTTATTATGCGTATTGCATCACACTCATTGCAGCCAGCAAACAAATACAAAAATACAACTTACTTTATTTGCACAGTTTTTAACTCATCTTCTACAAGGCTTATTATTGCGGTCCTTATTATGCGTATTGCATTACACCCATTGCACCCAACAAACAAATACAAGAAATACAACTTACTTTATTTGCACAGTTTTCAACTCATTCTTGCAGAAGCCTTATTATTGCGGCCCTTATTATGCGTATTGCATCACACTCATTGCAGCCAGCAAACAAATACAAAAATACAAGTTACTTTATTTGCACAGTTTTTAACTCATCTTCTACAAGGCTTATTATTGCGGTCCTTATTATGCGTATTGCATTACAACCATTGCACCCAACAAACAAATACAAGAAATACAACTTACTTTATTTGCACAGTATTCAACTCATTCTTGCAGAAGCCTTATTATTGCGGCCCTTATTATGCGTATTGCATTACACTCATTGCAGCCAGCAAACAAATACAAAAATACAAATTACTTTATTTGCACAGTTTTCAACTCATTCTTGCAGAAGCCTTATTATTGCGGCCCTTATTATGCGTATTGCATTACATTCATTGCAGCCAGCAAACAAATACAAAAATACAAGTTACTTTATTTGCACAGTTTTTAACTCATCTTCTACAAGGCTTATTATTGCGGCCCTTATTATGCGTAATGCATTACACCCATTGCAGCCAACAAACAAATACAAGAAATACAAGTTACTTTATTTGCACAGTTTTCAACTCATTCTTGCAGAAGCCTTATTATTGCGGCCCTTATTATGCGTATTGCATTACACCCATTGCACCCAACAAACAAATACAAGAAATAAAAGTTACTTTATTTGCACAGTTTTCAACTCATTCTTGTAGAAGCCTTATTATTGCGGCCCTTATTATGTGTATTGCATTACACCCATTGCAGCCAGCAAACAAATACAAGAAATACAAGTTACTTTAATTGAACAGTTTTTAACTCATTCTTCTACAAGGCTTATTATTGCGGTCCTTATTATGCGTATTGCATTACACCCACTGCAGCCAACAAACAAATACAAGAAATAAAAGTTACTTTATTTGCACAGTTTTTAACTCATTCTTCTACAAGGCTTATTATTGCGGTCCTTATTATGCGTAATGCATTACACCCATTGCAGCCAACAAACAAATACAAGAAATACAAGTTACTTTATTTGCACAGTTTTTAACTCATTCTTCTACAAGGCTTATTATTGCGGCCCTTATTATGCGTATTGCATTACACTCATTGCAGCCAGCAAACAAATACAAGAAATAAAAGTTACTTTATTTGCACAGTTTTTAACTCATTCTTATAGAAGCCTTATTATTGCGGCCCTTTTTATGTGTATTGCATTACACTCATTGCAGCCAACAAACAAATACAAGGAATACAAGTTACTTTATTTGCACAGTTTTTAACTCATTCTTATAGAAGCCTTATTATTGCGGTCCTTTTTATGTGTATTGCATTACACTCATTGCAGCCAACAAACAAATACAAGAAATACAAGTTACTTTATTTGCACAGTTTTTAACTCATTCTTCTACAAGGCTTATTATTGCGGCCCTTATTATGCGTATTGCATTACACTCATTGCAGCCAACAAACAAATACAAGGAATACAAGTTACTTTATTTGCACAGTTTTTAACTCATTCTTATAGAAGCCTTATTATTGCGGTCCTTTTTATGTGTATTGCATTACACTCATTGCAGCCAACAAACAAATACAAGAAATACAAGTTACTTTATTTGCACAGTTTTTAACTCATTCTTCTACAAGGCTTATTATTGCGGTCCTTATTATGCGTAATGCATTACACCCATTGCAGCCAACAAACAAATACAAGAAATACAAGTTACTTTATTTGCACAGTTTTTAACTCATTCTTCTACAAGGCTTATTATTGCGGCCCTTATTATGCGTATTGCATTACACTCATTGCAGCCAGCAAAAAAAATACAAGAAATACAAGTTACTTTATTTGCACAGTTTTTAACTCATTCTTCTACAAGGCTTATTATTGCGGCCCTTATTATGCGTATTGCATTACACTCATTGCAGCCAACAAACAAATACAAGGAATACAAGTTACTTTATTTGCACAGTTTTTAACTCATTCTTATAGAAGCCTTATTATTGCGGTCCTTTTTATGTGTATTGCATTACACTCATTGCAGCCAACAAACAAATACAAGAAATACAAGTTACTTTATTTGCACAGTTTTTAACTCATTCTTCTACAAGGCTTATTATTGCGGCCCTTATTATGCGTAATGCATTACACCCATTGCAGCCAACAAACAAATACAAGAAATACAAGTTACTTTATTTGCACAGTTTTTAACTCATTCTTCTACAAGGCTTATTATTGCGGTCCTTATTATGCGTAATGCATTACACCCATTGCAGCCAACAAACAAATACAAGAAATACAAGTTACTTTATTTGCACAGTTTTTAACTCATTCTTCTACAAGGCTTATTATTGCGGCCCTTATTATGCGTATTGCATTACACTCATTGCAGCCAGCAAACAAATACAAGAAATAAAAGTTACTTTATTTGCACAGTTTTTAACTCATTCTTATAGAAGCCTTATTATTGCGGCCCTTTTTATGTGTATTGCATTACACTCATTGCAGCCAACAAACAAATACAAGGAATACAAGTTACTTTATTTGCACAGTTTTTAACTCATTCTTCTACATGGCTTATTATTGCGGTCCTTATTATGCGTATTGCATTACACTCATTGCAGCCAGCAAAAAAAATACAAGAAATACAAGTTACTTTATTTGCACAGTTTTTAACTCATTCTTCTACAAGGCTTAATATTGCGGCCCTTATTATGCGTATTGCATTACACTCATTGCAGCCAGCAAAAAAAATACAAGAAATACAAGTTACTTTATTTGCACAGTTTTTAACTCATTCTTCTACAAGGCTTATTATTGCGGCCCTTATTATGCGTATTGCATTACACTCATTGCAGCCAACAAACAAATACAAGGAATACAAGTTACTTTATTTGCACAGTTTTTAACTCACTCTTCTACAAGGCTTATTATTGCGGTCCTTATTATGCGTAATGCATTACACCCATTGCAGCCAACAAACAAATACAAGAAATACAAGTTACTTTATTTGCACAGTTTTTAACTCATTCTTCTACAAGGCTTATTATTGCGGTCCTTATTATGCGTATTGCATTACACTCATTGCAGCCAGCAAAAAAAATACAAGAAATACAAGTTACTTTATTTGCACAGTTTTTAACTCATTCTTCTACAAGGCTTATTATTGCGGCCCTTATTATGCGTATTGCATTACACTCATTGCAGCCAGCAAACAAATACAAGAAATACAAGTTACTTTATTTGCACAGTTTTTAACTCATTCTTATAGAAGCCTTATTATTGCGGCCCTTATTATGCGTATTGCATTACACCCATTGCACCCAACAAACAAATACAAGAAATAAAAGTTACTTTATTTGCACAGTTTTCAACTCATTCTTGTAGAAGCCTTATTATTGCGGCCCTTATTATGTGTATTGCATTACACCCATTGCAGCCAGCAAACAAATACAAGAAATACAAGTTACTTTAATTGAACAGTTTTTAACTCATTCTTCTACAAGGCTTATTATTGCGGTCCTTATTATGCGTATTGCATTACACCCACTGCAGCCAACAAACAAATACAAGAAATAAAAGTTACTTTATTTGCACAGTTTTTAACTCATTCTTCTACAAGGCTTATTATTGCGGTCCTTATTATGCGTAATGCATTACACCCATTGCAGCCAACAAACAAATACAAGAAATACAAGTTACTTTATTTGCACAGTTTTTAACTCATTCTTCTACAAGGCTTATTATTGCGGCCCTTATTATGCGTATTGCATTACACTCATTGCAGCCAGCAAACAAATACAAGAAATAAAAGTTACTTTATTTGCACAGTTTTTAACTCATTCTTATAGAAGCCTTATTATTGCGGCCCTTTTTATGTGTATTGCATTACACTCATTGCAGCCAACAAACAAATACAAGGAATACAAGTTACTTTATTTGCACAGTTTTTAACTCATTCTTATAGAAGCCTTATTATTGCGGTCCTTTTTATGTGTATTGCATTACACTCATTGCAGCCAACAAACAAATACAAGAAATACAAGTTACTTTATTTGCACAGTTTTTAACTCATTCTTCTACAAGGCTTATTATTGCGGCCCTTATTATGCGTATTGCATTACACTCATTGCAGCCAACAAACAAATACAAGGAATACAAGTTACTTTATTTGCACAGTTTTTAACTCATTCTTATAGAAGCCTTATTATTGCGGTCCTTTTTATGTGTATTGCATTACACTCATTGCAGCCAACAAACAAATACAAGAAATACAAGTTACTTTATTTGCACAGTTTTTAACTCATTCTTCTACAAGGCTTATTATTGCGGCCCTTATTATGCGTAATGCATTACACACATTGCAGCCAACAAACAAATACAAGAAATACAAGTTACTTTATTTGCACAGTTTTTAACTCATTCTTCTACAAGGCTTATTATTGCGGTCCTTATTATGCGTAATGCATTACACCCATTGCAGCCAACAAACAAATACAAGAAATACAAGTTACTTTATTTGCACAGTTTTTAACTCATTCTTCTACAAGGCTTATTATTGCGGCCCTTATTATGCGTATTGCATTACACTCATTGCAGCCAGCAAAAAAAATACAAGAAATACAAGTTACTTTATTTGCACAGTTTTTAACTCATTCTTCTACAAGGCTTATTATTGCGGCCCTTATTATGCGTATTGCATTACACTCATTGCAGCCAACAAACAAATACAAGGAATACAAGTTACTTTATTTGCACAGTTTTTAACTCATTCTTATAGAAGCCTTATTATTGCGGTCCTTTTTATGTGTATTGCATTACACTCATTGCAGCCAACAAACAAATACAAGAAATACAAGTTACTTTATTTGCACAGTTTTTAACTCATTCTTCTACAAGGCTTATTATTGCGGCCCTTATTATGCGTAATGCATTACACCCATTGCAGCCAACAAACAAATACAAGAAATACAAGTTACTTTATTTGCACAGTTTTTAACTCATTCTTCTACAAGGCTTATTATTGCGGTCCTTATTATGCGTAATGCATTACACCCATTGCAGCCAACAAACAAATACAAGAAATACAAGTTACTTTATTTGCACAGTTTTTAACTCATTCTTCTACAAGGCTTATTATTGCGGCCCTTATTATGCGTATTGCATTACACTCATTGCAGCCAGCAAACAAATACAAGAAATAAAAGTTACTTTATTTGCACAGTTTTTAACTCATTCTTATAGAAGCCTTATTATTGCGGCCCTTTTTATGTGTATTGCATTACACTCATTGCAGCCAACAAACAAATACAAGGAATACAAGTTACTTTATTTGCACAGTTTTTAACTCATTCTTCTACATGGCTTATTATTGCGGTCCTTATTATGCGTATTGCATTACACTCATTGCAGCCAGCAAAAAAAATACAAGAAATACAAGTTACTTTATTTGCACAGTTTTTAACTCATTCTTCTACAAGGCTTAATATTGCGGCCCTTATTATGCGTATTGCATTACACTCATTGCAGCCAGCAAAAAAAATACAAGAAATACAAGTTACTTTATTTGCACAGTTTTTAACTCATTCTTCTACAAGGCTTATTATTGCGGCCCTTATTATGCGTATTGCATTACACTCATTGCAGCCAACAAACAAATACAAGGAATACAAGTTACTTTATTTGCACAGTTTTTAACTCACTCTTCTACAAGGCTTATTATTGCGGTCCTTATTATGCGTAATGCATTACACCCATTGCAGCCAACAAACAAATACAAGAAATACAAGTTACTTTATTTGCACAGTTTTTAACTCATTCTTCTACAAGGCTTATTATTGCGGTCCTTATTATGCGTATTGCATTACACTCATTGCAGCCAGCAAAAAAAATACAAGAAATACAAGTTACTTTATTTGCACAGTTTTTAACTCATTCTTCTACAAGGCTTATTATTGCGGCCCTTATTATGCGTATTGCATTACACTCATTGCAGCCAGCAAACAAATACAAGAAATACAAGTTACTTTATTTGCACAGTTTTTAACTCATTCTTATAGAAGCCTTATTATTGCGGCCCTTATTATGCGTATTGCATTACACCCATTGCACCCAACAAACAAATACAAGAAATAAAAGTTACTTTATTTGCACAGTTTTCAACTCATTCTTGTAGAAGCCTTATTATTGCGGCCCTTATTATGTGTATTGCATTACACCCATTGCAGCCAGCAAACAAATACAAGAAATACAAGTTACTTTAATTGAACAGTTTTTAACTCATTCTTCTACAAGGCTTATTATTGCGGTCCTTATTATGCGTATTGCATTACACCCACTGCAGCCAACAAACAAATACAAGAAATAAAAGTTACTTTATTTGCACAGTTTTTAACTCATTCTTCTACAAGGCTTATTATTGCGGTCCTTATTATGCGTAATGCATTACACCCATTGCAGCCAACAAACAAATACAAGAAATACAAGTTACTTTATTTGCACAGTTTTTAACTCATTCTTCTACAAGGCTTATTATTGCGGCCCTTATTATGCGTATTGCATTACACTCATTGCAGCCAGCAAACAAATACAAGAAATAAAAGTTACTTTATTTGCACAGTTTTTAACTCATTCTTATAGAAGCCTTATTATTGCGGCCCTTTTTATGTGTATTGCATTACACTCATTGCAGCCAACAAACAAATACAAGGAATACAAGTTACTTTATTTGCACAGTTTTTAACTCATTCTTATAGAAGCCTTATTATTGCGGTCCTTTTTATGTGTATTGCATTACACTCATTGCAGCCAACAAACAAATACAAGAAATACAAGTTACTTTATTTGCACAGTTTTTAACTCATTCTTCTACAAGGCTTATTATTGCGGCCCTTATTATGCGTATTGCATTACACTCATTGCAGCCAACAAACAAATACAAGGAATACAAGTTACTTTATTTGCACAGTTTTTAACTCATTCTTATAGAAGCCTTATTATTGCGGTCCTTTTTATGTGTATTGCATTACACTCATTGCAGCCAACAAACAAATACAAGAAATACAAGTTACTTTATTTGCACAGTTTTTAACTCATTCTTCTACAAGGCTTATTATTGCGGCCCTTATTATGCGTAATGCATTACACACATTGCAGCCAACAAACAAATACAAGAAATACAAGTTACTTTATTTGCACAGTTTTTAACTCATTCTTCTACAAGGCTTATTATTGCGGTCCTTATTATGCGTAATGCATTACACCCATTGCAGCCAACAAACAAATACAAGAAATACAAGTTACTTTATTTGCACAGTTTTTAACTCATTCTTCTACAAGGCTTATTATTGCGGCCCTTATTATGCGTATTGCATTACACTCATTGCAGCCAGCAAAAAAAATACAAGAAATACAAGTTACTTTATTTGCACAGTTTTTAACTCATTCTTCTACAAGGCTTATTATTGCGGCCCTTATTATGCGTATTGCATTACACTCATTGCAGCCAACAAACAAATACAAGGAATACAAGTTACTTTATTTGCACAGTTTTTAACTCATTCTTATAGAAGCCTTATTATTGCGGTCCTTTTTATGTGTATTGCATTACACTCATTGCAACCAACAAACAAATACAAGAAATACAAGTTACTTTATTTGCACAGTTTTTAACTCATTCTTCTACAAGGCTTATTATTGCGGCCCTTATTATGCGTAATGCATTACACCCATTGCAGCCAACAAACAAATACAAGAAATACAAGTTACTTTATTTGCACAGTTTTTAACTCATTCTTCTACAAGGCTTATTATTGCGGTCCTTATTATGCGTAATGCATTACACCCATTGCAGCCAACAAACAAATACAAGAAATACAAGTTACTTTATTTGCACAGTTTTTAACTCATTCTTCTACAAGGCTTATTATTGCGGCCCTTATTATGCGTATTGCATTACACTCATTGCAGCCAGCAAACAAATACAAGAAATAAAAGTTACTTTATTTGCACAGTTTTTAACTCATTCTTATAGAAGCCTTATTATTGCGGCCCTTTTTATGTGTATTGCATTACACTCATTGCAGCCAACAAACAAATACAAGGAATACAAGTTACTTTATTTGCACAGTTTTTAACTCATTCTTCTACATGGCTTATTATTGCGGTCCTTATTATGCGTATTGCATTACACTCATTGCAGCCAGCAAAAAAAATACAAGAAATACAAGTTACTTTATTTGCACAGTTTTTAACTCATTCTTCTACAAGGCTTATTATTGCGGCCCTTATTATGCGTATTGCATTACACTCATTGCAGCCAGCAAAAAAAATACAAGAAATACAAGTTACTTTATTTGCACAGTTTTTAACTCACTCTTCTACAAGGCTTATTATTGCGGTCCTTATTATGCGTAATGCATTACACCCATTGCAGCCAACAAACAAATACAAGAAATACAAGTTACTTTATTTGCACAGTTTTTAACTCATTCTTCTACAAGGCTTATTATTGCGGTCCTTATTATGCGTATTGCATTACACTCATTGCAGCCAGCAAAAAAAATACAAGAAATACAAGTTACTTTATTTGCACAGTTTTTAACTCATTCTTCTACAAGGCTTATTATTGCGGCCCTTATTATGCGTATTGCATTACACTCATTGCAGCCAGCAAACAAATACAAGAAATACAAGTTACTTTATTTGCACAGTTTTTAACTCATTCTTATAGAAGCCTTATTATTGCGGTCCTTTTTATGCGTATTGCATTACACTCATTGCAGCCAACAAACAAATACAAGGAATACAAGTTACTTTAATTGCACAGTTTTTAACTCATTCTTATAGAAGCCTTATTATTGCGGTCCTTTTCATGCGTATTGCGTTACACCCATTGCAGCCAACAAACAAATACAAAAAATACAAGTTACTTTATTTGCACAGTTTTTAACTCATTCTTATAGAAGCCTTATTATTGCGGCCCTTATTATGCGTATTGCATTACACTCATTGCAGCTAGCAAACAAATACAAGAAATATAAGTTACTTTATTTGCACAGTTTTTAACTCATTCTTATAGAAGCCTTATTATTGCGGCCCTTATTATGCGTATTGCATTACACTCATTGCAGCCAACAAACAAATACAAGAAATACAAGTTACTTTATTTGCACAGTTTTTAACTCATTCTTATAGAAGCCTTATTATTGCGGTCCTTTTTATGCGTATTGCATTACATTCATTGCAGCCAACAAACAAATACAAGGAATACAAGTTACTTTATTTGCACAGTTTTTAACTCATTCTTATAGAAGCCTTATTATTGCGGTCCTGTTTATGCGTATTGCATTACACCCATTGCAGCCAACAAACAAATACAAAAAAAACAAGTTACTTTATTTGCACAGTTTTTAACTCATTCTTATAGAAGCCTTATTATTGCGGCCCTTATTATGCGTATTGCATTACACTCATTGCAGCCAGCAAACAAATACAAGAAATACAAGTTACTTTATTTGCACAGTTTTTAACTCATTCTTATAGAAGCCTTATTATTGCGGTCCTTTTTATGCGTATTGCATTACACTCATTGCAGCCAACAAACAAATACAAAAAATACAATTTACTTTATTTGCACAGTTTTTAACTCATTCTTATAGAAGCCTTATTATTGCGGTCCTTTTTATGCGTATTGCATTACACTCATTGCAGCCAGCAAAAAAAATACAAGAAATACAAGTTACTTTATTTGCACAGTTTTTAACTCATTCTTCTACAAGGCTTATTATTGCGGCTCTTATTATGCGTATTGCATTACACTCATTGCAGCCAGCAAAAAAAATACAAGAAATACAAGTTACTTTATTTGCACAGTTTTTAACTCATTCTTCTACAAGGCTTATTATTGCGGCCCTTATTATGCGTATTGCATTACACTCATTGCAGCCAACAAACAAATACAAGGAATACAAGTTACTTTATTTGCACAGTTTTTAACTCATTCTTCTACAAGGCTTATTATTGCGGTCCTTATTATGCGTAATGCATTACACCCATTGCAGCCAACAAACAAATACAAGAAATACAAGTTACTTTATTTGCACAGTTTTTAACTCATTCTTCTACAAGGCTTATTATTGCGGTCCTTATTATGCGTATTGCATTACACTCATTGCAGCCAGCAAAAAAAATACAAGAAATACAAGTTACTTTATTTGCACAGTTTTTAACTCATTCTTATAGAAGCCTTATTATTGCGGTCCTTTTTATGCGTATTGCATTACACTCATTGCAGCCAACAAACAAATACAAGGAATACAAGTTACTTTATTTGCACAGTTTTTAACTCATTCTTATAGAAGCCTTATTATTGCGGTCCTTTTTATGCGTATTGCTTTACACCCATTGCAGCCAACAAACAAATACAAAAAATACAAGTTACTTTATTTGCACAGTTTTTAACTCATTCTTATAGAAGCCTTATTATTGCGGCCCTTATTATGCGTATTGCATTACACTCATTGCAGCCAGCAAACAAATACAAGAAATATAAGTTACTTTATTTGCACAGTTTTTAACTCATTCTTATAGAAGCCTTATTATTGCGGCCCTTATTATGCGTATTGCATTACACTCATTGCAGCCAACAAACAAATACAAGAAATACAAGTTACGTTATTTGCACAGTTTTTAACTCATTCTTATAGAAGCCTTATTATTGCGGTCCTTTTTTGCGTATTGCATTACACTCATTGCAGCCAACAAACAAATACAAGGAATACAAGTTACTTTATTTGCACAGTTTTTAACTCATTCTTATAGAAGCCTTATTATTGCGGTCCTGTTTATGCGTATTGCATTACACCCATTGCAGCCAACAAACAAATACAAAAAATACAAGTTACTTTATTTGCACAGTTTTTAACTCATTCTTATAGAAGCCTTATTATTGCGGCCCTTATTATGCGTATTGCATTACACTCATTGCAGCCAGCAAACAAATACAAGAAATACAAGTTACTTTATTTGCACAGTTTTTAACTCATTCTTATAGAAGCCTTATTATTGCGGTCCTTTTTATGCGTATTGCATTACACTCATTGCAGCCAACAAACAAATACAAGGAATACAAGTTACTTTATTTGCACAGTTTTTAACTCATTCTTCTACAAGGCTTATTATTGCGGTCCTTTTTATGTGTATTGCATTACACTCATTGCAGCCAACAAACAAATACAAAAAATACAAGTTACTTTATTTGCACAGTTTTTAACTCATTCTTATAGAAGCCTTATTATTGCGGTCCTTTTTATGCGTATTGCATTACACTCATTGCAGCCAGCAAAAAAAATACAAGAAATACAAGTTACTTTATTTGCACAGTTTTTAACTCATTCTTCTACAAGGCTTATTATTGCGGTCCTTTTTATGTGTATTGCATTACACTCATTGCAGCCAACAAACAAATACAAAAAATACAAGTTACTTTATTTGCACAGTTTTTAACTCATTCTTATAGAAGCCTTATTATTGCGGTCCTTTTTATGCGTATTGCATTACACTCATTGCAGCCAACAAACAAATACAAGGAATACAAGTTACTTTATTTGCACAGTTTTTAACTCATTCTTCTACAAGGCTTATTATTGCGGTCCTTTTTATGCGTATTGCATTACACCCATTGCAGCCAACAAACAAATACAAAAAATACAAGTTACTTTATTTGCACAGTTTTTAACTCATTCTTATAGAAGCCTTATTATTGCGGCCCTTATTATGCGTATTGCATTACACTCATTGCAGCCAACAAACAAATACAAGGAATACAAGTTACTTTATTTGCACAGTTTTTAACTCATTCTTATAGAAGCATTATTATTGCGGTCCTTTTTATGCGTATTGCATTACACTCATTGCAGCCAACAAACAAATACAAGGAATACAAGTTACTTTATTTGCACAGTTTTTAACTCATTCTTATAGAAGCCTTATTATTGCGGTCCTTTTTATGTGTATTGCATTACACTCATTGCAGCCAACAAACAAATACAAAGAATACAAGTTACTTTATTTGCACAGTTTTTAACTCATTCTTATAGAAGCCTTATTATTGCGGTCCTTTTTATGTGTATTGCATTACACTCATTGCAGCCAACAAACAAATACAAGGAATACAAGTTACTTTATTTGCACAGTCTTTAACTCATTCTTATAGAAGCCTTATTATTGCGGTCCTTTTTATGTGTATTGCATTACACTCATTGCAGCCAACAAACAAATACAAGGAATACAAGTTACTTTATTTGCACAGTTTTTAACTCATTCTTATAGAAGCCTTATTATTGCGGTCCTTTTTATGCGTATTGCATTACACTCATTGCAGCCAACAAACAAATACAAGGAATACAAGTTACTTTATTTGCACAGTTTTTAACTCATTCTTATAGAAGCCTTATTATTGCGGCCCTTTTTATGTGTATTGCATTACACTCATTGCAGCCAACAAACAAATACAAGGAATACAAGTTACTTTATTTGCACAGTTTTTAACTCATTCTTATAGAAGCCTTATTATTGCGGTCCTTTTTATGTGTATTGCATTACACTCATTGCAGCCAACAAACAAGTACAAGGAATACAAGTTACTTTATTTGCACAGTTTTTAACTCATTCTTGTAGAAGCCTTATTATTGCGGTCCTTTTTATGTGTATTGCATTACACTCATTGCAGCCAACAAACAAATACAAGGAATACAAGTTACTTTATTTGCACAGTTTTTAACTCATTCTTATAGAAGCCTTATTATTGCGGCCCTTTTTATGCGTATTGCATTACACTCATTGCAGCCAACAAACAAATACAAGAAATAGAAGTTACTTTATTTGCACAGTTTTTAACTCATTCTTGTAGAAGCCTTATTATTGCGGTCCTTTTTATGTGTATTGCATTACACTCATTGCAGCCAACAAACAAATACAAGGAATACAAGTTACTTTATTTGCACAGTTTTTAACTCATTCTTATAGAAGCCTTATTATTGCGGTCCTTTTTATGTGTATTGCATTACACTCATTGCAGCCAACAAACTAATACAAGAAATAGAAGTTACTTTATTTGCACAGTTTTTAACTCATTCTTGTAGAAGCCTTATTATTGCGGTCCTTTTTATGTGTATTGCATTACACTCATTGCAGCCAACAAACAAATACAAGGAATACAAGTTACTTTATTTGCACAGTTTTTAACTCATTCTTATAGAAGCCTTATTATTGCGGTCCTTTTTATGTGTATTGCATTACACTCATTGCAGCCAACAAACAAATACAAGGAATACAAGTTACTTTATTTGCACAGTTTTTAACTCATTCCTATAGAAGCCTTATTATTGCGGCCCTTTTTATGCGTATTGCATTACACTCATTGCAGCCAACAAACAAATACAAGAAATAGAAGTTACTTTATTTGCACAGTTTTTAACTCATTCTTGTAGAAGCCTTATTATTGCGGTCCTTTTTATGTGTATTGCATTACACTCATTGCAGCCAACAAACAAATACAAGGAATACAAGTTACTTTATTTGCACAGTTTTTAACTCATTCTTATAGAAGCCTTATTATTGCGGTCCTTTCTATGCGTATTGCATTACACTCATTGTAGCCAACAAACAATTACAAGGATTACAAGTTACTTTATTTGCACAGTTTTTAACTCATTCTTATAGAAGCCTTATTATTGCGGTCCTTTTTATGCGTATTGCATTACACTCATTGCAGCCAGCAAACAAATACAAGAAATAAAAGTTACTTTATTTGCACAGTTTTTAACTCATTCTTATAGAAGCCTTATTATTGCGGTCCTTTTTATGCGTATTGCATTACACTCATTGCAGCCAACAAACAAATACAAGAAATACAAGTTACTTTATTTGCACAGTTTTTAACTCATTCTTCTACAAGGCTTATTATTGCGGTCCTTTTTATGTGTATTGCATTACACTCATTGCAGCCAACAAACAAATACAAAAAATACAAGTTACTTTATTTGCACAGTTTTTAACTCATTCTTATAGAAGCCTTATTATTGCGGTCCTTTTTATGTGTATTGCATTACACTCATTGCAGCCAACAAACAAATACAAGGAATACAAGTTACTTTATTTGCACAGCTTTAACTCATTCTTATAGAAGCCTTATTACTGCGGTCCTTTTTATGTGTATTGCATTACACTCATTGTAGCCAACAAACAAATACAAGGAATACAAGTTACTTTATTTGCACAGTTTTTAACTCATTCTTATAGAAGCCTTATTATTGCGGTCCTTTTTATGCGTATTGCATTACACTCATTGCAGCCAGCAAACAAATACAAGAAATAAAAGTTACTTTATTTGCACAGTTTTTAACTCATTCTTATAGAAGCCTTATTATTGCGGCCCTTATTATGCGTATTGCATTACACTCATTGCAGCCAACAAACAAATACAAGGAATACAAGTTACTTTATTTGCACAGTTTTTAACTCATTCTTATAGAAGCCTTATTATTGCGGTCCTTTTTATGCGTATTGCATTACACTCATTGCAGCCAACAAACAAATACAAGGAATACAAGTTACTTTATTTGCACAGTTTTTAACTCATTCTTATAGAAGCCTTATTATTGCGGTCCTTTTTATGTGTATTGCATTACACTCATTGCAGCCAACAAACAAATACAAGGAATACAAGTTACTTTATTTGCACAGTTTTTACCTCATTCTTATAGAAGCCTTATTATTACGGTCCTTTTTATGTGTATTGCATTACACTCATTGCAGCCAACAAACAAATACAAGGAATACAAGTTACTTTATTTGCACAGTTATTAACTCATTCTTATAGAAGCCTTATTATTGCGGTCCTTTTTATGTGTATTGCATTACACTCATTGCAGCCAACAAACAAATACAAGGAATACAAGTTACTTTATTTGCACAGTTTTTAACTCATTCTTATAGAAGCCTTATTATTGCGGTCCTTTTTATGCGTATTGCATTACACTCATTGCAGCCAACAAACAAATACAAGGAATTCAAGTTACTTTATTTGCACAGTTTTTAACTCATTCTTATAGAAGCCTTATTATTGCGGCCCTTTTTATGTGTATTGCATTACACTCATTGCAGCCAACAAACAAATACAAGGAATACAAGTTACTTTATTTGCACAGTTTTTAACTCATTCTTATAGAAGCCTTATTATTGCGGTCCTTTTTATGTGTATTGCATTACACTCATTGCAGCCAACAAACAAATACAAGGAATACAAGTTACTTTATTTGCACAGTTTTTAACTCATTCTTGTAGAAGCCTTATTATTGCGGTCCTTTTTATGTGTATTGCATTACACTCATTGCAGCCAACAAACAAATACAAGGAATACAAGTTACTTTATTTGCACAGTTTTTAACTCATTCTTATAGAAGCCTTATTATTGCGGCCCTTATTATGCGTATTGCATTACACTCATTGCAGCCAACAAACAAATACAAGAAATAGAAGTTACTTTATTTGCACAGTTTTTAACTCATTCTTGTAGAAGCCTTATTATTGCGGTCCTTTTTATGTGTATTGCATTACACTCATTGCAGCCAACAAACAAATACAAGGAATACAAGTTACTTTATTTGCACAGCTTTAACTCATTCTTATAGAAGCCTTATTACTGCGGTCCTTTTTATGTGTATTGCATTACACTCATTGTAGCCAACAAACAAATACAAGGAATACAAGTTACTTTATTTGCACAGTTTTTAACTCATTCTTATAGAAGCCTTATTATTGCGGTCCTTTTTATGCGTATTGCATTACACTCATTGCAGCCAGCAAACAAATACAAGAAATAAAAGTTACTTTATTTGCACAGTTTTTAACTCATTCTTATAGAAGCCTTATTATTGCGGTCCTTTTTATGTGTATTGCATTACACTCATTGCAGCCAACAAACAAATACAAGGAATACAAGTTACTTTATTTGCACAGTTTTTAACTCATTCTTATAGAAGCCTTATTATTGCGGTCCTTTTTATGCGTATTGCATTACACTCATTGCAGCCAACAAACAAATACAAGAAATAAAAGTTACTTTATTTGCACAGTTTTTAACTCATTCTTATAGAAGCCTTATTATTGCGGTCCTTTTTATGTGTATTGCATTACACTCATTGCAGCCAACAAACAAATACAAGGAATACAAGTTACTTTATTTGCACAGTTTTTAACTCATTCTTATAGAAGCCTTATTATTGCGGTCCTTTTTATGCGTATTGCATTACACTCATTGCAGCCAACAAACAAGTACAAGAAATACAAGTTACTTTATTTGCACAGTTTTTAACTCATTCTTCTACAAGGCTTATTATTGCGGCCCTTATTATGCGTATTGCATTACACCCATTGCAGCCAACAAACAAGTACAAGAAATACAAGTTACTTTATTTGCACAGTTTTTAACTCATTCTTCTACAAGGCTTATTATTGCGGTCCTTATTATGCGTAATGCATTACACCCCTTGCAGCCAACAAACAAGTACAAGAAATACAAGTTACTTTATTTGCACAGTTTTTAACTCATTCTTCTACAAGGCTTATTATTGCGGCCCTTATTATGCGTATTGCATTACACTCATTGCAGCCAGCAAAAAAAATACAAGAAATACAAGTTACTTTATTTGCACAGTTTTTAACTCATTCTTCTACAAGGCTTATTATTGCGGCCCTTATTATGCGTAATGCATTACACTCATTGCAGCCAGCAAACAAATACAAGAAATACAAGTTACTTTATTTGCACAGTTTTTAACTCATTCTTGCAGGAGCCTTATTATTGCGGCCCTTATTATGTGTATTGCATTACACCCATTGCAGCCAACAAACTAATACAAGAAATACAATTTACTTTATTTGCACAGTTTTTAACTCATTCTTCTACAAGGCTTATTATTGCGGCCCTTATTATGCGTATTGCATTACACTCATTGCAGCCAACAAACAAATACAAGTAATACAAGTTACTTTATTTGCACAGTTTTTAACTCATTCTTCTACAAGGCTTATTATTGCGGTCTTTATTATGCGTAATGCATTACACCCATTGCAGCCAGCAAACAAATATAAGAAATACAAGCTACTTTATTTGCACAGTTTTTAACTCATTCTTCTACGAGGCTTATTATTGCGGCCCTTATTATGCGTATTGCATTACACTCATTGCAGCCAACAAACAAATACAAGGAATACAAGTTACTTTATTTGCACAGTTTTTAACTCATTCTTATAGAAGCCTTATTATTGCGGTCCTTTTTATGTGTATTGCATTACACTCATTGCAGCCAACAAACAAATACAAGGAATACAAGTTACTTTATTTGCACAGTTTTTAACTCATTCTTATAGAAGCCTTATTATTGCGGTCCTTTTTATGTGTATTGCATTACACTCATTGCAGCCAACAAACAAATACAAGGAATACAAGTTACTTTATTTGCACAGTTATTAACTCATTCTTATAGAAGCCTTATTATTGCGGTCCTTTTTATGTGTATTGCATTACACTCATTGCAGCCAACAAACAAATACAAGGAATACAAGTTACTTTATTTGCACAGTTTTTAACTCATTCTTATAGAAGCCTTATTATTGCGGTCCTTTTTATGCGTATTGCATTACACTCATTGCAGCCAACAAACAAATACAAGGAATTCAAGTTACTTTATTTGCACAGTTTTTAACTCATTCTTATAGATGCCTTATTAATGCGGCCCTTTTTATGTGTATTGCATTACACTCATTGCAGCCAACAAACAAATACAAGGAATACAAGTTACTTTATTTGCACAGTTTTTAACTCATTCTTATAGAAGCCTTATTATTGCGGTCCTTTTTATGTGTATTGTATTACACTCATTGCAGCCAACAAACAAATACAAGGAATACAAGTTACTTTATTTGCACAGTTTTTAACTCATTCTTGTAGAAGCCTTATTATTGCGGTCCTTTTTATGTGTATTGCATTACACTCATTGCAGCCAACAAACTAATACAAAAAATACAAGTTACTTTATTTGCACAGTTTTTAACTCATTCTTGCAGAAGCCTTATTATTGCGGTCCTTATTATGCGTATTGCATTACACCCATTGCAGCCAACAAACAAATACAAAAATACAACTTACTTTATTTGCACAGTTTTCAACTCATTCTTGTAGAAGCCTTATTATTGCGGTCCTTATTATGTGTATTGCATTACACCCATTGCAGCCAACAAACTAATACAAAAATACAATTTACTTTATTTGCACAGTTTTTAACTCATTCTTATAGAAGCCTTATTATTGCGGCCCTTATTATGCGTATTGCATTACACCCATTGCAGCCAACAAACAAATACAAAAAATACATGTTACTCTATTTGCACAGTTTTCAACTCATTCTTGTAGAAACCTTATTATTGCGGTCCTTATTATGCGTATTGCATTACACCCATTGCAGCCAACAAACAAATACAAAAAATACAAGTTACTTTATTTGCACAGTTTTCAACTCAGTCTTGTAGAAGTCTGTTTTTTGCGGCCCTTATAATGCGTATTGCATTACACCCATTACAGCCAACAAACAAATTCAAAAAAATATAAGTTACTTTATTTGAACAGTTCTCAACTCATTCTTGCAGAAGCATTATTATTGATACACAGTCACTCGGTTGCCTCAATCTAAAATTTTACATTATGAATACAAATTAAGTTTTTCCTCTATAAAAATAACAATGACTGGGATAGTAGATCTATATTATAAAAATTACAGTAATACCTAAATGCCATATTCGGGACTCTACTATTAAAGATCGGAAAACCTTTCAGGTACAAGTTATGAACGATCCTTTTTATCACATTGCAAATATAATAATAATAAAACTAGTGTAGTATATCAACGTAATATAATCAATAAAAGCAAGTACAACGTGTTTTAGCTAAACATTTAAAACTTAGTGTGTTTATTACAAGTTTACTAACGTATATTTATACGAATAGTACAGTTTCCATTGTCAGTTAAGTTTTATTCCTTTGATGGGTTATTTATTCACCAAGACATGGAATCTAATATTAACTTTGAAGCCTCAATGTTTTCTATTATTTTCTAATTACTTTTGATCACTGGAAATCTGTTTGATGAAGTAAAACTTTTCTTTCCTTTGTCATTCTACCAGTTACATAAGGCAAACATCATCACCTACCCTACTTAGACTCCACTTTCCCCTTTACTTTTTTACTCCCGTCATCACATCCCACCTTCGATTTTTCTGTTACTAGAAATGGCTTCCACTACGTTACTGAGCAAACTGTTTGATAACTGCAATGGAATATTGTCAGACATTTGGTTACAATTACACAGCCATATTTGTAATAAAATAATGATAAGAACTTGTTTGTATTTTCAGCTGACTAAATTAATAAGAACAGCTGATTCCAAACGCATATCTGATACATGCATGAAACTGCCAGCGCAACTAGAAGGCGAACGCATAACTACATACAATCCGGGAAAATTCCAGCTGTTTTACAGGTTTAGACTTGGAAAGGGCAATATTCTTTATACATAATGAGAAGAGAAAAAGACTATTTTCGAAACCGTGTGATGAAAAGTACATTCTAGATAATGTCCTAATGGGACGGTCTTATGTTTAGGGAGAGAGCTGAAGGATAGTTCTATTTAATGACGCTAGAGAGCAGGTAGGGCTCATCCCATTGCTAACTATACCTTTCATATGATATAGGTCTTGCGGAATGTCGTGAGGCCTGGGTAGGGGGAAGCGGCGACGGAGTGGGGACGTAACTGGAGGGGTAGAGAGCGACTGACCGAACACTGAAACACGCGACGAACTGTCTGTATAACGACTAATACAACACACTAGCCTGCAGCTCCTGATGCACTTCCTACCACTACGAAACTGATACATACGGTTCTCGACAAGAAACACAAGACATATACCGAGGGGTTTGTCCCTCTCTAAAACCTGAGTAGTCCTCCAGTTGCCCAATAAATGTATCCCTACATCAGCTATGTGGTCCTGCACAAGTCCTTCCCAACATCACATATCCCAAAGTTTTCCCTTCTTATCCATTTTGCATAGTAGATAATATTTACATATAACAAACTTCAGTGACGTCAAACAACACAACATTATAACACTTGGTCACCTGGTTTTGTTTACATCAGCTGTCGTCTTCGGTAGAGTCAGCAACTTCTTCCAGGTAGCCTGCCTGCTCGGACCGTCTCCCGTTTGATCTGTAAAACAACATAATACGCTAATCAAGCTTTATCACATTGAGTCATTTATTTACAAGTCACATAAGACGTCACCACAACGCACATTCAGGGATATTGGCTTACTGAAGACTTCACAATCTATATATATTAGGTAATGGTTAAATTCTAGTCGTGGTAAAGCTCACAACATCGTGTTAGTAGTCGCTTTGGGGGTATAAGTTTGTAAAGCATTTTAACGCTGTTATAGGTTTATTTTACGTTCCGTAACGCGTAAATAATTCAAAACTCACGTCATTTATCAAATTATGTTTAACATAGAAGTATTTTGCTTTGAGAAGCCTGAGGCAAAGTACTGAATGCATGTATTCCACTAACAATGAAATCCTAAAGTAAATTACAATATTTCTAATTTTGTTACACATTCCTAATGTATCTGTTACAAAACCTAACAGCCATTGTTACACTAGTGGATGTAGGCATTGTTAGCGCTATTCAGTTACGCTTCTTAGAGGGCATGTGTGGATCAGCTGTCCTCTTCAGAGGGTCTGACGCGTTATAGAATTGCATCGCTAATCTGATGCGTGATGTGATCTACCTGTGAAGGAGTATTGTATGGGACTGTATAAAGTTATGCTTCTTAGAGAGCATTGTGTGGATCAGCTGTTTTTTTTTCAGAGGGTCTGACGCGTTATAGAGATGCATCGCTAAGCTGATGCTTGATGGGATCTGTCTGTAAAGGAGTATTGAATGGGTCTATACAAAGTACTGGTTGAAAAGTGTAAATACAGGGTCATCGAATAAGAATGTCCTCTGAAAAGGATTGCTTTGCAATAGAAATATACTTCAAAACTTTTTAGGGCTTTGGAGGTTTTATTTATTTATAATTACAAACACAGTTTCTTATTCACCACCAGAAAAGAGGTCCTAATAAGTCTATACGTCTGGGGAAGCAAGGATCTCTGATGCTACTACAACTTGGCGACAGTGAGGGGCTCTATCTTGCATAACAACAGTCTTGTTCTATTTCGGCGATCTGAGAGGCTCAAGCATGTCCAAACAGATTGTCCCTGTAAGTTCTTGCAGTATATACAAGGACAGCTCGATCATACTACTCGCCCCAGTAAGCTTACTTTCGGAGAGTCCCGATCTACTCATGGATTCCATTAGGTAGCTCTGGTCTCCAGATCCAGGAGCTGTGAATGTTAACGCAACCAGTAAGCTTACGTCGGAGAGTCCCGATCTACTCATGGATTCCATTAGGTAGCTCTGGTCTCCAGATCCAGGAGTTGTGAATGTTAACGCAACCAGTAAGCTTACGTCGGAGAGTCCCGATCTACTCATGGATTCCATTAGGTAGCTCTGGTCTCCAGATCCAGGAGCTGTGAATGTTAACGCAACCAGTAAGCTTACGTCGGAGAGTCCCGATCTACTCATGGATTCCATTAGGTAGCTGTGGTCTCCAGATCCAGGAGTTGTGAAGGTTAATGCAACCATTAAGCTTACTTCGGAGAGTCCCGATCTACTCATGGATTCCATTAGGTAGCTCTGGTCTCCAGATCCAGGAGTTGTGAAGGTTAATGCAACCATTAAGCTTACTTCGGAGAGTCCCGATCTACTCATGGATTCCATTAGGTAGCTGTGGTCTCCAGATCCAGGAGTTGTGAAGGTTAATGCAACCATTAAGCTTACTTCGGAGAGTCCCGATCTACTCATGGATTCCATTAGGTAGCTGTGGTCTCCAGATCCAGGAGTTGTGAAGGTTAATGCAACCATTAAGCTTACTTCGGAGAGTCCCGATCTACTCATGGATTCCATTAGGTAGCTGTGGTCTCCAGATCCAGGAGCTGTGAATGTTAACACAACCAGTAAGCTTACGTCGGAGAGTCCCGATCTACTCATGGATTCCATTAGGTAGCTGTGGTCTCCAGATCCAGGAGCTGTGAATGTTAACGCAACCAGTAAGCTTTCGTCGGAGAGTCCCCAAATATAAACTTGAGTTTGTGTACAGTTATTTATTATTAGCCATAACTCGCAAGGCTGCTTATATATAATAATCGTGAGTTTGTGTACAGCTATTTATTATTCGCCTTAACTCACAAGGCTGCTTATAAATAATAATAATCTTGAGTTTGCGTACAGTTATTTATTATTAGCCTTAACTCACAAGGCTGCCTATATATAATAATCGTGAGTTTGTGTGCAGTTATTCATTAATCTTGAGTTTGTGTACAGTTATTTATTATTAGCCTTAACTCACAAGGCCATTTATACATAATAATCTTGATTTTGTGTACAGTTATTTATTATTAGCCTTAACTCACAAGGCTGCTTATATATAATAATCGTGAGTTTGTGTATAGTTATTTATTATTAGCCTTAACTCACAAGGCTGCTTATATATAATAATCGTGAGTTTGTGTGCAGTTATTCATTAATCTTGAGTTTGTGTACAGTTATTTATTATTAGCCTTAACTCACAAGGCCATTTATACATAATAATCTTGATTTTGTGTACAGTTATTTATTATTAGCCTTAACTCACAAGGCTGCTTATATATAATAATCTTGAGTTTGCGTACAGTTATTTATTATTAGCCTTAACTCACAAGGCTGCCTATATATAATAATCGTGAGTTTGTGTGCAGTTATTCATTAATCTTGAGTTTGTGTACAGTTATTTATTATTAGCCTTAACTCACAAGGCTGCTTATATATAATAATCGTGAGTTTGTGTATAGTTATTTATTATTAGCCTTAACTCACAAGGCTGCTTATATATAATAATCGTGAGATTGAGTGCAGTTATTCATTAATAGCTTTAACTCACAAGCAACTCAAATATATTAATCTTGAGTTTGTCTACAGTTATTTATTATTAGCTTTAACTCACAAGGCTGCTTATATATAATAACCGTGAGTTTGTGTGCAGTTATTCATTAATCGTCCTTACTAACAAGCAACTCAAATATAATAATCTTGAGTTTGTATACAGTTATTTATTATTAGCCTTAACTCACAAGGCTGCTTATATATAATAACCGTGAGTTTGTGTGCAGTTATTCATTAATCGTCCTTACTAACAAGCAACTCAAATATAATAATCTTGAGTTTGTATACAGTTATTTATTATTAGCCTTAACTCACAAGGCTGCTTATATATAATAACCGTGAGTTTGTGTGCAGTTATTCATTAATCGTCCTTACTAACAAGCAACTCAAATATAATAATCTTGAGTTTGTATACAGTTATTTATTATTAGCCTTAACTCACAAGGCTGCTTATATATAATAACCGTGAGTTTGTGTGCAGTTATTCATTAATCGTCCTTACTAACAAGCAACTCAAATATAATAATCTTGAGTTTGTATACAGTTATTTATTATTAGCCTTAACTCACAAGGCTGCTTATATATAATAACCGTGAGTTTGTGTGCAGTTATTCATTAATCGTCCTTACTAACAAGCAACTCAAATATAATAATCTTGAGTTTGTATACAGTTATTTATTATTAGCCTTAACTCACAAGGCTGCTTATATATAATAACCGTGAGTTTGTGTGCAGTTATTCATTAATCGTCCTTACTAACAAGCAACTCAAATATAATAATCTTGAGTTTGTATACAGTTATTTATTATTAGCCTTAACTCACAAGGCTGCTTATATATAATAACCGTGAGTTTGTGTGCAGTTATTCATTAATCGTCCTTACTAACAAGCAACTCAAATATAATAATCTTGAGTTTGTATACAGTTATTTATTATTAGCCTTAACTCACAAGGCTGCTTATATATAATAACCGTGAGTTTGTGTGCAGTTATTCATTAATCGTCCTTACTAACAAGCAACTCAAATATAATAATCTTGAGTTTGTGTACAGTTATTTATTATTAGCCTTAACTCACAAGGCTGCTTATATATAATAATCTTGAATGTGTGTACAGATATTTATAAATCGCCTTAACTCACAAGGCAGCTCAAATATAAACTTGAGTTTGGGTACAGTTATTTATTATTAGCCATAACTCGCAAGGCTGCTTATATATAATAATCGTGAGTTTGTATACAGCTATTTATTATTCGCCTTAACTCACAAGGCTGCTTATAAATAATAATAATCTTGAGTTTGCGTACAGTTATTTATTATTAGCCTTAACTCACAAGGCTGCCTATATATAATAATCGTGAGTTTGTGTGCAGTTATTCATTAATCTTGAGTTTGTGTACAGTTATTTATTATTAGCCTTAACTCACAAGGCTGCTTATATATAATAATCGTGAGTTTGTGTGCAGTTGTTCATTAATTGTCCTTACTCACAAGCAACTCAAATATAATAATATTGAGTTTGTGTATAGTTATTTATTATTAGCCTTAACTCACAAGGCTGCTTCTATATATAATAAACGTGAGTTTGTGTGCAGTTATTCATTAATCGTCCTTATCTACAAGCAACTCAAATATAATAATCTTTAGTCTGTGCACAGTTATTTATTATTAGCCTTAACTCACAAGGCTGCTTATATATAATAATCGTGAGTTTATGTACAATTATTATTAATCGCATTGACTCACACAGGTGCTCAAATATAATAATCATGAGTATGTGTAATAATGAGTTAGTTATTTATCACCTCGCCTCACAAGGCTGTTTTAGTTATCATATCCTTAAATTTGTGTACAGTTACTTGACTCACAAGGCAACTCAAATATAATAATATTGAGATAGTGTGGAGTTATTTATTAATCGCCTTAACTCACAAGTCAGCTCACATATAATAATCTTGAGTTTGTGAACATTTATATAGGCTATTAGCCGGCTCAACTCACAAGGCAGCTCAAATATCATTACCATGTGATTGTGCACAGGTATTTATTATACGCTTTACAATATTTTCGAAATATTTAATGCCGGTACACATGTTTCGACAACCACGGTGACATCATCAGTAAGAAACATTGTGTTTGTTCGAAACTGATGACAACCTGGGTATCGAAACATGTCTGGTAGAACAAAATATTTCGAAAATAGAGTTGTTTCATTTACTTTTTTAAAATTATCAATCTAAACTCCAAACCAAATTGCTAAATACTGTCACACGTTTACCAATGATATTTATTGAAACTCCAACTAAATTTACATATTACTTATTCAAACACATACGAATCTGACCTGCCCACAGAGCAATCAATTATTCAAGTGGACTCATTCTAACTTTGTAAAAAATTGTATTCCACAACAATTGAATAAAACCGTTTCCAGTGGCTCTGTAGAGTTGTTTTTGTATTGCTTTTTGTGAAATGCTCTGACGTAGTTAACAAACACAACACAGATTCACGTTCTAAATAATTGGTGTAATTGGAATGGTTTTTATTCTATCACTTTAAAGGAAGATAAATTCGTAAACAAACCAACATTCCGATGCTAATGATTGGGCTTATGTCTGGGCGCACTCACCTCGTGGCCTCTGTTTCACTGCATATTCCATTACATTGTCACGTAGCGACGTCTAAACGCCATACAATATGCAAGGGGGCGTTAACTCGGTGACACTACGGACCCTCTATCACCTGTTGTAAATACATTATCCCGTATCTAGAGCTAAGCCACTAACTGCAAACACGCACAACTGACAGCGACACAAATAAAGGCTCGTATTACTTATTTTTTTATTCCAAAAAAGGAATTTTATTTTCTATTTATATTCTTTAAGAACTCTAAATTACACGTTAGTCACGAGAAATATCCTAATTTTATATTCATTTACTAACAAGAATACAAATACGAAATGGCAGTGTTTCCTGGTTTTACTAATCACAAATTGCTTACGAAACAAGTCTCATAGATTCAATATTCCAAATTAGTTTATGAAAATAAAACTTTCAAATTTTCCTTTTAGGAGCTTATCTTATTTTCTGAAATTAAGTTTTATAATGACGTTACATTTGTAAATCTGGGTTCAGGGGGATAAATAAGTTCTCTCGCCCTTCAAAATGTAAATATTAAACCGTAAAAACATTTTCTGGCTGCGTTACTGATACAATTACATTGAGTTGTAATTTTAATTACCTTCAAGTACAGCTGTGCAATTGTATTTCCTCTATAAATATAAGCAAAATTAAATTGAAATGAGTTTATATTTATTATATTGATTATAGAAGGAAATATAAAAAAATTAAAGCATTACATTTTACACATTGGATAGCGCAATATACCCAGCACGCCCCTTTCTAGAATAAAATTTCGGTATAAAAACCTAATACAAATCTGGGTATAATTTAGTTTAAAACCATTACTTTTTTATTAAATGGAACGTAATCCTTAATTTTATACCTTTAGATTTGAGCATTAATTTATTATAACTGTATAAATCAACAATGGTGTAAATAAATGAAACCTGAATGCCATGAATAACTTTTTTCTTTATTTTAAACCTTATGTACATTTCAACTGCATAACAATCATCCTCAGAGGTTATCTACAAAATAAATGTCTCTGTTATTTTTTAAATTACCTATGAGTACGATTTTATATGCAATTAAAATGTACATAAGCTTTTATGTAAAGGAAAAAGTTATTTTGTGATATAGAGGTTTCATTTATTTAAATTATATATTTGTTAAATGGTGACACTTATATAAAGTAGCACTTACTTTTTGTTTAACGGGAAGCACTATGAATTGTTTATTTTATAGTAACTAAGAAAACAGTATCAACGTTTTCCCTATATAATGCGTATTTATTAACTTAAGGTTTTTAAGTGGAGTATTCGGCGACGCGTCTCTAATAGATGTTCTATTGATAGGCCTAGGCTGGTCCTGGCTTGCCTCAACTTCACCTGAGGCGCCGTAGAATCATGCAAGTGTTATATATTTACAATGTCCAAGTGTTTAGGTGTAAACTAAAGGCTCAAGTTCAAGATGGAATCAGATAATATTATTTTGTTTTTACTTGTGACAAGCTAATTATTGCCGCTTTGTGCAGAGGTTACGTTTTGTACTCCCTCCGAGTCACCTCTGCATCATACATTATACATTGTACTAACAGTACAACTTCGAAACATACGTACAACCTAAATAATTATGTTTTGTACAACTCGAGAGTTTGTCTTTGACGTCAGAAGCTATTGGTAAGAACTTAGTAATTAGTAATTAACCCTAACGAGTACTATTAGAGTTTTATTATTACAGTTTAGGAATGAGTTATTTAAAAACGCGCCAAATAATAATTGGAGAAAGTTCTGCAGTAGACACACACTTAACTAACACAAACTAATTAATTTTACGTAAATGAAATAATAAAATATCACAATAAGCGTACAACTATTACCAGACGAATACAGATATACTCACAAGAAGTATCATCAGGGGGTGATCGACATAACCTCCTCCTCTGCTGAAATTCTTCCAACTCTTCTTGTCCTATGTATGTACCCTCCTTCATAGCCTTTAATCCCTCTTCCCAAGCATACACAAGAGTCAACCACCATGGCATTCCCGTCATATTGAAGAACAGGCTCTTTCATGAACATCCTCTAAAATAAAATAAAGAAATCGAGGCCACTATTAGGGATTTGTAGATTTGTGCCAACCTAACCTAAAATAACTTAAAAATAAAAATCTAATCGAATAATAAAAGTGAAGTATCTTTAATAAAATCTAAATACGTGCTTAGAAACTTTGCAGTAATTATTTAAAAAACAAACAGACGTTTGTACAGACTTCAACCGTTAACTAAATGGGAAAGAATTACAAATTACTTGAAAAATCATTACAAACAAATCTGTGATTTTGATTGCCTTGTAATTTCTTTAAAAAATTTTTAATTTGTAATTATAAAAAAAATAATAAATGCAAATGTTATATAGCCTAACTGACACAACCTTACAGTAATAATTTTACGAAAACGAAATAATAAAATAATACACTCTAAGCGTACAACTATTACCAGACCAATTCAGATATACTCACAAAATTCATCATCAGTGTGGCGCCTACATGACCTCCTACTCAGCAGAAATTCATCAAACTCTTTTTGTCCTATAGATGACACCTTTTCCCCACATCAAATCTCCATCTTGACACACATCCATAAGATAGTTTCCTTTTTCTTCACCATCAAACACTACCCTTGACGATCTTGGCATTGAAGGACACTCTCTTTCAAAAATGTAGTCTAAAATTTAAAGAAAACAAAATTTACACTCACTATTAAAGGTTTGTGAGTTTGTGACAACCTAACCTAAAATAATTTAATATGCAATTAAGTAAAAATAAAAATGTGTTCAAGTAATAAGCAGTGAAGTTGTGTATAACAAAATCTAAATACAAGCTTCGCTTAAATCATTGCGTAGTTTATTTTAAAAATATCAATGTTTATACGGACTTTAAACGTTGAATAAGTAGGAAACATTTGAAAATAAATTAAAAAATCGTTTAAATTTAATTTGTATTTCGATTACCTTTTGATTTCGTAAAAACGAGTTACTCTTTTCTAATTATATAAGGATTATAAATATAGTGTCAAGTAATAAGTTGGAGCAAATGTTGTATAATTTTTCTTCTTAAGCCACATAAATGTCATATTTTATTCCTTATGTACAATTGATTGCAAAGCAATAACAAATAACTGTTATTCTTGTAATAACATTCTACGAAGATGATTGCATTGTAAGCGAAATGTACATAAGGAAATAAAAGGTTTTTGAGGTTAGGTTTTATTTATTTTAAATAACAAGTAATATAAGCAAAAGTTTGTTAAAGGCAATTCCTACTGAAGTCAACAGAGATAAATTTTATTTTAGTTACTTTTTACTAAATATTTACAATTAATAGAAATAAAGTAACATATCTTATGCGTTAAAACAGCTGTTCTACCACATAGCCTATAAAAAACAAATCAGCTGTTTTATGAAAACTTATGTAGTCAGTTATTTTAAACCAAATGATACGAGCTATGTATATTGCATAACTCGCCTCTTGTGTGAAAGGTTTTTCTTCCATATAAAACTAAAATTAATTCTTTATTAAATTTAATTAATGAATTAATATTTGAAAAACAGTATTAATATCCAGTGTCAGCCACTACAAGTGATAAAAACATGTGTATGAACTTCAGTGGAGGCAAAAAAAGTGTTTTGTTAACGATTGAAAATTTGAACAATATATATGTTAGGGAGAGTGTGAACTAAGAGATGGGATTGAAAAATATTATCGTGTAGTATTCTAAAAATATTGCATTCTAGCTTAATACTAGAAAAAACCTAATGAATAAATCAATTACACGTAATAGGTAGTATTTATTTGGTACTTTTGGCCTCGTCAATGGCCACAACTTTCCCGTGGCAACCAATATCTGCGAATCTGCAACCCACCTATCACTTAAATAGCATTGCCAATGACAAACAAACACTCATGAACGTGCAATCCGTTAAAAAAATAGCCCACTTCCAACAGGGCTTTTATTACACTTGATCAAATACTCAAGTAATAAAAAGCCAAACTATATTGAGTAATAGATAAATACAAGATTTGCCCAAGACCAAGCAACAATCGGTTCTGGCACGAGGTAGCGCTGACATAATACTAACAAACTAGAGCTATTAGCTTCCATAATTTTCAACGAAAATCTCCGATAATATGAATTAATACATTTTCGTTCAACTTTTACACCTTTATTTGAGGAATGCATTTTCCTAGGAATGTATTTTATAAATGCTAATATTTATTGTAATTATTACTAATACAATGTCGGTAACACAAAACATTTATTAGATGTTTACTGTATTCAAACTGTTTAAACAAATTCTATTAAAATCAGTTCTTTAAAAAGTATAAGAGAGATTTAAAATGGTTTTCCTTTCAAAATATGGATTAAAACTACATAATTTATTATTATTGTTATATTGGTTTATTTGTATTGAGATTTTTCAAAATTCAAATAAATTAATATATTTATTAACTGATCAAAGCTATTTAGTAATAATCTACGAGTAAAACAGCTGTTCTTCAACATAACCTAAAACACAAAATCAGCTGTTACATGAAATCATATTTTGTAGCGTATATGTTGTAAGGTATGCGTTTCAGAAATAGCGTGACGGTAAAGCAATGATTTAATCTCATGTTTTGGTCACCACGCGAATAGAAGTTATCGCTTCAAAAAAAATATTGTCTGTACAGATTTCTGACGTTAAATAACAGTTTCCCAATTGTTTGGCACCAGTCTCTCTATGTCTTTGGGATCAATTTCTGTTCCTATAATATACTAAATAAATTTGAAGTACGCTTTGAATGACGTGTTGCTGGTTTAGAATGTATTTTTGTAGTTATAGTGGAAGCGTAAAATATATGAGGGAACCCGCAATTGGTTATGAACTCGTATTATACTTTATTCAATGTTTCATATTTCAATACGACATAAAGGTAATACAAGGTACTCAAGACTGAAGACACGTTTTAGAATCACAGATAAATGATCTTGAGTAGACTTTATTCGGTTAAAGTAGGTTTAGTTGACAAAAAGCCTAGCATAGATGTTGCGAAAAGAAAAAGATGGCCTCAATATTAAGGCGACAATATTCACGAAAATGGAGGCTCTTTTAGTTGTCAGACTGTAAGTAAACATTCTATAACCGAATCTATCATTAAATAAATAAATATGTGTGTGTGTGTGTGTGTGTGTGTGTGTGTGTGTGTGTGTGTATGTGTGTGTGTGTGTGTGTGTGTGTGTGTGTGTGTGTGTGTGTGTGTGTGTGTGTGTGTGTGTGTGTGTGTGTGTGTGTGTGTGTGTGTGTGTGTGTGTGTGTGTGTGTGTGTGTGTGTGTGTGTGTGTGTGTGTGTTTGTGTGTGTGTGTGTATGTGTGTGTATGTGTATGTGTGTGTGTGCGTGCCTGCGTGCGTGTGTGCGTGTGTGTGTGTGTGTGTTTGTGTGTGTGTGTGTTAAATCATAATGTAGATCACCTACAGTAATGTTCCATTATACTGTAGTAGGCTACTACAGTAATGTTCAATTATGCTGTAGTAGGCCAAGTACAGTATTGTTCCATTATGCTGTAGTAGGCTACTACAGTAATGTTCAATTATGCTGTAGTAGGCTACTACAGTAATGTTTAATTATGCTTTAGTAGGCTAACTACAGTAATTTTCCATTATGTTGGAGTAGGCTCTACAGTAATGTTCAATAATGCTGTAGAAGGCTATCTACAGTAGTGTTCCATTATGCTGCAGTAGGCTAGTACAATAATGTTCCATAGTGCTGTAGTAGGCTACTACTGTAGAGTTCAATAATGCGGTAGTAGGTTACCACAGTAATGTTCAATTATGCTGAAGAAGGCTATCTACAGTAACGTTCAATAATGCTGCAGTAGGCTATCTACAGTAATCTTCCAATAGGCTGTAGTAGGCTATCACAGTAATACTCAATTATGCTGTAGTAGGCTATTTACAGTAATGTTTGACTAAGCTGTAGTAGGCTATCTACAGTAATGTTCCATTATGCTGTAGTAGGCGTCTACAGTAATGTTCCATTATGCTGTAGTAGGCTACCACAGTAAAGTTCAATTATGCTTTAGTAGGCTATTACAGTAATGTTAGATTATGCTCTAGTAGGATATCTACAGTAATGTTCCATTATGCTGTAGTAGGCTATCTACAGTAATGTTCCATTATGCTGTAGTAGGCTACCACAGTAATGTTCAATTATGCTGTAGTAGGCTATCTACAGTAATGTTCAACTATGCTGTAGTAGGCCACATACAGTATTGTGCCATTATGCTGTAGTAGGCTACTACAGTAATGTTCAATTATGCTGTAGTAGGCTACCTACAGTATTGTTCAATTATGCTGTAGTAGGCTACTACAGTAATGTTTAATTATGCTTTAGTAGGCTAACTACAGTAATTTTCCATTATGTTGGAGTAGGCTCTACAATAATGTTCAATAATGCTGTAGAAGGCTATCTACAGTAGTGTTCCATTATGCAGCAGTAGGCTAGTACAATAATGTTCCATAGTGCTGTAATAGGCTACTACTGTAGAGTTCAATAATGCGGTAGTAGGTTACCACAGTAATGTTCAATTATGCTGTAGTAGGCGTCTACAGTAATGTTCCATTATGCTGTAGTAGGCTACCACAGTAAAGTTCAATTATGCTTTAGTAGGCTATTACAGTAATGTTAGATTATGCTGTAGTAGGATATCTACAGTAATGTTCCAATTATGCTGTAGTAGGCTATCTACAGTAATGTTCAATAATGCTGTAGTAGGCTATCTACAGTAATGTTTTATAGTTCTGTAGTAGGATACTACTGTAGAGTTCAATAAAGCTAAAGAAGGCTACCACAGTAATGTTTAATAATGCTGTAGTAGGCTATCTACAGTAATGTTCAATTATGCTGTAGTAGGCTATCTACAGTAATGTTCCATAGTGCTGTAGTGGGCTACTACTGTAGAGTTCAATAATACTGTAGTAGGCTACCACAGTAATGTTCAATTATGCTGTAGTAGGCTACTACAGTAATGTTTAATTATGCCGTAGTAGACTACTACAGTAATGTTCAATTATGCTGTAGTAGGCTATCTACAGTAATGTCCCATTTTACTGTAGTAGGCTACTACAGTAATGTTCAATTATGCTCTAGTAGGCTATCTACAGTATTGTTCAATTATGCTGTAGTATTCTACCTACACTAGTGTTCAATTATGCTGCAGGAGGCAACTTACAGAAATGTTCCATTATGCTGTAGTAAACTACGTACAGTAATGTTCAGCTACGATTTAGGAAGTTACCTACATTGATGTTCAGATATGATTTAATAGGTTACCTACATAAAATCCAGCCATGCTCTATATATAAAACCTATAGCTAACTACATATTTTTATTCTTGTGGAAGTGGGTACTATCCTCATACATTAAGTTGGGTAAACAAAAAAGTATTACAAAAATATTACTTATTACGTTTTACTTTTTGTAATTATAATTATTATTGTTTAAGTAATCGTCTACCTTTACTGTGCCAATAAATAATAAATACAATTCAAAGTTAAAAAACAAAATCACAGTGAGAATTGATTTAATCATAAATTAAATAATTGAAAACAAGTTTATAACGTTATATCACTTAAGCCCTTATGTACATTCCGTTAATATTATCTTATTCTTTAGGTTATCTTAAAATTACAACTGAAAGCAAATTTGTCTTGTGTTTCATTCAGATTTAAAAACGAAATCTTTTTTTAGTTGTTTATTTTGCGTTTATAAAATTTTTTGAAGATGATATGCTCTTCGAAGTTTACACAGAACTTGAATGCTTGTAACATAAGCCGATGTTTATAAACCTTACTTCATTTTATGCAAGTTTTTATTTATTATTTCTTTTTTTTTAGTTTTAATTTATATTGTTTTAGGTTTAGATTTTTTGTCTTAAATTTAGGTAATAAATCACGAAAAAGGAAGGAGAAGTGCCTTGAGCAAACCAGATATTTCGCAAAAGTAAAGTGCTTATAAAACATGAATATGTTATCAAATTGTAATTATTATACAACGTACCTACTTGTTATCATTGCCAATAATACTATTAAATATGCTATTAATTATGTGTATACTAATGCTTAGTTATAATTCTAACATAACTGAAACTCGGGATTTTCACATTGAAAATTAAGCTGTATTTATTTGTGTATAATGAAAATGATTTGATTGAAGTAATTGGAATATAATAAAACAAAAACCTTACCTCATATCAAATACTTTGCACAAAGACCGAATAACTTTACAGTAAATACAAAATAAACACGAAGAAACAATTCTGAATCATACAGAAATAATATATAACCTCAAAGCTACAACTACGTCTGACGATTAGAAACAGCTGATTGTGGTCTATTGTTGGACAATTTAAGGTTTAGAGTGAAGAGATATGTATTTGTTTTGGCAGTGGCTTTGAAGACTCTCGTCTTAGGCGAACATTCAGTTCAACGTATTACAAAGGCAGAGGTTGCATTGGTTTACTGTTTACACTGAAGTTTAAATTAAAATCTAAACAATTGATATCTTCTAACTAACACAAGTTACGCCGAGTAAGGAAAAGTAGGGTTACGTTCCATATTTTCTAATAAGCCTAGATAATTAATTAAGCCTAGGTTAATTAATTAATAAGCCTAGAATTCTAATTTCTATTAATTACTCACTTTGAAAAATAACATCAAGTGTTGTTAATTATTTTCACGTTTTAAGAACATAAACTCTTTTAACTGAAAACAAAATAAAACAGATTTTGTGCAATTACCGACAATGTTGAATAACGTAAATAGAATGTTAAATTCCTAAATAACTAGATTTAATTAGGCCATAAGAATTTATTCCAATGAAAGTTAATATTTAGATAAAACAGCAATTGTAACTCATACGCTTGCGGGTGACTGAGGCAAAATTATAATTCACAATTTAAAATATTGTAATTGTATAGATGAACAGTACCGCCCGAAGTGTTTTTAGAACTTATATATTGGATATATATATATATATATATATATATATATATATACATAACAAAAATATAAATTACGAAAGAATACCTAAATAAAAAGGGTGGAAAAGGAGAGATGGGACAGAAGAAAATATTGTAAAAATAAACAATATAAATATGCAAACCAACTTGCTAACTATTATGGATATTTGTGCTGTATAAATTCCCAATATTTGTGGCAGTCAAGTAAATGTGCGTACCTCTGACACAAGATGAGCTTCAACGTACATTTCTTTGCAGCAATTCTACATTAGCCTTCATGAATTCTCCATATAAATGGTGTATCTTTGAGAGCTTTTGATGTTTTAAGAGTGAAATAAAATTATTTAAATAAAGTTCTTTGCATAAAACGACTTCTCCCTATTTCCCAGCGGTATGACCTTACAACAGCTGAGTAAAACCCTCTCCAGGGAAGCGGTGCAAATGCAACGAGACTGAGTTAGACAATAGTTGTTTTAACTATTTGAATAATTATTCTGGAAGAGCCAAATTTGTTTAATAATTCTGAATAAACTGGAGCTTAAAGTTCATACATTGCTATGTTAATAAGGTATTTAATTTTAAACTGGGGAACAAAACTCGTTAGAAACAAGTGATAAAAACAAAACACTTTGAAGTTAATCCCTACTTAGGTCATCAAAGACAAATTTTAATTTAATTGCTTTTTATTAAATAACGACAATTAATATAAATAAACTAACATAACCTATGCATTAAAACAGTTGTTATACCACATAACCTATAACACAAAATCAGATGTTTTATGAAATCACATGGTATCACTAATTTTAAGCCAAATGGGACGAAATAACTATGTTGCATACCGTGCCTGTTTTGTGAAAAGTTTTTGTCACATATAAAACTAAAATTAATTCATTTAGATTTTAAGAAATTACTATTTGAAAGAATGCATGATTAAAAAGTATTTTATTAACAATTGAAAATTTGAACAACATACTTATTAGGAGAATGTGAAGTAATAGAAAGAATTGAAAACGCAATCTTAAAAATATATTTTTAAATAAATAAAACCTCTAAACCACAAATAACATTTTATTTAAACCTTATGTGCATTTCGATTGCCCAGCAGTCATCTTCAGAGGTAGGCTATTTAAAAAATACAACTAACTTGTTAGTTAGTTGTATTTTTTAAATACCTCTGAAGATGATTGCTGGGCAATCGAAATGTACATAAGGTTTAAATAAAATGTTATTTGTGGTTTAGAGGTTTTATTTATTTAAAAATAAACATTACGCCACAGTTGCTTCATATAGTTATACTTAAAAATATACGTTAAATAGAATTGATTCTTTCCAAATGTGTTACAGATGTATTGATGTTATTGCCAGGCCTACTCTAACTGTGCACTATTTTGGGGTTATTCTCTGGTACCTGATTGTGTTTTTACTTCTTATAAAAATGTATCCAACCGAAAGATTTTCTAATATTTTTATCAAAATTCACCCCTTCTTTAATAACAGTGTTATTTCTATAAACTTTTGACACTGCCGCTACAGGCGGAACACTCGTCATATTTATATAATTATGCTGGTAATAAAACTTATTTCATATTTAAACACTATTTATTACTTCACATCTTTCTTAAAACAAAACTCTAAACAAAGAACTGAGAAAAACTAAAACAATTACAAATCATCTGTTAATTTATATAATGTTCTTTTTCTTTTTTTTTCCATAGAGGATTGTCATAGAGTATTATATTATTGCATTCACAACATACTCCCACCTTTTGAGTTATGGTTTAACTCAAAACATTAAAAAATAGTATATTGTTAAAAGATTAATCAACAAATTTTTGTGGAAGCTTAATTTGTCTGCCACTTCTTGAATATGTCACAATTTTATTTTCTTTTGTCACATTATCTTCTTCCAGGTGTAGTTCATGTTCATTGGTTTTTGTCACTTTTGGTTTAATCTTTTCTTTTAATTGTTCTTGGATGGTTTCTTCTTGCATTTCAAGAGGATATAGTCTTTGTATTGGTCTCAATAAACTTCCAAAAGCAGTCTTCAATCGCACTAATCTACACACTCCATCTCTACTAATGATAGTCTTTTCTATCAGTCCTATTGGCCAATCAATTCTTTTTTTATTTTCAACTTCAATCAGTACTAATTCTCCAACTTTCAACTGTCTGCCGTTTTTCTTACTTTTTAAAGCTAATTGTCCTAAATACTCAATCCTAAATCTTTTTCGCAATGCTTCTCTCAGGTGTTGTCGATAACGTACTCTCTTGTTAAGACTTTTTGTATTTACATGGTCACAATCTGGAACTCCAATTTCTTTTAAGTCATGTAAAAACATATTTGGAGTAATAGCAGTTAGGTCTGAAGAAGTTTCAGATAAATATGTCAAAGGTCTAGAATTCATGATACTTTCACAATCACATAAGATTGTCTCCATTTCCTCATAATCCAATGACGTTTTGCCCAAGGTTTTGCGTAGCAACTGTTTCATGAGTCGGATGAGTCGCTCCCACCATCCGCCCCACCATGCAGCAGAGGGAGGGTTAAACCTCCAGTCAATTTGTTGGCATGAGCTATATTTTAAGATAGCATTCCAATCTAGAATTTTAAATGCCTTTTCTGTACCTGTGAAATTGGTACCATTGTCACTATATATTATTGATGGTCTTCCTCGCCTTGCAATAAATCTTCTAAGTGTATCTATAAATGCTTCGACAGAAAGAAACTTTACTAACTCCAAATGAACAGCACGGTATACTGCACAAGTGAATATGCAGATCCAAACTTTACTGCCATCTCGTAGAAACAAAGGTCCCGCAAAATCAATTCCAACCACTTCAAATACTGCGGCATCTCGTACTCTACTTTCAGGTAAGGGTGGAGTGATTGTTTCTACATTTTTTGAATTATGTCTCTGACAAGGAATACATTTTTTCAAAGTATTACTTATTGTTTTTCTTCCTCTCAATATCCAATAGTTTTCTCTTAATAAACTTAAGAGACCTTGAACTCCCACATGACATGATCTCTTATGTATTGTAAGAATAAGAATATCTACAATGTCATGTTTTGATGGTAGAACAACAGGAAATTTAAAATTTTCCAAATCCTTTCTTTCTGTTAATTTTGTCTTTAGCCTTATAATACCATCAGCAGCCATAAATGGTGACAATGAAGCCAATTTAGGCTCCCTTATTCCTTCAAATGATTGCTGTTGAACAATTCTAATTATAAAATTGTTAGCTTCAATAATCTCCTTACATGACAAAACTTTACTCACACACTTTTCCTTCTTTGAGGGGTTACAATTATGAATAAATCTCAGCAACCATGCAAAAACACACACAATCTTATCAAAATCATTTGAAAAGTAATAAAACCAATCTTTTGGGTAATTATTACTTAAAAGTGAAGGTGTAGGTCCTTTCTTTTTTTCTAAAGAAATTAATTCTTCGTCAGGTTCAGGTTCATTTGATGGCCAGGTATCTTCAGGCAACTTCAACCATGACGGGCCCTCCCACCATCTGGAACTAATCAACCTGGAAACTGAACATCCTCTACTGGGCAAGTCTGCTGGATTCATAGTGCCGGGAATGTGCCGCCAAGATGTTCTGGAAGTGAGGCTGCAGATTTCTTCAACTCTATTTCTAACAAATACTCCCCAGTTTTCTTCTCTTTTAATCCAAGCTATTACTGTAGAAGAGTCACTCCAATAAAAAAATTTAATATTACATTCAAATTTGTTTTCATCTCTTAATTCTTGCACTACTGAAGAACCTAATCTAGCACCTATAGTAGCAGCCATTAGTTCAAGTCTGGGTATTGTCATCTTCTTTACAGGTGCTACACGTGACTTTGCCTGGATTAGCTGTAATTGAATACATGTACTAAGTTCAAAACGCATAAATACTGCTGTTGAGTACGCAAATTTGCTGGCATCACAAAATATGTGAACTGATACAGAAATGATTACGTCATCCACACCTTGTAGCCATCGTGGAATCTTCATCTCTTTTAATTGATCGAGTTCCTGAAACCATATATTGAATCGTTGTTTGATTTCTTCTGGTACTTCTTTGTCCCACCCACAATTATCTTTCCAGCATTCCTGCAATAATAACTTAGGGCATATGGAAATAGGACAAGTGAATCCAATAAGATCGAACAATCTGTGTGCAGTGGACAATATAACACGTTGTGTTACCAAGTTCTCTTCTAAATTTACTATTTTATGAAAACTCACAGAAATTGTGTCTTCTTTCTTGTCCCAGGTGAGACCTAGGACTGAAGCCTCTGTCTTGTCTTCCAGACCAGGTTCAGTATATTCCCATCCTCGCAGCTCAAACTTTCCCAAAGAAAATATTTGTATTGCTTCTGAAATGAACTGTTTCAAATCCCTTTCATTATTTACACCTGTAACACAGTTATCAACATAGAAACTTTTAAACAACTTTTCTATTGTACATTTAGAAAATTGATTGTCTTCAGCACACGGTACTAAATACTTCTGCAGGTGGTAGTTGATGACGGCATTGAGCAAAAATGGACTACTTGAGACTCCAAAAACAACTCTTCTATGTCGGAAAATCTTGAGTGATCCATCTGTGTTTTGCCACAGAAATCTTAGGAAATCTCTGTCCTCTTCATACAAACTTATTTGCAAAAACGCCTTTTTTATGTCAGCGATAACTCCTATTTTATAAAGTCGAAAACGTAAAAGCAAAGCTGGTATTATTTCAATTAAGTTAATACCTATTTCCAAACACTGATTAAGGGAATAGTAACCCTTTTCTTTAGACGAGGCATCAAAAACCGGTCTTACTGCAGTGGTGCTGTTTTCTTTTATCACTGGTCTATGAGGTAAATAGTGACCTTCATCCCATTTGCTTATTGGGATTTCCTCAATAACACCATCTTCCAGCCAATCTGAAAACACATTGTTATATACATTATATAAACTTTCATTTGTTAGCCTTTTCACTGAGTTTTCAAGCCTTTTTTTTGCAAGATTGAAATTTCTTGGAACTTCTGGGTGGTCTTCGGACCAAGGTAATTTGACTTCATAGCGTCCTTCTTCATTTACTCTCACAGTTTCCAAAAATTGTGTTTGAACAGAATGTTCAATTTCTTGTTTGCTTCTGGTCTGTAGTGGGTCTTTTATACCTAAAACATCCATTTCCCACAGCTTGCATATTGAATTACTTTGTACAAACATAGAAAGTGCTGTCATAGAACTAAATTCTTTACTTTCTTGAAATTTTCCTGTCAAAACCCATCCTAAATGAGTTTCAAGGGCTATAATACCACAATCTAGAACCTCTTTTCTTCCAGTTAGAAGTTTCCCATATATGTCAGCCCCAATTAATATCTCAATTGGACTGTCTGCATCCTGAAACAATTTAATACCTCTTTCCATCAGTTCATCAGTCCATCTTCCTGGTTTCAAGGCAGGAACATAAGTACAAATATTTATTTCACTAAGTGCCTTGAAATTACAAGAATATGTTTTATCTATACTTTGTAGTCTGACTCTGTAGCATGCATGATTGCGAGGCTTAGTGACCTCTCCTCCAAACAGGCCATGTAATAATGTTTCTTCACCACAAGTGTCATATTTCATTTTTTCAACAGTCGATTTCCTTATGTATGACCTCTGGGATCCACTGTCAAAAAGTAAACGCACATTGAGTTCTTTTGTGTCACTAACAGCCTTGACAACAAGAGTTTGCATGTAAACCTGATTGCCATTCACATTGGACAAGGAATTCTCAAAATTGGGCTCAGCTTCTTTTTCCTCGCATTTAGGCTTAATGTTAGACCTATTAAAATTATTCTGCAACTTTGAACACATAAGTGGTACATGTTTTCCATTACAAATAATACATTTAACAATAGCTCTGCAATGTTTACTTAAATGTCCTACTTTTGTACAAGAAAAGCAACACCTTTTGCTAGTAAGAATATTCTGCCTTTCTTCTAAAGACATGTCCCTAGCTTTAAAACAGTTTTCACTTAAATGACCACCGTCACAAAACACACACATCGATAACTTCGTCTTATCTGTGCTTACTGTAGACGTATTTGATTTTACATTTACAAGGCCAGCTGCTGTAACATTGCTGGTAGGCCTTCTTGTATTTTTAATATGCTTATCTTTACTTGCAAAGTCTCTTTTATATGAACTCGTAGGATTATCACCTGTTGATACTTTTGTTTTTTGTAAACCAAATCCCTGTTTAGCTAAGTTTATTCTTTCTTCTCCCTCCACTTCAATTTTCAAAAAATTCATTAGGCTATCTAGCCTACTTTTACTTTCTGACGCGGTCTCGTCCTGTTGAGAGTTAGGCCTACTTCTCTGCCAAGCTATTAATAAATCCTCCCTGAGACAAGATTCTACTAATGGGAAGAGCATAGCAGCGTACTTCTCCTTTGTTACACCTAAAGTTTCTAAACACCTTAGTTTTGACTCAATTTGATCATAAAGTGAGGAAATAGTAATTTTACTTTCACTGCTATTTAATGTTATTACAATTTTCAAGATTTCTCTTATGTAAAACTCTACTAACAGGTCATCTTTGGCAAAGCGAGATTTTAAATGTTCAATAGCCTGTTCATAACTACGTCCACATGGGGGAAAACTCTCGACAATTTCCCTAGCCTTAGTATTAGGGATAGTCGCTTGCAGGAGATACTGATACTTGTCATCAGAATCAATACAGGGGTCTTCATGGATTTTCTTAAATTGGCCCCAAAACGGCAACCAATCACTAATATCACCACCAAACTTTTTAAACTCAAGTGTGGGTAACTTAAATTTACGTTTTTCTACATTCACACTAGTATCTGTCTTAGGCCTAGCCTTGTCAATAGCCTGTTCAACTAAATACTCAACTATTTTAAACTTGCCTGAGTATTCATCGGCAGATTCTACCTCATTTTCTAAAACTTCAGTAGATGCATTTTCATTTAGTAAAACTTCAATAATTTCTCGGTCTAAGACCTCCAATTGATTATGTTTTTCACGTAATAGCTCTAAATTAGCTTTTAACAAAATCACATCATCTTCATTTTTTATGGATTCTAATAATGTATTGTGTAAACGTGAAAATCCAGTTCTAAACAATTTTCTTTTCTTTTTCAGAGCATCCATTATAAAATACTTACTAATGGATCATAGATTTTAACTGTAACCAAATTATTATCCTGTCACGGTCGCCATATGTTATTTCTATAAACTTTTGACACTGCCGCTACAGGCGGAACACTCGTCATATTTATATAATTATGCTGGTAATAAAACTTATTTCATATTTAAACACTATTTATTACTTCACATCTTTCTTAAAACAAAACTCTAAACAAAGAACTGAGAAAAACTAAAACAATTACAAATCATCTGTTAATTTATATAATGTTCTTTTTCTTTTTTTTTTCCATAGAGGATTGTCATAGAGTATTATATTATTGCATTCACAACAAACAGAACCTATTGTTGGCATTAAAAACCATAAATCTATATATTTGAGTACATTGTTCTGCCTTTCCTATCATTAAAACATTTTTTTGTCGTTGACGCGTTTCCCATTAACTTCATCCTCAAAATTTTAAAACTGTACTCACACTTTTAAAGTTTTTAAAATGTAAATCAATCCGAAACGCGTCAACGAGTAAACATTTTTAATGTTAGGGAAGGCAGAAGATGGCACCACAAATGTATAGCAATATTCCTAACAGAAACAAGTTAAGTATATTATGGAATCTGTTGAGCATAACACGTTTCCGTCATTCCATAAACAAATATGATATTCTTGTTGACAAGTTTCCTACTGTTCGTCACGAAGCGTGAGTGGACTTTATACATGGTATCTAGCCATCATCCGTATTAGACTGTTTTAGACCCGTCCTCTCACTAGTTCCACTTAGTTTTTGGTAGTTTTGTATATTTTTATTTTAAATGATTGTCATTATAGAATAACAAAAAGTAATACTTCGTCCACATTGAAAAAACTCCATTACCAAATTTCCTACAAAACACTTTAAGACAGCACATACAATCTTTTCAAAATAAAAAAAAATGACAAACACAAACTCTCAGGTATTTACAAATTCACTTGTAACGATTGTCCCAACTATTACATCGGCCAAACCGATGGGCATTCTATACACGGTTCGAAGAACACATTACCCAAAAAAAAACAAACCCTAAATCCAGCTACGCAAAACACCTAAACAACACCCAACATACACCCAACATACACACACCGACATACATACAAATTTAAATGTTCTACACACATTAAAACAAAGTAAAAAACTAACAACTTAGAAAAATATGAAATCTACAAACACTACGCAACAGATAAAAAAAACGTATTAAATGATCACACACACTTTAAAGCCAACAGCCTTTAATTATATGACACACAACTCAAACAACGCACCCCATTCCACGGTCATAAATCCATTCGCGTTAGAGCCTTTACACACAACCGATTCCGCCAGTAGAGGGTTAGCTTCGTAAGAGGAACGAATGTTTTGAAACATTATCAAGTAAGCATTACGTATTCACTTAGTTAAGTATTTTTAAAATCATTTTAATCAGTGACTTCAAGATGATTACATCAAGCAACTTAAAAAGACTTCGTCAACGTAAATTTTTTTCATTTTTACGTTGCTGTTTAAAAATTTATTCATTACAGGTTTAATGTAATTACATAAGTCGCAAACTGTAAATATTGAATAAAACTTGAGTTGTTCATAGCCATAAAACAAACCCTTCCTGTAACTCCCCTTAACTTCTTTATCAACTAAATGATTAGGAATTACAGCAATAGGCTATATTAAATCCTACTAAATGACTAAATAGCTAATTAAAATTATACTACAAAATATCTGCCTAGTGTTGATTACGTTATAAAAAGATAAAATAAACAAACCTATTGGCGAACTAAAATGAGTGGCTTCTATTTTCATCGTTCCTGCAAGAAATTGACCTATTTGTATTGAGGCGACATGGCTAGCTTAAGTTGGTAAAACTAATTTGCTTTTATTTTTTACCACAACCAATTACTGTCTATAAAATAATTTAGTCAAATATATTGCTCTGTTTTGCTAAGAAACATTTAATTTATATAATTTCTAGTGCAGTAAATCTAAGTTATGTTTATAAACATAACTTATAAATATAAATATAAATATTTCTATCAAATTTTACCCACTAATTATAGTTTGGAACTTTATAGTCCATTTACACCCCCCTCCGCACAGTTACCCTCACTAATGCCACACTTACACAACACGAAATGAATTTAATAAACAAAGGCCTACAATATAACCTATAAAATAATTTAGTCAAATATAATGCTCTGTTTTGCTAAGAAACATTTAATTTATATAATTTCGAGTGCAGTAAATCTAAGTTATGTTTATAAACATAACTTATAAATATAAATATAAATATTTCTATCAAATTTTACCCACTAATTATAGTTTGGAACTTTATAGTCCATTTACACCCCCCTCCGCACAGTTACCCTCACTAATGCCACACTTACACAACACGAAATGAATTTAATAAACAAAGGCCTACAATATAACCTATAAAATAATTTAGTCAAATATAATGCTCTGTTTTGCTAAGAAACATTTAATTTATATAATTTCGAGTGCAGTAAATCTAAGTTATGTTTATATTTCTATCAAATTTTACCCACTAATTATAGTTTGGAACTTTATAGTCCATTTACACCCCCCTCCGCACAGTTACCCTCACTAATGCCACACTTACACAACACGAAATGAATTTAATAAACAAAGGCCTACAATATAACCTATAAAATAATTTAGTCAAATATAATGCTCTGTTTTGCTAAGAAACATTTAATTTATATAATTTCGAGTGCAGTAAATCTAAGTTATGTTTATATTTCTATCAAATTTTACCCACTAATTATAGTTTGGAACTTTATAGTCCATTTACACCCCCCTCCGCACAGTTACCCTCACTAATGCCACACTTACACAACACGAAATGAATTTAATAAACAAAGGCCTACAATATAACCTATAAAATAATTTAGTCAAATATAATGCTCTGTTTTGCTAAGAAACATTTAATTTATATAATTTCGAGTGCAGTAAATCTAAGTTATGTTTATATTTCTATCAAATTTTACCCACTAATTATAGTTTGGAACTTTATAGTCCATTTACACCCCCCCCCCCGCACAGTTACCCTCACTAATGCCACACTTACACAACACGAAATGAATTTAATAAACAAAGGCCTACAATATAACCTAAACTATAAATCAAGACAATGAAAATCTAGAAATCCTACACATCAACAAAAAAGGACCACATCTCATCACACTAGAACAGTAAAAAACACAAAATACAAACATATTAAACGAACAAACCCAATACAAAGCACATATAATGTTCGACACTATTGAAAACTTCACTTTTAAACCGCTTAACCCAACAACAACTCCAAGCGGAAAATGTAGACACTGATGAAGACCACCACGGAGCGATTGAAAACGTTCTGTCTCAGTAAGTCTATACAAATTTAAAAACATAATAAGGTTTGGATATGCATACACTAATATAAGTTTGAAATATTTATCGCTTTTTGTTTATAGTGTACTTTTGTAAAAATGATCTGATTTTAAAAAAACGTTTTTATCAAGAACTCCTTAACAAATACTACAATTGCAGTAAATTCAAAAGGAAAAAGTACACAATAAAGCTACTTTAGCTAAAATCATATGATAATACAACAATAATCAGCTGTGCTATATTGTTTATTTTAGGTTGTGTTTCAATCAACTGACATTATTCCTAATGACACTGTGAACACATGTACAAAATGAAAGAGTTTTTCCTGACTTTATTGGTAATTGTACACTATGCTTTCGGCGAGCAGTTCAAGTGCTACTTTTGTGATACGATGGAAAACGACACCTGCCTGACTTCGGATTGGTCCAAAGAGACATCCCCGCAGAAATTCTGCCATCAGCCTTTCTGCGACTCTTTCGAGCTAGGAGATACCACTTACAGGTTCTGTGGCATTTCGTCGAGCCTATGGCCTACCGAAGGCTGTAAAAATATCGAGGTGGTTGTGTACTTTTCAAAAAGTGTTGTCTCTGGAACTGCCTGCAGATGTTACCAGGAACTGTGCAATGCGTCTAGTACTGCTGCACCGTTTTGGCTTTTAATGCTTGCTTTTAGTTTAATACAGTTTACAGGTATAACATTATTTTAGAATGTTTTAAGTAAACCAGTGGAATGAAATTACTGTGTCTGTCAGTTATACAGTGAGTTTGCTATATATTATTGACAGGTTTCTACAAACAATACCACTAAACTATAGATATTTTAGTTTTTCGTTATTACTTTAAAAATAATGTTTTTTCAGAAGATTGATGTTGAAATAATCTTCAAACCGGTCAGTAAATGTTTGTTTTAAAGAAAGATAAAATTTATTTCTCATAACAACATTTTATTATTATTAAAAATATACTGCTAAATTATTTCAACAGTTATATTTTTGGGACTTAAACTTTCAGACTATCTAACTTCAGTCAATTTCTCTAATTCCTTTTCCCAATTTTTCTCCTTCTGTCTTCCTGAAAGCTCTAGGTAAGCCTTTTTATGACGTTTAGACATTGTCTGGGTTTTGGTTGGAAATAACACTTTCTTCGGGTAAATAATTAGTTGTGACGCTATCAACATTTCTCCTTACGATGTGTATAAGTCAGTGATGAAAAACCGAAAGGGGCAGAACGCATCTAAGGGGGGGGGGGAAGTTCTACGGTGAACAACACAACTGTAAGACCCTTTCCCCAGTTAATACAACACTGTTGTGTAATGAGCCTTAGGCCCCCATCCAGATGCTTTTAGGAACTTTCATTTCGGAAATTAGTTTTAGTGGGATGGATTCTGAAATACACGAATAATAAAATAATTAGAGAAACGGGGTTGAGTGATAAGACTGGGCGAGGGCTTAATAAAGATTTTCGGGATCTGTTAACGGTTTGGATGGTAGACACGAGTACTAAGATGGGTGGCGTCAACAGTCTCGTTGAAACTAATGAAAGTGCTTTCGGACGTCGAGATTATAATAGAGGGCGAATAACAACAACGTCAACCCCTTACGGAGGACGGGTACTCTGTTAGTACTGTATATTCACACAATCTCAGTTGTCTGGCTTTTAAATACTGTTAATTTATTTTACGAATTAATTAATACATATTAAAATACATGACTATAACTAATATTTAACGGAAGGTAAAACGACTGCACGAAGATATAAGAGGCATTTTATTTAAATATATATTTTAATGTTACACCATCGCTGAAATGTGTGGTGAAAACACTTCGTTATTCTTCCACAAGAGTTCTCTCTTCTTTCCCCAACAGGCCAGATTTCTTTTCATATTCAGACGTGGGGCCTAAAACGCTGTCGCGATTAACAAGTAAAAAAGCTCCGCCTCTTAAATGCTGAAAGTTTATACAACGCTTTTAAACTTTCCCTAATTTTATCCCTCGTGATTTAATAAACTCCTTTCAACCGTTAAACACTCTAAAGCGGTCTGTCACTTCCAGTGGGGAGTTTTTAAACGCAGTGTGATCTACTATGTAATCTGTTCTGTGTTAAACCGGGAAACCGATTTGCATTGAATTTATGTTTTTAGTTTCCTTCTTCAGCGGAAACGTCAGCTGGGCATGACGTCACAACGATATTAATGAAACCACTGTTGCGTGCGTAAAAACAAATTGTTTCTCAGTTAGAGTTTTGCCAACGTTGTGGCTTGAAACACAAAACTATTTTAATACAAATACATTTTCCAAATTTTAGTTATTTACAAGGCGGAAATGTGCGTTGTTTATTTTTATATGAATTTTCTAGGAAGCCAAATGGTAAACTAAAAGCCATAAATTCACCTTTAGGATTATTCTAACAGTGTGCAATTCGGTTAGCCCTTTTAAAACAACTTTATGTTCAACAGAATAGTGGTAACGTTCAAACTTACACCTCAGATACCCCATTTTACTGGGGGACAATGTATTATGGCCAACAGAATAGTGGTAACGTTCAAACTTACACCTCAGATACCCCATTTTACTGGGGGACAATGTATTATGGCCAACAGAATAGTGGTAACGTTCAAACTTACACCACAGATACCCCATTTTACTGGGGGACAATGTATTATGGCCAACAGAATAGTGGTAACGTTCAAACTTACACCTCAGATACCCCATTTTACTGGGGGACAATGTATTATGGCCAACAGAATAGTGGTAACGTTCAAACTTACACCACAGATATCCCATTTTACTGGGGGACAATGTATTATGGCCAACAGAATAGTGGTAACGTTCAAACTTACACCTCAGATACCCCATTTTACTGGGGGACAATGTATTATGGCCAACAGAATAGTGGTAACGTTCAAACTTACACCACAGATACCCCATTTTACTGGGGGACAATGTATTATGGCCAACAGAATAGTGGTGACGTTCAAACTTACACCTCAGATACCCCATTTTACTGGGGGACAATGTATTATGGCCAACAGAATAGTGGTAACGTTCAAACTTACACCTCAGATACCCCATTTTACTGGGGGACAATGTATTATGGCCAACAGAATAGTGGTAACGTTCAAACTTACACCTCAGATACCCCATTTTACTAGGGGACAATGTATTATGGTCAACAGAATAGTGGTAACGTTCAAACTTACACCTCAGATACCCCATTTTACTGGGGGACAATGTATTATGGTCAACAGAATAGTGGTAACGTTCAAACTTACACCTCAGATACCCCATTTTACTGGGGGACAATGTATTATGGTCAACAGAATAGTGGTAACGTTCAAACTTACACCTCAGATACCCCATTTTACTGGGGGACAATGTATTATGGTCAACAGAATAGTGGTAACGTTCAAACTTACACCTCAGATACCCCATTTTACTGGGGGACAATGTATTATGGTCAACAGAATAGTGGTAACGTTCAAACTTACACCTCAGATACCCCATTTTACTGGGGGACAATGTATTAAGGCCAACAGAATAGTGGTAACGTTCAAACTTACACCTCAGATACCCCATTTTACTGGGGGACAATGTATTATGGTCAACAGAATAGTGGTAACGTTCAAACTTACACCTCAGATACCCCATTTTACTGGGGGACAATGTATTATGGCCAACAGAATAGTGGTAACGTTCAAACTTACACCTCAGATACCCCATTTTACTGGGGGACAATGTATTATGGCCAACAGAATAGTGGTAACGTTCAAACTTACACCTCAGATACCCCATTTTACTGGGGGACAATGTATTATGGTCAACAGAATAGTGGTAACGTTCAAACTTACACCTCAGATACCCCATTTTACTGGGGGACAATGTATTATGGCCAACAGAATAGTGGTAACGTTCAAACTTACACCTCAGATACCCCATTTTACTGGGGGACAATGTATTATGGCCAACAGAAATAGTGGTAACGTTCAAACTTACACCTCAGATACCCCATTTTACTGGGGGACAATGTATTATGGTCAACAGAATAGTGGTAACGTTCAAACTTACACCTCAGATACCCCATTTTACTGGGGGACAATGTATTATGGTCAACAGAATAGTGGTAACGTTCAAACTTACACCTCAGATACCCCATTTTACTGGGGGACAATGTATTATGGTCAACAGAATAGTGGTAACGTTCAAACTTACACCTCAGATACCCCATTTTACTGGGGGACAATGTATTATGGCCAACAGAATAGTGGTAACGTTCAAACTTACACCTCAGATACCCCATTTTACTGGGGGACAATGTATTATGGTCAACAGAATAGTGGTAACGTTCAAACATACACCTCATATAACCCATTTTACTGGGGGACAATGTATTATGGCCAACAGAATAGTGGTAACGTTCAAACTTACACCTCAGATACCCCATTTTACTGGGGGACAATGTATTATGGTCAACAGAATAGTGGTAACGTTCAAACTTACACCTCATATAACCCATTTTACTGGGGGACAATGTATTATGGCCAACAGAATAGTGGTAACGTTCAAACTTACACCTCAGCTACCCCATTTTACTGGGGGACAATGTATTATGGTCAACAGAATAGTGGTAACGTTCAAACTTACACCTCAGATACCCCATTTTACTGGGGGACAATGTATTATGGTCACAATATCTTGGAATATATGTCCTTTGAACAAGCTGAAATGTTATTTCCATTTATTTTGTTTAGATACATTCAGAAACAAGTGTTAAAGTTTATATTTATTAAATTAAATTTATAATAAGTTTTAAAGTAATATAAATATTTTTTAATATATTCCTACGTATGCCAACCAAGAAAAATCTTATTTCCTAACACCACATAATAAATAACATAAAATCAGTTGTAAGATATCATATGTTATGCCCTATTTTAAACAAAATTGGACGAATACCTATATCGCATACCTTGCCCCATTGTGAAACGTTTTCCCCCCATGTAAAACTAAAATAAATACATTGAAATAATTAGAATGACTATACATTTTGGATGATGTTGGGAATGTTTTACAACGAAACAGTTTGAATAGAAAATAAATAACAATTCCTGTATTTGAGTAAACTTAGTTTTTTTTTAAATACCAGAAAACACACACACACACACACACATATATATATATATATATATATATATATATATATATATATATATATATATATATATATATATATATATATATATATGAGTGTAAATAAAGAAAAGAAAGTGAAAATAACATAGTGCTACGTGGCAGAAAATAGCAATATGTAGCCGTGATTTACGACAGTATGAGACACACAGGTTTTTTTTTTTTAAATAAGAATTAATTTATAACATCTTCGGGCGTGATAATTTCCGAAAACATTCAAGGAAAGCCATGGTGGTCACAGGAATTCAACGCATACCTAGTTAAGCCCAAACAATATTAAGCCCAAACAATATTAAAGAAAATAAGCCCGTTTGCAATTAATTAAACAAGTTTGAAGCTTCAACAAACTGTAATTACTTTCTTGAATAAAACTCCCTAATCCTGATGGTTTAATCAAAGTAGAGTTTTGGGAACGATTTAAAACAGAGCAATAACTAGATATTGGTAAGGCAACGCTTTGAAAGACTGTCAACCCCAACTAGACTTTAGACCGACTTTAACTATCTCTATATAAATTTATTGTTAAATTATTTCACCTAAACAACATTTTATTATTATTATAAATTTATTGCTAAATTATTTCACCTAAACAACATTTAATTATTATTATAAATTTATTGCTAAATTATATCACCTGAACAACATTTTATTATTATTATAAATTTATTGCTAAATTATATCACCTAAACAGCATTTTATTATTATTATAAATTTATTGCTAAATTATATCACCTCAACAACATTTTATTATTATTATAAATTTATTGCTAAATTATTTCACCTAAACAGCATTTTATTATTATTATAAATTTATTGTTAAATTATATCACCTAAACAACATTTAATTATTATTATAAATTTATTGCTAAATTATATCACCTCAACAACATTTAATTATTATTATAAATTTATTGCTAAATTATTTCACCTCAACAACATTTTATTATTATTATAAATTTATTGCTAAATTATTTCACCTCAACAACATTTTATTATTATTATTATAAATTTATTGCTAAATTATTTCACCTCAACAACATTTTATTATTATTATAAATTTATTGCTAAATTATTTCACCTCAACAACATTTTATTATTATTATAAATTTATTGCTAAATTATTTCACCTCAACAACATTTTATTATTATTATAAATTTATTGCTAAATTATTTCACCTCAACAACATTTAATTATTATTATAAATTTATTGCTAAATTATTTCACCTCAACAACATTTTATTATTATTATAAATTTATTGTTAAATTATTTCACCTAAACAGCATTTTATTATTATTATAAATTTATTGCTAAATTATTTCACCTAAACAGCATTTTATTATTATTATAAATTTATTACTAAATTATATCACCTCAACAACATTTTATTATTATTATAAATTTATTGCTAAATTATTTCACCTCAACAACATTTTATTATTATTATAAATTTATTGCTAAATTATTTCACCTCGACAACATTTTATTATTATTATAAATTTATTGCTAAATTATTTCACCTCGACAACATTTTATTATTATTATAAATTTTTTGCTAAATTATTTCACCTCGACAACATTTTATTATTATTATAAATTTTTTGCTAAATTATATCACCTCAACAACATTTTATTATTATTATAAATTTATTGCTAAATTATTTCACCTCGACAACATTTTATTATTATTATAAATTTATTGCTAAATTATTTCACCTCAACAACATTTAATTATTATTATAAATTTATTGCTAAATTATTTCACCTCAACAACATTTAATTATTATTATAAATTTATTGCTAAATTATTTCACCTCAACAACATTTAATTATTATTATAAATTTATTGCTAAATTATTTCACCTCAACAACATTTAATTATTATTATAAATTTATTGCTAAATTATTTCACCTCAACAACATTTAATTATTATTATAAATTTATTACTAAATTATATCACCTCAACAACATTTTATTATTATTATAAATTTATTGCTAAATTATTTCACCTCAACAACATTTAATTATTATTATAAATTTATTGCTAAATTATTTCACCTCAACAACATTTAATTATTATTATAAATTTATTACTAAATTATATCACCTCAACAACATTTTATTATTATTATAAATTTATTGCTAAATTATTTCACCTCGACAACATTTAATTATTATTATAAATTTATTACTAAATTATTTCACCTCAACAACATTTTATTATTATTATAAATTTATTGCTAAATTATTTCACCTCAACAACATTTAATTATTATTATAAATTTATTACTAAATTATATCACCTCAACAACATTTTATTATTATTATAAATTTATTGCTAAATTATTTCACCTCAACAACATTTAATTATTATTATAAATTTATTACTAAATTATATCACCTCAACAACATTTTATTATTATTATAAATTTATTGCTAAATTATTTCACCTCAACAACATTTAATTATTATTATAAATTTATTGCTAAATTATTTCACCTCAACAACATTTAATTATTATTATAAATTTATTACTAAATTATATCACCTCAACAACATTTTATTATTATTATAAATTTATTGCTAAATTATTTCACCTCAACAACATTTAATTATTATTATAAATTTATTGCTAAATTATTTCACCTCAACAACATTTTATTATTATTATAAATTTATTGCTAAATTATTTCACCTCGACAACATTTTATTATTATTATAAATTTATTGCTAAATTATTTCACCTCAACAACATTTAATTATTATTATAAATTTATTGCTAAATTATTTCACCTCAACAACATTTTATTATTATTATAAATTTATTGCTAAATTATTTCACCTCAACAACATTTAATTATTATTATAAATTTATTGCTAAATTATTTCACCTCAACAACATTTAATTATTATTATAAATTTATTGCTAAATTATTTCACCTCAACAACATTTAATTATTATTATAAATTTATTGCTAAATTATTTCACCTCAACAACATTTAATTATTATTATAAATTTATTACTAAATTATATCACCTCAACAACATTTTATTATTATTATAAATTTATTGCTAAATTATTTCACCTCAACAACATTTAATTATTATTATAAATTTATTACTAAATTATATCACCTCAACAACATTTTATTATTATTATAAATTTATTGCTAAATTATTTCACCTCAACAACATTTAATTATTATTATAAATTTATTACTAAATTATATCACCTCAACAACATTTAATTATTATTATAAATTTATTGCTAAATTATTTCACCTCAACAACATTTAATTATTATTATAAATTTATTACTAAATTATATCACCTCAACAACATTTTATTATTAATATAAATTTATTGCTAAATTATTTCACCTCAACAACATTTAATTATTATTATAAATTTATTACTAAATTATATCACCTCAACAACATTTTATTATTATTATAAATTTATTGCTAAATTATTTCACCTCAACAACATTTTATTATTATTATAAATTTATTGCTAAATTATTTCACCTCGACAACATTTTATTATTATTATAAATTTATTGCTAAATTATATCACCTCAACAACATTTTATTATTATTATAAATTTATTACTAAATTATATCACCTCAACAACATTTTATTATTATTATAAATTTATTGCTAAATTATTTCACCTCAACAACATTTTATTATTATTATAAATTTATTGCTAAATTATTTCACCTCAACAACATTTAATTATTATTATAAATTTATTGCTAAAATATATCACCTCAACAACATTTTATTATTATTATAAATTTATTGCTAAATTATTTCACCTCAACAACATTTAATTATTATTATAAATTTATTGCTAAATTATTTCACCTCAACAGCATTTTATTATTATTATAAATTTATTCCCAAATTATTTCAACAGTGAAATCTGGGATTTTAAGTTTCAGACTATTTAACTTTGGTCAATTTCTTTCCTTTCTTTTCCCAACGATTTGACATTTTCTGGCTTTTGGATTTACACTTTCTTCCTGTAAATAATTAGTTATAAAGCTATCAAAATTTCTACTTACGATCTGTAGACCTATAATTCAGTGATGAAAAACCGGCAGATTGGCATATTATATTTTGTAAATACACAATAATTACCTTTCCTTGAACTCACTTCAAACAGTGATTTTGAGAGAAAGGAGAATAACAACAAATCCTAAACGAACAAAGTGAATGACGTCACAAACAATTTTTTCCTTTTACGAAAGAATTATCATAAGTGTAAAACGAAATGCGTTAGTCATTTTATTGCATTTGTTAAAAATAAAATATTTGTTTTACAAACAGTAATTTGTACTGACAATACGAAATACTATTTTCGCGCGCGCGAGTGTATGTGTGTGTGTGTGTGTGTGTGTTGTGTGTGTGTGTGTGTGTGTGTGTGTGTGTGTGTGTGTGTGTGTGTGTGTGTGTGTGTGTGTGTGTGTGTGTGTGTGTGTGTGTGTGTGTTACTCGATCACATAAAACTACTGGATCACAGAAACTTTACATGGACATATTTAGCGTTCCTGTAGCTTAAAACGCTGTGGAGTAAAAAAAAATAGCAAATGTTAAATGCTAAAAATTTATAAAACATGTTTAACCTTTCCCTAATTTTATCGTGATTTAACAAACTCCTTCCAACCGTTAAACACGCTAAAGCGATCTGTCACTTCCAGTGTTACCAACCGCAGAGTTTTCGATGCATAAATTTACATTAGACTTTTTAAACGTGATATGATCTACTGTGTATTCTTGTATTGTGTTTATGTTTATGTTTTTAGTTTCCTTCTTCAGCGGAAACGTCAGCTGGGTATGACGTCACAACGACATTAATGAAACCACTGTTGCGTGCGTAAAAAGTTGATGTGTATCTTAGTTAGAGTTTTGCTATCGTTGTGGATTGAAACACAAAACTATTTTAATACAAATACATTTCCCAAATTTTATTTATTTACAGAATAGAAATGTACTTTGTTCATTTCTATACGAATTTTCTAGAAAGCCAAATGGCAAACTAAAAGCTATAAATTCACCCTATGCTCTTATAAACTGGCAATATTAAGGATTATTCTAAGAAAGTGTACTTCGGTTAGGTCTTTGAATACAACATTATGGGAAACAGAATGGTGCAAATATCCTGGAAAATATGGACTTTGCCCAAGCTGCAGCTAGACTACTAAGTCGAATTATACTAAGTTCATAAAATAATTTAAAAAATCGCAAACCATTAGATTTCAAATAATTTCCTATTAGGTCTCATGTAAAACATTATTTTTAATTTTAAAAACATTATATCCTGTAATGTCATTTCCGTTAATTTTGTTTAGATACATCCAGAAACAAGTGTTAAATGTATATATTTATTTAGTTAATTTTATAATTAATTTTAAAAAGTAACATAAATATTTTTAATATATTCCTACTTATTCCAACCAAGAAAATTCTTATTTCGTAACACCACATAACTAATAGCGTAAAATCAGTTGTTGTAAGATATCATATGTTATTACCTACTTTAAACCTAACAGGGGAGATTACTTATATTGCATACCTTGCCTTGGGAAAAGTTTTCCTCCATATAAAACTAAAATAAATACATTGAAATAACTATAATGTTTATACATTCGAGATGATGTTGGTAATATTTATCAACGAAACTGTTTAAATACAAAATAAATAATAATTCCTGTAATTGAGTAAGCTTAGTTTTTTTTTAATATACAAGAAAACATATTATATATATATATATATATATATATATATATATATATATATATATATATATACATATATATATATATATATTAAAACAACATAGGTTATTCAACGTAGGTTAATCATTATTCAATGATTATTGTAATTTTCATTCCTGATGATATTGGTACTGTTTGCCAACGAAAAGCTTTGGATATAAAATAATAAATATTCTTGTATTTGAATAACCTATGTTGTTTTAAATTATTAAACAAGAAGACGTATTTTATATATATATATATATATATATATATATATATATGAGAGTATAAATTCATTAAAGGAAGTGAAAAAAATGTATTTCTTTTAGATTTAAAATATTTTTAAATCGCAGATGTTCCGTGTAGACGTGGGGAAAATCTCTTGGCTGGCGGTTATGCGTTTTAGTTTTACTATAGCCTATATATATATATATATATATATATATATATTAAACCTATATATATTCATTCTTCTTCCTTCATTGATTTCTTTTATAAGTTTCATATTTTCAATATTTGGAAATTGGTATTTATTTTTAATAGAAATATATAAATACAATTTTGCAAATCGAAAAGCTTTAATGTATGAAGAAAAATAAAATACAAATTCTTGTATATGAAAGTGTTCTTTAACCATATAGGGCCTACAGGCCTATACACACATATCACTTCCTGGCATGCAGACAAGTGTTTTAGAACAAGGCAGATTCAGCTAAAATTAGGTTTTAACATGAGATTTCAAACAACAGCTGTTTTTTTGTTGTAGAAGTGCTTGTGCTATTTGACTGGCACAGATTGAAGATCCTAACTAAGGGAGAGATGGTTGGAAAGTTAACGGAGGTGGGTGGACATTTCAGTGGACAGTCGTCTCTGTCTATTTTAGTGGAACAAAGTTTTTAAAGAATTAGCTGGGAGAATTTTGACCAAGAGAGGGGTGAGGAAATGTGAACTGCAACCCGGTGAATGGTTGAGGTGGGAGATATGTTCGACTGAAGTCAGCATTGCAACACTCGTGGATCTGTATAGCAAAATGTAAACTCTTGGATTATTAGGAAGTGGGATGCAAATGGGTTACTAGAGTGCATTACTCATGCATCCATGATAGGGTGCTAATGGAGTCTGTAGAGTTAAACGTAGCAGGCTTCTGTAGAGTTAATCCTTTACAGAATTCTCTACAGCGTAGCATCATGTTGACGTGCTTGGCAATAATGTAAGACACACTCTTTCATTCAAACGTTTTTTTTTAAAAAAGGAATAAGTTTATAACATCTTCTGGCGTGATAATTTCCGAAAACATTCAAGGAAAGCCAGGGTGTTTACAGGAATTCAACGCATACAATTTTTTCTAAACTTGAAACAAACCAAAATGTATCAACCGTTTCAAATAACTTGGCCATTTTCACCCATATCACTTCTAAGACACTACATCATCTTTAGTGTTTCAATGAGAAAAAATCTTGTTAAACCCAAAAAATATTAAAGAAAAGAAACCCATTTGCAAATAATTCAACAAGTTTGAAGGTTTAACAAACTGGAGTTAAGTTCTTGAACAGACGTCCTGATGGTCTAATCAAAGTAGTTCTAATGAACGTTCTTAAAACAGAGCATTAAAAAGATATTTGATAGGCAACGCTTTGAAAGACTGGCAACCCCAACTAGACTTTAGACCGACTGTAACTATCTCTAGTAACTGTAGGTAGCAGCACCAACAAGGTAAACCAAACCACGCCTACTACTGATATGAAAAATCCAGGACTTAATTTTACAATGGCTGATATTAGAATGCCGACAACATTCATAAACTCATTAAATTCATTCTATTAGCTCTCACTCTCCTGATATATATCTTATACAAATTTTCAAACGTTGATAAAATTAATTTTTAATCATACAATCAGGTTTACATACATTTTTTTAAAATCTAGTGGATAACAACTGATGTTAATACACATGTTTTCAAATATATACAGTATTTAATAATTCAATTATTCAACTTGTGGGTTACTTTTGCGATGCTGTTTAAAAAAGCACTCTAAAAAAGTATAAAGTAACTTCATTAGTCGCAATAAGTAAATATTGGTTAAAACTTTGAGTTGTTCATAGCCATAAAACAAACCCTTCCTGTAACGTCCCTTAACTTCTTCTTCTTCTTCACTTTGGCCCTGAACCAACTTTTCAATACCTAGAAATATATTTTTAAAAGATATTTATGAATTTTTCCCCCCCATCTGGAGACTGTTGCCATGGTTACCACACAATATCATAAAATAGCACTCTAGGGTAACTAGAATAAAAGTTTACTTTTTTTACATCTATAGGAATTTATATTAGGCTACTTGTTTCCTAATCAGTTTGACTAAGAATTAAATTTGTAATAATAAAGCGACACCCTGATTATACCTTATTAGATACAAGTAACTTTACAAAGTAAATCAATTTTTCAATAATAAACTTTGAAATATTTTATAATTCTTAAATTCTTTAAATTCTATGGTGAAATATTCAATGCAAAAAACCAAAAGAATTTCCTTTATCGAGGCTTTGGGCCTAATGCTTCATTCAGCTACAAAACTCAAACAGAATTGTTAACATGTTTTGGAAATAATTCCCTCACTAAAAAAAAAGGGGTGAAGAAACACATCTTCAACCTAATAATCTGAATTATTAACTCAATGTTGTTATTTCATGGAAACCCTCCCATATCTCTAAACGACAGGAATTCTATTAGCACAGCTTTGATCAGAGTTTTATAACAGTGTATTACGGTGGGGTGTTTGCTAAATGGAATTTTTAATGAACAGTGTAAATGCAAGTTAATTGTATTCTGGTGTAGGTGTGCTTTGTGCATTACAATATGTGTAATCTTACTCGCCCTTTATCTGCAGGCGAAACGAGAAGTCATTACAAACACACACACACACACACACACACACACACACACACACGCGCGGAGGTTTTGTGTCTTCCTTAATTATATCCTTTTATGTACATAAATAAATAAATATATATATGCAGTAAGAAACTAACTAAAGATGCTCAAAAAAGTTCAAGAATGAATACCATTGAGAATTTAGAAATATATAAAAGTAATATTAAAAATACACCCTTTGAGGAGCAAGTACAAGTAAAATCAAAATATAACTACATTTTTAACTTATTCAATGAACTCTTACGAATAAAAGACTAAAATAAACACAATTTATTGATGATTGTTTGATGAAGCAGATAATATAAGAATAACTAATATTTTATTAATAGTACGATTATATGAACCGTCGAGATGTAGTCATAGAACTATAAGGTACTTTGAGAAAGTTTCGATAATGCTGATACTGCCAATCAGCGAAAAGCTTTAATTGTAAACAAACATAAAATTACAAATTCTTGTTTATGAAAGTGTTCTTTAACCATATATAGGCCTATACACACATATCACTTCCTGGCATGCAGACAAGTGTTTTAGAACGAGTGCAGATTCAGCTAAAATTAGGATTTACCACAAGATTTCATACAACCGCTGCTTTCATGTTGTAGAAGTGCATGTGCTCTTTGACTGGCCCAGATTGAAGATCCTAACCGAGGAAGAGATGGTTGGAAAGTTAAGGGAGGTGGGTGGAGATTTCAGTGGACAGTCCTCCCTGTCTATTTTAGTGGAACAAAGTTTTTAAAGAACTAGCCGGGAGATTTTTGCCCAAGAGAGAGTTGAGTGGAAGCTGGTGAATGGTTGAGGTGGGAGATGTGTTCGCCTGGAGTCAGCGTGACGACACGCGTGCATCTATAAAGCAAAATGCAAACACTTGCACTATTACAAAGTTGGATGCAAATGGGTTACTAGAGTGCATTACTCATGCATCCATGATAGGGTGCTAATGGAGTCTGTAGAGTTAAACATAGCAGGCTTCTGTAGAGTTAATCCTTTACAGGATTCCCTATAGCGTAGCATCATGTTGAAGTGCTTGACGATAGTATGAGACACACTTTTTCAGTCAAACTTTTTTTTTTTTTTTTAAAAAAAAGGAGTCAGTTTATAACATCATCAGGCTTGATAATGTTCGAAAACATTCAAGTAAAGACAGGGTGATTACAGGAATTCAACGCATACAATTTTTCCTAAACTTTGAACAAAACAAAAATATATCAACCGTTTCAAATAACTTGGCCCTTTTTACCCCCTAACACTTCTAAGACACTACATCATCTTTAGTGTTTTAATGAAAAGAAACCTTGTCAAACCCAAGAAACATTAAAGAAAAGAAACCCATTTCCAATTAATAAAAAAATTTGTAGGTTCAAAAAACTGGAATTACGTTCTTGAATACGACTCCCTAATCCAGATAGTTAATCAAAATAGTTCTTCGGGAACGTTCTTAAAGAAGAGCAATAAATCGATATTGGTGAGGGAACGCTTTGAAAGACTTCCAACCGCAACTAGACTTTAGACCGACTTTAACTATCTCTAGTAACTGTAGGTAGCAGCACTAACAAGGTAAACCAAACCACGCCTACTACTGATATGAACAATCTACGACTTAATTTTACAATGGCTGATCTTAGAATGCCGACAATATTCATAGACTCATTAAATTCCTTCTATTAGCTCATACTCTCCTGATATACATCTTCTACAAATTTTCAATCGTTGATAAAGTACGTTTTTATCCATACAATCAAGTTCAAATACATTTTTTAAACCTATAGTAATTGACAATTAACAATTTTTTTCAATATACATTCAATAATTAATTTATAAATTTTTTTTTTGGTCCGAACCTGGATTCTATTTTTGTTCGAATCCTAGCGCACATTGGCACTGAGTTTACTTTTCAATACCTAGAAATATATTTCTCAAAGATATTTATGAATTTCCCCCCCCCCTCTGGAGGCTGTTTCCGTGGTTACCACACAATATCACAACTAGAGCTGTAGGGTAACTAAAGTAAAAGTATTCTTTATTGACCTCCGTAGGAGTTTTTATTACTTATTTTCTATTCAGTTTAACTAAAAATCAAATTTGTTAATCATCACCTCATGTATTACTTGCTATTGAAATTAACTTTAAAAGAAAATCAATTTTACAATAATAAACTTTGAAATATTTTATAATTCTTAAATTCTTTAAATTCTATGGTGAAACATTCAATGTAAAAAAGTAAAAGAATTTCCTTTATTGATGCTTTGCGCCTAATGCTTCATTTAGCAACAAAACTAAAACAGAATTGTTAACATGTTTTGGAAATAATTCCCTCACTAAAAAATAAGGGGTGACAAACACCTCTTCAACCTAATATTCTAAATAATTAATTAGGCTTTGTTATTTCATGCAAACCCCCCCATCACTCTAAACAACAGGAATTCTATTAGCACAGCTTTGATCAGAGTTTTAAAACAGTGCATTACGGTGAAGTGTTTGCTAAAGGGAATTTTTAATGAACTGTGTAAATGCGAGTTAATTGTATTCTGGTTTAGGTGTGCTTTGTGCATTACAATATGTGTAATCTTACTCGCCCTTTATCTGCAGGCGAAACGAGAAGTCATTACAAACACACACACACACTCTTTCTCTCTCTCTCTCTCTCTCTCAAACACACACACACACACACACACACACACACACACACACACACACAAACACACACACATGCGCGCGCGCGCGCGAGAGAGAGAGAGAGAGAGAGAGAGATGAGCGGATGTGAACTGCAACCCGGTAAATAGTTGAGGTGGGAGATGTGTTAGACTGAAGTCAGCGTGACGATACGCGTGCATCTATATAGCAAAATGCAAACTCTTGAATTATTAGGAAGTTGGATGCAAATGGGTTACTTAAATGCATTACTCATGCATCCATGATAGGGTTCTAATGGAGTCTATAGAGGTAAACATAGCAGGCTTCTGTAGAGTTAATTCTGTACATGATTCTCTAAAGCGTAGCATTATGTAGACGTGGTTTACAATAGTATGAGACATACTCTATCAGTCAATCTTTTTTTTTTTGAAAAAAGGAATTAGTTTAAAACATCTTCAGGCTTGAAAATTTCCGAAAACATGCAAGGAAAGCCAGGGTGATTACAGGAATTCAAGGTATACAATGCTTCCTAAATTTTAAACAAAACAAAAATATATCAACCGTTTTAAATAACTTGGCCCTTTTCGCCCCTATCACTTCTATGATACTACCATTAACTTTAGTGTTTTAATGAAAAGAAACCTTGTCAAACCCAAGAAACATTAAAGAAAAGAAAACCCATTTGTAATAATTAAACAAGTTTGTAACTTCAACAAACTAGAATTACGTTTATGAATAAAACTCTCTAATCCTGATATTTAAATCAAAGTAGTTCTTCGGGAACGTTCTTAAAACAGAACAATAAATAGATATTGGTATGGCAAAGCATTTAATGACTTCCAACAGCAACTAGACTTTAGACCGACTTTAACTATCTCTAGTAAATGTAGGTAGCAGCACCAACAAGGTAAACCAAACCACGCCTACTACAATTAATGACTTCCAACCGCAACTAGACTTTAGACCGACTTTAACTATCTCTAGTAAATGTAGGTAGCAGCACCAACAAGGTAAACCAAACCACGCCTACTACTGATATGAAACATCCACGACTTAATTTTACAATGGCTGATCTTAGAATGCCGACAACATTCTTAGACTCATTAAATTTCTTCTATTAGCTCACATTCTTCTAATATATAGGCCTATCTTCTAGAAATTTTCAATCGTTGATAAAATACGTTTTTATCCATACAATCAAGTTCAAAATCATTTTTTAAACCTATAGTGATTGACAATTGACGTTAATAGTTTTTTAAATATAGCCCTACTCGTACATTTAATAATTAAATTATAATTTTTTTTGGGTCCGAAAATGGATTCGAACTGCGGGGACTGTGTTTTATATTGACGACACCCTAGAGATGATTTCGAAAACTGATTACACCCAGATGCTACAGTGAGATTTATTTTAAAATAACAGATTCTATCTCTCCGCTCTCTCTCTCATTTAGTTAATTAATTAGATGGAAATAATTATATTTACTCTAGACTAATGGATAAACTATAATTACAAAAGTTGAATTATTATATAGAGAATAAAATTACATTAATTTTGTATAAAAAGCATTGCAGCTATTCCCACCCGACACACATCGCAATATGTAAGCTTGCCCTACGAGGTGTGAGCGACTATACAAGGTTGCCAACGTAATTATATGAGTTGGTTTCACGATGGCTAGTGGCAGTGTATTGAATAGACACCCTGATTGGACTGCAGTATATATTGAATGGGCTGAATATGTAAGCTTGCCCTACGAGGTGTGAGCGACTATACAAGGTTGCCAACGTAATTATATGAGTTGGTTTCACGATGGCTATTGACAGTTTATTGAATAGACACCCTGATTGGACTGCAGTATATATTGCATGGACTAAATATGTAAGCTTGCCCTACGAGGTGTGAGCGACTATACAAGGTTGCCAACGTAATTATATGAGTTGGTTTCACGATGGCTATTGACAGTTTATTGAATAGACACCCTGATTGGACTGCAGTATATATTGCATGGACTAAATATGTAAGCTTGCCCTACGAGGTGACAGCTAGTATACAAAGTTGCCAACGTAATTATATGAGAAGGTTTCACGATGGCTAGTGGCAGTGTATTGAATAGACACCCTGATTGGACTGCAGTATATATTGAATGGACTGAATATGTAAGCTTGCCCTACGATGTGACAGCTAGTATACAAAGTTGCCAACGTAATTATATGAGAAGGTTTCACGATGGCTAGTGGCAGTGTATTGAATAGACACCCTGATTGGACTGCAGTATATATTAAATGGACTGAATATGTAAGCTTGCCCTACGATGTGACAGCTAGTATACAAAGTTGCCAACGTAATTATATGAGAAGGTTTCACGATGGCTAGTGGCAGTGTATTGAATAGACACCCTGATTGGACTGCAGTATATATTGAAGGGGCTGAATATGTAAGCTTGCCCTACGATGTGTGAGCGACTATACAAGGTTGCCAACATAATTATATGAGTTGGTTTCAAGATGGATATTGACAGTGTATTGAATAGACACCCTGATTGGACTGCAGTATATATTGAATGGACTGAATATGTAAGCTTGCCCTACGAGGTGTGAGCGACTATACAAGGTTGCCAACGTAATTATATGAGAAGGTTTTACGATGGCTATTGACAGTGTACTGAATAGACACCCTGATTGGACTGCAGTATATATTGAATGGACTGAATATGTAAGCTTGCCCTACGAGGTATGAGCGACTATACAAGGTTGCCAACGTAATTATATCAGATGGTTTCACGATGGCTATTGACAGTGTATTGAATAGACACCCTGATTGGACTGCAGTATATATTGAATGGACTGAATATGTAAGCTTGCCCTACGAGGTATGAGCGATTATACAAGGTTGCCAACGTAATTATATGAGATGGTTTCACGATGGCTAGTGACAGTTTATTGAATAGACACACTGATTAGACTGCAGTATATATTGAATGGACTGAATATGTAAGCTTGCCCTACGAGGTATGAGCGACTATATAAGGTTGCCAACGTAATTATATGAGATGGTTTCACGATGGCTAGTGACAGTGTATTGGATAGGCACCCTGATTGGACTGCAGTATATATTGAATGGACTGAATATGTAAGCTTGCCCTACGAGGTATGAGCGACTATACAAGGTTGCCAACATAATTATATGAGAAGGTTTCACGATGGCTAGTGACAGTGTATTGAATAGACACCCTGATTGGACTGCAGTATATATTGAATGGACTGAATATGTAAGCTTGCTCTACGAGGTGTGAGCGACTATACAAGGTTGCCAACGTAATTATATTAGAAGGTTTCACAATGGCTAGTGACAGTGTATTGAATAGACACCCTGATTGGACTGCAGTATATATTGAATGGACAGAATATGTTACCTTGCCCTACGAGGTGACAGCTACTATACAAGGTTGCCAACGTAATTATATGAAAGGGTTTCACGATGGCTAGTGGCAGTGTATTGAATAGACACCCTGATTGGACTGCAGTATATATTGAATGGACTGAATATGTAAGCTTGTCCTACGAGGTGTGAGCGACTATACAAGGTTGCCAACGTAATTATATGAAAGGGTTTCACGATGGCTAGTGGCAGTGTATTGAATAGACACCCTGATTGGACTGCAGTATATATTGAATGGACTGAATATGTAAGCTTGCCCTACGAGGTGACAGCTACTATACAAGGTTGCCAACGTAATTATATGAGAAGATTTCACGATGGCTAGTGACAGTGTATTGAATAGACACCCTGATTGGACTGCAGTATATATTGAATGGACTGAATATGTAAGCTTGCCCTACGAGGTGACAGCTACTATACAAGGTTGCCAACGTAATTATATGAGAAGATTTCACGATGGCTAGTGACAGTGTATTGAATAGACACCCTGATTGGACTGCAGTATATATTGAATGGACTGAATATGTAAGCTTGCCCTACGAGGTGACAGCTACTATACAAGGTTGCCAACGTAATTATATGAGAAGATTTCACGATGGCTAGTGACAGTGTATTGAATAGACACCCTGATTGGACTGCAGTATATATTGAATGGACTGAATATGTAAGCTTGCCCTACGAGGTGACAGCTACTATACAAGGTTGCCAACGTAATTATATGAGTTGGTTTCACGATGGCTATTGACAGTGTATTGAATAGACACCCTGATTGGACTGCAGTAAATATTGAATGGACTGAATATGTAAGCTTGCCCTACGAGGTGACAGCTACTATACAAGGTTGCCAACGTAATTATATGAGAAGATTTCACGATGGCTAGTGACAGTGTATTGAATAGACACCCTGATTGGACTGCAGTATATATTGAATGGACTGAATATGTAAGCTTGCCCTACGAGGTGACAGCTACTATACAAGGTTGCCAACGTAATTATATGAGAAGATTTTACGATGGCTAGTGACAGTGTATTGAATAGACACCCTGATTGGACTGCAGTATATATTGAATGGACTGAATATGTAAGCTTGCCCTACGAGGTGACAGCTACTATACAAGGTTGCCAACGTAATTATATGAGTTGGTTTCACGATGGCTATTGACAGTGTATTGAATAGACACCCTGATTGGACTGCAGTAAATATTGAATGGACTGAATATGTAAGCTTGCCCTACGAGGTGACAGCTACTATACAAGGTTGCCAACGTAATTATATGAGAAGATTTCACGACGGCTAGTGACAGTGATCTGTGGCAATCTGTGGCAGATGCAGGAAATAATCTTCCGGTAAGAACAGCAGCATGATGTGACGTTTTGGTTCCGACCGAAACAATTACGTCATAAAAACTTTGTTTGGTTGTTTCAGTGAGTTTTAATGGGGAAAATAAATAAGCGTGATAGACCTGTATAAAAAAAGAATAATATAAGCAGACATTATACACTAAAACCCCTCAAAGGTCAGGTTAAGGAAAACTATATTTCATAAATAGTAGTCATGTTCCCTTTTCGAGGACGCTGTCGTGTTTTACTGTCAAGGAAGATTCGACCAGGAACCGGAAAAACACTTAAGGTACAAGTTATAAACATACTTTTCATCATACTGAAAATACAATAATAATAAAGTTTGTATAAAACAAAAAAGACAAATGAATCATTTATTGACTCATACGCGTTTAAATGACAAAGTAATTTTTTTTTAGCCAAAGTCAACTGTTTTAACGCATAGGTTATATTACTCTATTTATATGAGTTGTAATTAATAATTTAAAAACAAAATACAGTCAAACTTGTCTTTGTTGACCTAAGTAGGAAGTGACTTTAAGAAATTTGTTAATAATAATAATTTGTTATAGAAGATAAAGTAAATATCGTTAAACAATGGTTCACTATAAACAACAGCTGTTTTCCTGAGAGGAATTGATTAAATCGTCTTACACTTGTGTTTTTCTCATTGCGCTGCTTCCGAACTATTTATGTAATCAAGGCAGTGTTATTTTTCAGTTACGTATACAAACACATGTTGTTTACTGAAAACGGTTTTGTTTGGAATTCATTTAAAGTTAATTATGAAATTAAACCAGCTGTTTCACGTAATGACTACACTTGGTTAATAATGAACGAATCCTGTCACTCTAAAGCTCTAAAGCAATGCATGATCATTACATAGTGCCATTCGATTCCATTCTCAACGTGAGGTACTAGTTTTCATCTATTAACATGTGTTAATATACTGTAGCTGTGCTACTTGACAGTAGTAGCACTTATTTTTTGTTTGAATGAGGAAGGCAGTTTAATAAAGTGTATTCTATTTCCAACTCAGACATTAACTGACCTCAAGGTTGCTTCAGATTGGGGGTGGGGTGGAACTGTTCCCAAGATGAAACAGAATGGGGATGGGATCTCTATATAAGTTTAATTTTATGGTGATTTTTGGGGACATTTTGAGATCTTGGCATCTCTGACATTCTCCGCCTAGCCTCCCAGTAGAGACAATGCGTCTTCCACAAAACCAGGCTTTGGAGTTCTGAAGATGTCTGGCGTCCATCTTTTGACGGTTGCACAGAGAGCAAATATCTGAGGCTGCTAAACCTATTTTATATAGGTGGGTTTGAAGATTGTCATGGCACGTAAGCATTCTGAATCTGGCAACAGCTTCCATCCTAGGCACTGTGTGTGCCAGGCTCCACCAGCACTCATTTCTTTTTGCCTTTCCCTTGTTTTGTTTCATTGATAGTAGATTTATTCAGGCTTTTTGCTGGCAACAGAGATATAGGATTATCAGGCTGTAGCAAGGTGTAGCCTGACTGGTCTACGGGTACATCTCCCTCAACGCCGACATGGCTAGGAAGCCATTGCAGCACAATGTACCACATTCATGCCTGGCAGGGACTTTGGTCAGTTCATTGTTTGCACACAGTCTGTGTAAAACGTCTAGGTTTAATAATATGTTTGCTGTTTGTGGCTGTGAGATGTTCAGCAAAGTTTGATTTCATGTTATGCTTTATGAGAGGTTATGTGTGATGTCCTTTCTGTTTGGCTTGTGAAGGTCCTGGGGCAGCAACAAGTACACCAGAAGAGTTTTGTATGTCTCAGTTTCTCATGTTGGGTTGAGTGTTCCTTGAGGTTCTTGTAGGGGGAGCGGGTTTTATTGTAATTATATATACGAAATGTGTTATTGTTAATTTTGGATGATATCTACAGTATTATTATATTACTTTGTAGGTTTGAACATTGTGTTTTAGTGTTTGGATACTGAGTTTATTTTTCTGGCGGTAATATAGTTTATAATTTCCGAAAACATTTAGGGAACGCCAGAGTGGTAACATAAATTCAACACAGATCATTTTTTTTAAATGTAAAAAACTCAAAAATTTAAAAAAAACGTTTCAAATAACTTGGCCATTTCGCCCCTGTCAAAAGTCTAACACATTACGTCATCTTCAGTGTTTCAATGAAAAGAAACCTTGTTAAACCCAAGAAATATTAAAGAAAAGAACCCATTTGCAATTAATTAAACATGTTTGTAGCTTCAACAAACTGGAATTAAGTTCTTCAACAGACCTCACTTATCCTGATATTTTAATCAAAGTAGTTCTTTGGGAACGATTTTAAAACAGAGCAATAAATAGATATTGGTATGGCAACGCTTTGAAAGACTTTCAACCTCAACTAGACTTTAGACCGACTTTAACTATCTTTAGTAACTGTAGGTAGCAGCACCAACAAGGTTAACCAAACCACGCCTACTACTGAAGAATCCACGATCTAATTTTACAATGGCTGATCTTAGAATGCCGACAATATTCATAGAATATTTAAATCTTGTTGCTGTTCATGACGAGTTGGTTGTTAATTCTTATTACGCTTTTGATATTACTTGCGACCAGAATGTTTGTTAACTAAATGTTGTTAAATTTTAGAAGGAGGCTGAAGAAGTCGTAAGACGAAAACGTTTCCTCCAAGTGTAAGTAACAATTTATAACTTTTAGTTAACAAAAAGTCTGGTCGCAAGTCAAAGCATTCATAGACTCATTAAAACTCGTTTAAAATTACCTTTATTCAAGGTTGAAGTGATTATTTCAAATTTTGACTTTATTTCTTAACGTTTGTTTACATCTGACTAGTTTAATACCGCCATCTTGGTTTTATGACGTAAACCAGTATGGCGTCGTATTTGTCTTCAGGGTTTATTCATTATAACAAGATAAAGCCACTATACTCAAAAACAAGATATTTTCATGAAAATTTACTTCAAAAGATTTTTTTATTTTCCATTACCACCTCAAAGAATTAAAATTAAATCTTTTACTTATTCGAAAGTAAGAAGAAAGCTCTAACCTTTTATAACTGGAGCAGGTTCCAGCGTCCTTGTAAATCTTGGTACTAGTTTGGTGCAGACCTCTCAGGTTGTTTTGGCCGATCTACTTTGTGATCCGATTGAGTCCTTCCCTCTGTATTATTTTGAGTGGGTTATCGCTCTTCTGTCTACATACTTTCCTTTACTGTTTTAAGTGTTACCGCAAATTTCGTTTTTAAAATTCCAAAGTTCTCATTTGTTACAAGTTAATAATTTCACTGTCTTTATACTTTTTTTATGTATGTTAATTCATTCTTTACTTTAGGCTTGATTTTTAGAATTTGGATTTCTGAAAAACGTTTTCAAACCGACATTTGAATTTAATCTGGATAACTTGAAAGTCACTGTTCTGCTTCTACATTTAAAAAACAATTTTCAGTGTCCTTTTTTTACCGACTTCAATACTTAGAAAACGCAACACAATTCGATGTTAAAAAAACGACTTTTAGAGAGTAAAATCCTTAAAAGGGTTGGGAAATTCCCATATTAGGCTACCAGGCTATCACTACAAATGAACTTAGGCCTAATGATTCTTCTACACTTTAACTTAGAAAGCGGAGAGAGTTTCAAACGACTGTCCGGGTTAACTACTAATACCACGCTAAAACCTGCCTTCGTTGTCTTCGACTTCCCTCTCTGGCTACCCCTCCTCTGGTGCTGGGACTTCCTCCAATCACAAAATTCTTAAGATACGGGGTGACCTATCATACGATATAATCTTGCTGTTATTTTCCAATGCCAATGGTCTTCCTAGCTCCATGTTCATTTCCTTTCACTGTTTGTATTCTACTTCTCTTCCAAATGAACAAAATTGTCCCTTCTTTAGAATGGTTTTTCTTTACACATTATAGTTATTAGGTATTTGTATATGACATTATATTTGTAGTTAAATCCGGTTTTTTTATAATGTTTATATTTTAAAATTGAAATATATATATATATATATATACTTAGAATAATGTATTAGACAAAAAAAAGTCAACACGGCAATAATACAAAATGACTGAGAGTTATATTTCTTGTTACAAAAATGTCGACGTGTTCTATTGGTGATTATTTCTCTATTTTTAGGCTCTGCTTCATTTATTTTGATTGCAATTTTTGCTGTAATTTTGAAGTTCTGGTTTTACTGGATTTTTCTGCCTGGTCGGCCCTTTTCTACTGGTCAGCTCTACTTTTATTCACTAAAATTATGTTTCATTGTTGCTTCGTCCGTCTTTTTCTGCACATCCCGTGAGGAAATCTTTCTGTCAATGGTTTACATCACGTAAGAATTTATGGAAGGTTAGTCTTTGAATGCTGTTAAAATTCAGTAACTTACGTTCTGTTGTACTCAAGTTTGTTAAAATCTTGTTTACAGCAAACAATCCCATTTTGCTACAAACCCATTTTGCAAACGGCGTAGTTCCGTTCCCCGGGATGTACGTGTGCGGTGCACGGACGCGGGTTGGTTACATCCCATAAATTTTGATGATAAGGCCGAAAGGGTGCCGATGCTAGGCCGGCGTCAAAGCAAGAAGAATTTCGATGACTCTGGTAGCAGCTAAATCAGAATAAACAAATTTATTGTAACTTCGTGTCGTTTAATTTATCTAAATTATTTATTCTAAAATTATGTATTCGTTTTATTTAATCTAGATTTTATGGAATTAAAATGCATCAAACTAGATAAATTTTACGAACACACCACTATTTCATACTTTTAGTGCAATTTAATTTTTACGTACAATGATTTTTCCATAGCTACATCATCGTCCAGACCGAAGTACACTATGTTATACAGTTGCGCTGATTCCGATTCTCGATTTCAGGAGTCGTTTGATTGTAATGGTATCTAGTGAGAGTCGATAATCGATTCTTCATCGATTAAAGGGCCGATTTCGATTCCCTTTTTTTCAACTGTTAAAATTCTGGAGTGGCGTAATTTATTGCAGAATAACTAATCATCAACTATGTCTTATTTATGTATTAGTTGGTTTGAATGAATTAAAAGATTAAAGGAAATGGAATTTGAGATGACGAAAATATTATTATTATTTGTAACGCAACAACAAAGACGATCGCAAGCACTCAAGGTCAGTTTATTTGTCACTTTTATCCGATATGTTTGTCATGCTTTCAGATATTCCTATTCATAAATCATAACAAACAACGTTTTGTGTAGCCTATTACATTAGAACAGAGTTTGCAAAAGGCTTCACTATATGACCGAGGTGTAAGCTAAAATATTATTAGAGAATATCATGGAGGCATACATAACTTAAAAGATTCAATAATCGACCTACTTTGAAATAGCTAAGAATGATTCTCTCTTACTAAGGCAATGAAGCAGACGTAAGGTAGAGGGTAGGGCTGAGTAGGCACAGACACACAGATGTGACCATAAACCTGGACTAGAAAGTTTGTGCCCCAAGTATATTTACTTCTGAAGCTCTGAAGGCTCTTTTACACAATTCACTGCTTAAGCATTGGCTCCTAACAAGTAGTGCGCTGTCCCCTATGGGACTAACATACAATTCAACATTAACAATACTTAACAAAATAATTAACAATAACAATACTTAACAATAAATAACAATAAACAATAATAAAAATACTTAACATAAAATAATTTACAAACTATTCTTATCGATTAAGAAATTCAAATAAAAAATATTTGGTAAATATACAATTAATTGTATTGTTTTATTTTATTAAGTAATTATGTACTTTGCTCACCTGAAATGACCCTGTTCTTCAAGAGATTTAGAAAAGGTTGTGTCGAAAGAGGTAATTTCGAAGATTGGTCGAGACAAAGAACATGTAAGCGGGTAGACATTCATTTCAGCAGACTGTGAATAGAAAATAAATATTAAAAATAAATTTAAATGCGAATCAACAGCTTTTTAATACACATCTATGTGTTGTTTGTTATTTAAAAACAACGTAAAACAGCGCAACACAACAGTACCTAAACAAAAAAATGTAAAGTCATTGTTATAAGGCGGTAACAAGTGATTGTCATCGTAAAATGTTCATAGAAACGGGATCTTCATTCCGTTACATTTTTCTCGCGTACAATATAAAATATAACACTATTATCAGTTGTTCATGTTAATGCCAAAAACCCCTCAAGTTCTTACACTGGGTGCAAATTGTCTCGCGCTGTAAAAGTACGCTATGCTCTGATCAGGTGTTGCCATCATCGCAGAGCATTGCAGGGAGAGAACATAACTAAATACAATAAAACTCCCGCTTATCCGAAATAAATGGGGCGGAACCTTTTCGGATGAGCCATGCTAAGTATCCTAAAGTATATTTCTTCAAGTAAAACCACGTAAAACCTGTTTTACTGTAAATATCACAGTAGTTGTATTTTCTAACAAAGCAACCTCCCGCTCCTCCCCCACGTTTACCGTGTTAGCGTAAATATCACGTAACAGCCCTATTTGTCCTATTTAACCCGGGTTTCGGTTAAGGGAAATTCGGATAAGACGAGGCTGTACTAACGAACACCAACACACAGTCAATAGTTAACTCTTCAGTGAGTTAAGATGGCAAAGTCATCGTCAATTAGTATAGCTAATATAACATGTACACTTCAAGAATAAGGTTAAAATTATAACTATTTACTAACACTATATCTACACCGGCTTAGACAGATTAGTTATAGCTTAGACTATTCACTGAACTAATGAGTTTAGATTAATCCATCATAGATACTCGCCCATGATACAAGAGGTGGATTGTATGAGAATAGATAAACCGCCATCAGCTTCATAAATTAGAAACGAAAAAAGTAATGAAATAAACTGTAACCAAACAAAAATTACCATTTACTATACAGAGAAGGAAATGAAAAATTACAAGGAAATTGGCTTTCTATTTTGCCACCTAATATTGTGATTCTGTCATATTTATATTAATTGTAATTATAAATTGAAAAATAATTAAATAAAAATCTTTCTTTGTTAACCTCAGTAGGAATTTACGTTAAAATGTTTTGTTTATATATTCCTTGTTTTTAATATTGTGATTACTACTGTACTAAGATTATATCTATGTGGGTGGCATGCGGCAACATCCCACAGGTTGTAATTGCGTCACAGATAAGTCGCTGGGTTCCTAAACTTATTTAGTTTAACGTAAAATGTATGCTCACCTCCACCAGATGTCGTTCCAAACCATGAAGCCGAAATGTCGCTTCTGAAAACATACATTATAATTTGTAAACATTTATTGTAGTGAAAAAAAAATACATAAGATTAGATAGATATTCAGAAACATAGATGGTAATAAAATAGATAAATAATATATATATATATATATATATATATATATATATATATATTTATATGGAGAGGGAGTGAGAGTGAGAGAGAGAGAGAGAGAGAGAGAGAGAGAGAGAGAGAAAGAGGTATGACTTGGAACTTGCTGACTGGAACACTGGCATTTTTACGTGGGCAGATATAAGTTCTAACTCTAGTAACTAAGAATAGAATTTCCATTTTATATAAAACGAAAGGAATAAATAAAAAGTCACTTACAAAACGACTGAGTCCTGTAGAACGCAGGGACTTCAATCTTTAGCGGAAATAGTGCAGAATCACTTGTAGAAAATATCGCAGCTTTTTTATAAACTATTTCCGCTTCCTCTTCTTCTTCATCGTCTTCAGGAATCACCTCGAGAATAGGAACGAACCTTATTCTCGGGTATGCGCTGGACAAATAGCTGAGCATGTCTTCATCGAAAACTGCTGTAAAGTTAGAATTGTTATTAAATCTTGTGTCATATATCTACAATATAAATACGATATTAAACTGTGGGTAAAACTACAGCTTGCAGACATGCATATCGTGATGTATATATTTACTAAGTAATATATGTTGATGAATTTTAAAAAAATAACTTTTCTCTATATCATAGCTAATGTTCTTATTTTTCATAGTTTATAAAGTCATGTTCGTAGAACGTGGAATCATATACAAACATAAATGCAGGTCAAATTATATAAGCTGGTACTTAGCTAAATAAATTTAAAATAATATAAATTAAAATTACTGAAAAACAAAGAACCTGGAGGGAATGTTTTGACAGTTGGTTTTTACACATTTTAAATGTCCAGTTAATTACACTTGCCATAAAGAAATGCGCGACATTACTGAATACAACAAACGGCCACAGTGTCGGTTTGCTGTAGTGTTAGCACTGTGACAAGAGGTAAAAGTTTAAACCTTGGGGAAGGCTTCTTATTTAAGGCATGAGTGTGCTAATGGTTCAAATCTGTGTTTTAATTAACATATTATTTATACAGTTATGCAACTTTAATACTTAAGTATTTTCTCCTAGAAATATAATACGGTAGTAGTAGAATTAAAGGCGGAGACTTACCTGAACCACAAAATGAAAATTCTAAAACAGGCAGCTTAAATATGATGCTATATTTGAATATTATCAAAAGAACATGCATGGGATGAGGATCCCAATATTAAACCCAATTGCCCTAAACCAATTTCCTCAAACCCAGGAATTAGAGAAAAATGAAAACATTATTGGCTTTTCAAACAGCCGTAAAACTATTTAATTAAATTAGTGGATTTCAATAAAACTACTAAATTACTTTATTTCAAGGTAAAGTTAAAACAACTTCAAAGTAATTACCTCCCCTTTCCTTCCTCTTCTTTGTACCAAAGCAGCACGTGACTGGAACAAGACATCGCTTTATTAAAGCAAAAATCTTACAAGGTGTACAATATTAGTTGTATTATTCTAAACGCTCGCTTGCGCACACACACGCATACACACACAGGCAACTGTTATTGCAATTTATTTTTAAAAGTTAAACATGTATGTAAAATGTCCTATTCAATGGACCATTAGATATCTTTCAGTTAATAATGTAGATATTTACTGCTTAACAGAAATATAGGTCTATATAGGGATCAAGCAAACAAATAAATATAAAAGACTAATATAAACAAACAAATAATAATATTCTATTCCTGCTTAAGTCAACAACAACAAAAAATTAAAATTAATATAAAGTAACGTAACCTATTCATTAAAACAGCTGTTCTACCACACATCCTATAACATAAAATCAGCTGTTTAATGAAATTGTATGTTATCACTAATTTTAAGCCAAATTAGGCGAAATAACTATATTCCATGCTTTGCTAGTTTTGTGAAAGACTTTCTGTCATTAAAAACTTAATTACTTCATTAAATTTGATTACTGAATTAACGTTCGAAGAATCTGTAATAAATCCTTCACTACAAGTTTAAAAAATGTATTTGAAATTATGTAGAATTTTTTTAATTTAAAAAAAAAGGAACGAAGGTTGAGGATGTTTACCCTTCAGATGATCCTGATGTTGTGCAAAGGGTTCAGAGGCTATTGCGACTTCCTTTAACAGAAATATAATAGTTGGGAAAGCATCATAGAGGACGAAGAATAAAGGTTCTATGCGTCAAAACCTTTGAGGGTAAAGGGCTGAATATTGTCAGCGCATTGACAAAAATAATAGAAGGACTTCCTTCCCCATAGAAAAGGGGAACCGGGATCGTTTCTTTAAGGATTCACTCCTGATTTCACCTTTTTGAGCTACACAAAATATCCTTACATTAAACCTTACCTGAGTATTGAGATGACGTATTGCTCCTATGCGATATTTAGTAGCCTAAATGTCAGAATGTATATTTAGTAGGCCTAATATAACAAACAAATGGCATTTCACTAACTTCAAGCCGACAATAGCCTTAACATTAACCTTAACAAATACTTAACATTTCTTCGTTTTCAATCTTTCACATCGGTAGAGCCCTGACATTTAAGGGGATTTATAATTAGAAATATGGTTGTAAATGACGAAACTGTTTATAAAAGAGAGACGTTAACATAAAAATCGTTTTGTTATACATAAATATCGTTTCTTGATATTGTGCAAGAAAATCGGATGTTTTAGCAAAAGGCTTATTAAATATTGATGTTGGGTCAAAATAAAAAATATTTTAGTAAGTAAAATTTTTAGGTTATTTATTAGGTTATTTATTAGGTTCACACACTAAGTAATCTACCACCAGCTGAAGACTATCCCTGCTTACAAAACCTCTACCATTATTTATGTATGGAAACGCTAGATAGCTATTTATTATATGCCAGTGTTTGGAGAAATGTCCACCATGGCTATTCGTACTTGATACACAAAGGCGGTAGGATAGGAATGCATTTTGTTGTAAGTTAACATTTCCTTAATTAAGTTAACAAATACTCACAAAGTTTCCAAACGTTTTTAAGTTTCATATTTTTTGTTCTTATTCCAACAAAATTTATTGAAAAATGGCTTTACGTAACCATGGCTATATAAATGAGGTTTATCCTTGATTGTTGCACGGTTTTAGCCGACATAAATAATATTAATACTTATATACTCATTATATTTAATGTTCGTTAAGATTTATTTAGTTTTATAAATTCTTAAATTTTGAAAAATAGATGCTTTGCTTCTTCAAAATCCCGCTTGCGGCGCCCTCTACATATTTGTGTCAGAATAACACAGAACAACAAGGCAACATTGTTACTCTTGTCAGGCTGACTGGCAGGCTGTGACTGGAAACATGCGATATGTGTGTATATATATTCTGCCTCACAGCTCCTACCTCAGTATGAGCTTAGTTTCTTTAGGGTGTTGTGTTGCTTACGAGTTTTGTGACTATTGAAAAATGGTGGCACCATAATTCCCCCACCCCATGGAGAAAACTTTCCCGACCATATTGTAAAGGAGGATGACACAAAAAGACAGAAGCAGATAATCAACCTATTCATTTGCATCACTCTAACTGTAATGCAAAATACAAGACAGAGAAACAACTTTTAGGCTTTTAAAAAGTGATAGCAACAGTTTTTGAAATGAACGGGTTTAATCCACAATTTTATCTTTGGCCACACTCCTTACCAAAAAGTGCGGAAAACCTTTTGATAAATATGAAGAAATCAAATACGTGGCTTCGTTCGTTGCCAGCCAAGGAGTGTAACATCAGCAAAAGTGGAAGCACGCTACGGGTGCCTACTCCAGTGGTCCCCCCTATGAGGGGCAATGTCTTAGGGGCCCGTGAGATGTCACTGATATTAAAATATTTATATTTAATACATTCACTGCTGCCGTATCCGACCATTGCATTCATCGAGAGGCTTTGGTAGCCAAGCGATTGCCTGAAGTGTTGCATAAAACTCTCAATGAGGTAGTTCAACGTATTTACTACATTAAACATTGCAGTCTAGATTGTTTTCTTTGTTATTGGGCAGTGAGAATGCTCCGCTTCTTATTCATACCGAGTTAAGGGGACTCTCTCGAGGTGGTATACTGAAAAGGTTTTTTGAAGTTAAGAATGGCGTCAGAATCTTCTTTCTTGATACCAAGTATTGAGATTTACTTAGACATTTCTTGGCTTTGTGTGACTGCTTACTTAGCTGTGTTTGAACATTTGAAAGTTTCGTATCTAGGCTTACAAGGTAAGAATATAGATATGTTCAAAGTTTAAAAATATCGGTTGTGAGAAACAACGGTCGATAAATGTTCTTTTACAAATTTTCCGACTATAAAAGAGTTTTTGGGGTCTTCTGATGAAAACTTAGGAAACCAAATAAAGGAAAGCATAACTGACCACCTTCAAAGCTTAGAAACCCATTTCAGGGAATACTTTCCTGTTCCAGATCCTAATGAGAGTTGGATTAGAACTCCGTTCTGCTTCCCTGAAATATAAAAGATCCAGAGTCCTACAGAAAAGGAACAAGATCGACTATATCTGACAGACAGTGGCACACTAAAAAATGTTTTTAACGGCAAGAACATTGTAGAATTTTGGTTGCCAGTACAAAAAGACTACAAAACACTTAGCAATAAGGCAATGAAGGTAATACTACATGTTCCAACTACCTAGAGATGTGAACATGCATCCTAAACTACGTGCTTCTTGTAAAATAAATAAAGGAATCAGCTTGATATGCATTATATCATAGGATATCATATATAGGAGGGAGGGAGGGAGAGAGAGAGAGAGAGAGAGAATAATGGGTTCCACTAACAGTGCTCTTAACATAAACAAATAATATACATAAAATATACGTCGCCATTTGTAAATCAAATATAGTGAAAAGATTTATATACTTTCGCTTAGAGAAATAAATACAAGACCAATAAAAAAACTAATTCTAGAATACACTGAAGGGACATTTATATAGTTTTAATAGTTATTTAGCAATGCGATAAGTTACTTAGTTTTGATAAAAAGAACAATATGTACATTTTCGGCAATAAGTTGGAAACCTCGAAATTTAGCATTTAACATAGAGCAAAGGTTTTTACTATATTTACGTAGATAAAATTTAACTGCTTTACTATTTAAGTACAAAAGGTTCCAGTTAGACTATCCTACGCCCGGCTATATGTCCACACCATACATCTATGTATATCTTAGGTCTAATTCGACTCTAACAGTAGTTTGTTCGTAATTGACGGGATATACCGTCTATAGACCACGAATATATAGTGACATAAGCACAATTAGGTTAAATAAGTTAAATAGAACTTACACAGTCTCCAAAAGTTTTTAAGTTTCATATTTTTGCTTTCAAACTAACAAAATATATACTCAAAATGTCTTTAGGAAACCATGGTAATGTAAATACAGCGTTTGTTTAATTGTTGTACGATTTAATTAACTACTATAATATGAATGTTTTTTACGTTTTATATTTACATATTTAGTTATTATTGAATTTTTATAGGGTCGAAAACTTTTGAAAAACGTAGCGCATTGCCAATGTCCGTCTTAATATTCAAAATAAACCAGTACATACCTGGTTCTCCCCGAGAAGCTCATCAATTAGGGCGAGGGAAAGGCGTTACCTTCCCCTCAAATCCTTCGGGAGCTCCTTATATTCCAGTGAATCTGATTCTGCCCAGCGTCATCCAACATAAAACCGCAATGACTGATGGTCATATGCATTATAAATGCTCACTAACAACTACCCTGCCACTGGATGGTCCCACGTGTACACGGACGGATTTGCCCTGGGAGTCATTCCAGTGGTTTACAGGGAAATCACATTGAATACAAAGTGGCAACCATTTTTCATGCTACTGAAAGGCTTTTGAGTTGCACGGCTACAGCTAAGGTGGTCTTTCTTTTAACCTCAGCATTGCAGACTATTTTCTCTACATAACCAAAAAAGTTATGTTTTGTCAGGTGCAAAGAACTCATCTCTAGAAATAATCAGAAATAAAGGGTCTATGGACAATGGAGCCTTGACTGCAACGAGCGTGCAGACAAGCACGCTAGAGCTGGCTGTAACCTTTCTCAAGATGGCAGTAGATAGGAGCTGATGGTAAGATCTAGAGACCCGCCTTGACTATCCCCAGAGCCAAATGGACCCCCCTCGAACATAAGTTTAGTTACTAATCATGTTTACACTCGCAGAGATTATTGTTAAATAATCGCTCTGGACTTGCGAGTCTGGTACCACTATTTATTTATACAGGCAACTTTGCAATAACGGGTAAGTTGTCGTACAGTGAATTAATGTATGATTATAAAACATTTCATAAAACACTAAAATGGGTAACGTCAAAAAGAAAACGTTTTACAGTGATTGTAACTACGGTAGTGGTTAGAATGTTTCATGCTGTTGTTACAATTAAATATTAAACAGTTTGTAATTGCTATGTTAATAATATTGTTTTCTAATTTTCTTTTGACGTTACCCATTCTAGTGTTTTTAGAAATGTGTTATAATCATAAGAAATTACGTTGTACGATAACGCACCCGTTATTGCAAGGTTGCCTGTATAAATAAATAGCTGTACCAGACTCGCAAGTCAACCGCATTTATTTAAGCATATATTTAGTTTTTGCTGTATTTATTCTTGTCTAGTCTTTACGAATAGAGTTCTTACTGTATTGCCGCCGCTCACTTTGCTGACCCACTCTTCCATATGCTATTCACTCATTCAATATAATCCAACTGAATGTTTCTTGCACACTTGTGTGTACATTTGCGCATTCATTTATTTACAGCGAAATTTTCCCAAGGTTATTTTATTTTTATTGAATTTAAAGTGTTTTTACATCGTATTCTGCTGTTTTACTCCCAACATGTGACAGGAGACAATATAGAGCAAATGTATCATTATAACAACTTTCTGCAAATAATATCCATGACGTAGAAACTACCTTTAAGATTAATAGAAACAAGCAAAGACTAAAACTACACAACCTCTCAACACAAAACAATATCACTTTCTACACCATCCACCAGTTTCACCTGTGCGCAGTCAACACCACAAACATCAAGTTTAATACAAACGAAACAACACCATTGAATGAAGGACTAAAATACAGCCTACACTCCAAAATATACAACCACAAACAAATGTCAAACATTTGTTTAGACACCGAAACAGCGATTCAAAACACAGAACTCACACACCATGAATACATTAGACAAGACTTTTAACATAAAATGGCTAACATAAACACTTTAAACAATAAGTCAAACACAACTAATGAACACGCAATACTAAATTAATTATACAAAAACGCGATAAACATAACTTAAATTTTTTTAAAAACAAATCAAGCAATTCCACAGTGATAATGCACTAACAAGAAATTTTATAGCAAAGTAAATAATATCATAACAGGAAACAAAACAATCAGAACTGCATTTAAACCCTACACCAAAATTTCAAACACAAACTAAAAACCTAAATAAATGCACCAAAATCATGAAATTAGAACAAAACAACTTTGTATAAAGGTCAATGACAGATCACAGGAAATTTTGCTTTTTTAAAACACTCAACGTTTCGAATTTCTTGCCGAAATTCCTTTTCAGAGGAAACAAATTTATAGTTATACCAGACATTAAATAAAAATATTAGTTAACAAAAGAATATTACAAGCAAATAAAACCCCATGCTAAACGTTTTACCTAAAATCCATAAAGAAAATACACCCATTCACCCACTAATAAGACGCACACAGGCACCTTCACATAAGCTAGCCAAGTACGTGGACAAACTTATCAGAGACAACATAAACTTTAATGAACACACATCCATACGCAATAACATAGACCTGATCCACAAAATTAAAGACATCCTTACATCACACAACTCCACCATAGCGTTATCAACATAAAAACCCTATATACTTACGTATCCGTTGAACAAACACTCTAAATACTGAAAAACATTCCACAGCATGCAAAACTCTACTAAGCTCACCCATCAAACTCATAACATCACAAAACTACTTCACATATCAACACAAATTCTAAACATAAAATGATGGCATGCGTATGGGTTCCTCCTTCTCAGGCATCGTATTAGAAATATTCCTCCATTACATTGAAGAACAATACACTCTACAGAACAAGCCATACACAAAAAGTGGCAAATCAAACAACTACACAATACCATACATCAAAACTTGATATTTAGCCTTGAATTAGAAGACAACAATAAAATAAACTTCATGGTCCTCGCCTATCCAACATGTCATCATTTCCTTTAGTTTAGATAATATTAGAGTCCTCTGACAAGAATTCTTGGCTCAATGCCGTCAGTTATTGACAGTTGATCGTGGCAATCATATTAACTTCATTTGAAGCAAACTTTCGTACAATATTATTCATCGCAGAGCTGTTTGTTTATATTCATTGTAAATTTATGTAATTAAATACAAATTAAGACAAACTCAAAGAAATGCAAAATTTAAAATGTGATGGGTATTTACAAAAATACAGAAATATTGCTAAATATACTAAGTGTCCTTAGTGTCACATTATACCAGATATTGTACCAGCTTTATAGAGGCAGATTCGGTTTTTTACATCTAGTGATGTTTTTGGTAAATGCTTTAGAATGAACCCAGCTGCTTTTCACAGTGAACATTTCATTGTTATGTGTTATGCTTTATTTAATGTGGCTATGTATTTTACTACTTGGTATGAGTTTTTTTTCATATTATTAAATCTCGTTTGTTAATTAGCTATTAGGCTTATTGTTTGTTTATTTATATTTATACATGAGAGGGTTGCAGCAGTTTTACAAGTTAAACAGTCAGAAAGTAACTTAGCAGATTAAACCATTCAGAAAACATTCTGCCAGTTTATAAGATTATTTTTCTGGTAAAGAATACAGTGTTTTGTGAAACAGGAGATTTTGTAGAGTCTTGACTCAAAGCATCGAATAACTGCTGACCTAGTGCAAAACGCGTCTGCTGAATAAATCACTAATTAGTGGGTTTTTGCCAAGTTAATACCAAAAAGTGCAATTTTGACCCAAAGTGGTCCCATAATATTGCTAGTATTAAATATATCACATTTACTAGAAATGTCAGACATTTACAACCAATAATGGATCTTCTAGATGACAATAATTCCACACAACAAACTAATTCATTGATTTATTCTTCTTATTCTGGACGATGAAATAAATAATCATTTTATGAAAAATCGCTGAATATTTACAAACCAATATTTACTGCAGTTTTTCTTGGACTTCAAATACAACCATTTTTAAGAATTAGTAATAACCAAGACTTAACAGCGTTAGGAAATAAAATATTCTTGAGATTTGGGCTGCATATTGGTTCTATTGTGCTCAATATATAACAAGATTACAAGATTAAACCATATAATTTCTAATAATGTCTATAAAAGTGTGTAACTAAACTTATATAAGATGAGGTTTGTTTTTTAAATCCACTATTTCAAGCAGTTCTTGGGGTGATGTTATTGATTGGAAAACACTGCTACAAATATTTGTATAATATTTTATGTTTATGTTAAATCCACTAGGATTTATATAAATATGTTGAGGCAAGTAATCTGCTGTCTTTCTTATCAAAGTCATCATCGCAGTTGCTGTGTTTCTGATGATGGCTTATGATGTGCTTTTGGTGGTGAAACAAGTAAACTGTAAAGTATTGTATACAGAACAGACATTAGCAGGTATGAAGTAAAATAGTATTTCTGGTAACAAACCAAACCAGTAAAGCCTGTTTTATCTAACACTATTAAAAAGCTCTATCAACTCTGTTACAAAGTCATCACAAAATATGTATCCCTGAAATCCATTTTGGTTGTTAGGTAATGAAATTATTTATTGGGAGATGTATTGAATATGTATGGATGTTGGGTTTGAATTGTTTGTTGTGAATGAACTATAAAACTATAAACTCTATCGAAAAGAAATATATCGAATTAAATATGCAATTTGTTGAAAGATTAGTACTTCGTTTTAATTCTAATATCAGGTTTAATGGCTACAGTTTTCCACAGAGTTGTTCGGTAAAATACAAAACAGAACAAATTTTTTATACTTTATGTCACTTTCCATTGTACATTACGTAATGGCGTTATTGGTTGTCGCTAGGAGAAGTAAAGTTTACAAAAGCTGTATTAGCGTTCATTAAATATTATGGGGGAAAATTTTTATTTATACGAAATATATATATAAAATATTAAGTTTGCATACTTCTAGACAGATATTTTAATATTTATTGCGGCAAATGGGTCTTTCCTATTATACGACCGCATGGCTCAAAATATTTTCTATGAAAACATAGTAATATAAAAGCTTTTTTTCTTACCTCAACTGATCCATGAAACACTATCCATGAAATGAAAGGTTTTAGACAGGTTTTTTACCAAAAATATTAATACACTTTATTTCTCAAAATACATAAACAAAGAACATTTAGCACATATATTTATTTCTTGAATTTATTAAAAATAAACATTGATACGATATTCAAGCCTCTGGTGGCCAAAATACTTTAATATCCACGATAATTTGTTCGAAGAGATCATTTCCTTGGTTATGTTTTCGCCAAAGGAACTCACACAAGTAAGAGTCGATTAAGTTTCTACTGGTTCCACACTCATTACGGTTACGCCTTTTGGCAGATGACCACAATAATTCTATTCTTTGGGTATGAGCTCCGCTTATGTGGTCAACAAAGTTTTCAGAATGATTAACTGTAAGATGGATTTCTTCCGCACAAAACTTAGTGGTAGTGTACTCTTTTGACTAGGAGTATATGAAAAAAAAAATAGTTTCAAAAGGAAGTTTACTTGCTTCGAGCCACGTATCTTTCCTCAGGCCAACTGAAACGCGGCAAACTTTTCTGTTACACCGCCACCTATCATGAGCATTTGTCAAACCTAGCGACATTTGGTGCCCGTTATCACAATTACGCGAGTTATGTAGTATTCCTTTATTACGAAAATAACTTGCTGCTTTACCCTTACTATCTATCTCACGAACTAAACGTATCAGTGACATGATCAATACCGAAGCACTAACAGGACACTGGTGGTCAAAGTACGGTGAACGTCTCGCAGTAACTGATAAGATAAGGAAACTTGCTCCTTTATTTATATGGTCTTAACTGGTTTATTAGATATTTATTTTATGTACAAAGCAATATGTGGCATTTTGAGCCATGCGGTCGTATAATAGAAAAGACCCGAGCAAATAATATAAAATTCCTCATTTTAAATATATTATATAATATTTTCTTGTAAAATATTAACAATGACTGATGTGTGGTTCCCTGGAAGCGCGCGGAGAAGTCACATTATTGTTTCCACGGAAACATTCATTGTTTCTGGAATCTAGGTTTGTCGCTAGAGAAAGAGTGATTTTATCTGGGCGTATAGATAAATTATTTTTTCTCTACAAATACAATTTACGTTCCTATGACAACGACTGGTTGTTTGAGCTCCATTTTCTGAGATTTCCATTTATAGGCTTCTTATACTACCGACGTTTTTTGTTGAACTGATTTAATGAATTTTATATCCCCTCCCTCCAGACAAATTTCACTTTTATATTTGTCCAAATTAACTTCTTTTAATTTTAACGTATGATCTTTCACTCAAGCTTCAGTCAGCCATCATGGCAAATCTTCCCAAGCATCTATCGGCCTTCACTACTATTGCGTACACTATTTACAATATGCTTTCAACAGACCTGCTATGAGACTATGTTTAATAGAAAAATTGAGACATCGGGAATGAGGCTATCTGTAAGGCTATAGTTTACCTTAAACTAGGTTATTTGATATCATTTCAACTTAATGACCTATTACTTTTTGACTAAAATATAAAATTCTCTACATTTTAACATTAATTGATTATTATTTTTATTGGAATTTATTTCGCTAAATTAATATTTTTTCTTAACGTGGGCTTTCTTGACAATTGCCACGTTTTTCAATGATCGAAAATAGATATTGCGAAAGAGCTGCAACTTCAGGCCGTCGCCGATAGGGATCTGAATTCATTTTGGTAATTTTAGAATAGACCTAAAAGAATGGTTTCAATTGTAAAGTCCCGTTATTTTAAATCTTTAGTTGTATAGTTGACTCGTTTCAAAGTTAGACATAATATTATTCAAATGGATTATATTTACTTTTAATTTTAATGATTTGATAAATATCTTCTTGTCGTGGATACCATATACGAAAAGATAAATATTGAAAATTTATCTGACGATATAAACATAACCTCTAAAGTCAATTGAAAGCAGGTGATTTATGAATAAACACATTACCAGTAACAATATTGAAAATGTAACTGATATTCATATAAACGCCAAATAATATATTATTATAAAACAGCTGATTTATGAAATAGTGTTTTCAGGTGGTTCTCTTTGCGACCATGTTACTCACACAATATCATGGTTGGCCTACTCGAATTCATGAATGCGTATAAATTTCTAGCAGAAGGAAATATAATGTAAAAAAAGTTTATATAGTGAATGAGGCTAAAACTTGAATTTACTTAATCTCAGTCCAATTAAGCATCTTTGTTCTGAATTTGCTGCTGGTGTTGGAAATAGGAACTTTATGGCCAGTCACATATTTTCAATACAAACACCACTAATATTTTATGATTTTTCTTACTGTTATTGATTGAAGAAATACCAAATACAATGCCAATTGTTTTGTAGGTAAAGTGAGTCCACGTACAAAAGCAATTAAAAAACCAATAAAAATGACACGATGTCCCCACATTCTTCCGTAACATAGAACTTCCACTAATTAAGTGTAATTGTTCTACAACATTATTGGAACTTCACAAATAAGACTTTACGTACAGCCTATACATTCAGAAACTTTTTACGTACTAGTTTGATTATTAAATTATTATTAAAACGTCTAACACAATGAAATGTTATTAAGGTAAAATGAACACAATCATATAATATTTGCCCAAATTTCAATATTAAAGGCAACTTTAAATCCACGTGCTTTTAATAAAATTATTAGTGATCCAGAGATAATACGAAAACAGTGGCAATATACATTATTAGGTGAAATTCTGTGTCATAAAAATAACATTGTAAGATCTAAACAGGGATGCATTTTCAAGTGTTACCTTGATATTTGTTCTGACAATAAATGCATTTGATTATCCATTAGGCCCTTTATGCATTTTTATAATATATTATTGCAATATTATTATTGATATAAATGCTTTAGACATGCACAGATTTATTGTTATTTAAAAAAATATATAATACTTTAAAACAATATTGTAAGTTATTTTAAGAAATGTTGCTTATAAAAAAAGGTGAATGTCTCGCCTTCTGTCCCCCGACTCGATTCTCGAACCATTGAACGACGCAATGCTGGCCTCGCGCTACAGCCACTGGGAACTGGCAATTTTTGCCTTTTTTTTAAAGGTATCAAACAAATTTAGACTTTTATAGTTATTCTCTTTGTCAGTTTGACCCTTGAAATTTTGTATAGAGCAACATGGAATTATTGAAGTTCCAGCGGCTATTTTTTCAAGCGTTCTAAGGTTCAAGTTTCAAACCAGGCGAAAGAGGAATTCAAACACCCGGCCTCCCTGTAGCAGGATTACAGGGATACGCCACTATCCCCAGCCTACATAGAGTCTTAGGTTACGGAATCTTAACTTTGGCGTTCACGTACAACGTAACTCTGTCGCTGTTTACTAGATAGCAGCAGCTCCTGTGTACAGGGGACCAGCCTACATAGAGTCGTAGGTTACGGAATTTTAACTTTGGCGTTCACGTACAACGTAACTCTGTCGCTGTCTACTAGATAGCAGCAGCTCCTGTGTACAGGTATACGCCACTATCCCATTTAAGTTTTGTGAACTTTTTAACAGAGCTAAATTTAAGTGTTACTGTGAATTGTGTTGTGTTAGTTTTTAATTAAAAACAAGTGATAGCATAAGATTATAAATTTAAATAGGCTAGACGTTTAGATTTTAGAACTAGGCTAGCGTAAAGACTTACAACCGTGACAAAACTCTTTAGGTTTTAATTCACTTCAGAGACAAGATTATAGTTGTCTTGTAACAGTCTAAGTAGCCCCAGTTTAATTATTTAAGCTTGAAATAGTTCTTTTTTTTAGACTAAAACCTGACAACCTGCACCTGCAGTAACCCCAGTTTCTACATACAAGCCGGCCCTGTGGGCCGACTTGGTATCTTAAACCTTCCCTGGTAATGTCGACTGTAGAGGCACAACGCGGGACCCCAAGCGACGGGGCTGAGTCAATGGGGACAAGTTCCTCTCAGGGGAAGTCCACCCCATTGAGGGTGTACGGACCTGCGAGGGCGTCTTCCGCGGCTACGGCGGCGGCGCTTGGCGGGCCCTCCGACGGCCCATCTCGACCAGCCACTCCTCTCAGCACCTACTCCCAATCAGAGCTAGGCACTAACTACACTATGACGGAGGGTTCTGCTGCCGAATCCGCCAACGATGATGCCGGGTATCGGCCTGTCGTAAGGAGGAAGAGGAAGAAGCAGACTCGCCAGTCCGACTCCGGTACCGAAACAACGGCGAAACGAAAGACCGTGGACCCTGTGAAGACTGCCGGCGCTGTTGCAAACGCAGTGGCTCACAGAGCTCCACAAAAGGTCACGGACTCGCCTATGACCGATTCAGCTGAAAACATAAAATCTACCGGGGCAGCGGTTAAAATCCCTGCAATCACGATCTACCCAGATCACCACCGCTTAATCGACATTGGTAAGGAATTCAAGTCCAAATACAACCCTTACTTTTATTTGGCAACGAAGGTGAAGGATGGAGTGAAACTCCAAACCAGCACCTACGAAGACTACGTTAACCTCCAGAGGTACCTTGGGGAGAAGGGTGTGCCCCACCACGTATTCCGCCTCGAAAATGCGAGGACATTTAAAGTAGTAGTTCGATGGGTGGATGAATCCACCGAAACAGCGGAGGTCGGAAACCACCTTAAAAGCAGGGGTATGGAGGTCCTCAAAGTGTCCCAAATGAAGGAACACTTTACCAAGGAGCCTCTGCCCATGTTCCTTGTGGAGCTAGCGTCCGAAAAAGACGCTCGTGGAGCAATGGACCAGTATTTGTTTCATGCGGGTACGAGTGGAAGCTTACAGGCAGCCCACAGGTCCTGTGCAATGCTTCAACTGCCAGAGGATAGGCCATACAACAAGCTGTTGTAAGGCTACTCCTCGGTGCGTTAAATGTGGCGAGGGCCACGATTCCAAGACCTGCACAAAGGATCGAGACCACTTCAAGTGTATCCTCTGCGGGGCTAACCACACCGCGAACTATCGAGGCTGCGCCATTTACAAGCAGGCTGCCAAATCCAAGGCCCAGGCAAAGAAGAAGGTCGATGGGGATAAAACCCCAAAACCGGCCCCTTCAGCCAAAACAAAAACACAGGTGCCTGGTCCACGGTACAACACCGAACAATTCCTACGCCCAAGCATCTGCTTCGGCTACCTCTGGGAAACCGGTGCTAATACCACCTCCTCCATTACTTTCCCCAAACCGGCCCTAATTCCAACACCGAACTTACTGACACCCAATTCCATTTCTGGCCCTAAGGCAGGGTCGTCAACGACACCCTCCGTTCCTAAAGCCAGGGTTAATCCCCGCAAAAGGAAAGAGAGGATAAACGCCCCAAGCCCACAAAGGCCAGGACGGTTCCCCAACCCCAGCCAGAGCCACATGTGGCTCCTGCAGCCCCCGTTAACCCACCGCTGACCACACCTACCTCGTCCGCTTCTATGGACTGGGCGAAAGGGACCTTTGAACCGCTCCTAAGAGTTGTTAACTCTGGTCTGACCTGGGAAGCCTTCATGGGCGGACTGGGTCTTTTCATTGTCAAGACCTTATCCTCACCTCCCAAAACCTTCTCAGAATTCCTGACTTCCTTCATCCAGTACGTCTCTTCTGTCAACCATGGATAGGTTATCGGTCCTGATATGGAATGCCAACGGCGTTAAATTTAAAAAACTAGAGCGTCTTCGCTATATGCAAAGAAACAACTATAAACTAGCGCTTATTACAGAAACACACCTAAACCCCCAAGATAAATTCTCAATGCCAAACTTTAAAGTTTACCGCACTGACAGGACAACTAGAAGACCACACTGACTTAAAAGTGCCTTTCATCAAACAACACCTCCGACACTTAGCAACAAAGTTCTACAAACAGGCTCACGCACATACAACATCAACACTCATTTCCTCACTGGGTAGATATGACCCCACCCACGACACACACAGACGGCCGCTGTCCTTACTGACCGTCTAGCTCACACCATACCATGCACTGAGGTTACATTATTGTTCCATGGAAACATTCATTGTTCCTGATATCAAGGCTTGTCGCTAGAAAAGAGGTAATTTTATCTGGGTGTATATACAAATTATTTTATATTTACTAATAGTATAAACCTGACGTAAATGGATTTTGTTTTTCACCAAACTTTGTACCAGCACTCTTGGGTTATTTTTAATTTGCTTGTTTCATCTTATTATTTCCATCTTCACCAACATCTATACTGCCTCTATTGCATTAAAAGCCTGTATGCTACATAGCAGAACCAATGCAACCAAATTCTCAACTATTCGTACATTATAATAATATTATATTAATTAATATTATACATTCGTATAATATTAAATAGCAACGTTTTTAGACTATTAATCGCTAAATATACAGGAAATTTAGTGAATAATATTCCTTGGAGACTAAAATCCCCCAACTTTAGATCTAAGCACCCAACCATCCATAATATAAGTTTACGGTAATAGACAAGATCTAAATAGCTTTCAATTTGGGACGTAGCTATATTTATATTAGATAGTATAATCCTTAAGGGTAAATCGTCCTTGTGCAAGCTGTATAGCCAACAACTTTTAGAGAAAACCGTGTTTACAATAGGGTCTACTTCAACCCAGAATTAACCTACTATATAATTTTTTTCATTGTAAAAAGTTATTTTATAGACCAAGGCAAAGTGCGATGAATCACATAAACCCCCTCCATGTCCACAATATACCTGGCATTATAAATAGCGATGGGAACTCACCCTTATCTGATTTTGTAACTTTAATGGCTTTCCAGAACATAAATGTATTTGAAATAATAATATTATTTTACAATCTCAATTAATAACCATATTTGTAGACATATATCTCTGTAAAAATGTGGCTGTAAAAATAAAGGCTGGGTGGGTTTTGGAAGCCCAGATCCGGGTTTAGAAAAACAAAAATAGAGAAAATAGTGATTCCTAGTAGAAAGAGCTTATGAGCTTGGTACATGGGCAATCAATCCCGTTTCCTTCACTCGCGGTAGGGATACTAACCCCATACGCATGTGAGACGGGGGCCCAGACCAGAGTTAAATAATAATAATAACAATAACTCATTTATACAAAAATGCAATTTACTCAAGAACTAGACAAAATTTTGAAAAACTATTACCACCTCGTCATTCTATGTTAAATTCTGCAACTATCTATTCATATAACAAAAAATATAAATTTTCACCGAAATGTAGAAAAAACTGAAACCATCCTTCACATTCCGCAAAAGTCGAACATTGCCCGTTTTCTCGGAATGATTACTCAAGGACTGTTGTTGACATTTTAAAACTAAAAACAGGGAGTGAAAATATAGACTTTCATCTTTAATTTCAACAAGAAAAATCTTGTGTAACATAATTTGCAAAGATATGACTGTTTTAGAGAAGACTTGCATCGTGCAAACCTGGAAGTTGTGTATTATCACAAGTTGCTCCTTTATTCTGTTTTTATCTCCAAATGTACATACTGCATTAAGTTATTTTTTTTTAATTTATAGGTTAATATTTTTCTGGTAAAATTAATTGGTTTGGGGGTCACGTGCCCCCTGTGCTCCTTGGCTACGCCCCTGAGACATACTGAATAAAGTTATTTTTTAAAAAAATAAGTACATCGAAATATAATATATCTCTATTAAAATGTGCCCTAAGGGGTAATAATATTTCCTTAATCACATTATTACCCTTGGGAAAACGTCAAATCACATTTTGACAAGCTCTCACAATATGCAAAAAATAATAAACATTAAATCTATATTTAATGAGGTTCTTAATTTTATCTAGTTTAACTACACGAAATCTTGAAAACAAATTCAATAATAAATATTAGTTGTGGAATTATAAAAAATTTGCTTCCATAACTTTAAAATTAAAAATATATTATGCAAATTAACATCCATCATTTTAAAATTCATAATTTTGTTTCTTACTAAGTTTACAAACAGTACTACACTGGTATTCCTGGGACATTTGTACTGTATTTATCTTTAAACCTGTTGGTTGATAAATGCGTTAACCTGTACTCTAACGGGGAAAAAATGAACTACTTGAGGCACCGACACAATTTAGTTATTTTTATGAAATATTTGTATGTTTTTTACCATTTTTTAACAAAATTACTAAGGAAAAGTGTTTCAAATAAGAGTTGAGGTTGAGGTTTGACAAACCCGATATAAATTGATGACGTTTTAATATAATAACAAGACGACGAAAACAATCCTCTCGGGCAGACGTGTTTTACCGAAGTAGAACAACATGAACGTATGTTTATACACTTTCGGGGAAGGACCGATGCCTCTAGGTGTCCCTTGGTTTCACCAAAACACAGAAAACTCCATAATATTTCCAGTATAGTTTTTATTACACGCCTTAGCGGCGACTATGTTCTTCCCTTTTGCATTTTCAACATTTAATTTTTGCACAATTTGTCTTTCTACATTGATTTTTGTTGTATTTCGTTTACATTTCTAATTTTGCACATTTTTCTTAGCTCCTTCAAATTTTTATTTAAAATTCAATTGCAATTCTATTTTTACGTTAGTTGAAGACCATTAGTGTTGCATTATTTTCGAATTTTTTGTTTCCTGAACATTTATATATTTGCACAATTTTTTTTGTTAATTGATTTTTTTAAAATTTCAACTTCAATGTAGTTTACACATTCTGACTACTTTCTTGCAGTGAAAAAATATATTTGAAATATTGACAAAAACGTTATCAATATGTTTGTATAAAATAATTAAATTTGGATAAATAACTAAAATTTACTCTTAACTTTTCAATTTACCAACTCTCTCTTGGTGTCAAATAATTTGCAATAATTCTATGTGTATAAAATAATGTGACGGTTTCTTTAACATTGGTTTTTTTAAACTTCAAATTCAATTGCAATTCTATCTTTACATTAGTTGAAGACAATTAGTGTTGCATTATTTTTGAATTTTTTGTTTCCTGAACATTTATATATTTGCACAATTTTTTTGTTCATTGATTTTTTTATTTCAACTTCAATGTAGTTTACACATTCTAACTACTTTCTTGCACTGAAAAAATATATTTGAATAATTGAAAAAAACGTTATCAATATATTTTGGATAAAATAATTAACTTTTAAATGTTTTTAACCTAACTTATTAACCTAACTAGTAGCTCACGTGAAGATGGAATCAACAAATATATAAAATAATTAAATTTGGGTAAATAACTAAAATTTACTTTTAACTTTTCAATTTACCAACTCTTTCTTGGTGTCAAATATATTGCAATAATTGTATGTGCATAAAATAATGCCAGAACACTACCCATACGTTTTATGAGTTGTAAAACTGTCAAATAAAGAATTCATATTTTTTTCAATTTAAAAGACAACAAGCTACCCTAAAACAATATTATTTCTGTTAGATACGACAATTCTTAAAGGTACTACAATAATATCACATAAACCTTCTCCTTGTCTACAATATACCTGGATGACTTAATAAATAACAAAAAGAACCCACCCTTAACTGATTTTGTACCCATAAATCCCTTAACATTATTTGTCAAGAATCAGTAGCTATTTTATTTTAGTTTTGTGTACATATATAGATAACGTATTTTACCCAGTGGAACATTGAGTATTTAGCCTAAGCCACACGGTTCTGTAGTTTTACGCCCTTGAAGTGACAAAACAGTCTTTATAAAAAAACACTTTTTCGATGAATGTATGTTATATTCTGATGTAATTTTATTATATTATTTGCCAAGTCGTAATGAAAATAATGATGTAAAATACAACGTATTTTACAATAATGATATATTTTTCAAAAACTCATCTACTAAACAGACAGAAAGGCCGTACCAGTGAAGGAATTAACTGTCTGTTCTAGGTTTACGAATTGACGAATTTAGCTCTCAAATATCATCAACAGTCTTCGATTAACTGCCTCGAGAAAAAAAAATATTCTACTTTTGCGAATCCCGAAGGAATGCCTTCAATTTGTCCTATATTCGATTGAAAATCAGATTTTTTTAATATTCGTAGATAATTGCCGACATCACATAGAAGGACGTGGTGCTAATAGTTTATCAAAATTGTGTGCAAAATTTATTTGCTTTTTTGTGAAAATAAATTATTGTTACAACATATCGTCATGTGCTGCCGTCAGGTGGGTTTATGGAGAACTATAAGATACACGTACGCTGCACGCAACACAATGTCGAAAAGATTACTTAATTAGGCCTATAGGCGATAATAGGCTATTACTCAGAAAGACGAAATTTTGCAAAACTGTCTCCACGTCGCTCTACATCAAGTTAACAGATTGAAAGTCCCACACAAACGATGCTAAACCTTTCAGGACTCCAGACGTATCGCGCAAACAGCAAGGCGAGAACATCCTGACAGATTGAAAGTCCCACACAAACGATGCTAAAACTTTCAGGACTCCAGACGTGTCACGCTAACAGCAAGGCGGAAACATCCTGACAGATTGAAAGTCCCACACAAACGATGCTAAACCTTTCAGGACTCCAGACGTGTCATGCTAACAGCAAGGCGAGTACATCCTGACAGATTGAAAGTCCTACACAAACGATGCTAAACCTTTCAGGACTCCAGACGTATCACGCTAACAGCAAGGTGAGAACATCCTGACAGATTGAAAGTCCCACACAAAACGATGCTAAACCTTTCAGGACTCCAGAAGTGTCACGGTAACAGCAAGGCGTGTACATCTTGACAGAATGAAAGTAATTTTTTGGAATATTCGGGGACAAAGTATTAAATCAATACGCCGTCATTTTAATATTGACAAAAATCTCGTAATGAGACTGAGAGAAGTGCGGGTTTTTAAAAGAATTGAACTATGGTGCCCATCAAGAACTTTCACAGACACTTTTATTTGCGATGGCAAAAGGAAAGCTAAGCCGCTTAAAGGTTACGTTTCAGTTGGTACTACTTATAGAGAGCGGAAACTAAAAATAACATATAATAAGGATTTATTAGTTAACAAAGACATTGGAAGGATTAGCATAATGCACTAGAATGCGAGACCACTGAAGAGAAAAGCTGATGAGCTAAAGAAAGTAATGGATCAATACAAAATAAAAATAGCTTGTATTCAGGAGTCCTCCCTTCATCAAAATTAAAAGTACCACCCTCGCTTTAAAGGTTACCAAATGTTTAATGTATTCAGAGAAAACCGTGGAGGAGGTGGTTTAGTTACATTGATCCATGAGACACTCTCAGTGGAAAATGAAGAAACTATTGTAAGAGATGAAGTTGAGCTAACCAAATTTAAGATACAAGTAAGCAATGGCATCGCCTTCACCCTCGTTAATATTTATATACCGAATCAGGGAATTAATGAAGAAGATCTTAACGTCTTACAGATCAATAATAAGAATGTGTTATTGGTGGGTGACTTCAATAGCAAACACCGTAGTTGGAACAAAGGCCCAGCTAATCAAAACGATCAAATACTCTTCAAGTATTTGCTTAACAATAATCAGGTACTAGCAAACAAAAAATTCGAACCGACCTTCCAGTCGGCTTCAACAGGTAGTTTCAGTACGTTAGACTTGACTATTTCATCTCCAGCAATAATGAACAAATTATTAAATTGGCATATAGGCCAGGACTTAGGAAGTGATCATTTCCCGGTATTCTTCGAAATTGATGGGGGAAGGAAAACTATTACCAACAATACGATTGTCCACAGTAAATACAAACTTTCAAAAGCTAACTGGACTCTTTTTGAAAAAGAAACTCAAATTGTCTCATTAGTGGAAAATGTAACTTCAGAAATCATTGAATCGATTCTTGTGAACACAGCTGAAAAATCCATCCCAAAAAATCCCAAAATGGAAAGAAAAAATATATGAACATCTGGTGGAGTCAAGAAATCCAAGAATTGAGAAAAAATAGAATTTCAGCCAGGAAGAAATGGAAAAAATCCAGGTCATCACACGACAGGATTTTATACAATAAATGTAACGCTACACTATGCAAAGCCATGATCAAAGCGAAGCGAAAATCATGGAAAAATTTTGTTTGTTCAATGAACACGAACACACCATCAAGCACAGTCTGGAAATGCTTCCGTGCAACAAAGGATCAATGCTATCAGAAAATTATTTCTATTAGAAAATCAAATGGAGACTTATTAACGGAAGACAAATTAAAAGCCGAAGAATTTGCTAAACATTAGTCAGAAAAAGCAGGGGGAAGAATTGCCTGGCCGAAGGCTCTTACGCCTATCGAACAATTTCTAACATGTAGAACTGAGCTGCTGTTTCGTTGTTCCGATCCAAACGACTCCCCTTTCGCATTAGTCGAACTGGAAGATAGTATATCTCTCTTAAATAGAGCCGCTCCCGGAGAAGATAATATTCACAATGAGATGCTCTCGCACTGTTCGAAGAAAATGAAAGTAAAGACATTTCAGCTTTTCAACTCTATCTGGAGAACTGGGAAGATCCCTCAAGAATGGAAAACAGCTAAAATCATCCCCCTCTTAAAACCGGGGAAGGATGGGAAAAATATTACCTCTTATCGGCCGATAGCGTTAACATCTTGCTTGGGGAAGTTGATGGAGAGGTTGGTCAACAAGAGATTATCCTGGAGGCTGGAACATGACGAAATGCAAGGGAACCAACAATTTGGCTTCAGACGGCACAGGAGCACAACTGACTCACTCTTATATTTCACTAATAAAATTTACGAAGGGTTCGACCACAAAATGAGCACAGTGGCCACTATGGTGGACTTAGAGGCAGCATTCGATAAAGTTCCACATTCAACCATCATCTTACAATGCATGAAGCTCGGAATACAGGGTAAAATGTTACAATTTCCACCTGATGTAGATAGTATGAGTTTTGCCGACGATATAACGATCTGGGTCACATCCACTGATCATTTAAAAGCATGTGAAATCCTTCAGTCCTCACTGGATAAATTCACTAATTGGTGCTCTAAATGGTCTCTAACTATATCGGCGGAGAAGACCGATTGCACCTTTTTCACTCATCGAAATAAATTGGGATCTTTCACTCCCGAACTCAAAATACTTGGCAAGCGATTGAAATATAATTAATAGATCCCCTAAACGCCGAAACTGCGATGGGGTAGTCATATGGAGTATGTTATGGAAAAATGTGTATCAAGACTTAATGCTCTCAAAGCCGTGGCCAACCGCAATTGGGGCGCTGATACAAATGATGTTTTATATTGCCTTCTTGAGATCTAAGGCAACCTATGCATGTGAAGTGTGGGGTTCGATGGCGAGGTCTCACCTGAAAAGACTGTAAACTCTACAATCTGCTGCAATCCGGTTATGGCTAGGGTGCACCAAAACCACCTCTATAGCAGCAATGGAGATTGAATTGGGAGTTGAACCTATTGGACTCTATATCGATAAAAAAATATGGACCAAATACTTGTCAATAAAGGGTCTTACGCCAATCCACGCATTAAGTAACATGGTGTCATATGATTCCAACATAAAGCAGTCATTCAGCTATAAAATTTATCAACTGTCCACCAAAATGCCTTGTTTTGTCCCTGTGAAAATTCCGACTTACTATATGGAGCCCCCAAGTAGATGGCCCGAGTTAAACATTGCACTTAACCTGCCACATGAGGTGAGCAAGAAAGATCATGTACAACTATTAAAAACAATAACATTAAACATGATTCAATCTCAATACACAACCCACATAAAAATATTCACAGATGGCTCGCTCGACCAGGAGAAGAGCTTATCGGGGGCAGATTACTATAATGAATCGAACGGAGACATCCCAGTCAATTCCAATTCCAGCATGGATAGAGCTTTTGGCTATTAGTGCAGCCTTGACTAGCTGTGTGCAATTCAAAAATATGCATCCTATCGGATTCGAAAGCTGCCCTTCAGTCATTGTTAAATAACTCTACAAGTTCATACTCGTTTCGAATATCAGAAATAAGAAAAACCATTCTAGTACTAGTGAACTGCGGGAAGGAATTAACTCTTCAATGGGTACCTGCCCATTGCGGAGTACCCGAAAACGAAAAGGCTGACGAAATTGAGAAAATAGCCTCAACCATGGGACCTTCAGATGAAGGCAAACACTCCCTGCTACATTGCAAAAGTGAAGGCCGGGAAGTTTTCCAAAAACTTTGGTGTGAAAATTGGGAAAAAGAGTGGTGACACAGGAGTACCTATTTCGTTTTAATCTCACAGAGTCTCCAGGTAATAAGGTGACAAGCTGTGGCGATAATGACAGAACTAATGTGATTAGACAAATTACAGGAACTGTTTTAATGTATAATCTTCTTATATTATTAGCAATTTTCTCCCAAATACTTTTTATATAAGGTAAAAATAAAAAATTAATATCCTTGCAACTACGAGGGCCGTTTTTTTTTCAACCTCCGATCGCACGCCATGATGGCTAGAAAGGTCACAGACCGGCCCTGTGCGCAGCAGTCGATCGCGCATCTTCCCCACTACAACTTTTGTCACTCCCGAGTTCAAGTAGCCAGTTTGCGCTTAGCTGCAGTCGGGTAAACATGGCCACGTCTATTGATTCTCCCGCCAAATGTGAGTTGAGAAGTGTTATTCGTTTCTTGCAAGCAGAAGGGAATAGTGCAGCAGAAATCCATCGGAGAATGTGCCGTGTTTACGGAGAAAACATTATGAGTGAAGGTGTTGTGCGGGAATGGTGTCGTAAGTTTAAAACTGGCCGAACTGACGTGCATGATGAAGGAGGTCAAGGACGCAAGTCTGTCGCTACAGACGATCTTGTTGAACGAGTTGACAAAGTGGTTAAAGAAAACCGTAGATTCACAATAAGTGCTTTGTCTTTGGAATTTCCAGAAGTGTCGAGATCTTCTCTGTACTCTATTGTTTCTGAACATTTAGGCTACAAAAAGATTTGTGCTCGCTGGGTCCCAAAGATGTTGAGTGACACCCACATAACTCGCTGAATGGCTTCAGCTTTGACATTCCTTGAACGTTATCGCAATGAAGGAGTAGATTTTTTAAAATCAATTGTAACCGGAGATGAGACCTGGATTCTTCATGACACACCCGAAACAAAGCAACAATCTCAACAATGGATGCACACAAATTCACCGAATAAACCCAAAAAATTCAAGCAAACTTTCAGCAACCGAAAAGTTATGGCTACGGTCTTTTGGGACCAAAAAGGTCCGTTGCTTGTGGAGTTCATGCAGCCTGGGACCACAATTAATGCAGCTGTTTATTGCCAAACTTTACGACGTTTGCGGCGAGCCATTCAGAACAAAAGAAGAGGCATGCTGACATCAGGAATTGTTCTGCTGCATGACAACGCCCGCCCTCACACTGCAGGTGTAACCCAACAACTTCTTGAACAATTTAAGTGGGAAATTTTCGACCACCCACCTTACAGTCCCGACCTAGCACCGAGCGACTTCCATCTTTTTCCTGAACTGAAGAAATGGCTTGGAGGTCAGCACTTTCCGACTACTGAGGAACTTCAAGACACGGTCAAGACTCATTTAAATTCACTGGCGGCAACATTTTATGAAGAGGGTATTGGAAAGCTTGTCCACAGGTATGACAAATGCCTCAATCTTCAGGGTGATTATGTTGAGAAATAAGCATAAGTGTACATACATTTTGGTAATAAAATAATTTTGTTCTATTCACTTGTCTTTTATTTATGGCCCACCGGAGGTTGAAAAAAAACGGCCCTCGTATTAGTAGTCAAATACCCAGAATTATTATTACCAATATTATAATTATAAGTATTCAGCCCTAGTTTAAAATAAACCCACTTTTTAATATTGAAACCCGAAATGTTGCAATATTAAAATAAATATCTTTGACTCTATATTTAACCATGACTCTATATATTTATAATTTATTTGAAAAAAACATAATAAATCAACTGATTATTGAAAACCTTTCGAAACCTGCCTGCAAACACCATAATAACAATTCTAGGGAAAATAGAGCTAAAATACAGATAATATTCTACAATTGAGATAAAGTGTTTTTAATATTCTACATTATATTAGCCGAATCTGTAAATTAAACTAATCTGGTTTCTTGCGACACTAATATGTACTTTTAAAAACTTGAAATGGAAAAATAAATTCACCTGGTTGACTTAGTTTGCAATAGGTGGTGATGATTTAGGTGTTGGTGGTTCTGGTCGCTAATGCTGGTGGTTTATTAGATGGCAGCGGTCTTGATGAAAAGAAAGTATGTATCTAAAAACAGGAATTTAAATATGTATTAAACAAATCTGCGTGTGTGTGTGTGTGTGAAATAGCAAAGATATACAAATATTATAGTCAAGACATATTTTAAATATAGTATAATTACCTTCATATGTATTGATAGAAAACAGGTTGTTGAACGTTTAGCTTAACCCAGGGTGCACCACGGGGAGGCGCCCAACTTCACACCCCCTAAAACAAAAAATAAGTTAACAATGAATTTATATCACATATTTATACTATTAAAATAATTGTTATTATTAACAAAAATGCAGTTTATGTAATATTGTAAATATTATGTGGTTTTAATTTAGAATATCTGTGCATTTCTTATAATGAACAATGTTTTCTTTAAATTATAGTAACAAATACAAATTTTATATCAAGTTATAGTTTGTATAATGATATTGATTAGGTTTGCCCAATGATTTTTCTAGCTTGGAAAACAACCAAAACCTGATATTCAAATAAGAAGCAATTTATACAAACTAAAACAGCCTCACACTTTTAGTTTTAGTTACAAAATGTTTCAGTGTTCCTTACTAAAACAAAAATAGCATTTTATCATTTTCAGATCATTTCGAAATAAAAGTGTGTTGTTGAAAAGTTTAAAAAAATTTATTCTCATTTGCATCTATCCTGTTTAGTATTTTTAATATTACATAATTGTCTTATTTAAAATAATTTTGTAGGCTGTTGAAGCAATAAAGTAACTATTTTGGAAAAATACTAAATTATGTTTATAAATTTCAATACTTACGGAGGGTCAGACAGAGGAGGGAAGCTGCAGCTGCAGATTCTAGAAACAATACAAGCACTTAGAACAACTTGCAGACAATACATATTATATCCCTTAAGCTAAGTAGTACAGCAAAACCTCTTCTTATTGACACTCCCATTTTACAAAATGACTCTAACTTAATTTGACTCTAACTTTTGATAACATTTTCAATCCTCAGTCCCATTACAAAAAAAATCATCTATCAAATCTCTCTCAACAATACACACACTGAAGTATGAGCAGGTGCATTTACTCTTTTTACTCAAAGGAATAAACACATTTGAATTTAACTTGTAATAAAAATATTACTTAGTGATATTTGTCAAGAGACATGTTTCCACTTAGTCAATACAATCCCTTTAATACACTTGCATTGTAGAATGTTGCAAGTCATGGACAAGGTTGTCTGCTCAGATATGTGTCAGCAGACATGTTTCCACTTAGTCAATACAATGCCTTTAATACACTTGCATTGTAGAATGTTGCAAGTCATGGACAAGATTGTCTGCTCTGATATGTGTCAGCAGACATGTTTCCACTTAGTCAATACAATGCCTTTAATACACTTGCATTGTTGAATGTTGCAAGTCATGGACAAGATTGTCTGCTCTGATATGTGTCAGCAGACATGTTTCCACTTAGTCAATACAATGCCTTTAATACACTTGCATTGTAGAATGTTGCAAGTCATGGACAAGATTGTCTGCTCTGATATGTGTCAGCAGACATGTTTCCACTTAGTCAATACAATGCCTTTAATACACTTGCATTGTAGAATGTTGCAAGTCATGGACAAGATTGTCTGCTCTGATATGTGTCAGCAGACATGTTTCCACTTAGTCAATACAATGCCTTTAATACACTTGCATTGTTGAATGTTGCAAGTCATGGACAAGATTGTCTGCTCTGATTAGTGGTATTTTGGTGTTCTGTAATGTGGGGTTGTTCTGAGTTGATTATTTATTTGTATATAGTGTTTTATTGTATTTTTAACCCTGTGTTCTGTCACTAGCTACGTAGTCTCTTTGATGTTTGTGGTGTTTGTACACATTATTTCATAATTTTCTGTTATGTTCAGTTTACTGCTTTTATTGGTAAAGTATAGAACTTTTAGGTTTGTGCCAATGTTGGTGTATGTGTGAAATGCGTTTTGTATAAGTATGCTGCAATTAGGATTAGGTTGTGTGTGTTTATGTACTCCTTGTATTTTGTGGTGAAATTTCTTCCCATTTACCCTACTTAAAAGCATGAGAAATTGTTACTTTTGTAATGGTCTTTTGATCAGATACGAACAATATTTGTTGGTTGGAAGTTTTACTGTAGTATAATTTTATAATAAATCATAAGTAACTATTGTGAATAATTATGATCTTACATGCTGGCGCGTTTCAAAACTATCATTTTATTGACAAGGCTGATCTGCTACTCCTGGCGATCGTTCAAGGTTGCAAAACCTATGATTTATGTTTACTATAAAATGGAATAAAGTGTTAGATTCGAAATGTGTGTGGTCATTTGTATGCTGTTTTGTGTTGTGTAATGTTTGAATAGTTAATTTATTTACTATGGTTTAATATGTGGAGAATATTTAAATTGGTATAGATGCTTTTGTATATGTGTTGGGAGTTTTGAATATGTGTTGTGTAGCTGGATTTTTAATTAATGTTTCATCAACAACATAAAAAAAGTATTAAACCATAATAAAAAAACTAACCACTACAGTAAAATTTTAAATATTCACACATCACGCAAAACCTATCTTAAATGTTCGCACACACTTCAAATGCAACACCTTATCCCATTACAAAGTAAACAACCTGCTTAACCCAAATCCTCTCCAACCTTATAAATCATATGTCCAGCAAACCACTGGCAGTAGGGTTGGCTTCTTCAATGAAACAAACGTTTTGAAACGCGCCAGCAAATAAGTTCATAAGTATTCACACAGCTGTGCAATAATTACTCATAACCTTATAAGTTTACATTGTTGGGAATGGTATTTCAGAACAAAACCATTGTTATTATTTTATTAATAGCTTCTATTGTTTTAGTGTATAAACTTTAAAAACCCAACACATACATATAGTACAAAAATGTCTAGAATTACGAAGGATACATTAGTCTTTGAAATAATAATTCAAAAGAACTGATTTTTGGTTTAGCTTTGAACTTAAACAACAAAGTAATGTGCTTTTGCTAGCAATTAAAATACAAACTTGTCTAAATGTAGCATTCTGTGTTTATTGTAGGAGTTGATGTTGTTGGGAGATGTGTATCAGACGAATGTAGGTTAAGTACTAATTGATGATAATGTTCTTAGGGTAAAAGAGGTGAAAAAGAAATTAAGAAGAATATATTCAGGCTGTAACTCTTCTTCTAAAACAACCAAAAGTAAATTCAAGGACAAAACTTTTGTTGTGTCTAAAGAAAAATAAACACTAATCCAATATTTAAAGAAAATATTTAGGTTACTGTGTTTCAGAATTAATAATATTAAACACAATGACGGGAAGACTAACTTCACAAAAGTTTCAATAGTACAGATAAATTTGTAAGTACATTAATTAAAAAACAGTATTTTGCTTTTACAAAAAGTGAGGGTGGAAACTACTTTTATCTATACACTTTAACATTCAGGATGGCACACATAAAAGTAACTTAGCCGAGATTGTATAATGTTTATACCCATGTCTACATGGAGATTTTCTATCAAATTATTAATTAACTAATACCACACGAAATTACATATTCATTTTATCCACACGCCTAGTGGATCACTGACTTATGTGCAATGTGTTTTTACCTATGAGAGGACTATCTCCTAGGGTTTATGGCCATTGCAATCACCGGATTTGTCTCCTTCTGATTATTACTCACGGGGAAATTAAAAAAATAAAATATATGCCAGCAATCCAAAAACCATTGAAGATGAAAAGGTCTCGATCACAAACTGCATACAGACTATTACGACTATTGAATAAAATATTAAATGATATTTGTAAATTGTTACAACAATCCAGGATATGTCATAAATAAACAAATACAGTTTTAATTGTTACATTTTATTTATGGGGCTACTTTTACATGCGGCAACCTGTATGTTTATGTGACACTTGCTGATAAAAACTGTTTTATTAGCTTAATCCGAAGAAACATCTTTAAATACATGTAAGGAGGTACAAACGATTTTTTAAAAAATACACAATAAAAAGCTATGTTGTGACTTTTTTTACACACATAATATTTGTTTCCATCTTTGAAATGAGATACTAACTTTTACTCTGTAAGAAATATAAAATGCTTTTTTATGAGTAGTACAACAGTTATGAGGTGACACTGCCTCTTAGAGTTTAACCATAACTTTCTCCTTTTCCCAGTATCAGGGGATTGTCCCTTACTTCACTTTATTTCTCTTACCCTTCTTACAAAGAAGTATAGGAACTCTTTTCTTATTACGACTATTTTCACAATTATAATAGAGAATAGATTTACTTTAGCTAGAAGCCCTTCCTCAGGTGATGTTTTATACCAGGGAGTTGTATCACCCTACCCTAATCCTATTATTCACAATCCTTTCTTACTCTTCATAGCTGACCATGATGAAAAAAGCCTGGACATCTTAAAATGAAATAAATTTAAAGAACTATGGCTTAATGATGGTAGTTTCAATAGTTATTTTTAATTTAACTATTTGACTGTTTTATTAGAAAATGGGACGATTCTTAAACATCACAAGTGTAATTACTACATTTAAATATATAGGTGATGATAATATTTCTTGGCTATCTTTGTAACAACATATTCTTGTACATACCTCTCATTTTCTGGCCCTCCACCTTTTGTTGATCGTTCAGCGTTTCAGGTCGATTTCCAGTCATGTCATATTGAGGTATTGTCCTGATGAAGTGCCTAGATCCTACTGAAACAAACTTTATAAGTATTTCTTCTAAAAACAAAGCAGCAGGGATAAATGTGCATTGATTTACTTACCATTATTTTGTTCCTGATGAAAGTCATTTGTTTTTCATCTTCTCAACATGTTCCAAAAAATTCAGAAAAAATTGATTTTAACAATATTTGTTAATTACCTCCTATCAATATAACAATATTTGTTATGATATATAATACTTCATACTTAAAATATTAAAACTGAAACAAAAATACAAACATCTTAATATAAGTATATTTAATTAAATCTAACAACAAAATCTAACATACAACACCATGAAAGAGGGCCCTCGATTCCAACCTCGAATAATTTCATATTTTAATGTTTAGTATTTACTGAAATATATAATGAAACAGAAGTTTGTTAGTTATTTTTGTTTAGAGTATGTATGGTTAAGTAGAGGACATAACCATGTTGCATAATTGAATACAAAAAGAGAAGTTGCTTGATGTAATCATCTTGAATTCACTGATTAAACTAATTTTAAAAATACTTAACTACTCGAGTAGAGGGTTAGCTTTGTAAAAGGAACAAATGTTTTGAAACGCGTCAGCAAGTAAGCAATTACGTATTCACTTAGTTAACTATTTTTAAAATTAGACAAAAAGAGAGTTACTAAAAACAATAATACAGAATGGGAGGCCAACAAACTTCTATTCCATTATAAAGGACTTATCACAATATCTTATTTATAACAGGGAACAGGGGCAAAGAGGGTAAATATCAACTAACTACATCATGCAATTACCTACATCATGCAATTACCTACATCGTCCATTTACCAACATCATGCAATCAAGTACATCATGCAATTAACTACATCTTCCCATCTAAGACAAAGTAATTAAGTTCCCCCACTAACCCAAATAAAACATGCACATGCAGAAAATAAGTAAGGTATCATGGCAATGTAAGTTGAGCTGACATGTCAGACACTATCTGAGACTCGCTCGGCTGCAACTTTAAAACCTGAAACGGACAAATTTGTTGGACTCCCCCAGCTGTGACTTTCAAACCTGAAACAGACAAATCAGCTGGTATAAGATTATTTTTATGCTGCATCATAAATATACATTATTCATTTAATATTTTATAACAACTTATTTCTTTTAACTACCATTCTTGAGTTAATATACTTATATGTTTGCAGCTTCTATGAAATTTCGCTTGTAAATTTCTTGATATTCAAATTAGTAAAAAGCTCACTAAAACATATGTAAATATTTTACAAACTTGCCTATAGTAGCACGTACTTATATTTTTTGAGAACGGCCGTTTTGAGAGATGTGTCCCATTGTTGAGAAACAGCCGTCCTCAACAAATATAAGTACGTGCTACTATAGGCAAGTTTGTAAAATATTTACAAGTGTTTTAGTGAAAACTAGTAACTTGTGTGAAAATGGAATCAACAAATATAAAAGGCTCAGTTATTTTAATTTAGTTATAATATTTTTCCTTCTAATAGCCATTATTTTCATGTTTTTGCCCTTAATTTATCACATATTGTTTACAGATGTTAAAATCTTTAGTTGCATAATATTTAATCAACTTTTTGTTTACATTTACTGAAATTTTGTCCGTCATAATCTTGTTTAGTATTCTCAATATGACTCATTTATAGGTTAAAAATTTTTATGATTCTTGAATTTTGTAGTCCATTACATTCGGGAATCTTAATCACTTTAACAATAGTTTATGACTATCCGAACTTTAAATTTTGTAAATTTGTTAAAATTTACTGAGACAGAACGTTTTCGATCGCCATGTGGCGATTTTTATCAGTGTCTTCTGCTTGGAGATGTTGGGTCAAGCGGTGACGGTTTTAAGGGCAGGTTTTCAATAGTATCAAAGAGTATGTATGATTTGTATTGCGTTTGTTAAGATGCTGAGTTGGTGATCTGTATATGTTCCTCGACTCTCTGTTTAAAGCTGTGACCTGTTTTTTGAATGTAGAATTTGTTACATTTGTTGCAGTTTAGTTTGTATACGCCTGGTGCTTGTAGTTTATCTTTGTTCTTGGTGCCATGTTGTATTTTGTATTGTAACTTGTTATTAGTTTTGTATGCTATTTTGTATCCTGATTTTTGAAGTTTGTGGGTTACTTTATTTGTTGTTTAATTGTTTAATTAAATATTTAATTGTGTCTAGTTCTTTGTTTATGTTTTCTGTGGTCATTGGAGCTTCTTTAAGTCTATGGAGCATGAATCTGAAGGCGGCGTGTTTGTGTTGGATAGGGCGGTGTAAGGTGTTGTGGAAAAGTGTGTCTTTTGTTATGGATTTCCTGTAAATGTTGAAGCTGTATTTTTGTGTCTGGCTTTATGTTATGGTTAGGTCGAGGAAGTTTAGGGATCGGTTGGTTTCAATTTCCAAAGTGAAGTGGAACCACCACTGTGCATTCGGCAGAGGTGAATTGATGGGTTGCTTATGCTTGCCTAAGTAAAGAATTTTAATGAAAAGATACAACTAAGTCAGATAGTTTCTAACCCAAGGAGGAGGTTTTATTTTGACATACAATGTTTTTTTAAATCACTTTACCGCAGTTTTAAACAAAGAGTCGAAGAACAAAAACAGAACACCAACTCGACACTTTACAATCACATAAAAGAAACAGGATACAAATACACAAACATTTACCATAACCTAGAAAACTTATACTTCAACTAAAAAGGACCACATCTCAGCACACTAGAACAAGTTTATAGATTGTCGGATTATTTTGTCCATTTATTTTGCTAGTTTATGTGCAGGGGCATTCTGGTAGTTGATGATAGCTCGGATGCGGACATTGGATTTGTGAACTTTAGGGAGAGCACTGAGGGCAGGTACAGTTACTAAACAAAAAGTAGAAATAGTTTACATTAAACCTTATAAAAAATAAAGATTTTCTAAAATATAGAATATACCAACTTCACCTGAACCTCACCAACATGATCAGACACAAACTCACAATACAAATGGTAACAGACACTAATAATTGGGCAACAAATAGTATAATAAACATCAAAATTAAACACAAGAAAAAAATTAATCAACTATTATGTAAAACAAAAAACAACATACTCTCAACCTACACAAAAATTCTACCCCTAAACAGTTAACCTCACTAATACCAAATTCACACAACACAAAATGAATTTAATAAACAAAGGCCTTAACTACAACCAGTGTCTGTTACCATTTGTAATGTATAAATAATACACACGCACACAAAATCATTTACTGGTACAGATCCATCGATGATATCATAACACTATACAGAGGCAACTCCCGTCAATGCGAAAAACTCCTCACCTACACTAATAAAATACACCCAAAACTCCACTTCACCTCAGAGATTGAAACCAACTGATCCCTAAACTTCCTCAACCTAACCATAACAAAAATCCACACACAAAAACACAGATTCAACATTTACAGGAAATCCATAACAACAGACACACTTATCCATAACACCTCAAACCACCCTATCCAACACAAACACGCCGCCTTTAGATTCATGCTCCATTGACTTAAAGAAGTTCCAATGACCACAGAATACATAAACAAAGAACTAGACACAATTAAATATTTAGCATACACAAATAGATACAACACCACAATAATAGACAAACTAATATGGTAGACAAATATGGTACAAAATACAAAAAAACACTAAAAGTACCATTACAGACAGGGAAAACAAATACATCACATTACCATACATAAACAAAACAACAAAAAAACCCGCAAATTTCAAAAAAAACAGGATACAAAATAGCATACAAAACTAATAACAAGTTACAATACAAAATACAACATGGCACCAAGAACAAAGATGAACTACAAGCACCAGGTGTATACAAACTAAACTGCAACAAATTCTACATTGAACAAACAGATCGCAGCTTTGAATAAAGAGTCGAGGAACACAAACAGAACATCAACTCAGCATCTTACAATCACTTAAATGAAACACGACACAAATACACAGACATTCACTATATCCTAGAAATCCTACACATCAACAAAAAAGGACCACATCTCAACACACTAGAACAATATGAAATTTACAGACACTCAAAAAACTCAAAGTACAAAGATATTAAATGAAGAAACACAATACAAATCACATATACTCTTTAATACTATCGATAAACTGATTTTAAAACCATCGCTGCTTGACCCGAAATCTCCAAGTAGAAGACACTGATGAAGATCGCCGCATAGAGATCAAAAACATTCTGTCTCAGTAAGTTTAACCAAATTTACCAAATTTAAAGTTCGGATAGTCATAAACTATTGTTACAGTGATTAAAATTTATGATATCTCAAATGTATTGAAACATTTGCTTTACCAGTTCACATTGTCAAGAAAAACAATAATCTTCAGAACAAATGATTTCCTTGCTCAGTTTTATTTAATATAACTAATATTGTACATTTATCTGGAGATAATTGCTTTGCAAAAAAATTGTACAATAGGATTTATTTGAATAAAAAAGGTTTTGTTGTGACTAAAACACTTGTAAATATGTTACAGTTGCCTATATTAGCCCTTACTTTTATGATTGTTGAGGAGGGTCGTTTTGGGCAATCTGTCCCATTGTCAACTAACATTGTAACTGACCTCTTGGTTATTATAGGTTAGGGTGGGGTGGGATATAGGGTAGGGATGTAGGTGTATTTAGAGAGTATTACGTTGTCAACAAATGTATGTGACTGAGTGGGTGTAACTGAGTATGTGTGAGCCAATTAGTTACATTATAACTCACATACACTTTTTGATATCATAACCCCAATGCTCTCTAAAATACACCAACATCCCTACCCTATATTCGACCCCACCCTAACCTATAACAAGAAAGAGGTCAGTTACAGTCTGAGTTCCAATGGGACACATCGACCAAAACGTCTGACCTCAACAATCATAAAAGTAGGTGCCACTATATGCAAGTGTAACATATTTACATGTGTTTTAAGTTAAACACTAGCAGCTCACATGAAGATGGAATCAATTGAAATGAATTTTGTTTTTAGTTTTATCTTATATAAAATGTAAATAATAATTTTATAATCTCAGTGATTCAATGAAGATTTAACATACATTTCAAATTTGTTCCTTATGTTGTATGGTTCAGGAGCTAAAAGTATTTAAAGTGAAAACCATTTTATTTCTATATTTTTTTTGTACGAATGAAAAAAAGAATTTCAGATAAACATATGTAGAATATGTTATGTCATATTATTATTTTCTAGTTTATAACAAAAACAATGATATATTAAATTTGTATTGTATTTTTTTATAAATAAAAAAAATTCTTTTCCACAATAGCAAAAAAGCCAGACCTGTGCATCGTTTTATTTTTATGTAAAAACTTTGTTTTTCATTTGATCATATACGTATAAAACAATATTTTATCCCAGTAAATCAATGAGCATTTCATATACTTTTCATTCATACGTAAGACATATGGTACAAGGGATATAAGCAATTAAAGTAAAGGAACAAATTTTGTAAATGAAAAAATCTTTTGGTAAAGTTATGTACCAAATATTATTTCATTATATTATTCAATAATTGATATAAAATAATAACTTTTTACACAGTCAGAAAAGAAGTCCCATTTTAGGATAGTGACTGTCAGATTAATGACTACACTTATGTTTTAAGAAACTAGACATTTTAGATGCTGCTATCGTCGCCAAGAGAAAATTGAATTGAAAACATTACAAAAACGTTTATATAGATAAACTTACCTAAAATTCAGATCAAAGTCACTGCTTGTAGCAGTAAATATAGAGGATAACCATAGTTGCTGAAGAGTTGACAGTTGTTGCCTTGATAAGTTTGAAGAGATGGTGTTTTCATTCTAATGTTGGTCTTTATGTATCTCTTTTCTAAAAAATACAAAAGAATACAAATTTGTGATACATGTTTTTCTAACTAAATGTTTAAAGCATTATACTGAATCATACAAAATTCATCCAGAATATAAGACATGCCTGTGATTCTTGCAGTCTTAGCTCTGCAGTCACAGTTCTGCACATGCATGGTATTAACCTTGACTTTATATGAAGGAGCAGACAACATTTTTGGTGCACTACTTATTTATAGAATGTATTTCATTATGTTTACTTTATTGAAAATCCACATGTGAACTATAGATTTGTAATTAATTTCCTCAATGTTAAGGAATGCAAGTTAAACTCCCTAAATTCATCAACAGATTTGTAAGGTGTATGGACAAAATGCAATATATTGGTAAGAAGAAAATTCAATCATAGATATGTAAATTGCATAACAACTGAAATAGTAGTCCATCTTTAGTTAAGGATGAATTTGCCATTGCCATAGATGAAAAAATTCTTGAAATCCTTTGGCTTAAAATTATTACTAGAATGAAAATGTTGGAAAGGACCCCAATACCACAAAAATAACAAATAAAAGAAGTTACTTAAGATTAAAACCTTATATACATTTCGATGACTATGTCATCATCATCAGAGGGTCTTATTACAAAATTACAATCTAGCAAATAAGAAGTTACAAACTAGAATTATCATCGCGCTAGTCTGTAACTTCTTGTTTGCTAGATTGTAATTTTGTAATAAGACCCTCTGATGATGATGATGATGACATGGTCATCGAAATGTTCAAAAGGGTTTAATCTTGAGGACCATGTTTTATTTGTTATTTTTGATTATTTTTATGGTATTGGGGTTCTTTCCAATATGTTCATTGTAATATATTGTACCAATGTGCTGTTGATATTGTATATTAAATTATTACAATAAAAATATTGGAAAAACCCAATATCACAAAAGCAACTAAACACTTGTAAATATTTACAAACTTGCCTATTGTAGCACTTACTTATATTTGTTGAGGACGGGCGTTTTGGGAGATGTGTCCCATTGTCAACTCAGACCGTAACTATGCTATGTTTTATGGTTATTAACTCCTGGTAGTGTTCTTCTTTTTCTAACGGTGTTTCAAGCAGGCGATATATCATGGTGTTGTAAGCGGCTAGCTTAGCACAAAGTAACAGATACAACACAACAATGATTGACAAATTATACAACCGCGTACAAAATGAACCTATTAACTAGGGGTGGGCCGATTCCTAAAATTTTCGATTCCGATTCCGATTCTAAAATTTTCCTAAAAATGTGAACTTGACTTATTTTATGATGTTTGAAAAAATTCCTAAGCCTATTTACATTGTCTCCCAAACAAAACAAAAATTAAAAACAAACGAACAACAAAAGTAAAAAATTAATACAAATATGATAGTTTTTAATATTTAAAAGTCTGGCAGGTAATGTACATTTCTGTTCAAAAACACAAGCATTTGAACACGTGTGTCAAGCTAGTTTCATTGCTAGTCACATATAGCTCCTGAAGTTGAGAAAGATTTTTCAGAAAACACTGTCGCGAGTGGGCAGACAGGTATTTTATTGCCATTGCATTTAAATGAGGGTATTTGGCACTTTGTACTGCCAAATACTTCCCAACATCACAATCTGGACTGGCTAATGGTTCCCCCAGATAATTGTTTACTTCTTCTTCTACTGTCAATTCCCCTGGGGTACCTTCTTCCCCAACATTCTGGATTAGTGGGGCATACCTTCTCCACATCTGGTGGGACCTTTTTTCTGCAGGTGTCTGGAACAAGTGCAACTGATTCAGGCCTATTTTGTATTTATTACTCAATCCCAGTTGATTTTTAACCGACTATCACTTGTAGGTCCTGTGTCTGAGGATAAAGTTTCTTCAAGTATAGATCTTTTTTGTTGATAAATTTGGGCAAAATGAATGTTGTTTAAGTGCTTTTTCATATTTGATATATTATGTGGTTTTCCACCGTCAGTTTCTGTTAACCGTCATCGAATTGACGCGATGGCCAGTACCCTGAACCGAATACCGTCGAGCCTCTTAACGCTTTATGTTTATTAGTACTACTCAGCTGTTGTTGCTACTTTTGGAAAAATTAAGGCACAGTATTTAACAACAAGCTTCACACTACTTACAGATGTATTTACGATGGTTTTTGTTTGATAGATAAACGCCGACGGGATTAAAAACATGATGTTATTCTAAGAGCTTTTTGTCCGTAGTTACGGGCCGACACACATATTTGTTATAACGTATTGTAATGATTTTCACTACTGTTTTCAAAATTTCACAAAACCTTAAAAGTAAGTCGGAAATATTGACTAAATATTTAGTTGTAAAATAATCCTTAAAAACGGACTTTGTGAAAGTTAAGTACAAACATTGATACACTTAGATAAACTCATCCTTACTAGGAAGTAAATTATAACGTAAATTCCTTAACAAGTAAATTATTTGGTGTTAAAACTTTTACTTAATATGAATCTTGGATAGTATTTACTGGACCTGTAGCATTACTTATCAGAGAGAGAATATATTACACTTTAGTTCTATATTCAAAATATTTATAAACTCACAAATCAATCACATATGACACGTTTATGTGTCTTAGTGATAGGCGCAAAAACACTTTTATGACCAGTCTGTTTATTATTTGGGTAACCGGGACATGAAATTATGGTTTTGTTGTTTCTTGCTAACACAAAACACAAAAAATATCAAAACAGTGTTGCACAGATAATAAAATTTAATTAAATCAAAAACAATGTCGGGTAAATTGGTCCGACGGAGTTTATTTACGTTTCATTTACGGTATGAAAAAACTATGTTGGGCCAGTTGGTCCGACACGTATTTTTATAAATATTCGGAATCGTGTGGAATCGGAATCGACACTTTTATGATGAAGAATCGAGTATCGACGATTCCTCGATACCACCTAGAATCGACGTTTCCTGGAATCGAGAATCGGAATCGGCCCATCCCTACTATTAACCCAAATACAAACACACAACATGACCATCCCATAAAATACTCACCAATACCATACAGATCTTCCAAAACCCACAATCTAACCAACACACTACGGAAATACAACTACAAAATAGCCTACTCCACACACAACACTTTTAATAAACAATTAAAACCCAACAACAAAATTAACGACATTTACAACACCACTGGAGTTTACAAACTAACTTGTAGTTCGTGCCTCAGTTTTTTCATAAGCCAGGTCCTTCTACACATGTTACCAAGAATATATAAAAGCACTAACAAACAATAGTGACCAATCAAACTTCGCCGATCATCTCAACTCCACAAAGCATGACTACATAGACATAACATCTTACCTACAAATTCTTCATAAACAACACAGAAATAACCAACGCTACACAACCAAACAATACGAAATATACAGACACTTCAAACTACACCCTACACACATACTCAATACACAATTACATTACAAGTCACACAAAATTTTTGACATTATAACTCCTATAATAATCACAAAATACACCCACATCACCATGATATCCCACCCCCACACTAATACCCTAACCTACGTAACCCTGAAATCAGTTACGGTCTGAGTTGACAATGGGACACATCTCCCATAACAGCTATCCTCAACAAATATAAGTAAGTGCTACTATAGGCAAGTTTGTAAATACTGTATTTACAAGTGTTTAGTAAAAACTAGTACCTCACGTGAAGTTGGAATCAACAAATAAAAAAGCAACTAATATTAAAAGTTACCTAAAAATTAAACCTTTGGTGGCTAGCTCAAATGATAAATTAATGAATATAGATAAAGGGCCTAACTTACCTCTATATTCTTTGCTTCACTAGTTTTATTTTAAATATATATGTTGCAATATTTTAATTAGTTTTTATTCTATATATTCTTATAGCCTATAGTTTATACTACTGACATGGCTCAGGATGGCAGACCGTTGTTTGTTAGTCGAAGACAGAGAGGAGGTGGAGAAGGGTTGGAGTCAGTCTAGTTTGTAAATTATTGTATTCTATATTGTAATTTTGTAATAAGAATCTCTGTTGATGATCACATGGTCATGGAAATGTACATAAAGGTTTATTCTTAGGTACCTTGTAATATTAGCTATTTATTATTATTTTTGTAGTATTGGGGGTTTCCCCAACTTTTTATTCTAAAACATTGAACCACTGAACTCTTGATGTTGTATTTTATAACTCTTGCTCTTTTTATAGAATTTCTACAATTTTCAAGATGACTTCTTCATGAAATACAGAGATTTCATAAACAGAGTACAGTTTTATATATTGCAATAATTAAGGACCACAGGAACAATATGTAAGTAAATTGAATTTTGTATTCTTTAGTATGCAAAAGGTTAGAAAGAAAATCTGTAGGTAGTTCATCAGCGGTCCCAATCTTTTTTTTAATAGGGCTATTATTAAATAAATACACAGCTGTATATGAACTCACAATGTTGGGATTTTGTAGTAATACCACTAAAATTATGACATAAATCATTGAAACATTATATATCATCTCTTATTTTTTTATCATGGTATTTGAATTGTCTAATTCAAAATGTAATATTTTTTGTAATTTTTTAAATTTTCACAGCTAACAAAACTGAATATAATTATAAGTCTTAAAAAATCTGAGGATAAGGTTTGTCATTTAAACAACAATATAGTATTAATTTGTATATATACACTCACAAGTCTTGATATTAAAAATTTTTTTCTCCAGATGAAAAATCAATCAAGGTTAACATCAAGTGTTATTTGAAATGAAATTTCCATAAATGAAACTAATCAAAATAAAATAAATAGTTAAAAGTAATTTTAATTATCTAAAGTTAAAGAAATTTAAATTTTACAAAATTTAAATAGATTTAGTTGGCATAAGAAAACGATGACACGGTCGATAGCCATGGCATCGTCCCTTAAAACCACCTTTAAACTACCTCAAAGATCGTAACGTATTTACTAATCAGTCAACTCAACACAATCAAGCGGAATGTGCTTGACTGTGATGGTACTTCCACAAAACTACATAGTGGTGGATCCTCTTGTCGCATCAAGATTGTCAACCATCCATGCATTAACAAAGAGTGGCCATTGCAAAGGCAAGTAACCACTCCTGGCCTTAACTCAAAATGGTAAACTAGCTTTTGAAATGTCGCAGTTATTTTGAAAATAAATATTATTGACTCATATATCAACAGGCTTTTATTAATAAAAATTTAGTCTTAAGCCCCAAGTTGAACATGTGATGCTGAATTGCTTGCCTCTTTTCACTATAAAAAGTGTTTTGTCATGTCCATATTTGTGTCATATAAGTAAAAACGTTTTACAAAAACGTATGCTCCTGTCATTGACTTACCATTTTCAACTTAGTCCCTCATGGGACATGTTAAAGACGGAAGTTGGTTTAGAGATAATTAAAATAGACTCTTCCTAATAAATATTTAAAAGTTTAAATGAATTTTATCCCATTTTCAAAGTATAAAATTGTAACAGGATAGCTCGATCTATTGAAGTAAACAAATATAATAAACAATCACTATTGTTAAGATATATTTGCAGGAAATTGAATGGGAAAATTATTATAATATAGCTTTGGTTGTATGAGAAGACACAACCAACTCGTATGCATAAGTTTCATAGCTTTTGTGGAAACAGATAATAATATTAAATATCATTCTTTTAAAACACTTTCTAAAGATATACAAGGTATATTCTATTACTCCTCAATGTCAGGTAGGTCACTGTATAAAAGTGTGACATAATAAATGACTGCTGCGTTTAACCCTAGGAATATAGTTGGCTGTATTAAAAGTTTTCTCTAATTTTAAAATCCTTCTGATAATATAAATTGTGAACCATTAGTGCACAGCCTTTAAATATGTAATGTAGGGATGAAGTCCATACTGTCAGACTGGACTTTCACTACTTAATGATAATGTAAGTTGCATTTATAGGGATTTGTATACTTCCCCTGCATTTGTAGCTTGTTATCCTTCAAATAAATTTCCTTTTCATTTCATCACACATATTAGAACTTATAACACATGTTAGGTACTACACTTAAACCTATTCAACCGAAACATTCTTTATATTAATTTGTATGTTAAGTTTCCTTTAGTATTCCTTCACTTTATCATTACCTTAATGTAGCATTTTTTTTTTTTTTTTTTTTAACGACGGGAAATGCTTTATGCACATAGTGTGGGACTCCTCTCGACATTGCACTAGGCTCTACATGAGAGTATACCCACTAAAACCCGTCTTTCCCAGGCAAAGATTCCACCCCGGGACCGCCGAAGCATTACTTCGAGGTGGTGCCTTTTATCTAGTGCCCTCTATCATGGATCTAACCATCCCTCTTCTTTTTTACAGCGTAGGATGGTTTCGATATACCATTCTACAGTCCTCCAATTGTCTTCAGTTGCAAGCATCATCCGCACGATATTCTCTGTTGAGAGACCCGCGGCACGTGCCATCAACCGGCTCCTCTGGTCTGCGAATCTGCCACACTCAAAAAATGTGTGTCTTGCGTCATCAATACAATCGTTACACACCCGGCAGTACTTTGATAAGACTTTTCCCATCCTATAAAGATATGCACGGAAATAGCCGTGGCCTGTCAGAAATTGTGTCATGAAAAAACTAACTTCTCCGTGTTTGCGTTCTGTCCACTCCTTCACGTTGTTAATCAGGGTGAACGTCCATCTCCCTGTTGGTTCAGTATTCCATCGCTGCTGCCACTCAGCCATGGTTTTGGCCCTAGCTCTCTTCGCTGCCTCCACTTTACCTACAGCCTTGCTGGAAGTATAGGCAAGTTTCCTCTCTTGAGCCAATAAGTCAATTGGCACAATACCTGCCACCACCAACACTGCAGCCAACGAAACAGTACGGTAGGCACTCGCAATTCTTAATGCCCCCATTCTCTGTACTGAGTTTAATCTGACACAATTTCTACGTGTTTTGACAGCATCTGCCCAGATTTCAGCACCGTACAGCAAGACAGATTGCACCACAGACCACAGGAGCCGGCGCCTGCTTGCACTTGGGCCGCCGACGTTGGCCATTAATCTCGCGAGTGACGAGGTCGTCACCGCAGCCTTGTCACAGGTCATACGAAGATGTTCCCCGTACGTAAGCTTGTTGTCCATTACTAATCCAAGATATTTGGCCGTTCTCCTAGTGTAGATAGTCTCCTCTCCCACTAGCATTGGAACTACCATCGGCAACCTCGATCTTGTCAGCAGCACCATCTCCGTCTTGGAAACTGCTAACTCCAATCCGTTCTCCTCCATCCATCGGTTAATCCTTCGCATAACCTGGTTCAGCCGCACCTGCGCCAACTCGGTGCTACGGGCTGTAATGACAGCCGCAACGTCGTCAGCGTAGCCCACTAGATATACGTCGTCTGGCATTTCTAATCTAAGCAGGCCATCATGTAATGTAGGGATGAAGTCCATACTGTCAGACTGGACTTTCACTACTTAATGATAATGTAAGTTGCATTTATAGGGATTTGTATACTTCCCCTGCATTTGTAGCTTGTTATCCTTCAAATAAATTTCCTTTTCATTTCATCACACATATTAGAACTTATAACACATGTTAGGTACTACACTTAAACCTATTCAACCGAAACATTCTTTATATTAATTTGTATGTTAAGTTTCCTTTAGTATTCCTTCACTTTATCATTACCTTAATGTAGCATTTACATTTATGTTATTTTACTTCAATAAAATATTTCATCTCTTTTTATTTTCTGGTAACAAGATAACATCTTAGCTATTTATTTTTCTCCCAACATTACCTGTTTAATCTGGAGACAACTCACCGCTGAATTTTCCACATAGACACTGAATTTCTTTTATCAACTCGTGATAGTTTGCATCCTGTTTTGTAACATAAATGGTCGCCGTATAGGGAGCCTCTAACATTTACAAACTCATTAATTGTAGCAAACATTTTCATTAAAGTCTAAATTGTTAGGTAAAAAATGGTTAAGAGATATGTAATATACAAATTTTAGAACAACTTAGTAGTATGAAAATATTTAAAATAAATTTACAGGAAATGTTTAGATGAAGCGAATTGAAAGACGTGACGGCTAGTAAACTAGCTGCCATTTTAATTTCCTTCATGACACATAGTGCAAATTGAGACCTTTAATCTAGTATGCTCTCGACAGTTTGATCTAGTACATTCATGACCCTTCTGTTTCATATAACGATTCTTCATTATTTGACAGTATGCACATCATGGGGCCTTTCCTCCAAAATTTTCTAAAATGAAACCAAATTCTGTGTAAATTTTGTTTCAAACAATTAGACTTTATATAAATAGTATAGGCTAGTTCTTGAATTTTCATGAAGTGTTTTATGAATAAATTTTAAAATAATAATTTATATTAGTAAAAAAATAATTGTTTTAACATTTCATAACTTGGTAACAAATATACGTGGATTTTGACTCCTAGTAGGACATTCTTGACAAGTTATATTTTTTATACTCTGCTCAAGACAGATTTTCAATTGAAGCTATTTTCAAAAGATGAGACTTGCAATTGCTTTTGCCAACTCAGCCATGAATATTCTTCTAGCAATTTTCATCTCACTGTTCTCCTTATATATGATCTGAACATTGATTTTGGCAAGTTCAATAATCCATTGAATATAGTCATTGGCCATCTCTGTTACTCCCTCTTTTTACTGAGTATTCATTCTAAATTCTATCAACTCCTTCCTTTGATAAGTTGTAGAGGAAAATCGCATGTGGTTTAAATGAATCTCCTGTTTTGTAATCAATTTCATCGTCTGAATGTAAATTTGATAGCATTATTAATTACATTGTTTTGTTTTTTTTAAGGAACATATGAAACAAAAATTGTTTGATAATGATTGGCCCCAAAACCAAACGTACTGCTAAAAACTGTGACACAAAATGTCACGCTGTTAGGACAGCCCTAAATGAACAGTGGCACAACACTTTACCCCCCCCCCACATCGTTGCAGATCCCATAGTCATGGGATTAACACCAAAAAAGGTGTCAGATAAGGTCAACAATACCTAGCTAGCTCATCAAAACTGTAGTGCAAAAGAATAAACAACTACCTTTACACTAACTATTTTTGTTAGGGCTCCCCTAATGGTGATATGGATCGCAAATTAAATGTGAGCTGTAGCAGTCTGTAATAAGGGTGAATAAGTTAACTGTTCTAACTCTGAGTCTCATAGGTATGTCATGTGTACAAAAACAATTTTTAACTTCTTCATTATGAATGCATAAAAATCCCAAATAGTATTCCATATCAAAAAATTACTCAAGACGTTACAGACTTGGAATTCTAGGTGATTTTTCTTCATCACAGAAGTTTGGGAAAACTAATATAGGCATGGCCTATAAAACTTTAATTTTAATGATAAGCAGAAGAGATCTTGAAGAAATTTTATTCATCAATAAATATCAAAATTTATCCAGATGGACCAGAGGTGATTTAAAACTAAAAATTATATAAAAGACTCAATATCACAAACATACCTATTTAACCTTCTGTTATTCTTTCATTGGTCTGTATCCAGTTCTGACTCTAGGTACTGCCAAATCTGAATATCTACTAAGCTCCTCTAACTCCAATTTCCCTATTGTCTCTTCATGTAACACTCCGTTTTCTAAAAGAATTGTGGCACTTTCCAAACAAGAACTCTGAGACTGTTTTGGAAAAATTAAAATGAACATTAACTTTACTAGTGTCAATAAAAATGCCTCAACATTCACACATAAACATCATACCACACATACACACAACCATTACATCAGAGACATTATTAGAGGTAAATTGTGTTTCATACAAATAGCTTCACCCCAGTGAACCGACCCTGTATCAATCTCTTATGTAATGGTATTTTATCAGAATCACACATAAATGTTAACACAGATAGTAACATATTTACTCACATAATTTATTTTCTGCAGGACATTTCTTCACTATCTGCTCGAATCACAGATCTTCTTTTCTTCTTTTGATGTCATAAAAATCAACCAAAACAAGTTTATTGTTTCAAAATGAGAATCAGATCTTCTTTTCTTCTTTTGATATCATAAAAACCAACTAAAATGTTTCCTGTTTCATAATAAGAGAAAAATTTAAAACTAAAATTGCTTAGAACTAAAAGAGCCCATTCGATGATGTAGAAAATGCTGAATCTGTCAAAACTCTTCTATTATTGAAGATTTTGAAAAAAACATTCATGTTTCCTGTTGACTTATGAAAAGACCTAAAAACCTGAAACAGATGCATAATAACACAAAACATCCTACACAAAAAATCCTAAAATAAGACATCCTATCAATCCTAACAAAATGTCATAAAATGACAAAGGGACCGCGGTATCTAAATTCAACCCCCCAAAGTCTATAGAGCTTACCTCAGATGTGACCTCTACTAATGGAGGTATTTCTCTGCAGCATCTTGATAGTGTGAAGTGTAACACTTGGCTATTTGTCAAGTGTGTGTATATGTTAGTGGTGCTAGACATCACAGAAGTAACTTCTGCTTATTCTAGTGTGTGTCTGATGATAGCTCAGAGAAGATTATACTCACCCTTCTCTGAGCTCTAAGAGTAGGTGGACTGAAAGAGAAAGTACAAGTTAAGTAAATAAAGCTTAAAAACTATCTTGATCCATTTCAAATACAACAAACCCAATAGATTTTAAAAGTATTTTAACTTGATCTCAAAAAATACTGTCCATGAAAAATTATACTATATGATATTTGTCAAAAGTTGATTATTAATTAGTAAAATTTATTGTTAAAAGGTCCTGAATTTAAATTCTTTAGTGGTATACTATATATTTTCTCAAAAACTGAACAATAAACATATAACAATGAATATCTTTAGTCTAGTACATTAGATATGACATTGTAATTAAAGTTTTATAAAAATAAAAAGTTTAGTTTTATAGTTTATAATAAATATTTTATATAAAAGATTTGTATGTTCAACCCACTTCTTTGTTTCCCTCACACTACCTAATACAATAATATTACTTTTCCAAACATACTCTAACATTATAGGAGTGAATCCTGATGCAGAACCCACTTCTTTGTTTCCCTGACACTACCTAATACAATAATATTACTTTTCCAAACATACCCTAACATTATAGGAGTGAATCCTGATGCAGAACCCACTTCTTTGTTTCCCTGACACTACCTAATACAATAATATTACTTTTCCAAACATACTCTAACATTATAAGAGTGAATCCTGATGCAGAACCCACTTCTTTGTTTCCCTGACACTACCTAATACAATAATATTACATTTCCAAACATACTCAAACATTATAGGAGTGAATCCTGATGCAGAACCCACTTCTTTGTTTCCCTGACACTACCTAATACAATAATATTACTTTTCCAAACATACTCTAACATTATAAGAGTGAATCCTGATGCAGAACCCACTTCTTTGTTTCCCTGACACTACCTAATACAATAATATTACATTTCCAAATATACTCTAACATTATAGGAGAGAATCCTGATCCAGAACCCACTTCTTTGTTTCCCTGACACTACCTATTACAATAATATTACTTCTCCAAACATACTCCAACATTATAGGAGTGAATCCTGGTGCAGATCCCACTTCTTTGTTTCCTTGACACTACCTAATACAATAATACTTTTGTAAACACTCTAACATTATAGGAGTGAATCCTGATGCAGAACCCAATGCTTTGTTTCCCTGACACTACATAATACAATAATATTACTTTTCCAAACATACCCTAACATTATAGGAGTGAATCCTGATGCAGAACCCACTTCTTTGTTTCCCTGACACTACCTAATACAATAATATTACATTTCCAAACATACTATAACATTATAGGAATGAATCCTGATGCAGAACCCACTTCTTTGTTTCCCTGACACTACCTAATACAATAACATTACTTTTCCAAACTAACTCCAACATTATAGGAGTGAATTCTGATGCAGAACCCACTTCTTTGTTTCCCTGACACTACCTAATACAATAATACTTTTGTAAACACTCTAACATTATAGGAGTGAATCCTGATGCAGAACCCACTTCTTTGTTTCCCTGACACTACCTAATACAATAATATTACTTTTCCAAACATACTCCAACATTATAGGAGTGAATCCTGATGCAGAACCCACTTCTTTGTTTCCCTGACACTACCTAATACAATAATATTACTTTTCCAAACATACTCCAACATTATAGGAGTGAATCCTGATGCAGAACCCACTTCTTTGTTTCCCTGACACTACCTAATACAATAATATTACATTTCCAAACATACTCAAACATTATAGGAGTGAATCCTGATGCAGAACCCACTTCCTTGTTTCCCTGACAATACCTAATACAATAATATTAATTTTTCAAACATACTCTAACATTATAGGAGTGAATCCTGATCCAGAACCCACTTCTTTGTTTCCCTGACACTACATAATACAATAATACTACTTTTCCAAACATACCCTAACATTATAGGAATGAATTCTGATGCAGAACCCACTTCTTTGTTTCCCTGACACTACCTAATACAATAATATTACTTTTCCAAACATACTCTAACATTATAGGAGTGAATCCTGATCCAGAACCCACATCTTTGTTTCCCTGACACTACCTAATACAATAATATTACATTTCCAAACATACTCTAACATTATAGGAGTGAATCCTGATCCAGAACCCACTTCTCTGTTTCCCTGACACTACCTAATACAATAATATTCCTTTTCCAACCATACTCTAACATTATAGGAGTGAATCCTGATGCAGAACCCACTTCTTTGTTTCCCTGACACTACCTAATACAATAATATTACTTTTTCAAACATACTCTAACATTATAGGAGTGAATCCTGATCCAGAACCCACTTCTTTGTTTCCCTGACACTACATAATACAATAATATTACTTTTCCAAACATACTCCAACATTATAGGAGTGAATCCTGGTGCAGATCCCACTTCTTTGCTTCCCTGACACTACCTAATACAATAATACTTTTGTAAACACTCTAATATTATAGAAGTGAATCCTGATGCAGAACCCACTTCTTTGTTTCCCTGACACTACCTAATACAATAACATTACTTTTCCAAACTAACTCCAACATTATAGGAGTGAATCCTGATGCAGAACCCACTTCTTTGTTTCCCTGACACTACCTAATACAATAATACTTTTGTAAACACTCTAACATTATAGGAGTGAATCCTGATGCAGAACCCACTTCTTTGTTTCCCTGACACTACCTAATAGAATAATATTACTTTTCCAAACATACTCCAACATTATAGGAGTGAATCCTGATGCAGAACCCACTTCTTTGTTTCCCTGACACTACCTAATACAATAATATTACTTTTCCAAACATACTCTAACATTATAGGAGTGAATCCTGATGCAGAACCCACTTCTTTGTTTCCCTGACACTACCTAATACAATAATATTACTTTTCCAAACATACTCCAACATTATAGGAGTGAACCCTGATGCAGAATCCACTTCTTTGTTTCCCTGACACTACCTAATACAATAATACTTTTGTAAACACTCTAACATTATAGGAGTGAATCCTGATGCAGAACCCACTTCTTTGTTTCCCTGACACTACCTAATACAATAATATTACTTTTCCAAACATACTCTAACATTATAGGAGTGAATCCTGATGCAGAACCCACTTCTTTGTTTCCCTGACACTACCTAATACAATAATATTACTTTTCCAAACATACTCCAACATTATAGGAGTGAATCCTGGTGCAGAACCCACTTCTTTGTTTCCCTGACACTACCTAATACAATAATACTTTTGTAAACACTCTAATATTATAGAAGTGAATCCTGATGCAGAACCCACTTCTTTGTTTCCCTGACACTACCTAATACAATAACATTACTTTTCCAAACTAACTCCAACATTATAGGAGTGAATTCTGATGCAGAACCCACTTCTTTGTTTCCCTGACACTACCAAATACAATAATACTTTTGTAAACACTCTAACATTATAGGAGTGAATCCTGATGCAGAACCCACTTCTTTGTTTCCCTGACACTACCTAATACAATAATATTACTTTTCCAAACATACTCCAACATTATAGGAGTGAATCCTGATGCAGAACCCACTTCTTAGTTTCCCTGACACTACCTAATACAATAACATTACTTTTCCAAACTAACTCCAACATTATAGGAGTGAATCCTGATGCAGAATCCACTTCTTTGTTTCCCTGACACTACCTAATACAATAATACTTTTGTAAACACTCTAACATTATAGGAGTGAATCCTGATGCAGAACCCACTTCTTTGTTTCCCTGACACTACCAAATACAATAATACTTTTGTAAACACTCTAACATTATAGGAGTGAATCCTGATGCAGAACCCACTTCTTTGTTTCCCTGACACTACATAATACAATAATATTACTTTTCCAAACATACTCCAACATTATAGGAGTGAATCCTGATGCAGAACCCACTTCTTTGTTTTCCTGACACTACCTAATACAATAATATTACTTTTCCAAACACTCCAACATTATAGGAGTGAATCCTGATGCAGAATCCACTTCTTTGTTTCCCTGGCACTACCTAATACAATAATATTACTTTTCCAAACATACTCTAACATTATAGGAGTGAATCCTGATGCAGAACCAACTTCTTTGTTTCCCTGACACTACTTATGCAATAGTATTACTTTTGTAAATATATTCTAACATCATAGTAGTTAATCATGATATCTTGTCCGTGACCTATTTTTTTTTTTTTTTTAATTAACTTGGGAGCGGGTTTTAACTGCCCGAAGCACTGCTACCTTAGGTATATTGTACAGTTACGTGATCTACATCATCGAACAATGCACTGATCTAGTACAAAACGTGTCTGCTGAAAAATGTTAGTAAGTGATATCAATAAGCATATATTGAATAAAAGCTTCAGAATGTACAATACAAACACTGCAATGAACTTGCAGTTCGTGTTATATTACAAAAATAAAACAAAAATTTTATATTGTTTGTTTGACAAGATCTAAATCAAACCATCTATATCAAATGTTACTAATTTTTTTTAGAAATGGTTCTTGATATTTTTCTAGTGTATACTAGAACATGTTTATACATATATATAGTATATGCATGTTTAATTACATAGTATATTTATTTCTATAGTATCAATAACTGAAAATATTTTTTATTGTAGGATACATTTAAAATTCTTTTAGTTTAATTTATTAGATGGGAAGTTAAAACTTCATTTTTTCAAAGTATATTATGTTTTTTTGTGTCTGTTATACTTGAAAGATTATTTTTCTTAGTACTAAAACCATTCTTCAAAAATCTATTTAGATTGTTGTATATGAAATGTGATCAAGACTTAAAACTGGAGTATATTCTAAACACATGCCAGCTGACCATATAGGGACTTCCTTACATCTGTACATTAATTTAGATCTTTTTACAAAAATTGATTCCTTGTCTTCGTATTTTTCATTACCTAACTCTACTGATAAGTAGATAAGTGTAATACTTTTAATAAAAATTATTCCAATTTTAAGTCTATTTACTTATTTGATTCTTAAAATTAATTATTTTATATTAAATTAAATATTTTCTTCTTCATTTTTTATTTGTATTCAAATTTAATAAATTTTTATTTTAATAAATTGTTTTTAAAAAAGCTATAAAAATATTGGAAAAAGCCATATCATGGAAAAACTGTATATATTGATTTCATTTAACTTTGTGTTAGTAAGATATTTTTAAGATATAAATGAATATTATATATTGAAACAAAATAAATATTTATAGTTAAACATTTATAGCTAACATTTTTTTAAAGTTAAGAATTAAATTACTGTTATGTGTAATATGTAAATTTGTTCTCTTCGCATGATTTTTCTTTGTTTTTCTATTTTATATTATTACCTCAATAAATTATTTTAATTATTTTAGTCTCTCTTTTAGTATAAGTTGTTTATAAGTATACATTATTTTTTAAAATGTTGTTTTTTTTAAAATTATTTAATAATTTGTGTTTTTAATGTTTTTTCTTTTAATTTAAGAATGGCTAATCTGAGTCAAATACTGAAAGCAATTTAAGTATAAAACATAAATACTAGGACTTGTTGTTGTAGAAGGTATATAGAATACAGTAGGTTAAAACAATCCCTGACCTACTAAACTAAACCTAACAGATGACTTATAAATGGACAAAAACTGAGACACCCTACACGACAAATATAAAAGCATCCCAACACTGCCTTGCTATACTGTACAACAAGAGCAATATTCAGGCTTGCTTTTAACCAAAGGCGAAAATCTCAAGAAATTATAACCTACAGACAAAAAAATCTACAAATCCTACAAACATAAAATCCTCCCATGCTATAGAACAAGAGCAATATATATACCTAGATTTATTATTGTTCTCCTTCTTTATCCTAAATACCACGTTTTTAACAGAGTGTTAAAGTCATGACTCAGTCTGTCCAGTTAGTCTTCATGTTCAGTCTGGACCCAAAGTATTCCCAAAAAAATAACCCAGAATTGCAAAATGTTTTAACCAATTATCTTCTATATATTTCTACTGAACATTGCACAGTGTATTACACAATTTACTTTTAGCATTGGAAACACAACTTTAAGTCATCATATAATGACAAGTAAATTAACAGTGAATACAAACATGTATTGGTTAAAATTATAAACTTATGTAGCTTTGAATTAAAATTGTTAATTATTTCAATATTTGCTTAAAAATTATTAGAAATAATAAATTTGATTGATTTTACATTTGATTTAGAAATCGTATATGTTAGAAAGTTTTGTTCATTAATTTTTTTTAACACAATTAAAAAATTAATTTCTTGAAAGGTGGTATTTTAAAAATTTTAATCAAATAATTTTATTATTTTATTTGTGTTATTAGAATTGGTTATGAAAAATCAGACAGTATTTAACTTTAGTTTAAAATTAAGATGAGTAATAATTTCAAATCAATTTTATATAAATTAGAGAAATGTAATGAAACAGAAAAAAGAGGGATAATGTGATAAAGGAACCGATACCGTTTATAGATACTGTGTGTCAGCGGCGAACGGATCTGAAATTCTATTCCATTACATTTCAGGGAACTCTATCACATCTTTGCGTTACTGGGAATCAGAGACAGGAGTGGTAACTTAAAACTAACTAAATATTTACTGAAGGGTGGGCTTCTCCGGGTCTGAAATTTAAAAAAAATACCTGAAAATTTAAAAAAAATACCTGAAAACATAAAGGTACCTGAAAGAGAAAGTACATATAGGCCAAATGAGGCCTGAGATAAAACCACCCTGCTCTCTGAAGGCTTTAAATTATTTAAGACGAAAACTTTTTGGATTTAGCCATTTAAAAAAGGAAAGAAAATCAAACAAAGATATGATGAATACACTGGTTAGCTGACATGAGCACTACTTGCTAACACGTATTTAAATTCCAGAGCGACAGCTAAACGCGAAATTATTTGTGTATCGAGTAAAATTTTTATAACGGACTCCGGCTTAAACTAACACTGACCTGCTGTCTGCAAGCTCTGGGCTTCAGACTACAAAAACCTGAAACAAAAGGAAAACAATTCTGAGTAAGATATGGTTTTTAAATCTAAAATAAATTATAAAAATCTTTATGAAGTTTATTTAAATAAAATATTACACAATATACTGTTTCATTCCACAATTTAAAAGAAATAATGTAGATAATGATATCTACCTTCCTATTAGTACTAAACTGATGTTATTTCAAAAACATTAGAATAATAATATAGTGTTATTAAAATAACTGCTAAACACTTTTAATTTTTTTAAACTTGCCTATAGTAGCACTTACTTTGCTTGTTGAGGATGGCCGTTTCGGGAAATGTGTCCCTTTGTCAACTCAGACCGTAACTATTCTCAAGGTTTACCTAGGTTAGGGTGAGTTCCCGAAACGGCTGTTCTCAATAAACAAAGTAAGTGCTACTATAGGCAAGTTTATAACATTTAAAAGTGTTTAGTGATTACTAGTAGCTCACGTGAAGATGTAATCAACAAATTTTAAAATAACTGATTAAATAATACACTATTTTTGACATAATATTGCTACTATGGTGATATTGGAATAAACTGTTTAATGAAATAGCCTTTTCCTTCACACTTAATTTTTAAATTGCAGAAAAATTATAAGACTTTGGTCTGAAAAGAAACCATTTTTAATTTGAAAACTAGTGACCTCAATATTCTAAAAAAAGATAAAACAACAAACAGTTAAAGTGCAATTAATTACTACTATCAAATAACGTTTGGTTCATTTTATGAATAAAGTCAGTTAAAATGCAGTTTAAGCTACTGCTGCTCAACTCCTATCCACAATTCCTTTCCCTTAAAAATTTTGACTTGAGAAGCTCTAAAGTTTTTATCATTATTATTATTTAATTAGTGATTTTAAGTTTTTTATCCTGGAAAGGACATTAAAAGGAAAACGTTATTGATTGGAGTAGTACACTAAAATTTTTGAACACATCATGAAAATTAACTAGCTGAGAGTTTTTGTGTTTGAGTCTCGCCCATGACTCACAGCATTGAACAATGCACTGATCTAGTGCAAAACATGCCTGCTGAAAAACATCAGTAAGTAGTGTAGTTTTGCCAAGTGATACAAATAGTAGTAACTAGCTGGACTAAGAGGGTTTTTTCTACCTCAGTCAACAATTTCATTCATCATTTACAAACAATAACAATATTGGAAACAACTCTAATACCACAAAAATAACTGATAATACAAGTTACCTAAAATTCCAATATTTTTATTCTACTTTGTTTTACTACTGTGCTCCTCACATTGTATATCATTTATGAAATTGAAGACTTTAAAAAATTATCCTGTATTGACTATTCTCAGAATATAATTGGATAAAGGAACAGGAGTTGTGCTGGTTCCGGAAGCTTAGATAGATAATGTTTTTAAGAATTCTTTGACGAAAAGAAAGGCTAACCTGCAAATGTAATTAAGGAAGGCAAAAATGGAAAAAGTCTCTGTCATAATGTTGTCAGAGTTATATTTTATTGGCTGATATTTACAAAATCATGAAATACTTGCAAAAACATGAAAAACTCTATGAAAGATTCATTGTGAGTAAAAACTAAATGCATTTGACAAGAATTAGTTGCATAAGTAGCTGTGTGAAGTTGGAAGACATGAAGAAAGATCTAAACCTCTATAAAGAAAGAGCAGAAGAATATTTTGGGAGCATAATACTCTGACATGGCAATAAATGTAATGTTTTCAATTCTAAATTTGTGAGCTCTGGTGTTACCATTTATAATGAGGCTTCTTGAGAGAATATAAGCAGAATTTTTAGAACAAAAAAGAATAAGTAGTCCCTTTTCTAAATGGTATTCCATATACAGTGTAATATTTGTCCAGACCTTCAGTGTTACTATAGAGGACTAATCCTCTCTGCAAATCCTAGGCTCTGTAATTAAGAGACACATTCCAAAGAAATAAATGCCAATACTAAGCATTGACATTATTTAGGTGCTATGATTCATCAACTTTTATTCCTGAAGGGCAAACTGTCAATTAAAAAAAATGTATGTGGAACTCTTTACATATCTGACTGTAAGAAATTTAATCAGATGGAAATAAGATAGGAAATAATTAGTTTTTGTGGCATGACAGTGCCCATCGGCCCCTGACAGTGAAACATCACCTTGCTAGGCAATAATGTTCTCCCGAACAACTCTCTTACTCTCCCAACTTAGAATTAACCAATTTCTATGGGTTTCATGACAAAAATTAAATTGAAGATGTGTTTTTCTAATGCAGAAAGATAGAAAATGTAATAAACCAATTTAAGGAACTTCCTAAAAATATCTTTCTTTTAAAATCCATCTTTTTGGATAGCATTTTGGAAACTATCAAAAATACTCTGTTTTTTGACAGCTATAGAAATGATGAAATAAACAATATGCAATGATGTGTAAATGCAGAACAATTCTTTGAAGGTAAATAATGTAGAATATTCTGAATTATATTAAATTTTATTTTGAACAATCCAAAAACTTCTTGACCCTTTCTGATACAATTGCAATTTTTACAGAATTATTATATACTGTAAAGTTTCTTGTTGTTTTGATAAGTATGAACTGCCCTATGAAATAAAGCTTCTGTTGCTCATGGTAACACAATAAAAAGTATTCGATTCAATCATGAATATAACACCTATATTATACAAAAAATCTATATTTTTTCCATTCTCAATAGGACTTTGTCGAAATGAAGGTAGTTATTTTGAGAGATGTTTCTCATATAAGTGAAAAACCTATATTACATATGAGTGTTACTTATTTTACACTTTTTTATATATCTTTTCTCCTTAAGTTTTTTCTTAACAAAAAAATCCGATATAATAAAAACATTGGCAAAAACAACTAATATTACAAGTTACCATAAAAGAGTCCTATTACAAAATTAAAATCTAGAATACAAAAATTTACAAACTAAACTAACTAATTTATGAAGGTCAGTCCAGTTTGTAAATTATTCGTTTATAAATAAGGACACAACAGACTATGGCTTTAGATGGTGAAACTAACCATGCTCAGATTAGAAAATGTTCTGGTGTATAGATTTTGTTTTAGTGTAAATGCACAGCAGTGGTTTAAAGAGCTTTGGGAAATACTAGAGCGTAATATTTTTATTAAAATAGAAATCTATCAGTTGGAGCTATATTCTGGTTGCGTTAGGAATAAGTTTTGGTGCAAACCAACTTATACTCAGTATAGCGAGTAGAACAGGTTTAGCTAATCATAAACAAAAGTGTTTCAAGAGTATTTAAACATTGATTATTTTCCATAAATATTGGAATTTTAAAAAAATTTAAAAAACTAAAATATTTGAGATACCAAATTTGGTAAAAGTATATTGGATTTTCTACTATGCTCTTACTTTCTGTCATTTTTTTCACTATTTAATCAGGAAATATATTGTAGGCTACCTCTTTTAGAGAAACTTCAGCTTATGCTGGTAGTAAATTTTCTAGCTTTTTTGGTGTGTTGTAATGGACTTAAATTGAGAATTTAAGCATTACAATAGGAATTTTAAATATAAAAAATTTAAATTTTTGATAAGAAAATATAAATACAAATACAGTGCCATAAGCAGCTATTTCAAAGAAAATTTATATATTTTTTTCCAGGCGAAAACCTATCAAGGTTATTATTGCCTAACTAAAGTTTTATTTTAAAATAAATGTTACATAAATAAAACTAACCAAACTAAACAAAATAAAATAAAATAAATGTTTAATACTAATTGTAACTAAAACTAAAGAAACTAAATTATACAAAATTTAAATATTATTAAATAAATTGAGGCGGCGTAAGAAAGCGATGACATGGACGATAGCCGTGACATTGTCCCTTAGAACCACCTTTAAACTACCTCGAAGATCGTAACATATATACAAATTGCTTAACTCATCACAATCAAGCAGGATGTGCTTGATTGTAATATTACTTCTACAAAATGGACATAGTGGTGGATCCTCATGTCGCATCAACCATCCATGCGTTAACAAAGAGTGACCACCACTTCCTCCCTACGATTCGAACGAACAGATGTCCTCCATGGTCGGACGGTATTTTTGATGTCCCTCAGCTTGTTTCTATTTACATTTTGCCATTCTTCATTCCAAACAGAGAATAGTATAGTTTTAACATTCCATACAAAATCTGATGCCATCACACGTTGTGTCGATGGCACCATACTTCTAACTAATTTTGCACCTTCATCTGCTTTAGTGTTTCCGAATATTCCGCAGTGACCAGGCACCCAGAGAAAACGACACCTCGACACATCGTAATTGGAGCCTGTTTTAAAGGGGGAAGTTTTTTTTAATTGATTTGAAGGAGAAAGAAACAAAAGAAAAACAGAAGATTAGTCAAAATTCACGTAGAAAGTTCATTGACATTTGAAAGTGTGCAGAAAGAAAGATTATGAAGAACATCAAGAATAAGGAAATTGCCTAAATCCAAAATCTCAAAAGTTATGACCAAATATAAAATTTTGTACTAAAATGAAGAAGCTACCAACCACCGGAAACTGTGACATTGAGGATCAGGTGATTTTAAGGGGAGGAATCGAACCATATTACGTCACTTTTTACAGTATGTTGATTGGACCAGAGACAACAGGTGAGTATAGGGAGTATGGGGAGATAGAAGAAGAAAGAGGAGAAGGTGCAGTGGGTCTTGAAAAGTTGTAAACGCTGGACGGAGATTCAAACCACTCCGCTTTTAATGATATAAAAGTGTTAAATTCCAACATCTTGTGCTAAGTACAGGAAATACGTGGCTGGAAAAATGTAATGGTGCAATTCCCAAGCCTTTTTTAGGGATTTCGGTCCCTAAAATTGGCTAAATTCAACAGATGTGGTGCCTTTCAAATAGATCAAAAGACAGAGGGTTCCAAAGTTTATAAACTGTAAATTATTTTTAGAAGATATTAACATTAAAATTCGCCAAAATAAATTTTAAAACTGTAGAAAGTGAAAACCATAAAGAAGTAAACATCAAGTTATTAGGAAACGAAATTAAAATCGGGACTAAAATATGTATATATATCAGTGGCACAGCCAAGAGGGTCCGGAACCCCCTTACTATGAAAAAAATGAAAATTTATACAAAGATTAAAAATGACATGAAAAATATTATATATTTAACTGGAATTTAGGTATAGGGTAATAAGAACAACAATAGAAAATAATATTTAGCCTACTTGTAAATTGAATTCTGTGAGTTAGTATTTCCTTTAGTGAACGGACTGTAATAGCCTATATTTATTCAAAACGCACCATCCACCGTTGGATAAAATACACGCTTTTATTACTTTTATTTGTGTCTGAAGAATCCTGTTTTAAGATGCTTTAAGTAGCATTAAAAAAAAATTTAACATTTCGCTTTGCGGTAAAATACACAGTTTTTGAGTTGGTACCTTTAGATATAACTAAATAAGCATTAAAGTTACTTGAGAATTGATAATTATGGCAAAATATTAAAATTGTCAAAAATAATAAACAGCCTACTTTACTATGGCATAAAAACACAGATTTAGTCTCAATTTGAGTCTTTTTTATGCTGCATATGCTTAAAACAGTTTAAAGAGTTAGTTTTTGCTAATTCTGTTTCAAACTCTTTTCGTTTTCTATGACCAATTTGAGTGAACATTTGGCTGGGATATCTTGCTGTCTGTAGGTGAAAATGCTGCTGAAACTGTTTAAATGTTGACAACAGCCTATAGAGGTGATGCTGAAACAAAAGTATACAAGTGGTTTGTTTGATTTCTTAATGGTGACAAGTCAATTAATGACTAACCTCATAGCCCAAACAGAGGAGAATGTTCAGATAATTTTTAAACATTTGCTCTCAGGGCATCGACACACCAAATTTCGGAGATAAGTGGGTTACCTTAAAGCTTGGTTTAGCAAATTTTAACTAAAGATCTGGGAACAAAATTAGTAACTGCCAACTCTGTACCTTGAGTTCTGACGCAATAAAAAAATATATAAAGTTAAAACATTCCTTGCCTTGAAAGAACAGCTTTAGACTGATTCAGATTTCCTGTCGAAGGTCATTACTAAAGATGAGACATGGTGATAAGATGTCATAGTCACCTTGTCCAAAAAAATATTGTCAAATCAAATATCGAGGCTTTTTGATGTTCATTCGGTTTGTTGCACCAGGCCAGAGCGTTGGTCGAGCTTTTCATTTGCAAGTTTTAAGAAGTTACACAATGTTGTTAAAAAACCCCCGATTTGTGATAGACAAGCGTCTAGATTTTCTACGGACTATGACAATACACGTACATACAGCCATTTTGGCAAAAAATGGCATGGTTCTGTTATCACATGTATTTCAGTTACCTGACCTGGTTTTGTATCCTTTAATTTTATTTCTATGAATAAAAAGGTGTATGAGAGAAGTCAGATTCACCAATGTTGATTTCAAGGAAAACGAGAATACAGATATCAGCCATTCCTGAACAAGAGTACAAAAAATGTTTCGAACAGTGGAAACACTGATGAGAAAAAATGTATCAAGTGTAATGGAGAATACTACAAAGGAGATAGTTATTCAAAAAATTTAACATGGCTTTTAAAAAATAATTCTATTTTTGCACCCCACTTGTGTGTATATATATATATATATATATATATATATATATATATATATATATATATATGAAGTTAATAAATTACTTACATAGTAATATATTAACTTCATAAAGTCAGTGCAACGGAAAAACAATGGATAACGTTAAATATCAAGAATATATATATATATATATATATATATATATATATATATAGAGAGAGAGAGAGAGAGAGAGAGATTTGGACTAGATAGGAGACTGACAAACTTACCTAATGGCAATAGTCCAAAACTGCAATCTTTTGGAAATAAATAGACACATATAAAAACTTATCACACTATTGAAATATTTCGATCAACCTAATTATATATATACTGTTTCTGCTTAAGTTTGGGTCACACAAAAAATAGACACTACTTTAAAAGTTTTTTGGGAAATTTCGTTCGAAGATTGCCCAATGATTCTCAAAGCATCTAAACCGTTGAATTGTTTCCAACAATCTTCAACAGAGAGCTCATTCCGTCTCATAGCATGCAGATGTGCAATTGATCTTCTTGTATAATAAGCTTTAAATGTTTCGATGACTCCCTGATTCATCAGTTGAAGCAAACCAGTTGTGTTTGGTGGCAAAAGTATCACTTTCACGCATGTGTCGAAATTAGGTAAAGTAGGAGGATGGCCATGTGCATTGTCAATTAATAGAAATTACTTTAAAAGGAATTTGTTTAGACCAACAATAACATCCACCTTGAGGTATAACATGATGACCAAACCAGTCCTCAAAAAGGGAAGCTGTCACCTAAACCTTGCAATTCAATTTCCAAAAGACAGGCAAGCTAGCTTTACAAATATTGTTTAATGCCCTTGGATTTTCTGAGCGATAAACTATGAGAGATTGAAACTTACAGTCACCAGCTCTATTTGCACCAACCTTTACTGTCAATCTGTCTTGGTGGCCTTAAAACCTGGAATCATTTTCTCTTCATGCACTGTAAAAGCTTAAGCAGTTTCATCCAGAACAGGCCAGTTTCTGCGTAACTCTGATAGCATGATTTAAAACCGTGTAACTTGGGAGTCTTGTAAGACGGAGGAAGTGTAAATCGAGGTATTACTGTATATATATAACGTCTTTTATTTTTCTATTGCATTGACTTTATAAAGTTATTATTGTTAATAGAAAAAATAATTCAGTGATTTTACAATGGTCAAGTGTCTGAAAGTGCCTCATCAAACAAGGTAAAAATTAATTGCACTTAGAGATGAAACAATTGTTTACAATTAGCAATAATAACTTTATATATTGTAATTTTATTATGATTAGGTTTTTTTAAACTAATACTGTCTATTTATATGAGTTTCATATAAACATTTTTCTCTTAATACAATCATTTATTAATGATACATTTCATAATGGAGAATATTTATAAGAATAATGACTCAAAGCTTTTAATGAATTACTGGAAAATATTATTAACACAATCAAGTACTCTTCACTAGTCAACAGTTAAAATGAAGGGTCTTGGTTTAACTGTTGGCTAGTAAAGAGGCTCCTGATATCAAGAATAACAAAATTATGACAGACAAAGCTATTTTTGTCATGAATATCCTTGTTTATGAAGTGTGTATTGGTTAATATATATATATATATATATATATATATATATATATATATATATATTTTTTTTTTTTTTTTTTTTTTTCAAAGAAATATATCATTGTTTAAGTGCTTTTATGTGTTTCTATTTCAAGACTACAGAGTGGACTCTTACCAAGGTTATATATATATATAACCTATATAATTTGTAATTGTTTTAGTTTTGAGAATAGAATGTGAAGTAAATAGCTAAGATGCCAACACACATATTTAACTATAATTATTTGATTTTTGCTTGTACAAAAATTATTACATTTTTCAGAGCTTTGTCAATTTATTGCTACATAGAAATCAGATTTATTTTATTATTATTATAAGACTTCAAAGAGAATAAAAGACTAAGCTTAAACAAATGAATAAATTTAGTAAGAGTTTGTGTTTACACACAGTGCCTTGTGCAGGTACCTATGTGGCGACACTGCTTAATAATGGTGTGCTAAACTTCAAAGGTATTTGGGGATACAAGTTTGAACTCTAACCAAATGCTGAATGTACAAGCTACGTATCTACGTTTCAGTAACATACATTGGACCTACATAATGGGTTGTAGCAAACAAAAGTATTCTTGAGCAAATAAAAAAATTTAAACTCAATTTCTACTCAGGCCATCAAAAAAAAATTTCATTTTATTAAATAAATACAAATAATATAAATGACTGAATCGCAATTTTAAGTGGTAAAATAGAAAGCAAAATTAATTTAAAAAAAAAACTTTATTAACAAATGCCAAACACTACTAAGTTTACAAAAATGTATTTGAATTTCAGAGGATGAATAAAAGGTATTTTATTAATGATTGAAGATTTGAACAAGATATGTATAAGGAGAGTGTAAACTAATAGGAATTGAAAAACCTCACTTCAACGTACTCTTTAGTGAGAGACAACTTTCTTAAAGGATTAAAATCAATACTGATTACATTGTGTGCCTGAATGTATTTCTAGATATAAATTGTAACCAAGACTTTTTATTATTCACTTTTATACACACAAACTATAAATATTCATTTTTATATTCTATATAGTTTTAATATAATCACCCAGTTTCACTATTATCAGCTATAATATTTTGGAAAGCCTTAGAATTAAACCCCCAAGCACGTGAGTAGAGATGTAAGGGACGACCATGGCAGCACAAGGGCAGAGTTATATCATGACAAACAACTATTGTCTTTTAGGGTTATGAGAGATGTATTAGTGAAAACCCAAATAGGAAGGGAAAATGAAACCCAAGTAGGAATTGGGATTTTTTGTAGTTAAAAGAAAACTTATACTTTAGGTACTAACTTGGCAAAAAAAACCACTTCTTTCTGATATTTTCAGCAGATGCATTTATCACTAGGTCAGCGCGTTATTAAATGATGCGAGTCACAGACAAGACTTACTCAGGTGTGTTATTGTTCAAAGAGTAGTTGTTAATTATGTCTTCAAATACAATATTTGATTCTGAGTGTATCTTATCGTTTAGAATGTGTTGTGGATAGTATTAATGTTTTTTGTACAGCTCATGGTTTTGTTATGCCAATTTTGTTGCTTTTTGTGATGTAGTGTAGGACTTTTAGATTGTTGTCTGAGTGTAGTTGTTTTGTATGTGTATCGCGAAATTTGATTTGGGTTGTCTTTTTAAGCGTTTGTTGTATCTTGTGGTAAATGTTTTCCCTGTTTGTTCTATGTAAAAGCTAGGGCAGTTGTAGCATGTAATCATATATACTCCTGCCCTGTTTATTCTGGTGCGTTTTTGAACTATGTAGGTATTTTTTAATTTTGTTGGATGTTTTAAATGCTACTTTGTATTCAAGTTTGCCGAACGAGATTATTTTTTGTGATATGTATTTTTGTGTTGTGTTATGTGTGGGTTTTTTTGCGCAATTATGTTGTCCAACAAGGTGTGTTTGTATCCCCTTTAATATGCCATGTATTTTATTAAGTTTAGTTTGTTTATTTTGCGTTCATTGTTCATGGGTATGTTGATTAGTCTGTGTATCATGGAGTGAAAGGCGGCATGTTTGTGTTGTATGGTGATTGAAGTGTTGTGTATAACTGTCAGTGGTGATCTGTTTCCTGTATATTTTGAATGTGTTTGTTTTCGTTAGATCTAAGAAGTTGATTTTGTTCTGTTTCTAGTGTGGGGTTTATGTTATTGTGTAATTTGTATATGTAAAAGTGGTAGGTGTTTATCTGTCTTATGTTGCTTTTATATAGGATTAGGATGTCATCTATGTATCTGTACTATATATTATTATTGCGAGTGTATTTGTTGATGTTTATAATATATTTTTGTTCTAGATTTGTATGATTATTACTTGAGATAGGGAATCCCATGTGTAGTGGGCATATTGGTACATCTTATTTGTATACCACTAATAAATAACACATCAGCATCTTCACACAAAATCGCAAAATACCTCGACAAAATAATAAGAAAAAATATCACATTTCATAACCCCACCAGCCTAAAAAACAACATAGATCTTACAAAAAAAAATAAAAAACACAAAGCACATAACTCTACACTAGCAACATTCGACATCACCAACCTATACACAAACATACCAATTAAAGAAACAATAAACATACTCAAACAAATGTTAATAGAAAACACATAACCAAAGATATATAATACCACAAACAGAAACAACCAATTCTCAGAATTAATTCACATACAACAAATACTACACACAAAACAAAGGCCTACCCATGGATCCCCCATCTCAAGCTGACCTAGTGCAAAAAATGTCAGCTGAAAATATCAATTAGTAGTGATTTTTGTTTTTTTTGCCAAGTTAATACCAAAAGTGTAATTATAGAAAACTCTCAGGATTTACAACAAAAAAACTGCACAAAATTATACTTTTGTAATTTTTTTATAACACAGTGTGAGAAATTTTACTATGTGAGCCCAGTTTTTTTTTTATCTAGACAGACATATGTAATCACTGGATTTCTCTTTGCTGTTCTCTGTTACTTGAACTTTATATAGGCCTATGAATGCAAATTGTCCCTTGTAATTTAATTAATAAACCACTAAAACATAAATAACAACCAGTTACACCAGTGACAAGTGCACAAATTGTAACTAAATTAGCTATAGCCTACAATTATTCTTGTTTTAGCATAAAAATGCCATTATCTTTATTGTAAAAAACAAATAAAACTACACAATCAGTATTCGATTTACATTACACTATAATAAAAAAATAACTTTGCAGAAGAATTAATTTTGCCTTAAAAATGTTTTAAAGCTCACAACAAATCTGAGCTATTTTAAATAGGTATTAATCCCACTATTTGAAATGATTTGTCAAAATATTTCAACGACAAATTACTTTTAGTTGTATAATCTTACAGCTTTATCAACTGAACATGAGAAAAATTTAATATTTAAAAATAATTGAGACATGGACAATAACATCATTAAAAGTTGAATATAAAAAAACTAAGAATAAATAACTTCTGATATAGACAATCAGATGATGAAAATGAAAACAAGATAGAAAGGGATTCCACAAGGATGGAAAGGCGAATCATTTGATATAAATGTCTTTTCTTATATCTGAAACTAAAGTTTTATTTGTATAAAACAATAAAACTTTATTTTACACTGCCGCCACTCAAAGTTTTCCACAATGTTGAAAAATTATAGCAGCGAAGTACCTGTACAGCAATGCTGACAACCTGAAAAACAAATTTACTTCAGGTGAACACAAAGTTCAAACTAGATAAAAGATGGGATTTTGGTAACTGATTACTGGATGATGTGGATTCAAGGTGACGAGGAACAAAAAATAATAACTGGAAGTTAATTCAGTGCAGCATTAATATAAAAGAAAAAAATGAGATGGGATTTTGGTGTCTGATTACTGGAAGATGTGGATTCAATGTGAGGAGGAACCAAAAATTATAACTAATTTAGTTCAGTGCAGCATTAAGATAAAAGAAATGAACCAATGGTATATGACAAGGGTGTTGGAAAACGGACATCATAACTAAGAGAAGTTATTCAGGATTTGGAAAAAAGGGTAAGGAACAGTCTAGTGATCTGACAATAAAAATTCAAAAAATGGAAACAACTGTTTAATACAGAACAATATATTACAATACTCTTTATTAGGGTTTCTGGATAGAGCTAAACAGGTAACCTAGATTCTTTCAACTCTACTGAACAACTTATATATTTTGATAATTATATTTGAATTAGATCTATAAAATAGTATGAAATGCAACATTTTCAATTTCTCAATGGCCAACATTTGTAACATGATTTAAAATATATTCAACAACATCAACGAACCAGAATATTAATAATTTAACTCATAAATATATACTTTTCAAAATTTGCTTCCTAAGAACATAATGACGATTCTAGGAAAAGTAGAGGCAACACACATTCAGCCTGTTTATAATATTCTACACTTTATTGATCATATTATAAATTAAACTAATATATAAATATATGTATAAAATTATATATATAGGAGACTGACAGACTTACCTTGGTAAGAGTCCACACTGTAGTCTTGAAATAGAAACACATAAAAGCACTTAAACAATGATATATTTCAACCACACAGTGGTCTTTATCAATCGAAGAGAAAACACAAAAAGAAATATGAGAGAATGAAATAAAATAAATATAAGTTGTAATCACAGATTGTGTAGAGTAGAAATCAGATGACACAGATTAAAGATATATATATATATATATAAATTGTTTCCATGAGCATATGAGTGATTATAGTTTATATAAGTCTGTCAGAGGAAAAGAAATAAGGCTATTGGGAAAACAAAATAAAAATAAAAAAAAAAAAAAAAAAAAATTGATTTATCTGATGTTGAGGTTAGGGGATTCTCTGGACTTGGTATACCACTGGTATGATAGTTCCACTTTCTCAGTTCTGAGGGATTGCAATCAGGGGGGAGTGATTTAATTATTTTTGTGGTATAGCAGTCATCAAAAGTTGCGATGTTGTGACTCGCAGCATGTTGAGCTGTTGGTCTATCCATATTCATAATTTTAACATCATGTCTGTGGCCATTCATTCTGATATTCAGACCATCCGTGGTCAGGCCTATGTACTGTGCTGAGCAAAGTTTACATTGTAGCTGGTATATGACATTTTTCGATGTACAATTATGATGACCCTGTATTTTGAAGACCATTTTTGTTGTTTGGCTGTTGAAACTATTTGCTGAGGGGTGTATTGGACACGTCTTGCATCTAGGTCTATTGCATGGGAAGGAGCCATGAGGAAGTTTGTGTGGTTTCTCTGCATCAGGGTCTGGTAGTTTAGGATGTACTAGGATGTTTTTCAAGTTGGGAGGTTGCTTGTACCAAATTTGCGGTGGATCGGTGAAAAGATTTTTGGTGTGGACGGAAGCTTGAAGAATTTTGAAGCCATCTCTTAATATCTTGTTGAGTTTATGTAGACCAGAATGGTAGTCTGTTATTAAAGACAGTTTATTTTGTTCTGTTTGTGGTTTGGGGCGAACCGAGGATTCTGCTGAATGAATTTGGTTTTCAATGAGTCTTTTTGGGTATCCTCTTCTCTGGAAGGCTGTTGATATCTTTCTATTAAAATCTTCCAATTCCCTATCATTCGAACAGATTCTCTTACCCCTGATTGCTTGACTGTATGGGATGGATCGTTTTATGTTTATTGGGTGGTTGCTGTCGAAATGGAGATATTGTAGGTGGTTTGTCGGTTTGATGTGAATTCCTGTGTTGATATTTCCATCCTGGAGTGTTACCTCTACATCCAAAAAGGTGATGGCTGATGTAGATTTCTCCCAGGTAAATTGAAGTGTGGAGAATTGTGTCAGGCTGTCTAAAAATGCCTCAAGTGTTGAAGCACCCTGTGTCCAAATTAGGAAGATGTCATCTATATATCTATACCAACATAATGGCTGGTGTGTTTGTGTCTTTAGAAAACTTTCTTCCAACAATCCCATGTACAGATTTGCGTACGATGGTGCCATTCTGGTGCCCATTGCTGTTCCCTTTATTTGAAGGTAGTTCCTTCCCTCAAACTGAAAGTTGTTCTTCTCGAGGATGAACCTGGTCAGGTTCACAAGAAAAGGTGTAGTGGGAGAAGGCTTGCCTGGGCGTTTGTTTAGAAAATTCTCTATTGCAGATAGGCCGTGTGCATGAGGGATGTTGGTATAGAGAGAGGTGACATCTATGGTGACCAAAATAGTTACCGGGGGTAGAGGTACAGATATTTGTGAGAGTCGGTCTATGAAATGATTGGTGTCCTGGGTATGTGATGGAAGGTTCTTTACTAAGGGTTGAAGGTGTGAGTCGAGGAAAGCTGAAATTCTTTCCGTTACTGAATTGCAGCCAGCAATTATTAGCAATTATTATTGCAGCCAGTAACGGAAAGAATTTCAGCTTTCCTCGACTCACACCTTCAAACCTTAGTAAAGAACCTTCCATCACATACCCAGGACACCAATCATTTCATAGACCGACTCTCACAAATATCTGTACCTCTACCCCCGGTAACTATTTTGGTCACCATAGATGTCACCTCTCTCTATACCAACATCCCTCATGCACACGGCCTATCTGCAATAGAGAATTTTCTAAACAAACGCCCAGGCAAGCCTTCTCCCACTACACCTTTTCTTGTGAACCTGACCAGGTTCATCCTCGAGAAGAACAACTTTCAGTTTGAGGGAAGGAACTACCTTCAAATAAAGGGAACAGCAATGGGCACCAGAATGGCACCATCGTACGCAAATCTGTACATGGGATTGTTGGAAGAAAGTTTTCTAAAGACACAAACACACCAGCCATTATGTTGGTATAGATATATAGATGACATCTTCCTAATTTGGACACAGGGTGCTTCAACACTTGAGGCATTTTTAGACAGCCTGACACAATTCTCCACACTTCAATTTACCTGGGAGAAATCTACATCAGCCATCACCTTTTTGGATGTAGAGGTAACACTCCAGGATGGAAATATCAACACAGGAATTCACATCAAACCGACAAACCACCTACAATATCTCCATTTCGACAGCAACCACCCAATAAACATAAAACGATCCATCCCATACAGTCAAGCAATCAGGGGTAAGAGAATCTGTTCGAATGATAGGGAATTGGAAGATTTTAATAGAAAGATATCAACAGCCTTCCAGAGAAGAGGATACCCAAAAAGACTCATTGAAAACCAAATTCATTCAGCACAATCCTCGGTTCGCCCCAAACCACAAACAGAACAAAATAAACTGTCTTTAATAACAGACTACCATCCTGGTCTACATAAACTCAACAAGATATTGAGAGATGGCTTCAAAATTCTTCAAGCTTCCGTCCACACCAAAAATCTTTTCACCGATCCACCGCAAATTTGGTACAAGCAACCTCCCAACTTGAAAAACATCCTAGTACATCCTAAACTACCAGACCCTGATGCAGAGAAACCACACAAACTTCCTCATGGCTCCTTCCCATGCAATAGACCTAGATGCAAGACGTGTCCAATACACCCCTCAGCAAATAGTTTCAACAGCCAAACAACAAAAATGGTCTTCAAAATACAGGGTCATCATAATTGTACATCGAAAAATGTCATATACCAGCTACAATGTAAACTTTGCTCAGCACAGTACATAGGCCTGACCACGGATGGTCTGAATATCAGAATGAATGGCCACAGACATGATGTTAAAATTATGAATTTGGATAGACCAACAGCTCAACATGCTGCGAGTCACAACATCGCAACTTTTGATGACCGCTATACCACAAAAATAATTAAATCACTCCCCCCTGATTGCAATCCCTCAGAACTGAGAAGGTGGGAACTATCATACCAGTGGTATACCAAGTCCAGAGAATCCCCTAACCTCAACATCAGATAAATCCATTTTTTTTTTTTTTTTTTTTTTTTTTTCCCCCCCAATAGCCTTATTTCTTTTCCTCTGACAGACTTATATAAACTATAATCACTCATATGCTCATGGAAACAATTTATATATATATATATATATATATATATATCTTTAATCTGTGTCATCTGATTTCTACTCTACACAATCTGTGATTACAACTTATATTTATTTTATTTCATTCTCTCATATTTCTTTTTGTGTTTTCTCTTCGATTGATAAAGACCACTGTGTGGTTGAAATATATCATTGTTTAAGTGCTTTTATGTGTTTCTATTTCAAGACTACAGAGTGGACTCTTACCAAGGTAAGTCTGTCAGTCTCCTAGTCCAAAAAATCAAAAAATCTAAATAATCTTTACCAACCAAAACTATATATATATATATATATATATATATATATATATATATATATATATATATATATATATATAATTTTAAAAAATAGAAACTGAAAAAAAATTACCTGATTAATATGACAGACGCAGTGTGCAATTTGATGATGGAGGTGTAGGTGTTGATGGTGCTGATAGTGATGATATGTGTTGATGAAGTTGGTCATTGATGCTGCTAGTTTCTGATGCTGGTGGTTTTATAGACAGCAGTGGGTTCGATGATTAGGAAAGTTACCTAAAAACAGGAATTAAAACATTTATTAAATGAAAAAATTTATATATACATAGACACAGTAGTCTCGATAGTTCGAGATGAATGGGACACAGACCTCCTAGGATCACACAAAAATAAGTTCCTGTGCATTAGAAAAAATAGGACTTCTAATAAACCTAATTAATGTGGTGGCAGTCAGATCCAGATTTATTAATAAAGACCAGTCCAGCTAATCATGAGTGTCATCATTGTTTGATCGGTTTGTTTGCTTCAAGACAATTTATTTTCTGATGTGTTACACACAAGAATAGACATTTGTGCTTTCCAAAGGAATTTTGTCAACTGTCGAAACTTTCTGCAAAAATAAAGAAAGATATTTCTGATACATTGACCTCCTGCCAACATCTTTACATAACTGATAAGGACAATCAAACACAACTGATGAAGTTTTGTAATTCACCAATCTGTAAAACACTAGTGAACTGAATGATACACCAGAATGGGGAGGAAGAAAAATACCATATTGATATAAACATTTCTTGGACACATAACTCATTTCCTTTCTAACAAAAAAAGGCAGAAGAAACTTTCCTTTCTAATTCAATGGAAGCTAAGTGAACCAGGACTCGGATTTTCGAGGCTCTACTGTATATACATATAATGTGTGTGTATGAGAGAGAAGACATTTTAGAAGGAGAATAAACTTGATAATCATTCAGCCTGTTTTCATAAATTGACCCGACCCTACATACATAACTGTAAATTAATTTCAATACAGAAATTTTTGTTAATTTTTATCATATAGCTACGTTGTTAACTACACCGATTGTGTAAGTTATCTGTGAAGTAAAGTTTTATTTTGTCCTGTATCAATTACATGACATCCAAATATATAAATGAAAACAGATTCAATTACAAGTAGTTTTTGATTTTGCCCCCCCCTCCCTAAAGGGTAAATAGTATAGTCAGATCACTAATTAGTAATGAATTAGTTGACACTGGACAACTGAATCCCAGTATATTTTGAAGTAATACTACAATGAGGGATAATTCAAAAATCGAGATATACTGCATTGATAGCTTACAACTAGTGAAAGCACATAATTGCTAAATATATAGAATGTCTTCATGTATTTATAATTCTAGATATAAGTGAAGTGACTTCAATAAATAAGTTATCTGAGTACCATTGGCTAAATTCGTAGTCGTAAGGTTGTAAACCACAATCTATTCCCTACATCCTTATTCTAGTTTACTACTACATTTAATGAACCAAGTTTTAATCACAATACTTTGTTGTTATCAAGTAATAAGCCTTTATTTACGTTGTATCTTTGTTATAACGAGTTACTTATGAGAAACCGGCTTTCCTGTCAAAAAAGGTTATTTTTCAACACACATATGCCAGTTAAGGTATACAGGATTTAAAGTGATATCTGTGAGAAGTTGTTTCATTCGTGACACACAATCCTAACCTCTAGGTAAATCTTTTTATGTTGATCATATTTAAATTCAATAAATTTTAACTTATTCATGTAGAGGGCTATTGCTGAATCCATTTAGAAGGGGGATCTCTAAAAATTACTGTTTGGGAGGGACAGCATACCATCCTACCTAGCAGTGATAAATAAAACTAACTCTTTAAAAAATATTCTACCTGATCGAACCTCACCTGGTCAAAGCAAAAGTTAAATAAGAATGTGCTTTATGAAGGAATAGTGTTAAATAGTATTTCTAACATTTGTGATAGTCTTAAACAGGGTTTCTAGTAAAATAGCTTGAAGAAATTCCCTGAGTTTTCCCAGACTTTTCCAGGGTGTCTAGTAAAATAGCTTGAAGAAATTCCCTGAGTTTTCCCTGACTTTTCTAAATTGTATTTACACTATATTTATAACACTTAGAATATAAACAAATTTATACAACTGTCTTGTCTTAGCTTTTTTGCTTTAGTTTTTCAATCTCTTCAGATATAAGTTCTATTTCTTTTGTAGCAACTGACATCACTTTTGCTTTTTTAGCTTCCAGTTCCTTCAGCTGAATATTATTTTTCCTCTTCTCAGCTGCTCTTCTATCTTTCTCGGTCATTTTCTGTCTATAGAAAGCCCAGTTTACATTGGGCCCATCCATTGATATCTGAAGGATCTTGGATAAATCCAGACTTTGAACACTTTTTAAGAACTAATTGAGTAACTCTTTTGCTTTTGTGTCTGTAAGGAACACAGAACCAAAATATCGAGCTTTCACTTCATCCGTCTCTGCATCCCAATACCTAACACTCAAATCCATTTGGGATCTTTGTGATATTTTGTTTAAACTTTCATCAAAGCCAATTACATAGTTAGAATTTGAATTTAAAATAATTTGATAAACCGAATACAACACTATAGGAAATTTTATCTTTCTGCAATCTCATGTTCTGTGCAATGGTGCTATCAGGGAATATCCTTGGAAAGAGGCACACACTACCTTCTGCATTGCGTAAAGAAGTGTTGCATTACTAAATTCACGCACCATATAATCTCTGCTTCTGTCACTTCATCTTTCAGTTTATATTTATCCTAAGGAAGGAGGGAAGGTAATGACGACATCTGCATGACGTGATTGCCCGCTACGGCAATGAAAACCGGAACCTTCCATGTTGAAATAAACAGTGTAAAAATAATCACCGTCAAATAAAACACATAATATCACGAGTCTAGACAAATAGCTGGCTACGAATGTTTACACAGCGTTCTGTGTGGTCAGAAACAGACTGAGTTATCTGTTATCCCCACCTGTCCATATGATAACAGAACCACTGCCACCCCAAGGCCACGGTCCAGGCTAAAACTTCCCAGCTGTACCAACTCGACACTTAAATATTTATTGACATAAGTCCTGAAGTCATAGCAATGGGCTTATCAAATAAATAATGGGCATCTAAATAAAGAAGTGTTATTTCCTGACTGCCCTGCCCCTAAACCAGCCCACTGGCTTACAATACCAAATATTCGAGAGCAATGGCCACTAGTTTTGTTTCTAATCAAAATATTTTCCCGATTTTTTAAAATTTTCCCTGACTTTTCCAGGTTTTCCCAGTTTTCCCTGTCACTAGACACCCGGTTAAACTAATTAAACATTTCAAGTAAACTCTCCTAATCTTACATACCTAAGAAACCTCAAAGAAAGCTTTTAATTCAATTTTTAATTAATAAACTTATATACAACAAATAACTGCCTGTTATAAAAGAAGGTATAACTACGACACTGTGTCAAGATTTTAGAATAGACATTCCTTCAAAACAACCATTAAAGTGGAAATAAAATTTAGAAAACTAAATAATATATATAGTCAAAATCGTTTACAACGATACCGGCTATTACGTACAACTGGATATAACGAACAAAAAGGTCGGAACCATAAAATGACATACTGGAAAAAGCATTTACATTGCTTTCTACGAACACATCGGTTAGAGCGAACACGTTTCTTGGAACACTGAGTAGTTGAAATATTGGTTACAGCGTACAATTCCGAGTTTTATATTCTGCGAAATGAAAACAAAGGTTTTGTTCGCCTTACCATTTCACCCAAGTGTTCCTCAGTTCAGTTGTCTCTTGTCTTCATACACGAAATCATGTCACGGCAACAATTTACAATTGAAGAACAATTCGGTATCGTTTGTCGAGTTGATTCCGGTGATTCCGCGAGTTCGATTGCGCGTGAATTTAAAACGTCACGCTCAACAATTGCTGGAATGCTTAAGCGCCGAGAGAAAATTGTTGCGCAATTTAACAAGTGCGAAAAAGGAAAACGCGTTCGGTCTTCCAATCACGCGGACATTGAAAATGCTTTGCTCGATTGGTTCAAACAACAACGCGCAAACAATATACCCGTGAGTGGGCCCATGCTTCAGGTAAAGGCTGAAGCCTTCGCTAAGCTTTTGAAGAAGGATTCGTTTGTGTAATGCTTCCTGGGTTCAACGTTTCCGATCTCGCCACAACATTGTTCATGGAAAAATTTCAGGTGAGTCAGCAGTAGTTGATCGATCAATTACAACTGACTGCTCTGCAGATGACTATGTGCAGGTGGATGACGAAATCATAACTTGCGAAGAACTATCAGATAATGATATCGCACTGAGTCATCAAACGGAAAAAGAAAATACTGATGAGGCTGGCGAAGAATCGGAAGATTTCGGCAAAATCCCTACTGTTGCGGAAGCGTATGCTGCTTGTTCCACCATAAGAGCGTTTATTCAGACTTCCGAAACTTCGCAAAATGTAAAAGAATCCTTATTGGTTGTTTCCACTTCAATCGAGAAAATGTTTTTTACAGAAGTACAAGGAAGGCGTCAAACAAAAATTACAGATTTTTTTGTTTAATTCAAAATGAATACATATGTATGTATGTAAATATTTTATTTTCTTTCGTTGTTTAAAATAAATTCATAAGTAGTACATATACATACATTATGTACATAGAATGTATGTCTACATTTTTAAAATACAAAGATTTTCACAACTTATTACATTATGACTATTGTTTATTGACTACCTGTACTCATTTCAATACATATTATGTATGTTGTACTTACATACATATGTATATATTGTAGGTATGGATTGTTCAAAATTTTTGCATCATAAATTTATAACGAACTGACTGTCAATAACTAGTGAAATGGCCATTATAGCGTAATGTCGTTTATAACAAACTGTTCGTTATAACCAATAGTACCGCTTAAAGAGAACACTGGCTACAGCGTACAAAATCTGCCGGTCCCTTGAAGTTCGTTATAAACGATTTTGATTGTACTTGAATTGCAAATCAATCACTTTTTTCATGTACCTTAAAAATTGTATACTTTACTTTGCCTTTTGGATAACCTCGATTTTAGTAATTTCACAAATAGTTATTCAGGAGTACACTCTGAACACAACAGTGTTAATTGCAAGCTACAAGTTGGGTAAACAGTCCTGAAATATGCTCTCGCAAAGTTACAAGCTAAAGTGGTTATTGTATTTCTAAAATACAGCATTCTCTATATTGACAATATTGCACTTGTAAATCTAACTGAATTTACAAATGAACTAGCCAACAAACCTGACTAGATCAATCTACGTAACATTAATGAAAGGGTAGAATATTTATTAGTTGTCACTTTTGAGTGACAAGGGTGATCTTGATCCCACTTTCTCTGAAGGTTATTGAAACATTTTTAAGGTTCAGTTTTCTTAGTTGACTTCTAAATTTATCTCAACAGAATAAATTGGTCCCAACAAAATTAACAATGAAGCAGCTTTTTAAATCAATTAACCAGTGTAAATTTGTGTTCACAACACGCTTTTGCTAGTATTTTTAAATTTTGGTTCAAACACCTAGTTACATAAACCAATTGTATAACTAAAAGGTATTCTCAGTATTGAAAACATAACTTTCATTAGACAATAAAATAATTGTGAGTATTGGGACCACCTGAGATCAAAATCGAAAATTGTTCAATAACATGTCCTATATTATGATATGTACAAGATTTTTTTTAATTTAACACAAAAAGTTAATTTTATCAAATTAAAGTTGAGTACAAAATTCAGTGCAGAGTAATAAGTCGTACATAATCCATGGAGTGATAACAACTAAAGTTGATGTTTTAGGAATCTAAAGTTTGGTAAATACTCAGATTGCCCACCCCCAATAAAATGCATATAATATTAATCAAAAACATGTCCTGAAGCTATATTATCAACAATTATTTTTGTTATTTGCAAGGAATGTTTATTTTATGTGTCTATATTGAAATATACCAATTAAGTATCCAGTCAGGATAGATTTGGTTGTAATTTTATACATTCAACCAACATTACTTATACAATCGGCGCCGCTTATTGTGATCACGCTTAATGTTATCATTCGGTTATTGTTATCGTTTGATTGAAAAACAAACACGGACGTATATACATAGTAATTAGGTCGCTTATTGTAATCATCTGTTCGCTCATTATTATCATTTAATTTGCCATGCAAAATCATATGCGTCAACGTATACTAGCATAGACCAAGTAAAAATATCTACAAAGTAGTGTAAACAGCACGTGCAACACATAATTACGCCCAATTCATAGAATGTTTATTTTTAGAATGACAGAAATACTTTATAACGATTTCAGCACTTAGCACAGTTCTCAGAATGTCTCCCCTACTCTTTGTTTACGCAAACACCCTCGCTGAGTCGACTTTAGTTCTTTGTTAACATTAGTTGATGTTACTACTGAACCATTTACAGTACAGTCCTACTGTATTTTTTAACAGCGAATTTTTATGAACGTTTATTACAGTATTTTAGTGTGATTTTACATAATTTAATTTTTAAAGATCTTTTTTGTTTGTTTTGTAGAGTTTAGTGTCACTTGAAGTTTCAAAGGACAGTATAGCAAGATGTCCAAATCTCAAAAGAAACGATGCGATTTAAGTCTTAAACAAAAACTTAATATTCTAGATAGGTACAGTAAATTACCAAAAATGATTCAAAGAAACGCTGCTCTCAACTTGGCGTTTCTCAACCTCTCTTATGTCAAATATTGAACAACAAAGAAAAAAATCATGTCATTATCAAAGTGTAATGCAAATGTTGACAACAAAAGACATCGTTCTGGGAAGGATCCGCAAGTGGAATCAGCTTTGAAATTGTGGTTTAAAAATGTTCGCGAAAAAGATGCTAGAGTTGACGGCCCACTAATGCGTCTAAAAGCTGAGGATCTTGCCAAAAAAATAGGAAAACAGGATTATAAAGCCACAGATGGATGGTTCAATCGATGGAAGAAAAGGGAAAACATTGTTTACAAGAAAACATGTGGTGAAAAAAAAATGCTGATTTTATTGGAGCTGAGGACTGGTTACAATACGAATGGCCAAAGATTTTGGCCGAGTATTCTCCTAGCTGCATATACAATGCAGATGAAACAGGACTTTATTATCGTGCTTTACCCGACCATACTTACTTATTTAAAAATGAAAGTGCTAACGGCTGTAAAGTATGTAAACAAAGAATAACTGTTTTGTGTTGTGTTAACATGGTTGGTCATAAAGAAAAACTCTTAATTATCGGTAAATCTAAAAATCCACGGTGTTTTCAAGGTATCAAAAAACCTACCGGTTGAATATCATTCAAACTCCAATGCTTAGATGACATCAAAAATTTTTAATGAATGGCTGACTAAATGGGATACCAGCCTCAAACGCAACATTGTCCTTCTACTAGACAACTGCACTGCACATAATGACATAAGCACTACGCTAAAACACATCAAAGTGATTTACCTTCCGGTCAATACTACATCAATTATTCAGCCATGTGACCGAGGCACAATTAAAAATCTCAAAAGTTTTTATAGACGAGAGATGCGTGCTAGAATTATAGAAAATATGGATGAATTTCAAACCCTTACCTCAAATGAATTGGCTAAAAAAACTTCTTTACTCGATGCTATTCATCTGATAGCAAAATCTTGGAATGAAGTTTCTGAAAAAACTGTGAAAAATTGCTTTAGAAAAGGTGGGTTTTTTGTTGAAGAAAATCAAGAGCAAGCTACATCTGAGGAAGACTCTGAAGAGAACTTGAAGCCTTTCGATTTGTCCTTAAAAGAATATACTGAGTGGAAGTTGACGATAGTATTGAAACAGCAGCGGAAATGACTCAAGACAATATTTGTAAGGTAGTTGCTTCAACATCAAAAGTTACTGAAGAAGAAGAAGGAGGCATCGATGATGACGAAAATGATAAATGTGTACCGCAAAGATCTAAGCAGGAAGTTCACCAAGCTCTTGAGATTCTAAGGCAGCTTGTTCAACAAAAAGCAGAAAATTTCAACAAACATTATGAATATGAACAATTTATAAACAATATTTTACAAGAAGATTACAGACAGACACATATAGAGGAATTCTTCGAGAAAAAGTAAATGTAAATTTGAAGTGTAAATAAGATTGAAGTGTTTTATAATGAAGTTTTATGTATTAAAATGTTTTACGTAGTTCTATATATTTTTTTTCAATTATGCTAGATTCAGTGTTTTAAAAAAATCTACAGTGGAATAAAATAAACTGACATGAAATATGCCCACTAATTTTAACAAGTAGAAAACCAAGTTACAGAAATTCTACTACTGTACATAAAACTGTCCGGAATAGCATCAAAATTTGGTAAGAACAGTTTAATTATAGTGTTACAGAATTAGAATTATTTAACGTAATGATAGGCTTACATATCGTTCAGAACAAACAGTCGTGGCCATAATACAGTGAGTTCAATGCAGTACGGCTGTAGACTACATCGTGATTAAGCGTTCGGTTATTGTTATTAAATATACTTCTGACAAATATGATCACAATAAGCGGCGCCGACTGTATTACCATTGCTATTGGTGGTAATGTATAAAATTACTACCAAATCTATCTTGACTGGACACTTTATAGGTATATTTTAATATAAGTACATAATAACGTATAAAATTACTACCAAATCTATCCTAACTGGAGACTTTATAAGTATATTTAAATTCCTATGCAAAAAAACAATAAAATTTCAGCTAAAACGTTGTTTCTTAAATATTTACATACATAAGGTATGAATAGAGATAGCGCGACGTCACTATATCACTCCGTGGACGTTGCACAAAACTTACTAATAGGCACTGAATTTTTTACCCAATTCTAAATTGATAAAAAATAATTTTCTAAGTAAATTGAACAAAAATTCTTGTGCTTATCGTCCTAGGGCGTGTTTTTGAAGAATTTTCTATTTTAATCTCAAGTGGTCCGAAATTTTCACAATTACCGACAACAAAATATAATATAGTTTTACAACATATAATCTATTACCAAGGTTATCTCGATAATTTAATGAAAAAATTCTATTGACAATTTAATGCAAAAATTCTAAGCTTTCCCAAAACTAATTTAGAAGTACCAAATCCAGTAATAAGTAATTTAACATTAACTAATAAAATATTAATGCATTTGTCTACTTACAACAAACAGCTTCTACAGCATTTCCCTAGGAAGTGTTTTCACACTCTATAAAGCTAAGAGTGTTAGTCTCTTTGTAGTCTTTACATCTTGTCAGCGTGTTTCATGAACCTTTAAAGATTCTGAAACTGAAAAAACAGGTTTTATTTACAAAATCATTTTCTATAGCTTCTGCTTTTATGTATATAAAATTTTATTATTAGAAAAAAGTAAAATTATGCCATGTATTAATAAATGTTTTTATATAAAATACCAATTGTATACAAGTTTTAACATCCATTAAACTTTAACATTTGCCAATCGTCATGGAGAATAAAACCCACAATTTAATTTATGAAAACCACAATATTAAATTTTCAACATGGAAATGCAATATATAAACTACAAAACATTTAGTCCTATACACGTCCCTAGGCACCTAACCTCTTGCATGAACACAATGTCACTTTTATTATTGGCTTTAAGTTGCAGTTGTAAATTTTGATTAGTATCAGTGACAATGATGGTATAAGTCATTGAAATTTGTATGACAATAAAGTATATTGTTTTGTGAGTTAATATGCAGTTATTTAAACATTCAAGACATTCATATAAGAAATTTATTGAAAACAAAAACTACGATATATATGTTGAACTTATACTCAAGGGATTTTTAAAATGGTGAGTTTATTGATAAAATAATCACTTCTATTTAATTCTGTTACCATATCCTCAGTACAACAGGTGTTGCTAGCAACACAACCATATAACAAAAAATTAATATAATCATAGACAAGATTTTAAAATTGAAAGTTTCTTATTTACTGTGTTAAAACATCAAACACTAAAAATTCATAATTTAAGTTTAATAAAATACATAAAAAATCGGCAATAGTCAAGAAACTGTAAAAAAAAGAACCATTTTTGTTCAGAAAATATAACTTACCATTTCTTATTTACTTTTCAAGTGTTGGACTGAGTCAGTGGGCTCTGTTTGTCTGTAGCCCTAGCCTATGCTTTGAACTTGCATAGCAATGTTTCCAATTCGCGGCAACGGCTGCACTCTACAAAATACAAAATTCATTGAACAAAAAATCCTTACTAAAAACTGTAATAATTATTTCCTATTTGCATTTAATTGATACTGACAGAAAAATTAGGTATTTCTTTCCTTTAGCCACATAATAGAACTTTGCATAGAAGTAATATCATCGCCCGTTCGCTTAGCTACTCATCAGGAGGCTGTCAAAGCAGTTGTTTCCCCCTCACACGACACAGCAAACACCACGAAAGTTATACTAGACGATACAGAAAGTTATCACAAAGGAAAAATAAAAACTTCTACTTTCCTAAAAAATTTCAAATTTTAGAAAAAAGCACGTGACCCACAAAAATCAAATTTTAATGTTTTGCTTATACTTTCTTGAGGTAGAAACTATAGAAATACAATAGAAATTGAAAATTAATCAAACGTGCTGGTGATACCTAAAAAATTACAAATTTTGAATCAAATTCATGTTTACCAAACCTCCATCAACAACACGTGTGCAAATTTTATAGAATTTATAAACACCAACACATCTTTTTTTGATAAAGTTGCAAAAGGACAAAACAAACAATTACAGATACTATTCCATAGTCATAACACACAAACCAGAAAAAGTTGCATTGAACATTTACACAACTTTCTTTTTCAACTTCGGCCCAATAACAATTCAACTTAAAGAGCAATAGCAGCAAGAAAATTAAGCATTTAAATACGATATATTCCTGTACTTTCAACTACTATAATGAACATTATTTTCAATTAAACTTTATAATCTTATGAAAAGTAAATTGATTTCTTTACTGTAAACAATTTTGTCTATTTAATATCGCTTACTGCAATTAATATTATTACCAACAAAACCGACCAAAATTGTCAACTTAGATGGTAACTCTGAACAGACACATCTCCCGAAACAGCCATCCTCAAATTTTATAAAAGAAAGTGCTGCTATAGACAAGTGTAACATTTTCACAAGTGTTTTTAATTAAAAACTAGTATCTCAGGTGAAGATGGAATTAACTAGTATAATTTAATTTGTATTAGACTACTTTCAAATTGTAAAACCTAAGTACTGACTTCTACTATAATACAGTTTATCTTTATAACTTTTGACTCGAGCGCAGGAGCTGATGCAAACATTGTACAGCATGCTTGGAAGGAGTGAAAAGGTATAATCCACAGATTTAGCATCGAAGGAAGCATGTATAACATAAACGAGTCTTATTGACACTGTTAAAAAAAAAAATTAAATTACTTGTTCAATGTGTAGAACACAAATAATAACTTTTTTCTGCGGAAAATACAAAAAGTTTATTTTTTTGCACATTTTTAATGTTAGTCTATAATACCATGTATCAGTCAACAAGAGCACTGCGTCAAAGTGAATTTATTTTATTACTCAAGTTAAAATCTAAATATTAAACTTTTAGTTATAATTTTATACAATATTACTATATACCTACATTAAACGATACCTATGAAGTATCCAGTAAGGATAGATTTGGCTATAATTATATTCAACATTACCATCTACCTATATTTTGGTAATTATTTAGATCAGCGCCTACCACTACGATCGGCAACATTTTTTGTGTGTGTTCAATTTGACCTTGTTGAACATGAATCTGAAGTTTTTTTTTACTGCAAACACATTTAAATAAATATATATATAGCCTAACTTGGTGAAAATATAGTCTTAATGATGTTGGTTTAAAAAATTTTTTTGTTTGTTTTTAAATGACTCGCTTTAATGTGTAGTAAATATCCACTTTTTCTCCGCGGAAAATACGGAAAGTTATTTTTTACACATTTTAAATGAGAGGCTGTAATGGCATGTAGGCCTATAACGTAAACCGGGCATGCAGTAGCTACAGCACACTGCACTACGTCTAGATTTGGTTGTAATTTTATACAACATTACTATAAACCTATATTAAAATATACCTGCAAAGTATCCAGTCAGGATAGATTTGGTTATACTTTTATTCAACATTACTATCTACCTATATTAAAGTATACCTATGAAGTATCCAGTCAGGATAGATTTGGTTGTAATTTTATTCAACATTACTATCTACCTATATTAAAGTATACCTATGAAGTATCCAGTCAGGATAGATTTGGTTGTAAATTTGATAAATATTTAGACTTATTGCCAATGCAGATAATTACAACCAAATCTATCCTGACTGGATACTTTATAGGTGTGTCGTATAAAACTATAACCAAAAGTTAAATATTTAGATTTTAAGTTTAGTATTAAAATAAACTGACCGACGTAGTGCAGTGCGTTGTAGTTACTGCGCGGCCAGTTCAAACACAACTTTTTGGTAGTTTAGACATCTATGATATTTTGGAAAATTGTTCAAAACCACCAAAAAAGATGATATCCACAAGAAATAATATTTCAAAACATAAAAATGTTTTTTCTTGGAGCCACAAAGAAGGTGTGAATGTAGAATTGGCACGAAACTGTTTAATCACTACGAGCCCATTCACAACTTATGCCTCCGCTGAGAATTTTTTACCCTACTTTAAAATAAAAAGTAATTTTCCTCAAAAAAAATAATAAAAAATAAGGTTGAAATGCAGTACTCTGGCACTATACGATATTTTGGGAAATTGTTCAAAACCACCAAATTGGACGATATCCACAAGAATTTTTTTTAAATTGAAGTAGGAAAGTTACTTTTTTTCAATTTAAAGTAGGGTAATAAATTCAGCGCGGATGTAGAAGTTGTGAATAGGCACGGAGTGATACTTACGTCATAGTGCTGCGCATAAGGTTGTACGCATTGTCCGCGGTACGTCACGCAACCTTACGTGTGTAGATATTTGAGAAACAACTTCTCCAGTTAGGATAGATTTGGTTTAAAATTTATACAATACTGTATACCTATATTAAAATTTACCGAAAAAGTGTCGTCAGGTTAGGTTTGGTTTTAATTTTATACATTGAAATTCAGTTGTAAAATCACGAAGCATTTGTATAACTCTGCGCCTATTCACAACTTCGCCTAATTTTTATACATATATTTAAATATACTTATAAAGACTCCAGTTAGGATAGATTTGGTTTTAAATTTATACAATACTGTATACCTATATTAAAATTTACCGAAAAAGTGTCAAGTCAGGTTAGATTTGGTTTTAATTTTATACATTGAAAAATTTGAAATGCAGTTGTAACATCACGAAGCATTTGTATCACTCCGCGCCTATTCACAACTTCTACATCCGCGCTGAATATTTTACGCTACTTTAAATTGAAAAAAAAGTAACTTTCCGAGGTCAATTTAAAAAAAATTCTTGTGGATATCGTCCTATTTGGTGGTGTTAAACCATTTCAGAAAAATATCGTATGGCGCCGAGCTTCTGCATTTTTACCAAAAATAAATTTGAATATCGTTCTTTTTCGTGGTTTTGAACAATTTTCCAAAATATGGTAGGTGTCCGCGATTGTAAATTTTTACCAAAATTTCATCCTCAAGAAATATTTCATTCATCAGGACAATACGTCTTATCAGGCTAATATTGAGATAATAAATAAGAGCACTGCATTAACTACAGCTAAGAAACACTTTCTTAGAATAGTTTTGATTTTTAACAAACAGGGATTATTATAACTTACATTATGGCCCATACATTCTAGTAGTGTATGTAAAACCAGTAGAAAGGAAATTATTGCATACATTCCGTATGCATTGAAATTACTTACAAATATTACTTTATTCAACTTACTTTTATATTGTCGTGCAGTAAACTGGCTGACAAAGACGAATTCAAACGTTCTTGCATTGCAACAAATAGAGAAATTATACTTTGTAATAGCCTCAGTTAACACCGCTTGGTTTCCGACCATTACAAGGTTTATACGCTTAAAGAATTCAAATTTGGTCCATATATTGAGAAGGGCTACTTCCCAAAATACTTGCAAATTTACGACAACTCTTTAAAGATACGAACGCCTAATATTTGTGGAAACAAATTCCAATATCTACAAACACTTCCAAAGGTACGCCATTTTTCTTTAGTATGAAGAGCCAACAATTGAGATTAGTGAGTGGTGGAAAAAATGGCTGTGGAAATAACGTACACGGCCAGTAAATAGTATTCTAATAATTATATATGCTTTTGAATATAATGGATTAAGAATAACGAAATATCTACTTAAAATACATTTATTTGATAAAACAATATATATCTTCTTACAGACGAAATAATATTATTAATTGTAGTCAAATTATTAAATGGATTACACTAAAAAAATAGTGCACTAAAATACTGAGACATTATATGCTTTTGAATATAATGGATTAAGAATACGAAATATCTACTTAAAATACATTTATTTGATAAAACAATATATATCTTCTTACAGACGAAATAATATTATTAATTGTAGCCAAATTATTAAATAGATTACACTAAAAAAATAGTGCACTAAAATACTGAGACATATACTATGTGGCACTTGGCTATATTAAGACATACTTCAATTTAATTAGGTCAGTAGTTATGGGAGCTATATTCATTGCAAACTTTGACTTTAACTCCATAAAAATGTTTCAAATTGATCATGTTCATAAAAAAACGTTCACTAGCCTGACGGTTATAATTAAAATAACTGTCGGGACATAGTTAATCGACTCATCAATTGTCTTTTTTCTTAATATAAAAACTTTCAAGTGTATAAACAAGAAGTTATCAAAACTTTATATGAAAGCATAGTACAATGTTATATGTTAAAAGACGTTTAAAAGTCCTTTGCCGCAGTTATTTCATCAATTTTGTAGAACATACTGAACACGTAGTTCGATATAACGAGCATAATAACCGATCCCAGAAGGCGTAGCTATGTAAGGCAAATATTACCTTCTGATTGATCTGTAGCACCAAATGATCCTAGAAAGCGTAGCAATGTGAGGCAATTGCTGCCTTTTGATTGGTTTGTAGCACCAACAATAACTTTCGAATTTCTAGACCCTTTAGAAAAAATTATTTCGTCCTCAGACATGCAAGCCTTAAAATAAATTATTCTAACATCGAGAAATTATAAAACAGTTTAAATAAATACGTCTAATCAGCGACTCTCAGCATTGAAAAATGCACTGACCTAGTGTGAAATGCGTCTGCTGAAAAATATCAGTAAGTAGTGGTGTTTTGCCAAGTTATACTGATAGTAGTGGTAATTTATTTTAATTCTAATACAGAAAAGATTATTTTAAATAATGTAGGTGTAATACTTCTTACAGTAAAAATTTGCTAATACAAACCGAATCGAAGAAATAATATAAGTTTGAGTTAGAGGACATATACAGTATATAAATTATCTGATGTACCCATATATTGCAAATTATTGTACTTTAAGATGTGTACAATGTAAAATAAAAAGCAAATTAGTTTCGTACCTGTTTGTAATATGTTTATTTGACTATCTTGAATGAAAACAGAATATTACCATGCAGTATTTCCAAGGAATACAGCATAGTATTTGTTTTTTTTATAGTCTGTAACTTTGTGTGACAGGTTTATATTTTTATTAACAAATGTATTATTTGTTTATTAATCACAGTGCCCAGTTTCATTTCACTTGAAACAAAAAAATAATTTCTAATAGCACTGGTCATATCTACAAGCTTAACAAAACATCCGAGGTTTTCTTTCCTTCAGTTACTTCAACATTTTAATGTTTTTGTGTTTTATTGTTTACTATTTATTCCATAGACAATGTCACCAATTTGATGTCCACCTATACTTTGAGTTATTTCATCTTCGGATTGCATAATATATCCAATTTTGTTAACACCCATTTATCATCTTTTAAATATTTCTTATTCTCACATCAGGGTTTTCATCACTTTCTAAAATATTTTTGCACCATTTCTTTAATTTGGTTGGAGTGATATGTAGACCTATTGTCTTTTCTTATGAATTTTAATCATTAGCCTTTTCTATATTTAGGTTGTGTTTCATGGTCTCCCATAATGATACTGTTTTCTCTTTATAGAATTGCCACAGTTCCAGTTCATATCCCAAAGAATCTTTTCCTGATCTTCTTGATACATCTGAACACTTTTAAGGTTTACAATTCAAGTTTAGAACTTCTCTACTTTACTACACCTTGTCGATTTCTGAACCCAATTTTTTTTTTTTTTTTTTTTCAACTTGGGAGCGGGTTTGAATTGCCCGAAGCACTTTTACCTTAAGGTATATTGTACTTACCTCCCTGATCTAGTCAAATAACCCCTTCCCTCTTACCAGGTTTAGGAGTTTCCTGACTAGAGTTTTACCTTCAGCATCCACCAAAGCCGTTCCATCACCAAAGAGGTTGAAGCGCCTCTCAGCAAGTACTTCACATCTGTAAATAATGTGTGTGGCAGTCTCCAGTTCCTGCCCGCATAATCTGCACACTGGTTCATCTTTGTAGATACCCATTTTATGCAAATGTTTCCTTAGTCCACAGTGTCCCGTGAGTAGACCTGTGACTATCCTCAATTCCTGCCTAGACAGATAGATGAGACTCTTCTGCAGCCCCAAGGAAGGTTTCCTAAGGGTTAGCTTACTGTGTCTCATCCCTTCGGCCCTGATTCAGTGCTCACAGTGTCTTTCAGCCATCCACCTTCGCACTGTCATCTTGACCATGGATTTGGAAATACCTACCGCAGGCTCCGGTCCAATCAGGGGAGTCGAAGACCCCTCCCTGGCCAGTGCATCTGCGGCTTCATTTCCAAGTATTCCCCTATGCCCTGGCACCCAACCTAACTTGATTTGATTGTGCCTTGCCAGAGCTTGTAGGTTAATTAGGCACTCCCTGACTATGGCCGAGGTGACCACGTATTCGTTTAGTGCCTTAATTGCTGCCTGACTGTCGGAGAAAATAACAATCCAAGTCCCGTGTGTTTCCCTTCTCGCTATCTCTCCCAGACAGGCATTTATAGCATATACTTCGGCCTGAAAGACAGAGGTCTCCCCAAGGAAAAAACTAGTTCTACCCTTGGGTTTTTACAATACACCCCCGCTCCAGTGCCGAAGTCCATCTTGGAGCCATCTGTGTACCAGATCTGAGCTCCCGATGTTAATGTCCCCGACCATTCCATCATAGTTTGGTGAACCTGGTCAGGTGCAAACATTCGAGTAATGTGGTCGCTGCCCATTTCCAAGACGGGTTCTTTGACCACGCACTCGATACTCATATGTCTCGAGACATCTGGGAGGTTAGCCCAGTTGCTCGAGTTGCGCAATCTCCATGCCGCCAGCCTCGCCTCTCCCCTAAGGACAAGCTCAAGGGGAGGGAGGTTAAGCATTACTTCCATTGCTGCACCTGGTATAGTTGACATCGCTCCCAGTGTGCACAGACAGGCCAATCTCTGGACAGAGCTAAGTTTAGTTCTTGTCTGTGCCTGGGTGGCCTTTGTCCACCACACCAGAGCTCCATAGGTAATCATAGGTCTTATCACCCTCAGATACATCCAGTGCATCATTGATGGCTTCAGTCCCCATTTCGTACCCACCATTCTTCTCACAGTCATCAGTGCCCTTTTGGCCCTGTTAACTGTCCTCTCAAGATTTACACCTTGTCGATTTCTGAACCCAAACAATGATTCTCTACTCACCTTAAATTTTTTATTTTGAAACAAAGTATAAAATAGTTCAGCAGCAGATTGTAACTATAGGCCTACTTCATGTTTGAGAACATTAGCAGTTCACTACAGCTGTTGTATCTGTTCTCTCTCTGTAGTGTTATTTTAGTGTTTTTTTTTTTTTTTTGTATATTGTGCCATAGTTTGTCTATTATTGTGATGCTGTACCCATTTGTGTACGCTAAATATTTATTGGTGTCTAGACAAAGAACTAGACACATCACAATACCATACATAAAAAAAAATTAAATAAAATAGCCCAGAAATTTCAAAAAAACAGGATGCAAAATAGCACACAAAACAACACATATAATAACAATTTACAATACAAAATACAACACGACACCAGTAATAAAGATAGACTACAAGCACCAGGTGTATACAAATTAAACTGCAACAAATTCTACATTGGGAAAACAGGTTGCAAGTTCAAAGAGTCGAGGAAAATAAACAGAACAGTAGCATTCAGTCAGCATTTTTCAATCACATAAAAGAAACAGGACACAAATACACAGACATTTACCATAACCTAGAAATCTTACACACCAACAAAAAAGAACCGCATCTCAACACACTAAAACAATATGAAATTTAAAAACACACAAAGTACAAACATATTAAACGAACAAACCCAATACAAATCACAATACTCTTTGATACTATCGAAAAACTCCCTTTACAACCATCACCACTTAACCTAACATCTCCAAGCAGAATACACTGATGAAGATCGCCATATAACGATTGAAAACGCTCTGTCTCAGTGTGTTTATATAAATTCACAAACTTTAAAGTTCAGATGGTCATAAACTAATGTTAAAATGATTAATTAAGTTTCACCGAACGTAATGGACTTCAAAATTCAAGAGTTTAATTTTAGAGTTGTCAACTTCACTATTCAATGAAAAGTATATGGTTTTCTTCATACCTTAGTAGGTTGATTTACTGATTCCTTCACACAAAGCACTGTGAACGAAATCACCTTTGACTATATATACTTTAATATTCTGTTCTGTAGTAAATAACTCAGTCCACAGCAAACAATTCTGAACACAGTAATTCTTGGTACTAACAAATTAGAGTCAAAGCAGATGAAACACCAGGGAATAAACTGTTTAAACGAGTGAGAGAAGTAAATTTCCAATGACTCATATCCTTTCATTAGAATATTACTAAAGAAAAATGCATCGGTAACACATATGAATTTCAGAAAGTCTGAAATAGTACAATTTTGAAACTCTTGCAGCCCCGCCCACATTATGGTAGATCTGAGTAAATAAAGTCTAAATTAGTGGGGTTTTATTGCTCCTCTCCCTCCCAGACCCTCCTTAGATGCTTTCTACCCTAATCCATAACTTTAGCTTAGCTATCTGCTTCATTCTCTCATTTGTGAACTCTTTCATAAGGTTTTTTTTATTTATTTTTTTTCATTCAGTCAAGGCGTTTTATTTGTTTCTTCTGTCCAGCTTTTGATTGATAAAGAGCCTGTATATACTTTTATGTTTTACAAATTATATTTAATTGTGTTTTTTAACATTTGTTGATTCTATCTTTACGTGAGCTACTAGTAATCATTAAACACTTTTAAATGTTTTAAACTTGCTTACAGCCTAAATCTAATAGAGGAAATAAAAAATGTAAATATCCCACACAATTCCACTTTAGTCTCTTTTGATATATCAAATCTATATACAAACATCCCCATTCCAGAAACCATCAACATCCTTAAAAACATGCTTATAGGCACAAATACACCACATACACACATTGGAAATCATCTACCTTACAAGATTAATCACATCTCAAAATTACTTCTCCTACAATAACACATTCTACAACCAAAAAGATGGACTACCTATGGGCTCCCCCATAGCTAGCATCTAAGCAGAAATATTCATACACCATATTGAACAAAACCACATTTTACACAACAATAAATCCTCAGATAACATAATTTACTGGTACAGATACGTCGACCACATCATAACATTATATGAAGGTAACATACGCTGAGCACACATATTTCTAAAACACCTTAATTTCATACACCCAAAACTAACATACACCATCAAAACAGAACAACAAAACTCTCTCAACTTCCTAGACCTTACAATTATACGAACAGACAACAAACACATTAATTCAACAAATACTGAAAACCCACTAGTACTAATATGACCATTCACAGCTCCTCAAACCACCCACATCAACATAAACTAGCTGCTTACAACACCATGATATATAGCCTGCTTAAAACACCGTTAGACAAAGAAGAATACTACCAGGAGTTAAACACCATAAAATATATAGCAAAAACTAACGAATACAACCTAACAATGATTAACAAATTATACAACCGCATAAAATATAAACCTAATAACCCAAATACAAACACACAAGATGACAATCCCATAAAATACTTATCAATACCATAGAGATCATCCAAAACCCACAATCTAACCAATACACTACAAAAATACAACTACAAAATAACTTACTCCACACACAACACTCTCAACAAACAATTTAAACTCAACAACAAAATCGACAACATTTACAACATCACTGGAGTTTACAAACTAACTTGCAGTTCGTGCTCCAGTTTTTACATAGACCAGACAGGGAGGTCATTCTACACACGTTACCAAGAACATATAAAAGCACTAAAAAACAATAACTACCAATCAAACTTCACCGATCATCTCAACTCCTCAAAACATGACTACATAGACATAACATCTAACCTACAAATTCTTCATAAACAACACAGAAATAACCAATGCTACACAACCGAAACAAACACTTCAAACTACACCCTACACACATACTCAATACACAATTACATTATAACTCACACGCACTTTTTGACATCATAACTCCTAATACACACAAAATACACCCACACCACCAAAATATCCCACCCCACCCTAAACCTTGAGATCAGTTACGGTCTGAGTTGACAATGGGACACATCTCCCGAAATGGCCGTACTCAACAAACAAAGTAAGTGCTACTATAGGCAAGTTTAAAACATTTAAAAGTATTTTGTGTGTTTTTTAATTTTTTTTCAGGTACCTAGTATTTGTTACATGTGCTAATGTCTATTTTAGCTCTTCTGTATCTGGAATTTCATATTAAACTGTATTGTTAGCTTTTAAACTTATCACTATTGAACTATACTATTTACAAACTCTTGATCAAAAGCCTTATCATATTTTCCTAATAAGTGTCTTAAGAATTTGATCTTTACTTTGGTCTACTTCTACGTTACTTTTATTATACACTCTGACATTCATATATGCTTCTCTTTTCAAGGCTGGTAAAAGTAAAAATAAATGACATTTCGAACTGGATTCAGAAATAAAGAATATTTAATACCTAAAGAGATATGTGTTGACAAAAAGTATAATATTCTGAATTTGGTATTAAATTGGAGTTAAATCTCATTGTTGGAACAAAATACAGTGTTATTAACTTGTTTATTTAACCTCATCTTTAAATTTCATCTAAATTGTTAAAAGATGCCTATAGATGGTAAAAAATACAATTTATAAGAGAAAATACAAAATAATTTGCTCTTGATGATTAGTTTTTCAACTTTATAAAATACAAGGAAACTTAATCCATATTTAATTCCTTAATCCACTTAATTGTATCCTGAATATTTAACCTGACTGAATTTTTTTTTTTTAACACGTTTGTTGCGGCGGGAGCCTATCGGCCTCAGAGTGAGAGCTTCTCGGGTGCGGAAGAAGCTTATAGGCCTTTCTTGTCCATTTTCCTTACATGTCAGGTTTACAACTGCAGTTATTGCTTTAATTTGCTGTTTCTCTTGCAGCGTGGTGGGTGTGTACGTGTGTTTCTTGTGTAGCAATAGTTTCCCATTTCGCTTACCAAAGGACGGTATATTATTCATTTGTTTTTGTAAATAAATAGTATTAGTTTTATTGTTTTATCTCTGTAAAATAATGGCTGGTACATCTAGGGGCATGGTTTTAATTGTAAATAGTGCTTGGAACGTTGTTGGTGACTACTGAAAGACTAGTTCCGATGATGAGTCCAGTGACATTGATACCGCCGATCTAGATGGTGAACCTATATCTACAGACAATGAAAGTGAGTCAGATGATGATGATTCAGACAATTACAACCCTACTTGGTGTCGTTATGACACTATTGGTATGAGAGACATACCATTTACTCGACAGAATATATATATATATATATATATATATATATATATATATATATATATATATATAACAATAAATAGGCAAAAGTGTAACTTTTTTACAATGGTATCTTCTAGCGGTACTGTGACAGCCTATCGGCTTCCGATAACTGTGACATCATAATATTAGCTGAAAAGTATTCAAAATTTTTTTTCTTCTGATAAATTACTTATTTTATTATTATTTACGATATATGACAATAAATAGTCATAAGTAAAATTTTTCTTACAATGTGACCCTTTAGCAGCGCTGCGGAAGCCTATTGGCTTCCGAAAATTATGACTTCATATTATCACCTGAAAAGCATTGAAATTATTTTGTTTTCTAAAAACTGTCTTTTTCATTAAATTAAATTAAAAAATTGTAAACAAAAATTTCAGGACCGGTACAAGGTATGCCCAAATTTATGCTGCAACGAACGTTTTAATTAAAAAAGTTAACAGTTTTTTGTCTCTCTGGATCTGTAATTAATATCTAGTACATTTGTTTAGAATAAATTTTATAAAAATATTTTAACACAATGATGTGTGTTTTTACTTAGCATTAATTCTGTTTGTACACCTAACTCTTTCTGTCACTTTTTCTTCGTGTGCTCACTCTGCTTATGCCCAGTTCACCATGGTAAATTCTTATAACACTTTAGAATTTGCAATCTGATATATGAAAACTGCATAAATTAAACTAAGAAAACACAAATTTCACTAGAATTAAAACTTTCAAGATCCCCCACATCATTTTGTTAAACTCTTTAATTTTCAAATGATTTAGTGTTGTCTAATAGACCCACAGATACTTTTATTTCACACTGTAACATATTACCCTGAAAACCTCTGTCATACTTTTCTGTACAATATACAAATCCAATGGTAAAACTTAAAACAGTTTACTCTAAATCTCACTACACACCATTTTATTAAAACAAATAGACTAGTTTCAATGAGGATGTCGCCTTCATCAGTGCTTTGGTACTACTTAATCACTGCTTGGATATAGCTCCAGAAGATGTACTTGTTTCAATCAGTTTATGTAACTTCTCTAAACAATCTATTTTGTTTTGAACCTTATGGTGATCTCTTGAATTTTGGTGTTAATTGCGTTCAGTGAAACTTGAAATCGGTTAATAACTTTTACCGAAATCAAAACGTTTTTCACCACAATAACATGATGATTATATTAAAATATGTTTATCAAATAGCATAAACGCAATTCCGATTTATTTTTAAAATATAAAAAATTATTGAACTTGTAAAACCTTTTTCCAATTATTGACAATTTTAAAATGTATCGTATATGGTAAAATTTAAATATAAATTTATTTGTTATAATATTTCTAGAATAATTTGAAGTTTTATAACATGTTTAATATATCTATACCTCAATTATTTGTTGTACTTATTTAAAATAATTTTTAATTTCCGTCTTTTAATAAATCTTGTTTCATCTATGAAATTTCAATTATATAATTTAATTTCTCTCTATTTTTAATGAATTAACCGTATTCCATTTGATATACATCATAACAAACGTCTGATTTAGCAATGCATCTCATTGTTTCGATGTTAATTATTTTTATGATATAAATGTAGTATAGAATTTAATATTTTACCATCAATTGTTCTATTAGGCTAGTTTACCAATATTGCATTATTTTATAATATGTCTTACTAATATGGATCACAGTTTTCACTTTCTTTGCACTCTTTATTTTGTTTACCCTGATTGGCTGTATTTATAAATTTGATATACACTTCAGTTTTTCATGTTGGTCATGTGTATCACTTTGGCAAGAGGATTGGTATTCTTGTTTTTTATATGCATCAATTTAATGTGTATTTTTATCATAGTAGCCCTTGAATAACAATTTGATACAAGACTGACCTATTTGTAATCTAACGAGCATATGAATTTAATACAGGATTGTCATCCTTGATGGTCATGTAGCATGTGTACACAACTTGACAGAGTGTATCAATTTAATATTGTGCTTCACATCTTTGCTGCATGCGTATATCAGTTAGATACATTTAAATCCAACCTATTTGTCATAATAGCAATTTACTTATATTATTTATTAGGAATACACTATTTTTATATATTAACAATAACTCCGAGTCATAGTATGTTATTCCTCGGAGGATGGTTACTTTTTAACTGAAATGTGTATGAGGGTATAATTAAAAAGTATCTTGGTTAACAGATTTTTGAGTATTTATTATCAGTTTGGTAATGCTTACTCTGTTTTACTTTTGTTTTTGTTATTGCACATCCAACTATAACTGTTACTCACTAAGTTTATAATGTTACAGAATCTTAACATACATAGCATAATCTCATGTAGGGGCTAATTTATCCTTAGATGGTGATATTGTTGGACTAGCACATGCTACGGATCCATATAACGGGTATAATAAAAAAAAATTTAAAGTGATAAAAACAGCAAGGCTACAATTCAAAGTTGTATGACACAAGGTTTCATCAAAATAGTGATATTGACAAAAGGTTTAGTTTATGTCAAATGAAAGAAGAATGTCTATATTTCATAAATAGACTTCAGTTTTAAAATATATATCACAGGTTTTTAGAAAATGGAAAACAACAATTAATATACTACTTTTGGTTGGATATAGCAAACTTGTAACTAGTAGTTCATCATTAATTTGCTAGGTGATATCATCTGACGGTATCTCATAGCAATATTTTACAAGATGCCTTTTCAGTTTTGAGTGGGCAGCAGAAGAAGAGGTACATATCAATCCTGTCATAGACTCACTAACAAAGTATTTGTAAGGTAATACCCCTCCTTATCTCTTACCATACGGTGATCCAAGCCCCCAAGGTTCCTACATGATCTATTGCCGGATTTTACTTGTCCGGGTTTCTTTCTTGCCAGGTTTTTTCATCCCACTCCCTGGCTACGTATTTGTCATTAATACATTATGTATTGTAGCCCTGGTGACGATAGCGTGGCCTGTTTAAATAAATAATTGTACCTGACTCTCAAATTAACCAGATTTATTTAAACAATAACAGAAATACTGCTACCAATCTTCCTAAGAAGATGTACTTGTTTCAATCTGTTTATATAACTTCTCTAAACAATCTATTTTGTTTTGAACCTTATGGTATTCTCTTGAATTTTGGTGTCCATTGTGTTCGGTAAAACTTAATTAATCACTTTTACCGAAATCAAAACGTTTTTCACCACAATAACATGATGATTATATTAAAATATGTTTATCAAATAGCATAAATGAAATCCCAATTTATTTTAAAAATATAATAAACTATTGAATTTGAATATGGTGATCCAAGCCCCCAAGGTTCCTGCATGATCTGTTGCTGGATTTTTCCTGGCCGGGTTTCTTTCTTGCCAGGTTTTTTCATCCCACTCTTAGCTTAAATTATTGAATTTGAAAATTTATTTTCCATTTATAGACAATTTTAGAATGTATCGTATATGGTAAAATTTAAATATAATTTAATTTGTTGTAATATTTCTAGAATAATTTAAAGTTTTATACCATGTTTAATATATTTATATCTCAATTATTTGTTGTATTTATTTAAAGTAATTATTAATTTCCGTGTCTTAATAAATATTGTTTCATCAATGAAATTTCAATTATATAATTTAATTTATTTTTAATGAATTAAATGTATTCCATTTGATTTACATCATAATAAACGTCTGATTGAGCAACGCATCCAAAACATCTCATTGTTTCGTTGTTAATTATTTTTATGTTATATATGTAGTACAGAATTTAATATTTTACCATCAATTGTTCTATGATTCTAGTTTATCAATATTACATTATTTTATCTATAATCAGTACAGTAAACACAAACAGAAGTTTAAATGTCACTTTGCTACCAGTTAAGCTATATTTTTGATGATGAATCTGTGAAAAATAAAATTCTTTTTTGTTATGTATTATTCATATGGAATACAGTTTTTACTATCTATGCTCACTTTATTTTGTTTACCCTTGTTGGCTGTGTTTATAAATTTGATATACACTTCAGTTGTTCATGGTGGTTGTGTGGATTAATATTCTTCTTTATTATATGCATCAATTTAATATAAATGTATATATATCATAGTAGCCCCTGTATAACAATTTGATACAAGACTGATATGCTTGTAATTCTAATCTAAGGAGCATATGAATTTAATACAAGGCTGACATCCTAGATGGTCATGAAGCATTTGTACACAACTTGACAGAGTGTTTCGATTTAATATTTAGCCTTAGATCCTTGTTACATGCGTAACAGTTGGATTCGTTTAAATCCTCCTTATTTGTTATAGTAGTAATTTGCTAATATTATTTATTAGGAATACACTGTGGTTAAATATTAATAATAACTTTGTCTTTGTATGTTACTCCTGAGGATGGTTACTTTTTACCAGAAATGTGCATGAGGATAAAATAAAAAGTATAATGGTTACCAGGATTTTGAGTATTTATAATTACTTTGGTAAAGGTTTGCTCTACCTTCTGTTTTTTATTGCATCCAGCAGGGACTATAACAGTAACTCACTAAGTTTATAATGTTACAGGATCTATATATGGGTGCCATAATCTCATGTAGAGGCTAATTCAGCTTTAGATGGTGATTTTGTTGGACTAGCACATGGTACGGATCCATATAACGGGTATGATAACAAACCAAACAAATTTAAAGTGATAAAAACAGCAAGGCTACTTTTCAAAGTTGCATGATTCAAGGCTTGCTCAAAATAGTGATATTTTTCCAAATAGTCATCACGAGAAGCTTTAGTTTATGTCAAATGAAAGAAAAAAGTCCATATTTCATTTGCAGACTTTAATTTTAAAATATATTTCATAATTTTTGCAAAAATGGAAAAAAACGATTATTATTCTAGTTTTAGCTAGATACCATGAACTTGTACCTTGTAGTTCAGCATGAGTCCGCTAGGTGACAGCACCTGACAGTAACTCGAACGCAGGATTTTTCCTTGTAGTGTTTCTTCTTTGCCAGGTTTTTTCATCCTGTTCTTAGCGTGACACTTATCGTACTGTTTCATTTCACTATTTCCTGATTCTCCATCAGCTTGAGATTGGTACATGGGCAATCAATCCCGTTTCCTTCACTCTAGGTAGGGATCCTAACCCAATGCGCATGTGAGAAGGAGGTAGCTCGCTAGAGGTTGGCTGCCAAGAGGGATGGGTGGGTTTTGGGGCCCAGACGAAGGTAATAAAAAAAGTAATAATTTAATTTTACAAAAATGTAAATAACTCAAGAACTAGACAAATTTTTGAAAAACTATTGGTGCTACGTCATCCTTCGTTAAATGCAGCTATAATCTACTTGTACGTATATAACATAAAATCCGAAGGCCCCCTTCTCATTTATCAAAAGTCAAAAATTACTCATTTACTGTTCAAGATGTATTTAAAACTAAACAAAGTGGATGAAAATATAGCATGTTTACATTAACTAAACATAATTTAGTATTTTATTAACACAATAATAGCTGAACTTATAGTAGTCGATCAAGAAAAGTGTGACAATAAAAGTTCTTGATTGCACGTTATTTATTGAAGTAGACTCAGACATATAATATTTTTTGTATATTGTTTGAAATGTTAGAAAATAATTTTAGATCATTGAATGTTGCCTAGCAACTAAAATTAGGAATGAATTCAATGAAATGTCTTAAGATAGAAAACGATATTTTATGCTATTTATGTACCTAAAAATTACATGTAGGAAAAAAATTGTTATGTCGCCAGAAACCTTCCCAGGAATGTACTAAAAAATTTCCTAACGTTTCATGATGATCGTATCAGTAGTTTAGAAATGCACTGAGGTAAGTGTCACACTAAGAGCGGGATGAAAAAACCTGGCAAGAAGAAACCGTGCCGGGAAAATCCCGGGTTCGAGTTACTTTTAGATGCTGTCACCTAGCGGATTCATGCTGAACTACTAGGTACAAGTTTGCGGTATCTAGCTAAAACTAAAATATTAATCGGTTTTTTCCATTTTTGCAAAAACTGTGAAATATATTTTAAAATTGAAGTCTGCAAATGAAATATGGACTTTTTTCTTTCATTTGACATAAACTAAAGCTTCTTGTGATGACTATTTGGAAAAATATCACTATTTTGAGGAATCCTTGTATCATGTAACTTTGTAAAGTAGCTTTGCTGTTTTTATCACTTTAAATTTGTTTGGTTTGTTATCATACCCGTTATATGGATCCGTACCATGTGCTAGTCCAACAAAATCACCATCTAAAGCTAAATTAGCCTCTACATGAGATTATGCTACCCATATATAGATCCTGTAACATTATAAACTTAGTGAGTAACTGTTATAGTCCCTGCTGGATGCAATAAAAAACAGAAGGTAGAGCAAACCTTTACCAAAGTAATTATAAATACTCAAAATCCTGGTAACCACGATACTTTTTATTTTATCCTCATGCACATTTCTGGTAAAAAGTAACCATCCTCAGGAGTAACATACAAAGACAAAGTTATTATTAATATTTAACCACAGTGTATTCCTAATAAATAATATTAGCAAATTACTATTATAACAAATAAGGAGGATTTAAACGAATCCAACTGTTACGCATGTAACAAGGATCTAAGGCTAAATATTAAATCGAAACACTCTGTCAAGTTGTGTACAAATGCTTCATGACCATCTAGGATGTCAGCCTTGTATTAAATTCATATGCTCCTTAGATTAGAATTACAAGCATATCAGTCTTGTATCAAATTGTTATACAGGGGCTACTATGATATATATACATTTATATTAAATTGATGCATATAATAAAGAAGAATATTAATCCACACAACCCCCATGAACAACTGAAGTGTATATCAAATTTATAAACACAGCCAACAAGGGTAAACAAAATAAAGTGAGCATAGATAGTAAAAACTGTATTCCATATGAATAATACATAACAAAAAAGAATTTTATTTTTCACAGATTCATCATCAAAAATATAGCTTAACTGGTAGCAAAGTGACATTTAAACTTCTGTTTGTGTTTACTGTACTGATTATAGATAAAATAATGCAATATTGATAAACTAGAATCATAGAACAATTGATGGTAAAATATTAAATTCTGTACTACATATATAACATAAAAATAATTAACAACGAAACAATGAGATGTTTTGGATGCGTTGCTCAATCAGACGTTTATTATGATGTAAATCAAATGGAATACATTTAATTCATTAAAAATAAATTAAATTATATAATTGAAATTTCATTGATGAAACAATATTTATTAAGACACGGAAATTAATAATTACTTTAAATAAATACAACAAATAATTGAGATATAAATATATTAAACATGGTATAAAACTTTAAATTATTCTAGAAATATTACAACAAATTAAATTATATTTAAATTTTACCATATACGATACATTCTAAAATTGTCTATAAATGGAAAATAAATTTTCAAATTCAATAATTTAAGCTAAGAGTGGGATGAAAAAACCTGGCAAGAAAGAAACCCGGCCAGGAAAAATCCAGCAACAGATCATGCAGGAACCTTGGGGGCTTGGATCACCATATTCAAATTCAATAGTTTATTATATTTTTAAAATAAATTGGGATTTCATTTATGCTATTTGATAAACATATTTTAATATAATCATCATGTTATTGTGGTGAAAAACGTTTTGATTTCGGTAAAAGTGATTAATTAAGTTTTACCGAACACAATGGACACCAAAATTCAAGAGAATACCATAAGGTTCAAAACAAAATAGATTGTTTAGAGAAGTTATATAAACAGATTGAAACAAGTACATCTTCTTAGGAAGATTGGTAGCAGTATTTCTGTTATTGTTTAAATAAATCTGGTTAATTTGAGAGTCAGGTACAATTATTTATTTAAACAGGCCACGCTATCGTCACCAGGGCTACAATACATAATGTATTAATGGCAAATACGTAGCCATTAATGAAACATTGCCAGTTTAAATAAATAGTTGTAGGCCTACCTGACTCGCAAATCTACCGCATTTATTTAGAAAATAATCTCTGTGAGTGTAAACATGATTAATAATATTTCCCATAGTCGATGTTGGTCCCCACAAACTTTGACAGGTAACAGAACTTTATACAAAAATAAGTAAATCCTCAAACAATGCAATACCCTTCTTTGCTAAGAGTTGAAACATCATAGGTTGAACTTTTTAACAAAGGCCTACCTGACTCGCAAATCTACTGCATTTATTTAAAAAAATAATCTCTGTGAGTGTAAACATGATTAATAATATTTCCCATAGTCGATGTTGGTCTTCACAAACTTTGACAGGTAACAGAACTTTAAACAAAAATAAGTAAATCCTCAAACAATGCAATACCCTTCTTTGCTAAGAGTTGAAACATAATAGGTTGAACTTTTTAACAAAATACTGTGCAATATAAAGTTCTATCTAGAGTACAAGAACATAAAGTGCAATTCAAGGTAAACATAGGGCATGAAACATACTATCCTGTTTTAGCCCTAGAGGACTCGAGTGGGGTAATTATTCTCCCAGTGAGTTTTTAAGAAAGATTATAAAACAGTTGCAAATCCTGAAATTCTTCCACCCCTTACATACCTTCTAATTGACTCGCTTCGTATCTATTTCTGTCTCTACATCAGGTAGTTTGACAGTTTTTGTTTACTTATAATGGTTTGAAGTTACTGTTGCAACAGCTGGGAAAGTTTTTACCCCGTGCAAGTCCTCACGTTACAATACTGGCCTCTCTAAGTGAAGTCTATTTCTATTTGTATTTTGCGAGGTTTTTATAAATGAAGTCTATTTCTATTTGTATTTTACAAAGTTTTTATAAGTGAAGATTATTTCAAATTGTATTTTGCAACTTTTTTATCACATAAATTTATTTTATTTTTTTTGCAAGATTGTTATGAGTGAATTTTACTATGTTTCATATTTTGTGAGGAATTTATCTCTGAAGTTTGTTTTAATTTATAAATTTAATAATCTATTTTAAATTATCTACATATATATTTTGTCATGGCGATAATGGAGAACACAAATTTTATATTTGTATCTTTTCAAGAGAGAAAGACGCAAATGTAACTTCTTTTGAAGGAGTTAAAGCATTGTTTGGGGTATTGTATATTTGTGGAGCAATGATGTCTTCGTACAAAAGTTCTAAAGGTATATGGACAACAGACAGAACTGGTTTGCATATAGTAATGTGTACAATGTCAAGACACAGATTCTATTTTCTCTTGCAAGTATTACGTTTTGATATATATTGTGTTTGTAAACTATTCTTGTTTATAAAATATTTTGTTTTCATGACTATTGTAACTAAAAAACGTTTATTTACAATATAGGCTATAGCTTTATATATGGCAATATTACAAACAAACATTTTAATTACAGGTTTTTGTTTTTTGGCCTAAGAACTTGGACAAAAAAACAATTAATGCTGTGCTAATTGTGGGGAAAGTGTTTGTAAAGACCATTTAGTTAAAGTATGTGAAGAGTGTTTTGACATATAAAGAAGGAAATAATATTGCTTGAGTTTGTTCATATCTATTATAGTATAACAAAATATGTTTAAATACTTTTTTATTTATAATATTAAATATTTTACTGATATTGACCTTAAATCTGGTTGGGGTAAAAAATTACCCCGCGCGAGCTCTGGTGTAACGAGTATTAGCACGAGTCCTCTAGTGTTAAAGGAATTGTTAACACTGTAAACAACCTTTTTTATAGCTCAGCAACTGTAAGAGTTATTGTCCAATGAGAAGACCCAAAACATGTCGAGATCAAGGATGAACGGCAGTTCTATTTAAAGTCTTGCTGTAATTCATAATATTAGGGAGAATGTCATTAATTTATTTGAAAAATCAAAACAAAGAAATATTGATATTTTGTAGAATAATTTGGATTGAAATAATTTTAGCTCATATTGAAAAAAATCATTTCTAAACTATTAATATGTATTTGTCATTTAAAACGTTTGCTACATAATGAAAATATGCTAAGCTTGATGAAAATATCAAAAGCACAATGGTATAATATAATATATTACTAACATTATTGGCAAAAAAACAGCATGATGAGAATGTCATCAATTTATTTACAAAATCAACAGAACAAAAAATTGATATTTTGTAGAATAATTTTGATTGAAATAATTTTAGCTCATATTGAAAAACATCGTTTCCCAAACTATAAATATTTATTGTCATTTAAAAGTTTGCTACATAATGAAAATATGCTAAACTTTATACAATATCAAGATCACAATGGTACAATATATTACAATAATAATATTGGCATGAAAACCAGTACAACAAAAATAACTAATATCACAAGTTACCTAAGTCTAGTCCCTCATATATTCGATGACCATGTCGTCATCAGAGAATCCTATAACAAAATTACTGTCTAGAATACAATTATTCTAAGTAAAGTATTGTATTCTAGATTGTAATTTTGTAATAGGACCTTCCGATGATGACGATACGGTCATCGAAAAGTACATAGGAGTTTAATCTTAGGTAACTTGAGAAATTAGTTATTTTGTATCTGGTTATGGGGTTTTTGCCAATATTATTTTTGTAATGCTAAATTTTATTTGAAAACTTTTAAGAATAAATAACTTTAGCTTTCTTACAAAGAAAATTTCCATATTTGACTCTCTGGAGAAAAATCTAGATCCACCCTTAATAAGTCATAACATCATTTTTTATTGTGAGATGTTTGAGTCTGACAGGCTCTAAATGGGTATTCTTAGAAATTATAGTGTTGGACAAAGGAATATTTTGAATAATAGTTTCAGATCTTGTTTGTTTGGAATAAAGATCAGTCTAATTTAGTGGTAAGCCAAAGGTTAATTTGTAGGACGAAAGCCACTTTAGGGAGTCACAATGTACATAACTAGACATAGGGATACATATGTTAGGTTGTAGATGGATCTTGAGGTTAACGAATAACAGAGAATGGTACCAATTGACGTCAACTCAATATTCCAAAGAATAATGCACAAACTAATGTTTGATAACAGATTCTTTTTAAACATAACGGAAATTTATGAGTAAAGAAAGACATAAGACATATGACTATTCTTTGAGCTTAGCTTGTGAGGTTGTGTTATAACAAATAAAAGTTATACACAAAACTCACACAAAATAATCAATTATTGACTCATACGCATTTCAATGACAAATTCATCATTATCCGTTTTCTACTACAACTTGTTGTATGTTAGAGTTTGTCGTAGCAACACTCACTGATGATGATGCCTTTGTCTTTGAAAAGCGTGTGAGTCAATAAATGAATGATTTGTGAGTATTCTGTATAACTTTTATTTTTAAAAAGAAAGACAGATTATAATAAATAAAAAATTATAGTATTTAGAAAAATTCTACAGAAAGCAATGTGAAGCCGTGTGTACAGGAAATACCTTTCTTTCTATGGTGCTGAAATGTGAACATTGAGGAGAAATGATCAAAACAGTTGTGATTTTTGAGAATAAAAAACAGAAATGAAGCTCTATCATTCCTAGGTTATGTAAGGTATAGTAAATAAGTTTATTGATGAATAAATGGGTAGAAAGGTTCGTAGAAATAGATAAATGGCATTGCAATGAAGGATTGTTATGTTAGAGCCATAATATAAGACTGTTTGTTCTTATAGACTGAATGTGTTACAAAACACATTCTATCTAGACTGTTTGTTTTTGTAATTTTTCTAGATTAGGAGTATCCATGTTAACCACTTTACCTATTTATATTTTCTAATTTTGAAATTAATAGAAAAATAAGGTAGTTTTTATTGTCGTTGCAGTTTTACCCAGACTTGTTTGGCTTCACACAGGACATTCTATTCAGACTGTTTGTTTCAAATATGTATTTTTATTTTTAGAATCGCAATGATATCCTTTTTTACTTATTTTTTAATTTTTGAATTATTACAAAAAATAAAACGTTTTTAATGTTGGCAGAGTTTTACGCAGTCTTATTTTGCTTTACACAGGACTTTCTATTCAACTGTTGGTTTTCATATTTTTTTTAGATTTAGAATCCTCATGATATCCACTTTTTTTATGTGTAATTTAACATTATTGAAATTAATAGAAAAATAAGACGTTTTTAATGTCTTCAGAATTTACGCAGTCTTATTTTGCTTTACACACGACTTTCTATTCAACTGTTGGTTTTCATATTTTTTTTAGATTTAGAATCCTCATGATATCCACTTTTTTTATTTGTAATTTAACATTATTGAAATTAGTAGAAAAATAAGACGTTTTTAATGTCTTCAGAATTTACGCAGTCTATATTTGCTTTATACGGGTCTATCTATCCAGTCTGTTTGTTTTTATTATTTTGTTTTAGTTTTTGAATCCCTTGATATCCACTTTACTTTTTTTTTAATTTTTGAATTATAAAAAAAAATAAAACGTTTTTAATGTCGGCAGAGTTTACGCAGCCTTATTTTGTTTTACACATTACTTTCTATTCAACTGTTGGTATTCATATTTTTTTTAGATTTAGATTCCTCATGATATCCACTTTTTTTATTTGTAATTTAACATTATTGAAATTAATAGAAAAATAAGACGTTTTTAATGTCTTCATAATTTACGCAGTCTAAATTTGGTTTATACGGGTCTATCTATCCAGTCTGTTTGTTTTTATTATTTAGTTTTAGTTTTTGAATCCCTTGATATCCACTTCATTTTTTTTTCTCTCAACATTTTTGAAATTAGGAAAAATTGTCATTTTCAATGTCGCCAGAGATGTAGGTAGTCTTGTATTGCTTCACAACACATTCTACCTAGACTGTTTGTTTTTGTAATTTTTTGAGATTTGGAGTATCCATGTTAACCACTTTACCTATTTGATTTTATTAATTTGGAAATTAAATGAAAAATAAGGTCGTTTTTAATGTCGTTGCAGTTTTACCCAGACTTGTTTGGCTTCACACAGGACATTCTATTCAGACTGTTTTTTTTAAATATTTATTTTTATTTTTGGAATCGCAATGATATCCACTTCACTTATTTTTTAATTTTTGAATTATTAAAAAAAATAAAACGTTTTTAATGTCGGCAGAGTTTTACGCAGTCTTATTTTGTTTTACACATTACTTTCTATTCAACTGTTTTTTTCATATTTTTTTTAGATTTAGAATCCTCATGATATCTACTTTTTTTATTTGTAATTTAACTTTATTGAACTTAATAGAAAAATGAGACGTTTTTAATGTCGTCAGAATGTACGGAGTCTTAATTTGCTTCATACCGGACTATCTATCCAGTCTGTTTGTTTTTACTATTTAGTTTTGTTTTTTGAATCACCTGATATCCTCTTTACTTTTTTTTTCTTTCAACATTTCTCACATTACGAAAAATTGTCATTATCAATGTCGCCAGATTTTAGGCAGTCTTGTATTGCTTCACAAAACACATTCTATCTAGACTGTTTGTTTTTGTAATTTTTTTAGATTTGGAGTATCCATGTTAACCACTATACCTATTTTATTTTATTAATTTGGCAATTAATTGAAAAATAAGGTCGTTTTTATTGTCGTTGCAGTTTTACCCAGGCTTGTTTGTCTGCACACAGGACATTTTATTCAGACTGTTTCAAATATGTATTTTTATTTTTAGAATCGCAATGATATCCTTTTTACTTATTTTTTAATTTTTGATTTATTAAAAAAAATAAAACGTTTTTAATGTCGGCAGAGTTTACACAGCCTTATTTTGTTTTACACATTACTTTCTATTCAATTGTTGGTTTTCATATTTTTTTTAGATTTAGATTCCTCAAGATATCCACTTTTTTTATTTGTAATTTAACATTATTGAAATTAACAGAAAAATGAGACGTTTTTAATGTCGTCAGAATTTACGGAGTCTTAATTTGCTTCATACGGGACTATCTATCCAGTCTGTTTGTTTTTACTATTTAGTTTTGTTTTTTGAATCCCCTGATATCCACTTTACTTTCTTTTTCTTTCAACATTTCTCACATTACGAAAAATTGTCATTATCAATGTCGCCAGATTTATAGGCAGTCTTGTATTGCTTCACAAAACACATTCTATCTAGACTGTTTGTTTTTGTAATTTTTTTAGATTTGGAGTATCCATGTTAACCACTTTACCTATTTATATTTTCTAATTTTGAAATTAATAGAAAAATAAGGTAGTTTTTATTGTTGTTGCAGTTTTACCCAGACTTGTTTGGCTTCACACAGGACATTCTATTCAGACTGTTTGTTTAAAATATTTATTTTTATTTTTGGAATCGCAATGATATCCACTTCAATTATTTTTTAATTTTTGAATTATTAAAAAAAATAAAACGTTTTTAATGTCGGCAGAGTTTTACGCAGTCTTATTTTGCTTTACACAGGACATTCTATTCAACTGTTGGTTTTCATATTTTTTTTAGATTTAGAATCCTCATGATATCCACTTTTTTTATTTGTAATTTACCATTATTGAAATTAATAGAAAAATAAGACGTTTTTAATGTCTTCAGAATTTACGCAGTCTAAATTTGCTTTATACGGGTCTATCTATCCAGTCTGTTTGTTTTTATTATTTAGTTTTAGTTTTTAAATCCCTTGATATCCACTTCATTTTTTTTTCTCTCAACATTTTTCAAATTAGGAAAAATTGTCATTTTCAATGTCGCCAGAGATGTAGGCAGTCTTGTATTGCTTCACAACACACATTCTATCTAGACTGTTTGTTTTCGTAATTTTTTGAGATTTGGAGTATCCATGTTAACCACTATACCTATTTTATTTTATTAATTTGGCAATTAATTGAAAAATAAGGTCGTTTTTATTGTTGTTGCAGTTTTACGCAGGCTTGTTTGTCTGCACACAGGACATTTTATTCAGACTGTTTGTTTCAAATATGTATTTTTATTTTTAGAATCGCAATAATATCCACTTTACTTATTTTTTAATTTTTGAATTATTACAAAAAATAAAACGTTTTTAATGTCGGCAGAGTTTTACGCAGTCTTATTTTGCTTTACACAGGACTTTCTATTCAACTGTTGGTTTTCATATTTTTTTTAGATTTAGAATCCTCATGATATCCACTTTTTTTATTTGTAATTTAACATTATTGAAATTAATAGAAAAATAAGACGTTTTTAATGTCTTCAGAATTTACGCAGTCTAAATTTGCTTTATACGGGTCTATCTATCCAGTCTGTTTGTTTTTATTATTTAGTTTTAGTTTTTGAATCCCTTGATATCCACTTTACTTTTTTTTTAATTTTTGAATTATTAAAAAAAATAAAACGTTTTTAATGTCGACAGAGTTTACGCAGCCTTATTTTGTTTTACACATTACTTTCTATTCAACTGTTGGTTTTCATATTTTTTTTAGATTTAGATTCCTCAAGATATCCACTTTTTTTATTTGTAATTTAACATTATTGAAATTAATAGAAAAATAAGACGTTTTTAATGTCTTCAGAATTTACGCAGTCTAAATTTGCTTTATACGGGACTATCTATCCAGTCTGTTTGTTTTTATTATTTAGTTTTAGTTTTTGAATCCCTTGATATCCACTTCATTTTTTTTTCTCTCAACATTTTTCAAATTAGGAAAAATTGTCATTTTCAATGTCGCCAGAGATGTAGGCAGTCTTGTATTGCTTCACAACACATTCTACCTAGACAGTTTGTTTTTGTAATTTTTTGAGATTTGGAGTATCCATGTTAACCACTTTACCTATTTGATTTTATTAATTTGGAAATTAAATGAAAAATAAGGTCGTTTTTAATGTCGTTGCAGTTTTACCCAGACTTGTTTGGCTTCACACAGGACATTCTATTCAGACTGTTTTTTTTAAATATTTATTTTTATTTTAGGAATCGCAATGATATCCACTTCACTTATTTTTTAATTTTTGAATTATTAAAAAAAATAAAACGTTTTTAATGTCGGCAGAAATTTACGCAGTCTTATTTTGTTTTACAAATTACTTTCTATTCAACTGTTGTTTTTCATATTTTTTTTAGATTTAGAATCCTCATGATATCTACTTTTTCTATTTGTAATTTAACTTTATTGAACTTAATTGAAAAATGAGACGTTTTTAATGTCGTCAGAATTTACGGAGTCTTAATTTGCTTCATACCGGACTATCTATCCAGTCTGTTTGTTTTTACTATTTAGTTTTGTTTTTTGAATCCCCTGATATCCACTTTACTTTCTTTTTCTTTCAACATTTCTCACATTACGAAAAATTGTCATTATCAATGTCGCCAGATTTATAGGCAGTCTTGTATTGCTTCACAAAACACATTCTATCTAGACTGTTTGTTTTTGTAATTTTTTTAGATTTGGAGTATCCATGTTAACCACTTTACCTATTTATATTTTCTAATTTTGAAATTAATAGAAAAATAAGGTAGTTTTTATTGTTGTTGCAGTTTTACCCAGACTTGTTTGGCTTCACACAGGACATTCTATTCAGACTGTTTGTTTAAAATATTTATTTTTATTTTTGGAATCGCAATGATATCCACTTCAATTATTTTTTAATTTTTGAATTATTAAAAAAAATAAAACGTTTTTAATGTCGGCAGAGTTTTACGCAGTCTTATTTTGCTTTACACAGGACATTCTATTCAACTGTTGGTTTTCATATTTTTTTTAGATTTAGAATCCTCATGATATCCACTTTTTTTATTTGTAATTTACCATTATTGAAATTAATAGAAAAATAAGACGTTTTTAATGTCTTCAGAATTTACGCAGTCTAAATTTGCTTTATACGGGTCTATCTATCCAGTCTGTTTGTTTTTATTATTTAGTTTTAGTTTTTAAATCCCTTGATATCCACTTCATTTTTTTTTCTCTCAACATTTTTCAAATTAGGAAAAATTGTCATTTTCAATGTCGCCAGAGATGTAGGCAGTCTTGTATTGCTTCACAACACACATTCTATCTAGACTGTTTGTTTTCGTAATTTTTTGAGATTTGGAGTATCCATGTTAACCACTATACCTATTTTATTTTATTAATTTGGCAATTAATTGAAAAATAAGGTCGTTTTTATTGTTGTTGCAGTTTTACGCAGGCTTGTTTGTCTGCACACAGGACATTTTATTCAGACTGTTTGTTTCAAATATGTATTTTTATTTTTAGAATCGCAATAATATCCACTTTACTTATTTTTTAATTTTTGAATTATTACAAAAAATAAAACGTTTTTAATGTCGGCAGAGTTTTACGCAGTCTTATTTTGCTTTACACAGGACTTTCTATTCAACTGTTGGTTTTCATATTTTTTTTAGATTTAGAATCCTCATGATATCCACTTTTTTTATTTGTAATTTAACATTATTGAAATTAATAGAAAAATAAGACGTTTTTAATGTCTTCAGAATTTACGCAGTCTAAATTTGCTTTATACGGGTCTATCTATCCAGTCTGTTTGTTTTTATTATTTAGTTTTAGTTTTTGAATCCCTTGATATCCACTTTACTTTTTTTTTAATTTTTGAATTATTAAAAAAAATAAAACGTTTTTAATGTCGACAGAGTTTACGCAGCCTTATTTTGTTTTACACATTACTTTCTATTCAACTGTTGGTTTTCATATTTTTTTTAGATTTAGATTCCTCAAGATATCCACTTTTTTTATTTGTAATTTAACATTATTGAAATTAATAGAAAAATAAGACGTTTTTAATGTCTTCAGAATTTACGCAGTCTAAATTTGCTTTATACGGGACTATCTATCCAGTCTGTTTGTTTTTATTATTTAGTTTTAGTTTTTGAATCCCTTGATATCCACTTCATTTTTTTTTCTCTCAACATTTTTCAAATTAGGAAAAATTGTCATTTTCAATGTCGCCAGAGATGTAGGCAGTCTTGTATTGCTTCACAACACATTCTACCTAGACAGTTTGTTTTTGTAATTTTTTGAGATTTGGAGTATCCATGTTAACCACTTTACCTATTTGATTTTATTAATTTGGAAATTAAATGAAAAATAAGGTCGTTTTTAATGTCGTTGCAGTTTTACCCAGACTTGTTTGGCTTCACACAGGACATTCTATTCAGACTGTTTTTTTTAAATATTTATTTTTATTTTTGGAATCGCAATGATATCCACTTCACTTATTTTTTAATTTTTGAATTATTAAAAAAAATAAAACGTTTTTAATGTCGGCAGAGTTTTACGCAGTCTTATTTTGTTTTACACATTACTTTCTATTCAACTGTTTTTTTCATATTTTTTTTAGATTTAGAATCCTCATGATATCTACTTTTTTTATTTGTAATTTAACTTTATTGAACTTAATAGAAAAATGAGACGTTTTTAATGTCGTCAGAATGTACGGAGTCTTAATTTGCTTCATACCGGACTATCTATCCAGTCTGTTTGTTTTTACTATTTAGTTTTGTTTTTTGAATCACCTGATATCCTCTTTACTTTTTTTTTCTTTCAACATTTCTCACATTACGAAAAATTGTCATTATCAATGTCGCCAGATTTTAGGCAGTCTTGTATTGCTTCACAAAACACATTCTATCTAGACTGTTTGTTTTTGTAATTTTTTTAGATTTGGAGTATCCATGTTAACCACTATACCTATTTTATTTTATTAATTTGGCAATTAATTGAAAAATAAGGTCGTTTTTATTGTCGTTGCAGTTTTACCCAGGCTTGTTTGTCTGCACACAGGACATTTTATTCAGACTGTTTCAAATATGTATTTTTATTTTTAGAATCGCAATGATATCCTTTTTACTTATTTTTTAATTTTTGATTTATTAAAAAAAATAAAACGTTTTTAATGTCGGCAGAGTTTACACAGCCTTATTTTGTTTTACACATTACTTTCTATTCAATTGTTGGTTTTCATATTTTTTTTAGATTTAGATTCCTCAAGATATCCACTTTTTTTATTTGTAATTTAACATTATTGAAATTAATAGAAAAATGAGACGTTTTTAATGTCGTCAGAATTTACGGAGTCTTAATTTGCTTCATACGGGACTATCTATCCAGTCTGTTTGTTTTTACTATTTAGTTTTGTTTTTTGAATCCCCTGATATCCACTTTACTTTCTTTTTCTTTCAACATTTCTCACATTACGAAAAATTGTCATTATCAATGTCGCCAGATTTATAGGCAGTCTTGTATTGCTTCACAAAACACATTCTATCTAGACTGTTTGTTTTTGTAATTTTTTTAGATTTGGAGTATCCATGTTAACCACTTTACCTATTTATATTTTCTAATTTTGAAATTAATAGAAAAATAAGGTAGTTTTTATTGTTGTTGCAGTTTTACCCAGACTTGTTTGGCTTCACACAGGACATTCTATTCAGACTGTTTGTTTAAAATATTTATTTTTATTTTTGGAATCGCAATGATATCCACTTCAATTATTTTTTAATTTTTGAATTATTAAAAAAAATAAAACGTTTTTAATGTCGGCAGAGTTTTACGCAGTCTTATTTTGCTTTACACAGGACATTCTATTCAACTGTTGGTTTTCATATTTTTTTTAGATTTAGAATCCTCATGATATCCACTTTTTTTATTTGTAATTTACCATTATTGAAATTAATAGAAAAATAAGACGTTTTTAATGTCTTCAGAATTTACGCAGTCTAAATTTGCTTTATACGGGTCTATCTATCCAGTCTGTTTGTTTTTATTATTTAGTTTTAGTTTTTAAATCCCTTGATATCCACTTCATTTTTTTTTCTCTCAACATTTTTCAAATTAGGAAAAATTGTCATTTTCAATGTCGCCAGAGATGTAGGCAGTCTTGTATTGCTTCACAACACACATTCTATCTAGACTGTTTGTTTTCGTAATTTTTTGAGATTTGGAGTATCCATGTTAACCACTATACCTATTTTATTTTATTAATTTGGCAATTAATGAAAAATAAGGTCGTTTTTATTGTTGTTGCAGTTTTACGCAGGCTTGTTTGTCTGCACACAGGACATTTTATTCAGACTGTTTGTTTCAAATATGTATTTTTATTTTTAGAATCGCAATAATATCCACTTTACTTATTTTTTAATTTTTGAATTATTACAAAAAATAAAACGTTTTTAATGTCGGCAGAGTTTTACGCAGTCTTATTTTGCTTTACACAGGACTTTCTATTCAACTGTTGGTTTTCATATTTTTTTTAGATTTAGAATCCTCATGATATCCACTTTTTTTATTTGTAATTTAACATTATTGAAATTAATAGAAAAATAAGACGTTTTTAATGTCTTCAGAATTTACGCAGTCTAAATTTGCTTTATACGGGTCTATCTATCCAGTCTGTTTGTTTTTATTATTTAGTTTTAGTTTTTGAATCCCTTGATATCCACTTTACTTTTTTTTTAATTTTTGAATTATTAAAAAAAATAAAACGTTTTTAATGTCGACAGAGTTTACGCAGCCTTATTTTGTTTTACACATTACTTTCTATTCAACTGTTGGTTTTCATATTTTTTTTAGATTTAGATTCCTCAAGATATCCACTTTTTTTATTTGTAATTTAACATTATTGAAATTAATAGAAAAATAAGACGTTTTTAATGTCTTCAGAATTTACGCAGTCTAAATTTGCTTTATACGGGACTATCTATCCAGTCTGTTTGTTTTTATTATTTAGTTTTAGTTTTTGAATCCCTTGATATCCACTTCATTTTTTTTTCTCTCAACATTTTTCAAATTAGGAAAAATTGTCATTTTCAATGTCGCCAGAGATGTAGGCAGTCTTGTATTGCTTCACAACACATTCTACCTAGACAGTTTGTTTTTGTAATTTTTTGAGATTTGGAGTATCCATGTTAACCACTTTACCTATTTGATTTTATTAATTTGGAAATTAAATGAAAAATAAGGTCGTTTTTATTGTCGTTGCAGTTTTACCCAGACTTGTTTGGCTTCACACAGGACATTCTATTCAGACTGTTTGTTTAAAATATTTATTTTTATTTTTGGAATCGCAATGATATCCACTTCACCTATTTTTTAATTTTTGAATTATTAAAAAAAATAAAACGTTTTTAATGTCGGCAGAGTTTTACGCAGTCTTATTTTGTTTTACACATTACTTTCTATTCAACTTCTGGTTTTCATATTTTTTTTAGATTTAGAATCTTCATGATATCTACTTTTTCTATTTGTAATTTAACTTTATTGAACTTAATAGAAAAATGAGACGTTTTTAATGTCGTCAGAATTTACGGAGTCTTAATTTGCTTCATACGGGACTATCTATCCAGTCTGTTTGTTTTTACTATTTAGTTTTGTTTTTTGAATCCCCTGATATCCACTTTACTTTCTTTTTCTTTCAACATTTCTCACATTACGAAAAATTGTCATTATCAATGTACCGCCAGATTTTTAGGCAGTATTGTATTGCTTCACAAAACACATTCTATCTAGACTGTTTGTTTTTGTAATTTTTTTAGATTTGGAGTATCCATGTTCCCCACTTTACCTATTTATATTTTCTAATTTTGAAATTAATAGAAAAATAAGGTAGTTTTTATTATCGTTGCAGTTTTACCCAGACTTGTTTGGCTTCACACAGGACATTCTATTCAGACTGTTTGTTTTAAATATTTATTTTTATTTTTAGAATCGCAATGATATCCACTTTACTTATTTTTTAATTTTTGAATTATTAAAAAAAATAAAACGTTTTTAATGTCGGCAGAGTTTTACGCAGTCTTATTTTGCTTTACACAGGACTTTCTATTCAACTGTTGGTTTTCATATTTTTTTTAGATTTAGATTCCTCAAGATATCCACTTTTTTTATTTGTAATTTAACATTATTGAAATTAATAGAAAAATAAGACGTTTTTAATGTCTTCAGAATTTACTCAGTCTAAATTTGCTTTATACGGGTCTATCTATCCAGTCTGTTTGTTTTTATTATTTAGTTTTAGTTTTTGAATCCCTTGATATCCACTTCATTTTTTTTTCTCTCAACATTTTTCAAATTAGGAAAAATTGTCATTTTCAATGTCGCCAGAGATGTAGGCAGTCTTGTATTGCTTCACAACACATTCTACCTAGACAGTTTGTTTTTGTAATTTTTTGAGATTTAGAGTGTCCATGTTAACCACTTTACCTATTTGATTTTATTAATTTGGAAATTAAATGAAAAATAAGGTCGTTTTTATTGTCGTTGCAGTTTTACCCAGACTTGTTTGGCTTCACACAGGACATTCTATTCAGACTGTTTTTTTAAAATATTTATTTTTATTTTTGGAATCGCAATGATATCCACTTCACTTATTTTTTAATTTTTGAATTATTAAAAAAAATAAAACGTTTTTAATGTCGGCAGAAATTTACGCAGTCTTATTTTGTTTTACAAATTACTTTCTATTCAACTGTTGTTTTTCATATTTTTTTTACATTTAGAATCCTCATGATATCTACTTTTCCTATTTGTAATTTAACTTTATTGAACTTAATTGAAAAATGAGACGTTTTTAATGTCGTCAGAATTTACGGAGTCTTAATTTGCTTCATACGGGACTATCTATCCAGTCTGTTTGTTTTTACTATTTAGTTTTGTTTTTTGAATCCCCTGATATCCACTTTACTTTCTTTTTCTTTCAACATTTCTCACATTACGAAAAATTGTCATTATCAATGTCGCCAGATTTGTAGGCAGTCTTGTATTGCTTCACAACACACATTCTACCTAGACAGTTTGTTTTTGTAATTTTTTTAGATTTGGAGTATCCATGTTAACCACTTTACCTATTTGATTTTATTAATTTGGAAATTAAATGAAAAATAAGGTCGTTTTTATTGTCGTTGCAGTTTTACCCAGACTTGTTTGGCTTCACACAGGACATTCTATTCAGACTGTTTTTTTAAAATATTTATTTTTATTTTTGGTATCGCAATGATATCCACTTCACTTATTTTTTAATTTTTGAATTATTAAAAAAAATAAAACGTTTTTAATGTCGGCAGAGTTTTACGCAGTCTTATTTTGCTTTAAACAGGACTTTCTATTCAACTGTTGTTTTTCATATTTTTTTTAGATTTAGAATCCTCATGATATCTACTTTTTTTATTTGTAATTTAACTTTATTGAACTTAATAGAAAAATGAGACGTTTTTAATGTCGTCAGAATTTACGGAGTCTTAATTTGCTTCATACGGGACTATCTATCCAGTCTGTTTGTTTTTACTATTTAGTTTTGTTTTTTGAATCCCCTGATATCCACTTTACTTTCTTTTTCTTTCAACATTTCTCACATTACGAAAAATTGTCATTATTAATGTACTGCCAGATTTTTAGGCAGTATTGTATTGCTTCACAAAACACATTCTATCTAGACTGTTTGTTTTTGTATTTTTTTTAGATTTGGAGTATCCATGTTAACCACTTTACCTATTTATATTTTCTAATTTTGAAATTAATAGAAAAATAAGGTAGTTTTTATTATCGTTGCAGTTTTACCCAGACTTGTTTGGCTTCACACAGGACATTCTATTCAGACTGTTTGTTTTAAATATTTATTTTTATTTTTAGAATCGCAATAATATCCACTTTACTTATTTTTTAATTTTTGAATTATTACAAAAAATAAAACGTTTTTAATGTCGGCAGAGTTTTACGCAGTCTTATTTTGCTTTACACAGGACTTTCTATTCTACTGTTGGTTTTCATATTTTTTTTAGATTTAGAATCCTCATGATATCCACTTTTTTTATGTGTAATTTAACATTATTGAAATTAATAGAAAAATAAGACGTTTTTAATGTCTTCAGAATTTACGCAGTCTAAATTTGCTTTATACGGGTCTATCTATCCAGTCTGAGTGTTTTTATTATTTAGTTTTAGCTTTTGAATCCCTTGATATCCACTTTACTTTTTTTTTAATTTTTGAATTATTAAAAAAAATAAAACGTTTTTAATGTCGGCAGAGTTTACGCAGCCTTATTTTGTTTTACACATTACATTCTATTCAACTGTTGGTTTTCATATTTTTTTTAGATTTAGATTCCTCAAGATATCCACTTTTTTTATTTGTAATTTAACATTATTGAAATTAATAGAAAAATGAGACGTTTTTAATGTCGTCAGAATTTACGGAGTCTTAATTTGCTTCATACGGGACTATCTATCCAGTCTGTTTGTTTTTACTATTTAGTTTTGTTTTTTGAATCCCCTGATATCCACTTTACTTTCTTTTTCTTTCAACATTTCTCACATTACGAAAAATTGTCATTATCAATGTCGCCAGATTTATAGGCAGTCTTGTATTGCTTCACAAAACACATTCTATCTAGACTGTTTGTTTTTGTAATTTTTTTAGATTTGGAGTATCCATGTTAACCACTTTACCTATTTATATTTTCTAATTTTGAAATTAATAGAAAAATAAGGTAGTTTTTATTGTTGTTGCAGTTTTACCCAGACTTGTTTGGCTTCACACAGGACATTCTATTCAGACTGTTTGTTTAAAATATTTATTTTTATTTTTGGAATCGCAATGATATCCACTTCAATTATTTTTTAATTTTTGAATTATTAAAAAAAATAAAACGTTTTTAATGTCGGCAGAGTTTTACGCAGTCTTATTTTGCTTTACACAGGACATTCTATTCAACTGTTGGTTTTCATATTTTTTTTAGATTTAGAATCCTCATGATATCCACTTTTTTTATTTGTAATTTACCATTATTGAAATTAATAGAAAAATAAGAGGTTTTTAATGTCTTCAGAATTTACGCAGTCTAAATTTGCTTTATACGGGTCTATCTATCCAGTCTGTTTGTTTTTATTATTTATTTTTAGTTTTTAAATCCCTTGATATCCACTTCTTTTTTTTTTTCTCTCAACATTTTTCAAATTAGGAAAAATTGTCATTTTCAATGTCGCCAGAGATGTAGGCAGTCTTGTATTGCTTCACAACACACATTCTATCTAGACTGTTTGTTTTCGTAATTTTTTGAGATTTGGAGTATCCATGTTAACCACTATACCTATTTTATTTTATTAATTTGGCAATTAATGAAAAATAAGGTCGTTTTTATTGTTGTTGCAGTTTTACGCAGGCTTGTTTGTCTGCACACAGGACATTTTATTCAGACTGTTTGTTTCAAATATGTATTTTTATTTTTAGAATCGCAATAATATCCACTTTACTTATTTTTTAATTTTTGAATTATTACAAAAAATAAAACGTTTTTAATGTCGGCAGAGTTTTACGCAGTCTTATTTTGCTTTACACAGGACTTTCTATTCAACTGTTGGTTTTCATATTTTTTTTAGATTTAGAATCCTCATGATATCCACTTTTTTTATTTGTAATTTAACATTATTGAAATTAATAGAAAAATAAGACGTTTTTAATGTCTTCAGAATTTACGCAGTCTAAATTTGCTTTATACGGGTCTATCTATCCAGTCTGTTTGTTTTTATTATTTAGTTTTAGTTTTTGAATCCCTTGATATCCACTTTACTTTTTTTTTAATTTTTGAATTATTAAAAAAAATAAAACGTTTTTAATGTCGACAGAGTTTACGCAGCCTTATTTTGTTTTACACATTACTTTCTATTCAACTGTTGGTTTTCATATTTTTTTTAGATTTAGATTCCTCAAGATATCCACTTTTTTTATTTGTAATTTAACATTATTGAAATTAATAGAAAAATAAGACGTTTTTAATGTCTTCAGAATTTACGCAGTCTAAATTTGCTTTATACGGGACTATCTATCCAGTCTGTTTGTTTTTATTATTTAGTTTTAGTTTTTGAATCCCTTGATATCCACTTCATTTTTTTTTCTCTCAACATTTTTCAAATTAGGAAAAATTGTCATTTTCAATGTCGCCAGAGATGTAGGCAGTCTTGTATTGCTTCACAACACATTCTACCTAGACAGTTTGTTTTTGTAATTTTTTGAGATTTGGAGTATCCATGTTAACCACTTTACCTATTTGATTTTATTAATTTGGAAATTAAATGAAAAATAAGGTCGTTTTTATTGTCGTTGCAGTTTTACCCAGACTTGTTTGGCTTCACACAGGACATTCTATTCAGACTGTTTGTTTAAAATATTTATTTTTATTTTTGGAATCGCAATGATATCCACTTCACCTATTTTTTAATTTTTGAATTATTAAAAAAAATAAAACGTTTTTAATGTCGGCAGAGTTTTACGCAGTCTTATTTTGTTTTACACATTACTTTCTATTCAACTTCTGGTTTTCATATTTTTTTTAGATTTAGAATCTTCATGATATCTACTTTTTCTATTTGTAATTTAACTTTATTGAACTTAATAGAAAAATGAGACGTTTTTAATGTCGTCAGAATTTACGGAGTCTTAATTTGCTTCATACGGGACTATCTATCCAGTCTGTTTGTTTTTACTATTTAGTTTTGTTTTTTGAATCCCCTGATATCCACTTTACTTTCTTTTTCTTTCAACATTTCTCACATTACGAAAAATTGTCATTATCAATGTACCGCCAGATTTTTAGGCAGTATTGTATTGCTTCACAAAACACATTCTATCTAGACTGTTTGTTTTTGTAATTTTTTTAGATTTGGAGTATCCATGTTCCCCACTTTACCTATTTATATTTTCTAATTTTGAAATTAATAGAAAAATAAGGTAGTTTTTATTATCGTTGCAGTTTTACCCAGACTTGTTTGGCTTCACACAGGACATTCTATTCAGACTGTTTGTTTTAAATATTTATTTTTATTTTTAGAATCGCAATGATATCCACTTTACTTATTTTTTAATTTTTGAATTATTAAAAAAAATAAAACGTTTTTAATGTCGGCAGAGTTTTACGCAGTCTTATTTTGCTTTACACAGGACTTTCTATTCAACTGTTGGTTTTCATATTTTTTTTAGATTTAGATTCCTCAAGATATCCACTTTTTTTATTTGTAATTTAACATTATTGAAATTAATAGAAAAATAAGACGTTTTTAATGTCTTCAGAATTTACTCAGTCTAAATTTGCTTTATACGGGTCTATCTATCCAGTCTGTTTGTTTTTATTATTTAGTTTTAGTTTTTGAATCCCTTGATATCCACTTCATTTTTTTTTCTCTCAACATTTTTCAAATTAGGAAAAATTGTCATTTTCAATGTCGCCAGAGATGTAGGCAGTCTTGTATTGCTTCACAACACATTCTACCTAGACAGTTTGTTTTTGTAATTTTTTGAGATTTAGAGTGTCCATGTTAACCACTTTACCTATTTGATTTTATTAATTTGGAAATTAAATGAAAAATAAGGTCGTTTTTATTGTCGTTGCAGTTTTACCCAGACTTGTTTGGCTTCACACAGGACATTCTATTCAGACTGTTTTTTTAAAATATTTATTTTTATTTTTGGAATCGCAATGATATCCACTTCACTTATTTTTTAATTTTTGAATTATTAAAAAAAATAAAACGTTTTTAATGTCGGCAGAAATTTACGCAGTCTTATTTTGTTTTACAAATTACTTTCTATTCAACTGTTGTTTTTCATATTTTTTTTACATTTAGAATCCTCATGATATCTACTTTTCCTATTTGTAATTTAACTTTATTGAACTTAATTGAAAAATGAGACGTTTTTAATGTCGTCAGAATTTACGGAGTCTTAATTTGCTTCATACGGGACTATCTATCCAGTCTGTTTGTTTTTACTATTTAGTTTTGTTTTTTGAATCCCCTGATATCCACTTTACTTTCGTTTTCTTTCAACATTTCTCACATTACGAAAAATTGTCATTATCAATGTCGCCAGATTTGTAGGCAGTCTTGTATTGCTTCACAACACACATTCTACCTAGACAGTTTGTTTTTGTAATTTTTTTAGATTTGGAGTATCCATGTTAACCACTTTACCTATTTGATTTTATTAATTTGGAAATTAAATGAAAAATAAGGTCGTTTTTATTGTCGTTGCAGTTTTACCCAGACTTGTTTGGCTTCACACAGGACATTCTATTCAGACTGTTTTTTTAAAATATTTATTTTTATTTTTGGTATCGCAATGATATCCACTTCACTTATTTTTTAATTTTTGAATTATTAAAAAAAATAAAACGTTTTTAATGTCGGCAGAGTTTTACGCAGTCTTATTTTGCTTTAAACAGGACTTTCTATTCAACTGTTGTTTTTCATATTTTTTTTAGATTTAGAATCCTCATGATATCTACTTTTTTTATTTGTAATTTAACTTTATTGAACTTAATAGAAAAATGAGACGTTTTTAATGTCGTCAGAATTTACGGAGTCTTAATTTGCTTCATACGGGACTATCTATCCAGTCTGTTTGTTTTTACTATTTAGTTTTGTTTTTTGAATCCCCTGATATCCACTTTACTTTCTTTTTCTTTCAACATTTCTCACATTACGAAAAATTGTCATTATTAATGTACTGCCAGATTTTTAGGCAGTATTGTATTGCTTCACAAAACACATTCTATCTAGACTGTTTGTTTTTGTATTTTTTTTAGATTTGGAGTATCCATGTTAACCACTTTACCTATTTATATTTTCTAATTTTGAAATTAATAGAAAAATAAGGTAGTTTTTATTATCGTTGCAGTTTTACCCAGACTTGTTTGGCTTCACACAGGACATTCTATTCAGACTGTTTGTTTTAAATATTTATTTTTATTTTTAGAATCGCAATAATATCCACTTTACTTATTTTTTAATTTTTGAATTATTACAAAAAATAAAACGTTTTTAATGTCGGCAGAGTTTTACGCAGTCTTATTTTGCTTTACACAGGACTTTCTATTCTACTGTTGGTTTTCATATTTTTTTTAGATTTAGAATCCTCATGATATCCACTTTTTTTATGTGTAATTTAACATTATTGAAATTAATAGAAAAATAAGACGTTTTTAATGTCTTCAGAATTTACGCAGTCTAAATTTGCTTTATACGGGTCTATCTATCCAGTCTGAGTGTTTTTATTATTTAGTTTTAGCTTTTGAATCCCTTGATATCCACTTTACTTTTTTTTTAATTTTTGAATTATTAAAAAAAATAAAACGTTTTTAATGTCGGCAGAGTTTACGCAGCCTTATTTTGTTTTACACATTACATTCTATTCAACTGTTGGTTTTCATATTTTTTTTAGATTTAGATTCCTCAAGATATCCACTTTTTTTATTTGTAATTTAACATTATTGAAATTAATAGTAAAATGAGACGTTTTTAATGTCGTCAGAATTTACGGAGTCTTAATTTGCTTCATACGGGACTATCTATCCAGTCTGTTTGTTTTTACTATTTAGTTTTGTTTTTTGAATCCCCTGATATCCACTTTACTTTCTTTTTCTTTCAACATTTCTCACATTACGAAAAATTGTCATTATTAATGTACCGCCAGATTTTTAGGCAGTATTGTATTGCTTCACAAAACACATTCTATCTAGACTGTTTGTTTTTGTATTTTTTTTAGATTTGGAGTATCCATGTTAACCACTTTACCTATTTATATTTTCTAATTTTGAAATTAATAGAAAAATAAGGTAGTTTTTATTATCGTTGCAGTTTTACCCAGACTTGTTTGGCTTCACACAGGACATTCTATTCAGACTGTTTGTTTTAAATATTTATTTTTATTTTTAGAATCGCAATGATATCCACTTTACTTATTTTTTAATTTTTGAATTATTACAAAAAATAAAACGTTTTTAATGTCGGCAGAGTTTTACGCAGTCTTATTTTGCTTTACACAGGACTTTCTATTCAACTGTTGGTTTTCATATTTTTTTTAGATTTAGAATGCTCATGATATCCACTTTTTTTATTTGTAATTTAACATTATTGAAATTAATAGAAAAATAAGACGTTTTTAATGTCTTCAGAATTTACGCAGTCTAAATTTGCTTTATACGGGTCTATCTATCCAGTCTGTTTGTTTTTATTATTTAGTTTTAGTTTTTGAATCCCTTGATATCCACTTTACTTTTTTTTTAATTTTTGAATTATTAAAAAAAATAAAACGTTTTTAATGTCGGCAGAGTTTACGCAGCCTTATTTTGTTTTACACATTACTTTCTATTCAACTGTTGGTTTTCATATTTTTTTTAGACTTAGATTCCTCAAGATATCCACTTTTTTTATTTGTAATTTAACATTATTGAAATTAATAGAAAAATAAGACGTTTTTAATGTCTTCAGAATTTACTCAGTCTAAATTTGCTTTATACGGGTCTATCTATCCAGTCTGTTTGTTTTTATTATTTAGTTTTAGTTTTTGAATCCCTTGTTATCCACTTCATTTTTTTTTCTCTCAACATTTTTCAAATTAGGAAAAATTGTCATTTTCAATGTCGCCAGAGATGTAGGTAGTCTTGTATTGCTTCACAACACATTCTACCTAGACTGTTTGTTTTTGTAATTTTTTGAGATTTGGAGTATCCATGTTAACCACTTTACCTATTTGATTTTATTAATTTGGAAATTAAATGAAAAATAAGGTCGTTTTTAATGTCGTTGCAGTTTTACCCAGACTTGTTTGGCTTCACACAGGACATTCTTTTAAGACTGTTTTTTTTAAATATTTATTTTTATTTTTGGAATCGCAATGATATCCACTTCACTTATTTTTTAATTTTTGAATTATTAAAAAAAATAAAACGTTTTTAATGTCGGCAGAGTTTTACGCAGTCTTATTTTGTTTTACACATTACTTTCTATTCAACTGTTTTTTTCATATTTTTTTTAGATTTAGAATCCTCATGATATCTACTTTTTTTATTTGTAATTTAACTTTATTGAACTTAATAGAAAAATGAGACGTTTTTAATGTCGTCAGAATGTACGGAGTCTTAATTTGCTTCATACCGGACTATCTATCCAGTCTGTTTGTTTTTACTATTTAGTTTTGTTTTTTGAATCACCTGATATCCTCTTTACTTTTTTTTTCTTTCAACATTTCTCACATTACGAAAAATTGTCATTATCAATGTCGCCAGATTTTTAGGCAGTCTTGTATTGCTTCACAAAACACATTCTATCTAGACTGTTTGTTTTTGTAATTTTTTTAGATTTGGAGTATCCATGTTAACCACTTTACCTATTTATATTTTCTAATTTTGAAATTAATAGAAAAATAAGGTAGTTTTTATTGTTGTTGCAGTTTTACCCAGACTTGTTTGGCTTCACACAGGACATTCTATTCAGACTGTTTGTTTAAAATATTTATTTTTATTTTTGGAATCGCAATGATATCCACTTCAATTATTTTTTAATTTTTGAATTATTAAAAAAAATAAAACGTTTTTAATGTCGGCAGAGTTTAACGCAGTCTTATTTTGCTTTACACAGGACATTCTATTCAACTGTTGGTTTTCATATTTTTTTTAGATTTAGAATCCTCATCATATCCACTTTTTTTATTTGTAATTTACCATTATTGAAATTAATAGAAAAATAAGACGTTTTTAATGTCTTCAGAATTTACGCAGTCTAAATTTGCTTTATACGGGTCTATCTATCCAGTCTGTTTGTTTTTATTATTTAGTTTTAGTTTTTAAATCCCTTGATATCCACTTCATTTTTTTTTCTCTCAACATTTTTCAAATTAGGAAAAATTGTCATTTTCAATGTCGCCAGAGATGTAGGCAGTCTTGTATTGCTTCACAACACACATTCTATCTAGACTGTTTGTTTTCGTAATTTTTTGAGATTTGGAGTATCCATGTTAACCACTATACCTATTTTATTTTATTAATTTGGCAATTAATTGAAAAATAAGGTCGTTTTATTGTTGTTACAGTTTTACCCAGGCTTGTTTGTCTGCACACAGGACATTTTATTCAGACTGTTTCAAATATGTATTTTTATTTTTAGAATCGCAATAATATCCACTTTACTTATTTTTTAATTTTTGAATTATTACAAAAAATAAAACGTTTTTAATGTCGGCAGAGATTTACGCAGTCTTATTTTGCTTTACACAGGACTTTCTATTCAACTGTTGGTTTTCATATTTTTTTTAGATTTAGAATGCTCATGATATCCACTTTTTTTATTTGTAATTTAACATTATTGAAATTAATAGAAAAATAAGACATTTTTAATGTCTTCAGAATTTACGCAGTCTAAATTTGCTTTATACGGGTCTATCTATCCAGTCTGTTTGTTTTTATTATTTAGTTTTAGTTTTTAAATCCCTTGATATCCACTTCATTTTTTTTTCTCTCAACATTTTTCAAATTAGGAAAAATTGTCATTATCAATGTCGCCAGATTTTTAGGCAGTCTTGTATTGCTTCACAAAACACATTCTACCTAGACAGTTTGTTTTTGTAATTTTTTGAGATTTGGAGTATCCATGTTAACCACTTTACCAATTTGATTTTATTAATTTGGAAATTAAATGAAAAATAAGGTCGTTTTTATTGTCGTTGCAGTTTTACCCAGACTTGTTTGGCTTCACACAGGACATTCTATTCAGACTGTTTGTTTAAAATATTTATTTTTATTTTTGGAATCGCAATGATATCCACTTCACCTATTTTTTAATTTTTGAATTATTAAAAAAAATAAAACGTTTTTAATGTCGGCAGAGTTTTACGCAGTCTTATTTTGTTTTACACATTACTTTCTATTCAACTTCTGGTTTTCATATTTTTTTTAGATTTAGAATCTTCATGATATCTACTTTTTCTATTTGTAATTTAACTTTATTGAACTTAATAGAAAAATGAGACGTTTTTAATGTCGTCAGAATTTACGGAGTCTTAATTTGCTTCATACGGGACTATCTATCCAGTCTGTTTGTTTTTACTATTTAGTTTTGTTTTTTGAATCCCCTGATATCCACTTTACTTTCTTTTTCTTTCAACATTTCTCACATTACGAAAAATTGTCATTATCAATGTACCGTCAGATTTTTAGGCAGTATTGTATTGCTTCACAAAACACATTCTATCTAGACTGTTTGTTTTTGTAATTTTTTTAGATTTGGAGTATCCATGTTCCCCACTTTACCTATTTATATTTTCTAATTTTGAAATTAATAGAAAAATAAGGTCGTTTTTATTATCGTTGCAGTTTTACCCAGACTTGTTTGGCTTCACACAGGACATTCTATTCAGACTGTTTGTTTTAAATATTTATTTTTATTTTTAGAATCGCAATGATATCCACTTTACTTATTTTTTAATTTTTGAATTATTAAAAAAAATAAAACGTTTTTAATGTCGGCAGAGTTTTACGCAGTCTTATTTTGCTTTACACAGGACTTTCTATTCAACTGTTGGTTTTCATATTTTTTTTAGATTTAGAATGCTCATGATATCCACTTTTTTTATTTGTAATTTAACATTATTGAAATTAATAGAAAAATAAGACGTTTTTAATGTCTTCAGAATTTACGCAGTCTAAATTTGCTTTATACGGGTCTATCTATCCAGTCTGTTTGTTTTTATTATTTAGTTTTAGTTTTTGAATCCCTTGATATCCACTTTACTTTTTTTTAATTTTTGAATTATTAAAAAAAATAAAACGTTTTTAATGTCGGCAGAGTTTATGCAGCCTTATTTTGTTTTACACATTACTTTCTATTCAACTGTTGGTTTTCATATTTTTTTTAGATTTAGATTCCTCAAGATATCCACTTTTTTTATTTGTAATTTAACATTATTGAAATTAATAGAAAAATAAGACGTTTTTAATGTCTTCAGAATTTACTCAGTCTAAATTTGCTTTATACGGGTCTATCTATCCAGTCTGTTTGTTTTTATTATTTAGTTTTAGTTTTTGAATCCCTTGATATCCACTTCATTTTTTTTCTCTCAACATTTTTCAAATTAGGAAAAATTGTCATTTTCAATGTCGCCAGAGATGTAGGCAGTCTTGTATTGCTTCACAACACATTCTACCTAGACAGTTTGTTTTTGTAATTTTTTGAGATTTAGAGTATCCATGTTAACCACTTTACCTATTTGATTTTATTAATTTGGAAATTAAATGAAAAATAAGGTCGTTTTTATTGTCGTTGCAGTTTTACCCAGACTTGTTTGGCTTCACACAGGACATTCTATTCAGACTGTTTTTTTAAAATATTTATTTTTATTTTTGGAATCGCAATGATATCCACTTCACTTATTTTTTAATTTTTGAATTATTAAAAAAAATAAAACGTTTTTAATGTCGGCAGAAATTTACGCAGTCTTATTTTGTTTTACAAATTACTTTCTATTCAACTGTTGTTTTTCATATTTTTTTTAGATTTAGAATCCTCATGATATCTACTTTTTCTATTTGTAATTTAACTTTATTGAACTTAATTGAAAAATGAGACGTTTTTAATGTCGTCAGAATTTACGGAGTCTTAATTTGCTTCATACGGGACTATCTATCCAGTCTGTTTGTTTTTACTATTTAGTTTTGTTTTTTGAATCCCCTGATATCCACTTTACTTTCTTTTTCTTTCAACATTTCTCACATTACGAAAAATTGTCATTATCAATGTCGCCAGATTTGTAGGCAGTCTTGTATTGCTTCACAACACACATTCTACCTAGACAGTTTGTTTTTGTAATTTTTTGAGATTTGGAGTATCCATGTTAACCACTTTACCTATTTGATTTTATTAATTTGGAAATTAAATGAAAAATAAGGTCGTTTTTATTGTCGTTGCAGTTTTACCCAGACTTGTTTGGCTTCACACAGGACATTCTATTCAGACTGTTTTATTAAAATATTTATTTTTATTTTTGGTATCGCAATGATATCCACTTCACTTATTTTTTAATTTTTGAATTATTAAAAAAAATAAAATGTTTTTAATGTCGGCAGAGTTTTACGCAGTCTTATTTTGCTTTAAACAGGACTTTCTATTCAACTGTTGTTTTTCATATTTTTTTTAGATTTAGAATCCTCATGATATCTACTTTTTTTATTTGTAATTTAACTTTATTGAACTTAATAGAAAAATGAGACGTTTTTAATGTCGTCAGAATTTACGGAGTCTTAATTTGCTTCATACGGGACTATCTATCCAGTCTGTTTGTTTTTACTATTTAGTTTTGTTTTTTGAATCCCCTGATATCCACTTTACTTTCTTTTTCTTTCAACATTTCTCACATTACGAAAAATTGTCATTATTAATGTACCGCCAGATTTTTAGGCAGTATTGTATTGCTTCACAAAACACATTCTATCTAGACTGTTTGTTTTTTTTTTTTTTTTAGATTTGGAGTATCCATGTTAACCACTTTACCTATTTATATTTTCTAATTTTGAAATTAATAGAAAAATAAGGTAGTTTTTATTATCGTTGCAGTTTTACCCAGACTTGTTTGGCTTCACACAGGACATTCTATTCAGACTGTTTGTTTTAAATATTTATTTTTATTTTTAGAATCGCAATAATATCCACTTTACTTATTTTTTAATTTTTGAATTATTACAAAAAATAAAACGTTTTTAATGTCGTCAGAGTTTTACGCAGTCTTATTTTGCTTTACACAGGACTTTCTATTCTACTGTTGGTTTTCATATTTTTTTTAGATTTAGAATCCTCATGATATCCACTTTTTTTATGTGTAATTTAACATTATAGAAATTAATAGAAAAATAAGACGTTTTTAATGTCTTCAGAATTTACGCAGTCTAAATTTGCTTTATACGGGTCTATCTATCCAGTCTGAGTGTTTTTATTATTTAGTTTTAGTTTTTGAATCCCTTGATATCCACTTTACTTTTTTTTAAATTTTTGAATTATTAAAAAAAATAAAACCTTTTTAATGTCGGCAGAGTTTACGCAGCCTTATTTTGTTTTACACATTACATTCTATTCAACTGTTGGTTTTCATATTTTTTTTTGATTTAGATTCCTCAAGATATCCACTTTTTTTATTTGTAATTTAACATTATTGAAATTAATAGAAAAATGAGACGTTTTTAATGTCGTCAGAATTTACGGAGTCTTAATTTGCTTCATACGGGACTATCTATCCAGTCTGTTTGTTTTTACTATTTAGTTTTGTTTTTTGAATCCCCTGATATCCACTTTACTTTCTTTTTCTTTCAACATTTCTCACATTACGAAAAATTGTCATTATTAATGTACCGCCAGATTTTTAGGCAGTATTGTATTGCTTCACAAAACACATTCTATCTAGACTGTTTGTTTTTGTATTTTTTTTAGATTTGGAGTATCCATGTTAACCACTTTACCTATTTATATTTTCTAATTTTGAAATTTATAGAAAAATAAGGTAGTTTTTATTATCGTTGCAGTTTTACCAAGACTTGTTTGGCTTCACACAGGACATTCTATTCAGACTGTTTGTTTTAAATATTTATTTTTATTTTTAGAATCGCAATAATATCCACTTTACTTATTTTTTAATTTTTGAATTATTACAAAAAATAAAACGTTTTTAATGTCGGCAGAGTTTTACGCAGTCTTATTTTGCTTTACACAGGACTTTCTATTCTACTGTTGGTTTTCATATTTTTTTTAGATTTAGATTCCTCAAGATATCCACTTTTTTTATTTGTAATTTAACATTATTGAAATTAATAGAAAAATAAGACGTTTTTAATGTCTTCAGAATTTACGCAGTCTAAATTTGCTTTATACGGGTCTATCTATCCAGTCTGTTTGTTTTTATTATTTAGTTTTAGTTTTTGAATCCCTTGATATCCACTTTACTTTTTTTTTAATTTTTGAATTATTAAAAAAAATAAAACGTTTTTAATGTTGGCAGAGTTTACGCAGCCTTATTTTGTTTTACACATTACATTCTATTCAACTGTTGGTTTTCATATTTTTTTTAGATTTAGATTCCTCAAGATATCCACTTTTTATATTTGTAATTTAACATTATTGAAATTAATAGAAAAATAAGACGTTTTTAATGTCTTCAGAATTTACGCAGTCTAAATTTGCTTTATACGGGTCTATCTATCCAGTCTGTTTGTTTTTATTATTTAGTTTTAGTTTTTGAATCCCTTGATATCCACTTCATTTTTTTTTCTCTCAACATTTTTCAAATTAGGAAAAATTGTCATTTTCAATGTCGCCAGAGATGTAGGCAGTCTTGTATTGCTTCACAACACATTCTACCTAGACAGTTTGTTTTTGTAATTTTTTGAGATTTGGAGTATCCATGTTAACCACTTTACCTATTTGATTTTATTAATTTGGAAATTAAATGAAAAATAAGGTCGTTTTTATTGTCGTTGCAGTTTTACCCAGACTTGTTTGGCTTCACACAGGACATTCTATTCAGACAGTTTTTTTTAAATATTTATTTTTATTTTTGGAATCGCAATGATATCCACTTCACTTATTTTTTAATTTTTGAATTATTAAAAAAAATAAAACGTTTTTAATGTCGGCAGAGTTTTACGCAGTCTTATTTTGTTTTACAAATTACTTTCTATTCAACTGTTGTTTTTCATATTTTTTTTAGATTTAGAATCCTCATGATATCTACTTTTTTTATTTGTAATTTAACTTTATTGAACTTAATAGAAAAATGAGACGTTTTTAATGTCGTCAGAATTTACGGAGTCTTAATTTGCTTCATACGGGACTATCTATCCAGTCTGTTTGTTTTTACTATTTAGTTTTGTTTTTTGAATCCCCTGATATCCACTTTACTTTCTTTTTCTTTCAACATTTCTCACATTACGAAAAATTGTCATTATCAATGTACCGCCAGATTTTTAGACAGTATTGTATTGCTTCACAAAACACATTCTATCTAGACTGTTTGTTTTTGTAATTTTTTTTGATTTGGAGTATCCATGTTAACCACTTTACCTATTTATATTTTCTAATTTTGAAATTAATAGAAAAATAAGGTAGTTTTTATTGTCGTTGCAGTTTTACCCAGACTTGTTTGGCTTCACACAGGACATTCTATTCAGACTGTTTGTGTTAAATATTTATTTTTATTTTTAGAATCGCAATAATATCCACTTTACTTATTTTTTAATTTTTGAATTATTACAAAAAATAAAACGTTTTTAATGTCGGCAGAGTTTTACGCAGTCTTATTTTGCTTTACACAGGACTTTCTATTCAACTGTTGGTTTTCATATTTTTTTTAGATTTAGAATCCTCATGATATCCACTTTTTTTATGTGTAATTTAACTTTATTGAAATTAATAGAAAAATAAGACGTTTTTAATGTCTTCAGAATTTACGCAGTCTAAATTTGCTGTATACGGGTCTATCTATCCAGTCTGTTTGTTTTTATTATTTAGTTTTAGTTTTTGAATCCCTTGATATCCACTTCATTTTTATTTCTCTCAACATTTTTCAAATTAGGAATAATTGTCATTTTCAATGTCGCCAGAGATGTAGGCAGTCTTGTATTGCTTCACAACACATTCTACCTAGACAGTTTGTTTTTGTAATTTTTTGAGATTTGGAGTATCCATGTTAACCACTTTACCTATTTGTTTTTAATAATTTGGAAATTAAATGAAAAATAAGGTCGTTTTTATTGTCGTTGCAGTTTTACCCAGACTTGTTTGGCTTCACACAGGACATTCTATTCAGACTGTTTTTTTTTAAATATTTATTTTTATTTTTGGAATCGCAATGATATCCACTTCACTTATTTTTTAATTTTTGAATTATTAAAAAAAATAAAACGTTTTTAATGTCGGCAGAGTTTTACGCAGTCTTATTTTGTTTTACAAATTACTTTCTATTCAACTGTTGTTTTTCATATTTTTTTTAGATTTAGAATCCTCATGATATCTACTTTTTTTATTTGTAATTTAACTTTATTGAACTTAATAGAAAAATGAGACGTTTTTAATGTCGTCAGAATTTACGGAGTCTTAATTTGCTTCATACGGGACTATCTATCCAGTCTGTTTGTTTTTACTATTTAGTTTTGTTTTTTGAATCCCCTGATATCCACTTTACTTTCTTTTTCTTTCAACATTTCTCACATTACGAAAAATTGACATTATCAATGTCGCCAGATTTGTAGGCAGTCTTGTATTGCTTCACAACACACATTCTACCTAGACAGTTTGTTTTTGTAATTTTTTGAGATTTGGAGTATCCATGTTAACCACTTTACCTATTTGATTTTATTAATTTGGAAATTAAATGAAAAATAAGGTAGTTTTTATTGTCGTTGCAGTTTTACCCAGACTTGTTTGGCTTCAAACAGGACATTCTATTCAGACAGTTTGTTTCAAATATGTATTTTTATTTTTAGAATCGCAATGATATCCTTTTTACTTATTTTTTAATTTTTGAATTATTAAAAAAAATAAAACGTTTTTAATGTCGGCAGAGTTTTACGCAGTCTTATTTTGTTTTACAAATTACTTTCTATTCAACTGTTGTTTTTCATATTTTTTTTAGATTTAGAATCCTCATGATATCCACTTTTTTTATTTGTAATTTAACATTATTGAAATTAATAGAAAAATAAGACGTTTTTAACGTCTTCAGAATTTACGCAGTCTAAATTTGCTTTATACGGGTCTATCTATCCAGTCTGTTTCTTTTTATTATTTAGTTTTAGTTTTTGAATCCCTTGATATCCACTTCATTTTTTTTTCTCTCAACATTTTTCAAATTAGGAAAAATTGTCATTTTCAATGTCGCCAGAGATGTAGGCAGTCTTGTATTGCTTCACAACACATTCTACCTAGACAGTTTGTTTTTGTAATTTTTTGATATTTGGAGTATCCATGTTAACCACTTTACCTATTTGATTTTATTAATTTGGAAATTAAATGAAAAATAAGGTCGTTTTTATTGTCGTTGCAGTTTTACCCAGACTTGTTTGGCTTCACACAGGACATTCTATTCAGACTGTTTGTTTAAAATATTTATTTTTTATTTGGAATCGCAATGATATCCACTTCACTTATTTTTTAATTTTTGAATTATTAAAAAAAAATAAAACGTTTTTAATGTCGGCAGAGTTTTACGCAGTCTTATTTTGCTTTAAACAGGACTTTCTATTCAACTGTTGTTTTTCATATTTTTTTTAGATTTAGAATCCTCATGATATCTACTTTTTTTATTTGTAATTTAACTTTATTGAACTTAATAGAAAAATGAGACGTTTTTAATGTCGTCAGAATTTACGGAGTCTTAATTTGCTTCATACGGGACTATCTATCCAGTCTGTTTGTTTTTACTATTTAGTTTTGTTCTTTGAATCTCCTGATATCCACTTTACTTTCTTTTTCTTTCAACATTTCTCACATTACGAAAAATTGTCATTATTAATGTACCGCCAGATTTTTAGGCAGTATTGTATTGCTTCACAAAACACATTCTATCTAGACTGTTTGTTTTTGTATTATTTTTAGATTTGGAGTATCCATGTTAACCACTTTACCTATTTATATTTTCTAATTTTGAAATTAATAGAAAAATAAGGTAGTTTTTAATATCGTTGCAGTTTTACCCAGACTTGTTTGGCTTCACACAGGACATTCTATTCAGACTGTTTGTGTTAAATATTTATTTTTATTTTTGGAATCGCAATGATATCCACTTCACTTATTTTTTAATTTTTGAATTATTAAAAAAAATAAAACGTTTTTAATGTCGGCAGAGTTTTACGCAGTCTTATTTTGCTTTAAACAGGACTTTCTATTCAACTGTTGTTTTTCATATTTTTTTTAGATTTAGAATCCTCATGATATCTACTTTTTTTATTTGTAATTTAACTTTATTGAACTTAATAGAAAAATGAGACGTTTTTAATGTCGTCAGAATTTACGGAGTCTTAATTTGCTTCATATGGGACTATCTATCCAGTCTGTTTGTTTTTACTATTTAGTTTTGTTTTTTGAATCCCCTGATATCCACTTTACTTTCTTTTTCTTTCAACATTTCTCACATTACGAAAAATTGTCATTATTAATGTACCGCCAGATTTTTAGGCAGTATTGTATTGCTTCACAAAACACATTCTATCTAGACTGTTTGTTTTTGTAATTTTTTTAGATTTGGAGTATCCATGTTCCCCACTTTACCTATTTATATTTTCTAATTTTGAAATTAATAGAAAAATAAGGTCGTTTTTATTATCGTTGCAGTTTTACCCAGACTTGTTTGGCTTCACACAGGACATTCTATTCAGACTGTTTGTTTTAAATATTTATTTTTATTTTTAGAATCGCAATGATATCCACTTTACTTATTTTTTAATTTTTGAATTATTAAAAAAAATAAAACGTTTTTAATGTCGGCAGAGTTTTACGCAGTCTTATTTTGCTTTACACAGGACTTTCTATTCAACTGTTGGTTTTCATATTTTTTTTAGATTTAGAATGCTCATGATATCCACTTTTTTTATTTGTAATTTAACATTATTGAAATTAATAGAAAAATAAGACGTTTTTAATGTCTTCAGAATTTACGCAGTCTAAATTTGCTTTATACGGGTCTATCTATCCAGTCTGTTTGTTTTTATTATTTAGTTTTAGTTTTTGAATCCCTTGATATCCACTTTACTTTTTTTTAATTTTTGAATTATTAAAAAAAATAAAACGTTTTTAATGTCGGCAGAGTTTATGCAGCCTTATTTTGTTTTACACATTACTTTCTATTCAACTGTTGGTTTTCATATTTTTTTTAGATTTAGATTCCTCAAGATATCCACTTTTTTTATTTGTAATTTAACATTATTGAAATTAATAGAAAAATAAGACGTTTTTAATGTCTTCAGAATTTACTCAGTCTAAATTTGCTTTATACGGGTCTATCTATCCAGTCTGTTTGTTTTTATTATTTAGTTTTAGTTTTTGAATCCCTTGATATCCACTTCATTTTTTTTCTCTCAACATTTTTCAAATTAGGAAAAATTGTCATTTTCAATGTCGCCAGAGATGTAGGCAGTCTTGTATTGCTTCACAACACATTCTACCTAGACAGTTTGTTTTTGTAATTTTTTGAGATTTAGAGTATCCATGTTAACCACTTTACCTATTTGATTTTATTAATTTGGAAATTAAATGAAAAATAAGGTCGTTTTTATTGTCGTTGCAGTTTTACCCAGACTTGTTTGGCTTCACACAGGACATTCTATTCAGACTGTTTTTTTAAAATATTTATTTTTATTTTTGGAATCGCAATGATATCCACTTCACTTATTTTTTAATTTTTGAATTATTAAAAAAAATAAAACGTTTTTAATGTCGGCAGAAATTTACGCAGTCTTATTTTGTTTTACAAATTACTTTCTATTCAACTGTTGTTTTTCATATTTTTTTTAGATTTAGAATCCTCATGATATCGACTTTTTCTATTTGTAATTTAACTTTATTGAACTTAATTGAAAAATGAGACGTTTTTAATGTCGTCAGAATTTACGGAGTCTTAATTTGCTTCATACGGGACTATCTATCCAGTCTGTTTGTTTTTACTATTTAGTTTTGTTTTTTGAATCCCCTGATATCCACTTTACTTTCTTTTTCTTTCAACATTTCTCACATTACGAAAAATTGTCATTATTAATGTACCGCCAGATTTTTAGGCAGTATTGTATTGCTTCACAAAACACATTCTATCTAGACTTTGTTTTTTTTTTTTTTTTAGATTTGGAGTATCCATGTTAACCACTTTACCTATTTATATTTTCTAATTTTGAAATTAATAGAAAAATAAGGTAGTTTTTATTATCGTTGCAGTTTTACCCAGACTTGTTTGGCTTCACACAGGACATTCTATTCAGACTGTTTGTTTTAAATATTTATTTTTATTTTTAGAATCGCAATAATATCCACTTTACTTATTTTTTAATTTTTGAAATATTAAAAAAAATAAAACGTTTTTAATATCGGCAGAGTTTTACGCAGTCTTATTTTGCTTTACACAGGACTTTCTATTCAACTGTTGGTTTTCATATTTTTTTTAGATTTAGAATCCTCATGATATCCACTTTTTTTATGTGTAATTTACCATTATTGAAATTAATAGAAAAATAAGACGTTTTTAATGTCTTCAGAATTTACGCAGTCTAAATTTGCTTTATACGGGTCTATCTATCCAGTCTGTTTGTTTTTACTATTTAGTTTTGTTTTTTGAATCCCCTGATATCCACTTTACTTTCTTTTTCTTTCAACATTTCTCACATTACGAAAAATTGTCATTATTAATGTACCGCCAGATTTTTAGGCAGTATTGTATTGCTTCACAAAACACATTCTATCTAGACTGTTTGTATTTGTATTTTTTTTAGATTTGGAGTATCCATGTTAACCACTTTACCTATTTATATTTTCTAATTTTGAAATTAATAGAAAAATAAGGTAGTTTTTATTATCGTTGCAGTTTTACCCAGACTTGTTTGGCTTCACACAGGACATTCTATTCAAACTGTTTGTTTTAAATATTTATTTTTATTTTTAGAATCGCAATAATATCCACTTTACTTATTTTTTAATTTTTGAATTATTACAAAAAATAAAACGTTTTTAATGTCGGCAGAGTTTTACGCAGTCTTATTTTGCTTTACACAGGACTTTCTATTCTACTGTTGGTTTTCATATTTTTTTTTGATTTAGAATCCTCATGATATCCACTTTTTTTATGTGTAATTTACCATTATTGAAATTAATAGAAAAATAAGACGTTTTTAATGTCTTCAGAATTTACGCAGTCTAAATTTGCTTTATACGGGTCTATCTATCCAGTCTGTTTGTTTTTATTATTTAGTTTTAGTTTTTGAATCCCTTGATATCCACTTTACTTTTTTTTTAATTTTTGAATTATTAAAAAAAATAAAACGTTTTTAATGGCGGCAGAGTTTACGCAGCCTTATTTTGTTTTACACATTACATTCTATTCAACTGTTGGTTTTCATATTTTTTTTAGATTTAGATTCCTCAAGATATCCACTTTTTTTATTTGTAATTTAACATTATTGAAATTAATAGAAAAATAAGACGTTTTTAATGTCTTCAGAATTTACGCAGTCTAAATTTGCTTTATACGGGTCTATCTATCCAGTCTGTTTGTTTTTATTATTTAGTTTTAGTTTTTGAATCCCTTGATATCCACTTCATTTTTTTTTCTCTCAACATTTTTCAAATTAGGAAAAATTGTCATTTTCAATGTCGCCAGAGATGTAGGCAGTCTTGTATTGCTTCACAACACATTCTACCTAGACTGTTTGTTTTTGTAATTTTTTGAGATTTGGAGTATCCATGTTAACCACTTTACCTATTTGATTTTATTAATTTGGAAATTAAATGAAAAATAAGGTCGTTTTTATTGTCGTTGCAGTTTTACCCAGACTTGTTTGGCTTCACACAGGACATTCTATTCAGACTGTTTTTTTTTAATATTTATTTTTATTTTTGGAATCGCAATGATATCCACTTCACTTATTTTTTAATTTTTGAATTATTAAAAAAAATAAAACGTTTTTAATGTCGGCAGAGTTTTACGCAGTCTTATTTTGTTTTACAAATTACTTTCTATTCAACTGTTGTTTTTCATATTTTTTTTAGATTTAGAATCCTCATGATATCTACTTTTTTTATTTGTAATTTAACTTTATTGAACTTAATAGAAAAATGAGACGTTTTTAATGTCGTCAGAATTTACGGAGTCTTAATTTGCTTCATATGGGACTATCTATCCAGTCTGTTTGTTTTTACTATTTAGTTTTGTTTTTTGAATCCCCTGATATCCACTTTACTTTCTTTTTCTTTCAACATTTCTCACATTACGAAAAATTGTCATTATTAATGTACCGCCAGATTTTTAGGCAGTATTGTATTGCTTCACAAAACACATTCTATCTAGACTGTTTGTTTTTGTATTTTTTTTAGATTTGGAGTATCCATGTTAACCACTTTACCTATTTATATTTTCTAATTTTGAAATTAATAGAAAAATAAGGTAGTTTTTAATATCGTTGCAGTTTTACCCAGACTTGTTTGGCTTCACACAGGACATTCTATTCAAACTGTTTGTTTTAAATATTTATTTTTATTTTTAGAATCGCAATAATATCCACTTTACTTATTTTTTAATTTTTGAATTATTACAAAAAATAAAACGTTTTTAATGTCGGCAGAGTTTTACGCAGTCTTATTTTGCTTTACACAGGACTTTCTATTCTACTGTTGGTTTTCATATTTTTTTTAGATTTAGAATCCTCATGATATCCACTTTTTTTATGTGTAATTTAACATTATTGAAATTAATAGAAAAATAAGACGTTTTTAATGTCTTCAGAATTTACGCAGTCTAAATTTGCTTTATACGGGTCTATCTATCCAGTCTGTTTGTTTTTATTATTTAGTTTTAGTTTTTGAATCCCTTGATATCCACTTTACTTTTTTTTTAATTTTTGAATTATTAAAAAAAATAAAACGTTTTTAATGGCGGCAGAGTTTACGCAGCCTTATTTTGTTTTACACATTACATTCTATTCAACTGTTGGTTTTCATATTTTTTTTAGATTTAGATTCCTCAAGATATCCACTTTTTTTATTTGTAATTTAACATTATTGAAATTAATAGAAAAATAAGACGTTTTTAATGTCTTCAGAATTTACGCAGTCTAAATTTGCTTTATACGGGTCTATCTATCCAGTCTGTTTGTTTTTATTATTTAGTTTTAGTTTTTGAATCCCTTGATATCCACTTCATTTTTTTTTCTCTCAACATTTTTCAAATTAGGAAAAATTGTCATTTTCAATGTCGCCAGAGATGTAGGCAGTCTTGTATTGCTTCACAACACATTCTACCTAGACTGTTTGTTTTTGTAATTTTTTGAGATTTGGAGTATCCATGTTAACCACTTTACCTATTTGATTTTATTAATTTGGAAATTAAATGAAAAATAAGGTCGTTTTTATTGTCGTTGCAGTTTTACCCAGACTTGTTTGGCTTCACACAGGACATTCTATTCAGACTGTTTGTTTTAAATATGTATTTTTATTTTTGGAATCGCAATGATATCCACTTCACTTATTTTTTAATTTTTGAATTATTAAAAAAAATAAAACGTTTTTAATGTCGGCAGAGTTTTACGCAGTCTTATTTTGTTTTACAAATTACTTTCTATTCAACTGTTGTTTTTCATATTTTTTTTAGATTTAGAATCCTCATGATATCTACTTTTTTTATTTGTAATTTAACTTTATTGAACTTAATAGAAAAATGAGACGTTTTTAATGTCGTCAGAATTTACGGAGTCTTAATTTGCTTCATACGGGACTATCTATCCAGTCTGTTTGTTTTTACTATTTAGTTTTGTTTTTTGAATCCCCTGATATCCACTTCATTTTTATTTCTTTCAACATTTCTCACATTACGAAAAATTGTCATTATCAATGTCGCCAGATTTGTAGGCAGTCTTGTATTGCTTCACAACACACATTCTATCTAGACTGTCTGTTTTTGTAATTTTTTTAGATTTGGAGTATCCATGTTAACCACTATACCTATTTTATTTTATTAATTTGGCAATTAATTGAAAAATAAGGTCGTTTTTATTGTCGTTGCAGTTTTACCCAGGCTTGTTTGTCTGCACACAGGACATTTTATTCAGACTGTTTGTTTCAAATATGTATTTTTATTTTTAGAATCGCAATAATATCCACTTTACTTATTTTTTAATTTTTGAATTATTACAAAAAATAAAACGTTTTTAATGTCGGCAGAGTTTTACGCAGTCTTATTTTGCTTTACACAGGACTTTCTATTCAACTGTTGGTTTTCATATTTTTTTAAGATTTAGATTCCTCAAGATATCCACTTTTTTTATTTGTAATTTAACATTATTGAAATTAATAGAAAAATAAGACGTTTTTAATGTCTTCAGAATTTACGCAGTCTAAATTTGCTTTATACGGGTCTATCTATCCAGTCTGTTTGTTTTTATTATTTAGTTTTAATTTTTGAATCCCTTGATATCCACTTCATTTTTTTTTCTCTCAACATTTTTCAAATTAGGAAAAATTGTCATTTTCAATGTCGCCAGAGATGTAGGCAGTCTTGTATTGCTTCACAACACATTCTACCTAGAATGTTTGTTTTTGTAATTTTTTGAGATTTGGAGTATCCATGTTAACCACTTTACCTATTTGATTTTATTAATTTGGAAATTAAATGAAAAATAAGGTCGTTTTTATTGTCGTTGCCGTTTTACCCAGACTTGTTTGGCTTCACACAGGACATTCTATTCAGACTGTTTGTTTAAAATATTTATTTTTATTTTTGGAATCGCAATGATATCCACTTCACCTATTTTTTAAATTTTGAATTATTAAAAAAAATAAAACGTTTTTAATGTCGGCAGAGTTTTACGCAGTCTTATTTTGTTTTACACATTACTTTCTATTCAACTGTTGTTTTTCATATTTTTTTTAGTTTAGAATCCTCATGATATCTACTTTTTTTATTTGTAATTTAACTTTATTGAACTTAATAGAAAAATGAGACGTTTTTAATGTCGTCAGAATTTACGGAGTCTTAATTTGCTTCATACGGGTCTATCTATCCAGTCTGTTTGTTTTTATTATTTAGTTTTAGTTTTTGAATCCCTTGATATCCACTTTACTTTTTTTTTAATTTTTGAATTATTAAAAAAAATAAAACGTTTTTAATGTCGGCAGAGTTTACGCAGCCTTATTTTGTTTTACACATTACTTTCTATTCAACTGTTGGTTTTCATATTTTTTTTAGATTTAGATTCCTCAAGATATCCACTTTTTTTATTTGTAATTTAACATTATTGAAATTAATAGAAAAATAAGACGTTTTTAATGTCTTCAGAATTTACGCAGTCTAAATTTGCTTTATACGGGTCAATCTATCCAGTCTGTTTGTTTTTATTATTTAGTTTTAGTTTTTGAATCCCTTGATATCCACTTCATTTTTTTTTCTCTCAACATTTTTCAAATTAGGAAAAATTGTCATTTTCAAAGTCGCCAGAGATGTAGGCAGTCTTGTATTGCTTCACAACACATTCTACCTAGAATGTTTGTTTTTGTAATTTTTTGAGATTTGGAGTATCCATGTTAACCACTTTACCTATTTGATTTTATTAATTTGGAAATTAAATGAAAAATAAGGTCGTTTTTATTGTCGTTGCAGTTTTACCCAGACTTGTTTGGCTTCACACAGGACATTCTATTCACACTGTTTGTTTAAAATATTTATTTTTATTTTTGGAATCGCAATGATATCCACTTCACCTATTTTTTAAATTTTGAATTATTAAAAAAAATAAAACGTTTTTAATGTCGGCAGAGTTTTACGCAGTCTTATTTTGTTTTACACATTACTTTCTATTCAACTGTTGTTTTTCATATTTTTTTTAGATTTAGAATCCTCATGATATCTACTTTTTTTATTTGTAATTTAACTTTATTGAACTTAATAGAAAAATGAGACGTTTTTAATGTCGTCAGAATTTACGGAGTCTTAATTTGCTTCATACGGGACTATCTATCCAGTCTGTTTGTTTTTACTATTTAGTTTTGTTTTTTGAATCCCCTGATATCCACTTTACTTTCTTTTTCTTTCAACATTTCTCACATTACGAAAAATTGTCATTATTAATGTACCGCCAGATTTTTAGGCAGTATTGTATTGCTTCACAAAACACATTCTATCTAGACTTTGTTTTTGTATTTTTTTTAGATTTGGAGTATCCATGTTAACCACTTTACCTATTTATATTTTCTAATTTTGAAGTTAATAGAAAAATAAGGTAGTTTTTATTATCGTTGCAGTTTTTCCCAGACTTGTTTGGCTTCACACAGGACATTCTATTCAAACTGTTTGTTTTAAATATTTATTTTTATTTTTAGAATCGCAATAATATCCACTTTACTTATTTTTTAATTTTTGAATTATTACAAAAAATAAAACGTTTTTAATGTCGGCAGAGTTTTACGCAGTCTTATTTTGCTTTACACAGGACTATCTATTCAACTGTTGGTTTTCATATTTTTTTTAGATTTAGAATCCTCATGATATCCACTTTTTTTATGTGTAATTTAACATTATTGAAATTAATAGAAAAATAAGACGTTTTTAATGTCTTCAGAATTTACACAGTCTAAATTTGCTTTATACGGGTCTATCTATCCAGTCTGTTTGTTTTTATTATTTAGTTTTAGTTTTTGAATCCCTTGATATCCACTTTACTTTTTTTTTAATTTTTGAATTATTAAAAAAAATAAAACGTTTTTAATGGCGGCAGAGTTTACGCAGCCTTATTTTGTTTTACACATTACATTCTATTCAACTGTTGGTTTTCATATTTTTTTTAGATTTAGATTCCTCAAGATATCCACTTTTTTTATTTGTAATTTAACATTATTGAAATTAATAGAAAAATAAGACGTTTTTAATGTCTTCAGAATTTACGCAGTCTAAATTTGCTTTATACGGGTCTATCTATCCAGTCTGTTTTTTTTTATTATTTAGTTTTAGTTTTTGAATCCCTTGATATCCACTTCATTTTTTTTTCTCTCAACATTTTTCAAATTAGGAAAAATTGTCATTTTCAAAGTCGCCAGAGATGTAGGCAGTCTTGTATTGCTTCACAACACATTCTACCTAGACTGTTTGTTTTTGTAATTTTTTGAGATTTGGAGTATCCATGTTAACCACTTTACCTATTTGATTTTATTAATTTGGAAATTAAATGAAAAATAAGGTTGTTTTTATTGTCGTTGCAGTTTTACCCAGACTTGTTTGGCTTCACACAGGACATTCTATTCAGACGGTTTTTTTTAAATATTTATTTTTGGAATCGCAATGATATCCACTTCACTTATTTTTTAATTTTTGAATTATTAAAAAAAATAAAACGTTTTTAATGTCGGCAGAGTTTTACGCAGTTTTATTTTGTTTTACAAATTACTTTCTATTCAACTGTTGTTTTTCATATTTTTTTTAGATTTAGAATCCTCATGATATCTACTTTTTTTATTTGTAATTTAACTTTATTGAACTTAATAGAAAAATGAGACGTTTTTAATGTCGTCAGAATTTACGGAGTCTTAATTTGCTTCATACGGGACTATCTATCCAGTCTGTTTGTTTTTACTATTTAGTTTTGTTTTTTGAATCCCCTGATATCCACTTCATTTTTATTTCTTTCAACATTTCTCACATTACGAAAAATTGTCATTATCAATGTCGCCAGATTTGTAGGCAGTCTTGTATTGCTTCACAACACACATTCTATCTAGACTGTCTGTTTTTGTAATTTTTTTAGATTTGGAGTATCCATGTTAACCACTATACCTATTTTATTTTATTAATTTGGCAATTAATTGAAAAATAAGGTCGTTTTTATTGTCGTTGCAGTTTTACCCAGGCTTGTTTGTCTGCACACAGGACATTTTATTCAGACTGTTTGTTTCAAATATGTATTTTTATTTTTAGAATCGCAATAATATCCACTTTACTTATTTTTTAATTTTTGAATTATTACAAAAAATAAAACGTTTTTAATGTCGGCAGAGTTTTACGCAGTCTTATTTTGCTTTACACAGGACTTTCTATTCAACTGTTGGTTTTCATATTTTTTTAAGATTTAGATTCCTCAAGATATCCACTTTTTTTATTTGTAATTTAACATTATTGAAATTAATAGAAAAATAAGACGTTTTTAATGTCTTCAGAATTTACGCAGTCTAAATTTGCTTTATACGGGTCTATCTATCCAGTCTGTTTGTTTTTATTATTTAGTTTTAATTTTTGAATCCCTTGATATCCACTTCATTTTTTTTTCTCTCAACATTTTTCAAATTAGGAAAAATTGTCATTTTCAATGTCGCCAGAGATGTAGGCAGTCTTGTATTGCTTCACAACACATTCTACCTAGAATGTTTGTTTTTGTAATTTTTTGAGATTTGGAGTATCCATGTTAACCACTTTACCTATTTGATTTTATTAATTTGGAAATTAAATGAAAAATAAGGTCGTTTTTATTGTCGTTGCAGTTTTACCCAGACTTGTTTGGCTTCACACAGGACATTCTATTCAGACTGTTTGTTTAAAATATTTATTTTTATTTTTGGAATCGCAATGATATCCACTTCACCTATTTTTTAAATTTTGAATTATTAAAAAAAATAAAACGTTTTTAATGTCGGCAGAGTTTTACGCAGTCTTATTTTGTTTTACACATTACTTTCTATTCAACTGTTGTTTTTCATATTTTTTTTAGTTTAGAATCCTCATGATATCTACTTTTTTTATTTGTAATTTAACTTTATTGAACTTAATAGAAAAATGAGACGTTTTTAATGTCGTCAGAATTTACGGAGTCTTAATTTGCTTCATACGGGTCTATCTATCCAGTCTGTTTGTTTTTATTATTTAGTTTTAGTTTTTGAATCCCTTGATATCCACTTTACTTTTTTTTTAATTTTTGAATTATTAAAAAAAATAAAACGTTTTTAATGTCGGCAGAGTTTACGCAGCCTTATTTTGTTTTACACATTACTTTCTATTCAACTGTTGGTTTTCATATTTTTTTTAGATTTAGATTCCTCAAGATATCCACTTTTTTTATTTGTAATTTAACATTATTGAAATTAATAGAAAAATAAGACGTTTTTAATGTCTTCAGAATTTACGCAGTCTAAATTTGCTTTATACGGGTCAATCTATCCAGTCTGTTTGTTTTTATTATTTAGTTTTAGTTTTTGAATCCCTTGATATCCACTTCATTTTTTTTTCTCTCAACATTTTTCAAATTAGGAAAAATTGTCATTTTCAAAGTCGCCAGAGATGTAGGCAGTCTTGTATTGCTTCACAACACATTCTACCTAGAATGTTTGTTTTTGTAATTTTTTGAGATTTGGAGTATCCATGTTAACCACTTTACCTATTTGATTTTATTAATTTGGAAATTAAATGAAAAATAAGGTCGTTTTTATTGTCGTTGCAGTTTTACCCAGACTTGTTTGGCTTCACACAGGACATTCTATTCACACTGTTTGTTTAAAATATTTATTTTTATTTTTGGAATCGCAATGATATCCACTTCACCTATTTTTTAAATTTTGAATTATTAAAAAAAATAAAACGTTTTTAATGTCGGCAGAGTTTTACGCAGTCTTATTTTGTTTTACACATTACTTTCTATTCAACTGTTGTTTTTCATATTTTTTTTAGATTTAGAATCCTCATGATATCTACTTTTTTTATTTGTAATTTAACTTTATTGAACTTAATAGAAAAATGAGACGTTTTTAATGTCGTCAGAATTTACGGAGTCTTAATTTGCTTCATACGGGACTATCTATCCAGTCTGTTTGTTTTTACTATTTAGTTTTGTTTTTTGAATCCCCTGATATCCACTTTACTTTCTTTTTCTTTCAACATTTCTCACATTACGAAAAATTGTCATTATTAATGTACCGCCAGATTTTTAGGCAGTATTGTATTGCTTCACAAAACACATTCTATCTAGACTTTGTTTTTGTATTTTTTTTAGATTTGGAGTATCCATGTTAACCACTTTACCTATTTATATTTTCTAATTTTGAAGTTAATAGAAAAATAAGGTAGTTTTTATTATCGTTGCAGTTTTTCCCAGACTTGTTTGGCTTCACACAGGACATTCTATTCAAACTGTTTGTTTTAAATATTTATTTTTATTTTTAGAATCGCAATAATATCCACTTTACTTATTTTTTAATTTTTGAATTATTACAAAAAATAAAACGTTTTTAATGTCGGCAGAGTTTTACGCAGTCTTATTTTGCTTTACACAGGACTATCTATTCAACTGTTGGTTTTCATATTTTTTTTAGATTTAGAATCCTCATGATATCCACTTTTTTTATGTGTAATTTAACATTATTGAAATTAATAGAAAAATAAGACGTTTTTAATGTCTTCAGAATTTACACAGTCTAAATTTGCTTTATACGGGTCTATCTATCCAGTCTGTTTGTTTTTATTATTTAGTTTTAGTTTTTGAATCCCTTGATATCCACTTTACTTTTTTTTTAATTTTTGAATTATTAAAAAAAATAAAACGTTTTTAATGGCGGCAGAGTTTACGCAGCCTTATTTTGTTTTACACATTACATTCTATTCAACTGTTGGTTTTCATATTTTTTTTAGATTTAGATTCCTCAAGATATCCACTTTTTTTATTTGTAATTTAACATTATTGAAATTAATAGAAAAATAAGACGTTTTTAATGTCTTCAGAATTTACGCAGTCTAAATTTGCTTTATACGGGTCTATCTATCCAGTCTGTTTTTTTTTATTATTTAGTTTTAGTTTTTGAATCCCTTGATATCCACTTCATTTTTTTTTCTCTCAACATTTTTCAAATTAGGAAAAATTGTCATTTTCAATGTCGCCAGAGATGTAGGCAGTCTTGTATTGCTTCACAACACATTCTACCTAGACTGTTTGTTTTTGTAATTTTTTGAGATTTGGAGTATCCATGTTAACCACTTTACCTATTTGATTTTATTAATTTGGAAATTAAATGAAAAATAAGGTTGTTTTTATTGTCGTTGCAGTTTTACCCAGACTTGTTTGGCTTCACACAGGACATTCTATTCAGACGGTTTTTTTTAAATATTTATTTTTGGAATCGCAATGATATCCACTTCACTTATTTTTTAATTTTTGAATTATTAAAAAAAATAAAACGTTTTTAATGTCGGCAGAGTTTTACGCAGTCTTATTTTGTTTTACAAATTACTTTCTATTCAACTGTTGTTTTTCATATTTTTTTTAGATTTAGAATCCTCATGATATCTACTTTTTTTATTTGTAATTTAACTTTATTGAACTTAATAGAAAAATGAGACGTTTTTAATGTCGTCAGAATTTACGGTCTCTTAATTTGCTTCATACGGGACTATCTATCCAGTCTGTTTGTTTTTACTATTTAGTTTTGTTTTTTCAATCCCCTGATATCCACTTTACTTTCTTTTTCTTTCAACATTTCTCACATTACAAAAAATTGTCATTATCAATGTACCGCCAGATTTTTAGGCAGTATTGTATTGCTTCACAAAACACATTCTATCTAGACTGTTTGTTTTTGTAATTTTTTTAGATTTGGAGTATCCATGTTAACCACTTTACCTATTTATATTTTCTAATTTTGAAATTAATAGAAAAATAAGGTAGTTTTTATTGTCGTTGCAGTTTTACCCAGACTTGTTTGGCTTCACACAGGACATTCTATTCAGACTGTTTGTTTTAAATATTTATTTTTATTTTTAGAATCGCAATAATATCCACTTTACTTATTTTTTAATTTTTGAATTATTACAAAAAATAAAACGTTTTTAATGTCGGCAGAGTTTTACGCAGTCTTATTTTGCTTTACACAGGACTATCTATTCAACTGTTGGTTTTCATATTTTTTTTAGATTTAGAATCCTCATGATATCCACTTTTTTTATGTGTAATTTAACATTATTGAAATTAATAGAAAAATAAGACGTTTTTAATGTCTTCAGAATTTACACAGTCTAAATTTGCTTTATACGGGTCTATCTATCCAGTCTGTTTGTTTTTATTATTTAGTTTTAGTTTTTGAATCCCTTGATATCCACTTTACTTTTTTTTTAATTTTTGAATTATTAAAAAAAATAAAACGTTTTTAATGGCGGCAGAGTTTACGCAGCCTTATTTTGTTTTACACATTACATTCTATTCAACTGTTGGTTTTCATATTTTTTTTAGATTTAGATTCCTCAAGATATCCACTTTTTTTATTTGTAATTTAACATTATTGAAATTAATAGAAAAATAAGACGTTTTTAATGTCTTCAGAATTTACGCAGTCTAAATTTGCTTTATACGGGTCTATCTATCCAGTCTGTTTTTTTTTATTATTTAGTTTTAGTTTTTGAATCCCTTGATATCCACTTCATTTTTTTTTCTCTCAACATTTTTCAAATTAGGAAAAATTGTCATTTTCAAAGTCGCCAGAGATGTAGGCAGTCTTGTATTGCTTCACAACACATTCTACCTAGAATGTTTGTTTTTGTAATTTTTTGAGATTTGGAGTATCCATGTTAACCACTTTACCTATTTGATTTTATTAATTTGGAAATTAAATGAAAAATAAGGTCGTTTTTATTGTCGTTGCAGTTTTACCCAGACTTGTTTGGCTTCACACAGGACATTCTATTCACACTGTTTGTTTAAAATATTTATTTTTATTTTTGGAATCGCAATGATATCCACTTCACCTATTTTTTAAATTTTGAATTATTAAAAAAAATAAAACGTTTTTAATGTCGGCAGAGTTTTACGCAGTCTTATTTTGTTTTACACATTACTTTCTATTCAACTGTTGTTTTTCATATTTTTTTTAGATTTAGAATCCTCATGATATCTAATTTTTTTATTTGTAATTTAACTTTATTGAACTTAATAGAAAAATGAGACGTTTTTAATGTCGTCAGAATTTACGGAGTCTTAATTTGCTTCATACGGGACTATCTATCCAGTCTGTTTGTTTTTACTATTTAGTTTTGTTTTTTGAATCCCCTGATATCCACTTTACTTTCTTTTTCTTTCAACATTTCTCACATTACGAAAAATTGTCATTATTAATGTACCGCCAGATTTTTAGGCAGTATTGTATTGCTTCACAAAACACATTCTATCTAGACTTTGTTTTTGTATTTTTTTTAGATTTGGAGTATCCATGTTAACCACTTTACCTATTTATATTTTCTAATTTTGAAGTTAATAGAAAAATAAGGTAGTTTTTATTATCGTTGCAGTTTTTCCCAGACTTGTTTGGCTTCACACAGGACATTCTATTCAAACTGTTTGTTTTAAATATTTATTTTTATTTTTAGAATCGCAATAATATCCACTTTACTTATTTTTTAATTTTTGAATTATTACAAAAAATAAAACGTTTTTAATGTCGGCAGAGTTTTACGCAGTCTTATTTTGCTTTACACAGGACTATCTATTCAACTGTTGGTTTTCATATTTTTTTTAGATTTAGAATCCTCATGATATCCACTTTTTTTATGTGTAATTTAACATTATTGAAATTAATAGAAAAATAAGACGTTTTTAATGTCTTCAGAATTTACACAGTCTAAATTTGCTTTATACGGGTCTATCTATCCAGTCTGTTTGTTTTTATTATTTAGTTTTAGTTTTTGAATCCCTTGATATCCACTTTACTTTTTTTTTAATTTTTGAATTATTAAAAAAAATAAAACGTTTTTAATGGCGGCAGAGTTTACGCAGCCTTATTTTGTTTTACACATTACATTCTATTCAACTGTTGGTTTTCATATTTTTTTTAGATTTAGATTCCTCAAGATATCCACTTTTTTTATTTGTAATTTAACATTATTGAAATTAATAGAAAAATAAGACGTTTTTAATGTCTTCAGAATTTACGCAGTCTAAATTTGCTTTATACGGGTCTATCTATCCAGTCTGTTTTTTTTTATTATTTAGTTTTAGTTTTTGAATCCCTTGATATCCACTTCATTTTTTTTTCTCTCAACATTTTTCAAATTAGGAAAAATTGTCATTTTCAATGTCGCCAGAGATGTAGGCAGTCTTGTATTGCTTCACAACACATTCTACCTAGACTGTTTGTTTTTGTAATTTTTTGAGATTTGGAGTATCCATGTTAACCACTTTACCTATTTGATTTTATTAATTTGGAAATTAAATGAAAAATAAGGTCGTTTTTATTGTCGTTGCAGTTTTACCCAGACTTGTTTGGCTTCACACAGGACATTCTATTCAGACTGTTTTTTTTAAATATTTATTTTTGGAATCGCAATGATATCCACTTCACTTATTTTTTAATTTTTGAATTATTAAAAAAAATAAAACGTTTTTAATGTCGGCAGAGTTTTACGCAGTCTTATTTTGTTTTACAAATTACTTTCTATTCAACTGTTGTTTTTCATATTTTTTTTAGATTTAGAATCCTCATGATATCTACTTTTTTTATTTGTAATTTAACTTTATTGAACTTAATAGAAAAATGAGACGGTTTTAATGTCGTCAGAATTTACGGAGTCTTAATTTGCTTCATACGGGACTATCTATCCAGTCTGTTTGTTTTTACTATTTAGTTTTGTTTTTTGAATCCCCTGATATCCACTTTACTTTCTTTTTCTTTCAACATTTCTCACATTACGAAAAATTGTCATTATCAATGTACCGCCAGATTTTTAGGCAGTATTGTATTGCTTCACAAAACCCATTCTATCTAGACTGTTTGTTTTTGTAATTTTTTTAGATTTGGAGTATCCATGTTAACCACTTTACCTATTTATATTTTCTAATTTTGAAATTAATAGAAAAATAAGGTAGTTTTTATTGTCGTTGCAGTTTTACCCAGACTTGTTTGGCTTCACACAGGACATTCTATTCAGACTGTTTGTTTTAAATATTTATTTTTATTTTTAGAATCGCAATAATATCCACTTTACTTATTTTTTAATTTTTGAATTATTACAAAAAATAAAACGTTTTTAATGGCGGCACAGTTTACGCAGCCTTATTTTGTTTTACACATTACATTCTATTCAACTGTTGGTTTTCATATTTTTTTTAGATTTAGATTCCTCAAGATATCCACTTTTTTTATTTGTAATTTAACTTTATTGAAATTAATAGAAAAATAAGACGTTTTTAATGTCTTCAGAATTTACGCAGTCTAAATTTGCTTTATACGGGTCTATCTATCCAGTCTGTTTGTTTTTATTATTTAGTTTTAGTTTTTGAATCCCTTGATATCCACTTCATTTTTATTTCTTTCAACATTTCTCACATTACGAAAAATTGTCATTATCAATGTCGCCAGATTTGTAGGCAGTCTTGTATTGCTTCACAACACACATTCTATCTAGACTGTCTGTTTTTGTAATTTTTTTAGATTTGGAGTATCCATGTTAACCACTATACCTATTTTATTTTATTAATTTGGCAATTAATTGAAAAATAAGGTCGTTTTTATTGTCGTTGCAGTTTTACCCAGGCTTGTTTGTCTGCACACAGGACATTTTATTCAGACTGTTTGTTTCAAATATGTATTTTTATTTTTAGAATCGCAATAATATCCACTTTACTTATTTTTTAATTTTTGAATTATTACAAAAAATAAAACGTTTTTAATGTCGGCAGAGTTTTACGCAGTCTTATTTTGCTTTACACAGGACTTTCTATTCAACTGTTGGTTTTCATATTTTTTTAAGATTTAGATTCCTCAAGATATCCACTTTTTTTATTTGTAATTTAACATTATTGAAATTAATAGAAAAATAAGACGTTTTTAATGTCTTCAGAATTTACGCAGTCTAAATTTGCTTTATACGGGTCTATCTATCCAGTCTGTTTGTTTTTATTATTTAGTTTTAGTTTTTGAATCCCTTGATATCCACTTCATTTTTTTTTCTCTCAACATTTTTCAAATTAGGAAAAATTGTCATTTTCAATGTCGCCAGAGATGTAGGCAGTCTTGTATTGCTTCACAACACATTCTACCTAGAATGTTTGTTTTTGTAATTTTTTGAGATTTGGAGTATCCATGTTAACCACTTTACCTATTTGATTTTATTAATTTGGAAATTAAATGAAAAATAAGGTCGTTTTTATTGTCGTTGCAGTTTTACCCAGACTTGTTTGGCTTCACACAGGACATTCTATTCAGACTGTTTGTTTAAAATATTTATTTTTATTTTTGGAATCGCAATGATATCCACTTCACCTATTTTTTAAATTTTGAATTATTAAAAAAAATAAAACGTTTTTAATGTCGGCAGAGTTTTACGCAGTCTTATTTTGTTTTACACATTACTTTCTATTCAACTGTTGTTTTTCATATTTTTTTTTGATTTAGAATCCTCATGATATCTACTTTTTTTATTTGTAATTTAACTTTATTGAACTTAATAGAAAAATGAGACGTTTTTAATGTCGTCAGAATTTACGGAGTCTTAATTTGCTTCATACGGGTCTATCTATCCAGTCTGTTTGTTTTTATTATTTAGTTTTAGTTTTTGAATCCCTTGATATCCACTTTACTTTTTTTTTAATTTTTGAATTATTAAAAAAAATAAAACGTTTTTAATGTCGGCAGAGTTTACGCAGCCTTATTTTGTTTTACACATTACTTTCTATTCAACTGTTGGTTTTCATATTTTTTTTAGATTTAGATTCCTCAAGATATCCACTTTTTTTATTTGTAATTTAACATTATTGAAATTAATAGAAAAATAAGACGTTTTTAATGTCTTCAGAATTTACGCAGTCTAAATTTGCTTTATACGGGTCTATCTATCCAGTCTGTTTGTTTTTATTATTTAGTTTTAGTTTTTGAATCCCTTGATATCCACTTCATTTTTTTTTCTCTCAACATTTTTCAAATTAGGAAAAATTGTCATTTTCAAAGTCGCCAGAGATGTAGGCAGTCTTGTATTGCTTCACAACACATTCTACCTAGAATGTTTGTTTTTGTAATTTTTTGAGATTTGGAGTATCCATGTTAACCACTTTACCTATTTGATTTTATTAATTTGGAAATTAAATGAAAAATAAGGTCGTTTTTATTGTCGTTGCAGTTTTACCCAGACTTGTTTGGCTTCACACAGGACATTCTATTCACACTGTTTGTTTAAAATATTTATTTTTATTTTTGGAATCGCAATGATATCCACTTCACCTATTTTTTAAATTTTGAATTATTAAAAAAAATAAAACGTTTTTAATGTCGGCAGAGTTTTACGCAGTCTTATTTTGTTTTACACATTACTTTCTATTCAACTGTTGTTTTTCATATTTTTTTTAGATTTAGAATCCTCATGATATCTACTTTTTTTATTTGTAATTTAACTTTATTGAACTTAATAGAAAAATGAGACGTTTTTAATGTCGTCAGAATTTACGGAGTCTTAATTTGCTTCATACGGGACTATCTATCCAGTCTGTTTGTTTTTACTATTTAGTTTTGTTTTTTGAATCCCCTGATATCCACTTTACTTTCTTTTTCTTTCAACATTTCTCACATTACGAAAAATTGTCATTATTAATGTACCGCCAGATTTTTAGGCAGTATTGTATTGCTTCACAAAACACATTCTATCTAGACTTTGTTTTTGTATTTTTTTTAGATTTGGAGTATCCATGTTAACCACTTTACCTATTTATATTTTCTAATTTTGAAGTTAATAGAAAAATAAGGTAGTTTTTATTATCGTTGCAGTTTTTCCCAGACTTGTTTGGCTTCACACAGGACATTCTATTCAAACTGTTTGTTTTAAATATTTATTTTTATTTTTAGAATCGCAATAATATCCACTTTACTTATTTTTTAATTTTTGAATTATTACAAAAAATAAAACGTTTTTAATGGCGGCAGAGTTTACGCAGCCTTATTTTGTTTTACACATTACATTCTATTCAACTGTTGGTTTTCATATTTTTTTTAGATTTAGATTCCTCAAGATATCCACTTTTTTTATTTGTAATTTAACATTATTGAAATTAATACAAAAATAAGACGTTTTTAATGTCTTCAGAATTTACGCAGTCTAAATTTGCTTTATACGGGTCTATCTATCCAGTCTGTTTTTTTTTATTATTTAGTTTTAGTTTTTGAATCCCTTGATATCCACTTCATTTTTTTTTCTCTCAACATTTTTCAAATTAGGAAAAATTGTCATTTTCAATGTCGCCAGAGATGTAGGCAGTCTTGTATTGCTTCACAACACATTCTACCTAGACTGTTTGTTTTTGTAATTTTTTGAGATTTGGAGTATCCATGTTAACCACTTTACCTATTTGATTTTATTAATTTGGAAATTAAATGAAAAATAAGGTCGTTTTTATTGTCGTTGCAGTTTTACCCAGACTTGTTTGGCTTCACACAGGACATTCTATTCAGACTGTTTTTTTTAAATATTTATTTTTGGAATCGCAATGATATCCACTTCACTTATTTTTTAATTTTTGAATTATTAAAAAAAATAAAACGTTTTTAATGTCGGCAGAGTTTTACGCAGTCTTATTTTGTTTTACAAATTACTTTCTATTCAACTGTTGTTTTTCATATTTTTTTTAGATTTAGAATCCTCATGATATCTACTTTTTTTATTTGTAATTTAACTTTATTGAACTTAATAGAAAAATGAGACGTTTTTAATGTCGTCAGAATTTACGGAGTCTTAATTTGCTTCATACGGGACTATCTATCCAGTCTGTTTGTTTTTACTATTTAGTTTTGTTTTTTGAATCCCCTGATATCCACTTTACTTTCTTTTTCTTTCAACATTTCTCACATTACGAAAAATTGTCATTATCAATGTACCGCCAGATTTTTAGGCAGTATTGTATTGCTTCACAAAACACATTCTATCTAGACTGTTTGTTTTTGTAATTTTTTTAGATTTGGAGTATCCATGTTAACCACTTTACCTATTTATATTTTCTAATTTTGAAATTAATAGAAAAATAAGGTAGTTTTTATTGTCGTTGCAGTTTTACCCAGACTTGTTTGGCTTCACACAGGACATTCTATTCAGACTGTTTGTTTTAAATATTTATTTTTATTTTTAGAATCGCAATAATATCCACTTTACTTATTTTTTAATTTTTGAATTATTACAAAAAATAAAACGTTTTTAATGGCGGCAGAGTTTACGCAGCCTTATTTTGTTTTACACATTACATTCTATTCAACTGTTGGTTTTCATATTTTTTTTAGATTTAGATTCCTCAAGATATCCACTTTTTTTATTTGTAATTTAACTTTATTGAAATTAATAGAAAAATAAGACGTTTTTAATGTCTTCAGAATTTACGTAGTCTAAATTTGCTTTATACGGGTCTATCTATCCAGTCTGTTTGTTTTTATTATTTAGTTTTAGTTTTTGAATCCCTTGATATCCACTTCATTTTTATTTCTTTCAACATTTCTCACATTACGAAAAATTGTCATTATCAATGTCGCCAGATTTGTAGGCAGTCTTGTATTGCTTCACAACACACATTCTATCTAGACTGTCTGTTTTTGTAATTTTTTTAGATTTGGAGTATCCATGTTAACCACTATACCTATTTTATTTTATTAATTTGGCAATTAATTGAAAAATAAGGTCGTTTTTATTGTCGTTGCAGTTTTACCCAGGCTTGTTTGTCTGCACACAGGACATTTTATTCAGACTGTTTGTTTCAAATATGTATTTTTATTTTTAGAATCGCAATAATATCCACTTTACTTATTTTTTAATTTTTGAATTATTACAAAAAATAAAACGTTTTTAATGTCGGCAGAGTTTTACGCAGTCTTATTTTGCTTTACACAGGACTTTCTATTCAACTGTTGGTTTTCATATTTTTTTAAGATTTAGATTCCTCAAGATATCCACTTTTTTTATTTGTAATTTAACATTATTGAAATTAATAGAAAAATAAGACGTTTTTAATGTCTTCAGAATTTACGCAGTCTAAATTTGCTTTATACGGGTCTATCTATCCAGTCTGTTTGTTTTTATTATTTAGTTTTAGTTTTTGAATCCCTTGATATCCACTTCATTTTTTTTTCTCTCAACATTTTTCAAATTAGGAAAAATTGTCATTTTCAATGTCGCCAGAGATGTAGGCAGTCTTGTATTGCTTCACAACACATTCTACCTAGAATGTTTGTTTTTGTAATTTTTTGAGATTTGGAGTATCCATGTTAACCACTTTACCTATTTGATTTTATTAATTTGGAAATTAAATGAAAAATAAGGTCGTTTTTATTGTCGTTGCAGTTTTACCCAGACTTGTTTGGCTTCACACAGGACATTCTATTCAGACTGTTTGTTTAAAATATTTATTTTTATTTTTGGAATCGCAATGATATCCACTTCACCTATTTTTTAAATTTTGAATTATTAAAAAAAATAAAACGTTTTTAATGTCGGCAGAGTTTTACGCAGTCTTATTTTGTTTTACACATTACTTTCTATTCAACTGTTGTTTTTCATATTTTTTTTAGATTTAGAATCCTCATGATATCTACTTTTTTTATTTGTAATTTAACTTTATTGAACTTAATAGAAAAATGAGACGTTTTTAATGTCGTCAGAATTTACGGAGTCTTAATTTGCTTCATACGGGTCTATCTATCCAGTCTGTTTGTTTTTATTATTTAGTTTTAGTTTTTGAATCCCTTGATATCCACTTTACTTTTTTTTTAATTTTTGAATTATTAAATAAAATAAAACGTTTTTAATGTCGGCAGAGTTTACGCAGCCTTATTTTGTTTTACACATAACTTTCTATTCAACTGTTGGTTTTCATATTTTTTTTAGATTTAGATTCCTCAAGATATCCACTTTTTTTATTTGTAATTTAACATTATTGAAATTAATAGAAAAATAAGACGTTTTTAATGTCTTCAGAATTTACGCAGTCTAAATTTGCTTTATACGGGTCTATCTATCCAGTCTGTTTGTTTTTATTATTTAGTTTTAGTTTTTGAATCCCTTGATATCCACTTCATTTTTTTTTCTCTCAACATTTTTCAAATTAGGAAAAATTGTCATTTTCAATGTCGCCAGAGATGTAGGCAGTCTTGTATTGCTTCACAACACATTCTACCTAGAATGTTTGTTTTTGTAATTTTTTGAGATTTGGAGTATCCATGTTAACCACTTTACCTATTTGATTTTATTAATTTGGAAATTAAATGAAAAATAAGGTCGTTTTTATTGTCGTTGCAGTTTTACCCAGACTTGTTTGGCTTCACACAGGACATTCTATTCACACTGTTTGTTTAAAATATTTATTTTTATTTTTGGAATCGCAATGATATCCACTTCACCTATTTTTTAAATTTTGAATTATTAAAAAAAATAAAACGTTTTTAATGTCGGCAGAGTTTTACGCAGTCTTATTTTGTTTTACACATTACTTTCTATTCAACTGTTGTTTTTCATATTTTTTTTAGATTTAGAATCCTCATGATATCTACTTTTTTTATTTCTAATTTAACTTTATTGAACTTAATAGAAAAATGAGACGTTTTTAATGTCGTCAGAATTTACGGAGTCTTAATTTGCTTCATACGGGACTATCTATCCAGTCTGTTTGTTTTTACTATTTAGTTTTGTTTTTTGAATCCCCTGATATCCACTTTACTTTCTTTTTCTTTCAACATTTCTCACATTACGAAACATTGTCATTATTAATGTACCGCCAGATTTTTAGGTAGTATTGTATTGCTTCACAAAACACATTCTATCTAGACTTTGTTTTTGTATTTTTTTTAGATTTGGAGTATCCATGTTAACCACTTTACCTATTTATATTTTCTAATTTTGAAGTTAATAGAAAAATAAGGTAGTTTTTATTATCGTTGCAGTTTTACCCAGACTTGTTTGGCTTCACACAGGACATTCTATTCAAACTGTTTGTTTTAAATATTTATTTTTATTTTTAGAATCGCAATAATATCCACTTTACTTATTTTTTAATTTTTGAATTATTACAAAAAATAAAACGTTTTTAATGTCGGCAGAGTTTTACGCAGTCTTATTTTGCTTTACACAGGACTATCTATTCAAATGTTGGTTTTCATATTTTTTTTAGATTTAGAATCCTCATGATATCCACTTTTTTTATGTGTAATTTAACATTATTGAAATTAATAGAAAAATAAGACGTTTTTAATGTCTTCAGAATTTACGCAGTCTAAATTTGCTTTATACGGGTCTATCTATCCAGTCTGTTTGTTTTTATTATTTAGTTTTAGTTTTTGAATCCCTTGATATCCACTTTACTTTTTTTTTAATTTTTGAATTATTAAAAAAAATAAAACGTTTTTAATGTCGGCAGAGTTTTACGCAGTCTTATTTTGTTTTACACATTACTTTCTATTCAACTTTTGGTTTTCATATTTTTTTTAGATTTAGAATCTTCATGATATCTACTTTTTCTATTTGTAATTTAACTTTATTGAACTTAATAGAAAAATGAGACGTTTTTAATGTCGTCAGAATTTACGGAGTCTTAATTTGCTTCATACGGGACTATCTATCCAGTCTGTTTGTTTTTACTATTTAGTTTTGTTTTTTGAATCCCCTGATATCCACTTTACTTTCTTTTTCTTTCAACATTTCTCACATTACGAAAAATTGTCATTATCAATGTCGCCAGATTTGTAGGCAGTCTTGTATTGCTTCACAACACACATTCTATCTAGACTGTCTGTTTTTGTAATTTTTTTAGATTTGGAGTATCCATGTTAACCACTATACCTATTTTATTTTATTAATTTGGCAATTAATTGAAAAATAAGGTCGTTTTTATTGTCGTTGCAGTTTTACCCAGGCTTGTTTGTCTGCACACAGGACATTTTATTCAGACTGTTTGTTTCAAATATGTATTTTTATTTTTAGAATCGCAATAATATCCACTTTACTTATTTTTTAATTTTTGAATTATTACAAAAAATAAAACGTTTTTAATGTCGGCAGAGTTTTACGCAGTCTTATTTTGCTTTACACAGGACTTTCTATTCAACTGTTGGTTTTCATATTTTTTTTAGATTTAGAATCCTCATGATATCCACTTTTTTTATGTGTAATTTAACTTTATTGAAATTAATAGAAAAATAAGACGTTTTTAATGTCTTCAGAATTTACGCAGTCTAAATTTGCTTTATACGGGTCTATCTATCCAGTCTGTTTGTTTTTATTATTTAGTTTTAGTTTTTGAATCCCTTGATATCCACTTCATTTTTTTTTCTCTCAACATTTTTCAAATTAGGAAAAATTGTCATTTTCAATGTCGCCAGAGATGTAGGCAGTCTTGTATTGCTTCACAACACATTCTACCTAGAATGTTTGTTTTTGTAATTTTTTGAGATTTGGAGTATCCATGTTAACCACTTTACCTATTTGATTTTATTAATTTGGAAATTAAATGAAAAATAAGGTCGTTTTTATTGTCGTTGCAGTTTTACCCAGACTTGTTTGGCTTCACACAGGACATTCTATTCAGACTGTTTGTTTAAAATATTTATTTTTATTTTTGGAATCGCAATGATATCCACTTCACCTATTTTTTAAATTTTGAATTATTAAAAAAAATAAAACGTTTTTAATGTCGGCAGAGTTTTACGCAGTCTTATTTTGTTTTACACATTACTTTCTATTCAACTGTTGTTTTTCATATTTTTTTTAGATTTAGAATCCTCATGATATCTACTTTTTTTATTTGTAATTTAACTTTATTGAACTTAATAGAAAAATGAGACGTTTTTAATGTCGTCAGAATTTACGGAGTCTTAATTTGCTTTATACGGGTCTATCTATCCAGTCTGTTTGTTTTTATTATTTAGTTTTAGTTTTTGAATCCCTTGATATCCACTTTTTTTTATTTGTAATTTAACATTATTGAAATTAATAGAAAAATAAAACCCCACTAATTTAGACTTTATTTACTCAGATCTACCATAATGTGGGCGGGGCTGCAAGAGTTTCAAAATTGTACTATTTCAGACTTTCTGAAATTCATATGTGTTACCGATGCATTTTTCTTTAGTAATATTCTAATGAAAGGATATGAGTCATTGGAAATTTACTTCTCTCACTCGTTTAAACAGTTTATTCCCTGGTGTTTCATCTGCTTTGACTCTAATTTGTTAGTATCAAGGATTACTGTGTTCAGAATAGTTTGCTGTGGACTGAGTTATTTACTACAGAATAGGATACATTAAATATATAGTCAAAGGTGATTTCGTTCATAGTGCTTTGTGTGAAGGAATCAGTAAATTAACCTACTTAGGTATGAAAAAAAACATATATTTTTCATTGTTTAGTGACGTTAACTTTAAAATTAAACTCTTGAATTTTGCAGTCCATTACATTCGGTGAAACTTAATTGATCACTTTTACATCAGTTTATGACCATCCGAACTTTAAATCATGTAAATTTATAAAAACTAACTGAGACTGAACGAGTACAGTTACAATCTGCTGCTGAACTATTTTATACTTTATTTCAAAATAAAAAACAAGGTGATTAGAGAATCATTGTTTGGGTTCAGAAATTAACAAGGTTTAGTAAAGTAAAGAAGTTCTAAACTTGAATTGTAAACCTTAAAAGTGTTCAGATGAATCAAGAAGATCAGGAAAAGATTCTTTGGGATATGAACTGGAACCGTGGCAATTCTATGAAGACAAAACAGTATCATTATGGGAGACAATGAAACACAACCTAAGTATAGAAAAAGCTAATGATTAAAAAATTCATAAAAAAATACAATAGGCCTACATAGCACTCCAACCAAATTAAAGAAATGGTGCAAAAATATTGTAGAAAGTGATGAAAACCCTGATGCAAGAATAAGAAATATTTAAAAGATGATAAATGGATGCTCACGAAATTGGATATATTATGCAATCCGAAGATGAAATAACTCAAAGTATAGGTGGAAATCAAACTAGTGACATTGTCTATGGAATAAATAGTAAACAATAAAACACAAAAACATTAAAATGTTGAAGAAACTGAAGGAAAGAAAACCTCAGATATTTTGTTAAGCTTGTAGATATGACCAGTGCTATTAGAAATAATTTTTTTGTTTCAAGTAAAATGAAACTGGACACTGTGATACGGAACTAATTTGCTTCTTATTTCACATTGTACACATCTTAAAGTACAATAATTTGCAATATATGGTTACATCAGATAATTTATATACTGTATATGTCCTATAACTCAAACTTATATTATATCTTGGATTCGGTTTGTATTAGCAAATTTTTACCGTAAGAAGTATTACACTTACATTATTTTAAAAAATCTTTTCTGTATTAGAATTAAAATAAATTTTCCTAACGTCGGGAAATTATAAAACAGTATAAATAAATAAGTCTTATAGGCGACTCTCAGCATTGAACAATGCACTGACCTAGTGTGAAATGCGTCTGCTGCAAAATATCAGTAAGTAGTGGTTTTTTGCCAAGTGATACTAATAGTAGTAGTATATAAGTTTTACATAATTATGTTTAACTTACAATACACAAACAAAAATTATAACCATTTTACCAACTTTGTTTAGAAGGGAAAGAGATTATAAACTAACAAATTGCTAACTACATTGTGCATTAAAAATTCAAAGCATACCCAATGCAATAGTAAACTATGCAATAAGAATTACAACAAAATTTAAACAATTGAAGGGCTGGAGGGAAAAAGGGGCCAAGTCACTTTTTTTCACAAAGGTATTTTTTGTTGGATTGTGGTAGACCTGGCTGAACACTTCACATTCATATAAAGTTTTGTGGAAAATAAGGGTCTAGTCACTATTAAATAATAGATTGAAAATAATGTCCTAGTGGGAAGAAGGGGTCAAGTTCCCAGCATCCTAGGGAAGAAAGGGTCAAGTCAGTGACTAAATGCGCGTTTAAAACCGTACAACACGACGTAAAAACTCGTTTTAAGACTACAGTGCCTTCTTAAAATACAATGTAAATATTAGTTAACATTATTTAACATTCATACATTTATTTGACTAGTTTCAATTATATTTGTTGGTGTTTTGTATAACAATATACAGCAGCTGTTTTGACAATGCTGTGTCTGAATGTCTGTGTATAGTTTGGGTAATTGTTTACATTTCTAAACCGGGGTTATATTTGCATGAAACATTCCGAAACATGTAAAAAGGCTATTTTCATTGATATTTTTATGCCTAGAAACATTATTTTTTCTTAAATTAAAGTTGGGTAAAATTATCGAAGAAAAGAATTTGGAAGAATGCGAGATGTAGCGAAGAAAATCAGAGTGCAGAGTCACGAACAAGGATCCGATTGCAAATGCAAGAAAAAATGCTTTGATAAAATACATTTTGAGGTGAGGCATAGTATAATTAACAGATTTAACTTGTTGGAGAACACAAATGAACAGAACTCTTACTTATGTGGCTTGATTTCTATCTTACCAGTCCAAAAACGTAGGCTTAGGGTTGGAATTGAAAATGCTAAGTTAAAGGATGTATCGTGTAAATATAAAGTTAGAGGTGTATTAGAAGGAGTGGCTACCGAATTTGATGTTTACAGAAAAGGTTTCTCTGCAATTCATGGGGTTTTGAAGAAAAAAGTAGAGTACTTGATAAACTCATTAAAATTGAGTGGCATGTTCCCCTAAAGACCAGCGAGGAAAACATTTGAACCGAAACCATAAGCTATCTGAAGAAAAAGTTCGGCCCATAAAAGAGCATAGAATCGTTCAACAGCCGTGGAGCTTATTATTGTCTTAAGGACTCTAATATCTACCAGAAGATCTTAATGTACCAAAAATGTTCAAGCTTTTTAAAGTAGCTAACCCAAATGTTCAGCTTTCTATTGACTCATACAGAAATATTTTCAATACATGTTACAATATTTCCTTTGGGTATCCTAGAACGGACACATTAGTACCCCATAGAATTAGGAAGAATAAATATTGTAAATAGATTTATAACAATAATATTAATATATTGATTTCAACAAGATTGTGCTTTTAATATTTTCTTTCTTTTCAAACTCACCATATGAAACTATGCTTAAATTTCATGTAAAAGACCCTTTTTTCACTCTTCTTTTTGGTAGCAACTAATGAAAATGTTAATAAATTTGATAAAATGAGGGGAAAACAGTTTTTAAAATATATTTTGGTTCAATATTAACTAATGCATATTTATAAATATTTGAATCATTTTGAAAAATTTGTACTAATGTGTGTAAAACATTAATCTTAAAGTGCTCTCCTGAAAAGTTTCATAATACTGACTTGGCCCCTTTTCCCCTCTGGCCCTTCAATTATAAAAAATATACTAAATACTGATATATTAAAAATACATAATAAACAATAACATTAACAACTAATTGTATATTGGGTTGAAGGACAAAGAACCTTCTTGTGAGTATAAAATTACTAAATAAGATCATTCGAATCAGATCCAACAAATATTGATCTATAAACAATATAGCCTAGAACAAGAATAATGGAAAAATAACAGTTTAATTTCTACTGGTTAACATTTGTATTACAAAATTAAAAGAAGACAAAATTAAAATTCTCCCCAATAGAGTGCATTGATCAGGTTCAATGGTTCGTTTTCAATGACATCTAAAATTTGCCAGTGTTAGAAGTGAAAGAGAAATAAACACTCAGTTTTAGTATTAAAATGAGAAATAAAGAGAAATGAAAAAAGTGGGAGAAAGAAGCACTGAGCTCGTTACTGAAAGTCATGACTTGATCATGACAGTAATACGGTTCTGTGATTAACCACACAATAATTTACTTTGGATCAAACCTTTTCTTAATCTGTATTCAATAAATTTAACAAAGTTTCTTAAAAATAATTAATTTTATAATTTCAAATGTAACAATTATAATTTTGTATATTGGCAACAGTGAACATGGTAACAGTGTTTCAAACACTTGAATTAAACAAATAAATATTTTGTAACACCAATAAGAACACATATAGGTAATTTACCTTGTAGCTATGAATTAGTTTTACTATAATTAAATGATACGTAACTAAGTGAATACGTAAGGCCTTACTTGATGATGCATTTCGAAACAATCGTTCCTTTTACGAAGTACAGCATCTCCTTAAGAGGAACGATTGTTTTGAAACGCACCAGCAAGTAAGCCCTTACGTATTCACTTGGCTAAGTATCATTTAATTATAATTTAATCAGTAAATTATAGATAATTACAACAAGCAAAATTAGTTTTAGTCAAATAATTAATTTCTTAAAGACATAGTTGTATAAAATTTAACAAGAAATTAGTTACAGTAGTATGAAAATATTTACTATAATCAGTATCAATTTCGGAAACAAAGGGTAGTGTCTAAGCAAACATAACACAACAAACCCTACACTAGTGAAATATTGAGTTAAACCTCTTAGTGAATAGGTTATGTTTAAAATTCGATTTATGCTGTCCCAATTTTCTAATGCATACCATCTAATAATTAGGCATAATTTTGTTTCAATTATAAAACACAGTTCTTTATTTCCAATTTTTTCCTCAACTTTATCAAAACAATACAAAAAACTAAGTTATTAGGTGCCAGATGATGCCCAATCTGCTAGGATTTCCGTGCAACTATTCGCAATCTGGTAAGAATATAAGGTAAAATTATTAAATTGGAAAAAAGTTTTGATTTGGGAACGCAAATGTGTTTTATCAAGTCAAAGCATGTCCTCTGGTAGCTGATAAAAGTGGTGTTAGCTCGATGAAGCTGTTGCCAAGAGAAAGAGCTTAGGGAATTCCTAAAGTCAACCTTTCCTGGTGGCAAAAGAAAGTTCACATGAAATTTAATAAATGAAACTATAGGAACACAAAAAAACTATAGTTATAACTATCTTATCTTAACGGATTTTGTTACGAAGCTGCCGTTAACATATGAATGAATTTTGTCTTGTACATGTTAATAGTCTTGGTTTTCTCCAAGTTGTTAATTTTATACCCTTTTTGCAGAGATCAAAGGCCTTGCTTATGTAAATCAAAATATCTTCGCAACCACTACAGCAACCATTTTAAATAAAACTATAGACTACTCGGGCGATGGAAAGTAACATTCTAAGAAGAATAACTGCTAATGAAGTGAAAACTTCTCTCGATGTATCTGACATTTTAGGATGGGAAAACCCATCTAATCACCGTTATAGAAACAGGTGCACAGAAGTTTAACACATTACACTGCAGATATTCTTAAAGCCCAACAAGGCATCTATAAGGGAATTAGTTAACTCTAGCAGTTCGTTATATGTGGTAAGCCTCCACAAGACAAACTGTGTTTGTATTTACGGGTTATTTAGAGGATAGGTTGCAATAATTTAAAAATAGTACTTCCATAATGTAGCATATATTTAATTTGTATCAGATAAAACTAAGCGTTATGACTTACACAACAGCTGTAATATTACTTGTAACCCTGAGCGATGGAAGAAATCTGAAAAGGAGATATGAAGGTAGTGTTACAGTGACGAAAAGGCAGAAACGAGAATTATTTGTAAAATACATCATTCACAATCAGCCAAGTTAAAATTGAAATTATTAATATACTCATCTTTATTTATGTTAGGAAAATTTCTATATGTTTGAGTACAGTTCTCTGCCATTCCTAACTTTTCAAGATTCTCATCTGTTGACGTGTTTCGGAGTAACTCCATTTTCAAAACTTAATCCTACTCTCTTAGGTACTCTGAAAATGGAGTTACTCCGAAATGTGTCAACAGATGAGATAATTGAAACGTTAGGAATGGTAGAAAACTGTACTCAAACATATATAAGTTAAAATGATTTCGCTTTCTAGAAAAGTAAAGACTATTGTAGTTAAAGAAAATGAACACTGGATGAGGTGAACAGTGGAAACATTCTGACAGATCGTTATGGAAAAGTGGGAGGAAATGGACCTTTACAATGACCTCCATGAAGACGACACGGTGACTTTGCAATGTATTTTGTCAGAACAGGTCTTGAGCTCCTGGATAAAGTAAGCACTCTGTACAAATACACACTTGTGTGATTAAAGTAACTTTAAGAGAGACGTATCTCAGAAATGTGTATAGGAAAATGTAATGATAAACGTTCACAACAACTTGAAAGCTACACAAAGGAGATATATCACAAATAACAGATATCTTGAAGGCTTGGAAGGTTTTACCAAGGTCTCCACATATTTTCTGCCGTCTGAATTCGATGTAGATAGTTTCGCAATCTCAGGAGGCGAGAGATCATATCTTAAATGTAGATATGACTTTCAACAAAATCAGTCTTCAAGGCTTTATGAGTGTCTGGTTTGGTATCCAGCTGGTCATTCTCAGGATATGGCCTCTTGCTGGGTAACAAAAGAGGAACAGGAACTTTCTTTAGGGAAAAGTTGACAGGGTGTTTCATGTTGGCCGGATGTTGGAAACGGACATCAGGAGTATTATTTGAAGTCTTTGAAGTGGTTACAACTGTACCAGATGTATTGACCGTCAACGGTGAGAGCAGTTTTTTTAGAACAGTATTTGATGTAAAGGCAGAGAAAGAAGGCCTGTTTCTAACTGGCTTGCTTTGGTATGGTTCTGTGGATATCTGTAGTGAATTTTCCATTGGTTTTACTCGAAAAGCTAAACTGTCGTACATTTATTTTGTCTTCTCGAGTTCAGACGTTGATGAAACTTCATGGACGTTACTGCGGCTAGGGTAGGGTCCACCTTAATTAGTTTATATTTATCAATCCTAATTAGTTTATATTAAATTTTATGTTTATGGTGTTTATAATGCGTGGGTAAAACTGGTGGTGGGTGTAAATGTGTTATTGTTTTGAGTTGAGAGTTTTGTTTGTGTCTGATGCTCTGTTGCTGTCTGTGTGTATATTCTTTGGTGTATTGAACAATTTCTTCGAGTACTAATAGCAATGTATCAACGATTATGTTCAACTATTGTTTGTATAGGTCATTAAGTAAAACCCATGTTAGCTTTATATGTAATTATTTGAGCATTTTAGGATATCAAATAGTCTAAACAACTAAACAAATAAAACACAACAAAAAATGTAATAAAAATAATAAAAAAATATAGTATTCGGGAATATATCAAACAAAAATAGTAGAAGATACTTATTTTAAAAAACATTTATCGAAATAAATATACAATTTGTTGAAAGATTAATACGTCGTTTTAATCCTAATATCCGGTTTAAATAGCTTCAGTTTTCAGCCGAACAAATGCATTAAACTTTATGTATATTTTTAGAAAAACAGGCCTGTAATATTTAAACAAATTGGTAAATAATACAAAATTCCTTATTGTAAATATATTACATAATATTTTCTTGTAAAGATATTAACTATGACATTTGCCTAGGTGTGTGGCCGCCTAGTAACATGCTTTGAGGTTACATTATTGTTTCCATGGAAACATTCATTGTTCCTGGACTCTAGGTTTGTTGCTGGAAAAGAGATAATATTATCTGGGCGTATAGCTAAATTATTTTATACTTACTAATAGCATAAACATGGAATAAATGGATTTTATTTTTGCCAGAGTTTGTGTACCAGCACTCTTGGATTATTTTAGCTTAGCTTGATTAATCTTATTATTTTCATTCTCACCAATATCTTTGCTGCTTCTATTTCATTAAAAGCTTTTACAAAGCAGAACCTATGCAACCAAACACCCAATTATTTGTACACTACAGTAAACATAAGCAAGTTATCAACTCACCTTAGCGCAGTCACGATGCTAGGGGCTCTTGACCCTCAAGGGTCTTCAAGGAGCTTTCCCAAGTCATCCTCTGCTTGACTCACCATTCACCATCAGTCTATAACTTTGTATTACACTATGTGAAGTTACCTTTGCAGTTTAGTATCTTAAAGTACGTTAAAGATAAATGTTTTCCCTTTTTTAAAAGATTTTATCTATAATTTTGGTAGTAAATGTTTTACTTTAGATTTTTATTATTACACATTTCCCCGATAAAAGGCCTCTAATTGTTCAAAAGCAAGACATCAATATTGAATTCCAATCCTAATTATTACACTCAAATAAATATGGCATAAACTCCAAACATGAACATTTCCAATAAAAACCCACTGTAGTTTTTTCTCTGTTTTATATCTAATCACATAGTTTTAGGATTGTGCTTTTTTTCCTAATTGTTACACTTATTTAAACAGGATTTTTAGGAAATGTCCTAAACTAGTGTTAAATAGTTCTTTTCACACAAAATGGTCCCGCAAAACCAAATGTATTTAGTAACACAAACAATATTATTTCTTTTTCAGTTTTTCCAAAAACTTACTCCAATAATAGCCAAATATTACCTAATTACTACACACACATTTACCAAATAAAAGTAACCAAATTAACAACAAATGTAACAATTTTACATTGTGCAAATGTTTGCTATAATATGAGGCTTTTTTGGTCTCTGTGTGCCTGTGTGTGTGTGCATGTGTGTGTGGGGGGTATGTTTGTGTGTGAGAGGGAGAGAGAAAGAGAGTGAGAAAGTAGAGGAATGGAGGGCGAGAATTCACATCAGTGCTATATATCCCCCCCACCAATACAAACACAAATAAACCTATATCCCAAGACAGTGCGATCCATAATTTCTCACGCTGATTTAAGAACGACTCACGCTTTTACCAGTTATTTCATTTTTAATGAATATTTTTTATAAAATATCATTAAATTCGCTCAACTCCTTCAACACGAAATGTAGGATAATTAATCACAACTGAGTAAAACTGCTCCGAAAATGTTGGAATTTATTACTTAAAATATAGAAATAATTTAACCTGTGTGTCGTGGTTGGTGTCGTATCTACTCAGTGAGACTGAAGTAGATAGCTAAGCTAAAGTTATGGATTAGGATAGAAAGCATCTAAGGAGGGTCTGGGAGGCAGAGGAGCAATAAAACCTCACTAATTCAGACTTTATTTACTCAGATCTACCATAATGTGAGCGGGGCTGCAAGAGTGGCCAAATTGTACTATTTCAGACTTTCTGAAATTCATATGTGTTACCGATGCATTTTTCTTTAGTAATATTCTAATGAAAGGATATGAGTCATTGGAAATTTACTTCTCTCACTCGTTTAAACAGTTTATTCCCTGGTGTTTCATCTGCTTTGACTCTAATTTGTTAGTACCAAGGATTACTGTGTTCAGAATTGTTTGCTGTGGACTGAGTTATTTACTACAGAACAGAATATTAAAGTATATATAGTCAAAGGTGATTTCGTTCACAGTGCTTTGTGTGAAGGAATCAGTAAATCAACCTACTAAGGTATGAAGAAAACCATATACTTTTCATTGAATAGTGAAGTTGACAACTCTGAAATTAAACTCTTGAATTTTGAAGTTCATTACGTTTGGTGAAACTTAATTAATCACTTTAACATTAATTTATGACCATCTGAACTTTAAAGTTTGTGAATTTATATAAACACACTGAGACAGAGCGTTTTCGATCGTTGTATGGCGATCTTCATCAGTGTATTCTGTTTGGAGATGTTAGGTTAAGTGGTGATGGTTGTAAAGGCAGTTTTTCGATAGTATCAAAGAGTATTGTGATTTGTATTGGGTTTGTTCATTTAATATGTTTGTACTTTGTGTGTTTTTAAATTTCATATTGTTTTAGTGTGTTGATTTTTTTCGTGCGGTTCTTTTTTGTTAGTGTGTAAGATTTCTAGGTTATGGTAAATGTCTGTGTATTTGTGTCCTGTTTCTTTTATGTGATTGAAAAATGCTGACTGAATCCTACTGTTCTGTTTATTTTCCTCGACTCTTTGAACTTGCAACCTGTTTTCCCAATGTAGAATTTGTTGCAGTTTAATTTGTATACGCCTGGTGCTTGTAGTCTATCTTTGTTGCTGGTGTCGTGTTGTATTTTGTATTGTAAATTGTTATTATATGTGTTGTTTTGTGTGCTATTTTGCATCCTGTTTTTTTGAAATTTCTGGGCTATTTTATTTGATTTTTTTTTGTATGGTATTGTGATGTGTCTAGTTCTTTGTCTAGGCACCAATAAATATTTAGCGTACACAAATGGATACAGCATCACAATAATAGACAAACTATGGCACAATATACAAATAAAAAACAAAAAAAAAACACTAAAATAACACTACAGAGAGAGAACAGCTGTAGTGAACTGCTAGTGTTCTCAAACATGAAGTAGGCCTATAGTTACAATCTGCTGCTGAACTATTTTATACTTTGTTTCAAAATAAAAAATTTAAGGTGAGTAGAGAATCATTGTTTGGGTTCAGAAATCAACAAGGTGTAGCAAAGTAGAGAAGTTCTAAACTTGAATTGTAAACCTTAAAAGTGTTCAGATGTATCAAGAAGATCAGGAAAAGATTCTTTGGGATATGAACTGGAACTGTGGCAATTCTATAAAGAGAAAACAGTATCATTATGGGAGACAATGAAACACAACCTAAATACAGAAAAGGCTAATGATTAAAATTCATAAAAAAAGACAATACGCCTACATATCACTCCAACCAAATTAAAGAAATGGTGCAAAAATATTGTAGAAAGTGATGAAAACCCTGATGCAAGAATAAGAAATATTTAAAAGATGATAAATGGGTGTTCACAAAATTGGATATATTATGCAATCCGAAGATGAAATAACTCAAAGTATAGGTGGACATCAAACTGGTGACATTGTCTATGGAATAAATAGTAAACAATAAAACACAAAAACATTAAAATGTTGAAGTAACTGAAGGAAAGAAAACCTCAGATGTTTTGTTAAGCTTGTAGATATGACCAGTGCTATTAGAAATTATTTTTTTGTTTCAAGTGAAATGAAACTGGACACTGTGATTAATAAACAAATAATACATTTGTTAATAAAAATATAAACCTGTCACACAAAGTTACAGACTATAAAAAAACAAATACTATGCTGTATTCCTTGGAAATACTGCATACTAATATTCTGTTTTCATTCAAGATAGTCAAATAAACATATTACAAACAGGTACGGAACTAATTTGCTTTTTATTTCACATTGTACACATCTTAAAGTACAATAATTTGCAATATATGGGTACATCAGATAATTTATATACTGTATATGTCCTCTAACTCAAACTTATATTATTTCTTGGATTCGGTTTGTATTAGCAAATTTTTACTGTAAGAAGTATTACACCTACATTATTTAAAATAATCTTTTCTGTATTGGAATTAAAATAAATTACTACTACTATCAGTATAACTTGGCAAAAAACCACTACTTAATGATATTTTTCAGCAGACGCATTTCACACTAGGTCAGTGCATTTTTCAATGCTGAGAGTCGCTGATAAGACGTATTTATTTAAACTGTTTTATAATTTCTAGATGTTAGAATAATTTATTTTGAGGCTTGCATGTATGAGGACGAAATAATTTTTTCTAAAGGGTTTAGGAATTCGACAGTTATTGTTGGTGCTACAAACCAATCAAAAGGCAGCAATTGCCTCACATTGCTACTATTTCTGGGATCAGTTGGTGCTACGGACCAATCAGAAGGCAATATTTGCCTTACATAGCTACGCCTTCTGGGATCGGTTATTGTGCTCCTTATATGGAACTACGTGTTCAGTATGTTCTACAAAATTGATGAAATCACTGCGGCAAAGGACTTTTAATCGTCTTTTAACATATAACATTGTACTATGCTTTCATATAAAGTTTTGATAACTTCTTGTTTATACATTTGAAAGTTTTTATATTAAGAAAAAAGACAATTGATGAGTCGATTAGCTATGTCCCGACAGTTATTTTAATTATAACCGTCAGGCTAGTGAACGTTTTTTTATGAACATGATCAATTTGAAACATTTTTATGGAGTTAAAGTCAAAGTTTGCAATGAATACAGCTCCCATAACTACTGACCTAATTAAATTGAAGTATGTCCTAATATAGCCAAGTGCCACATAGTATATGTCTCAGTATTTTAGTGCACTATTTTTTAGTGTAATTTATTTAATAATTTGGCTACAGTTAATAATATTATTTCGTCTGCAAGAAGATATATATTGCTTTATCAAATAAATGTATTTTAAGTAGATATTTCGTTATTCTTAATCCATTATATTCAAAAGTATATATAATTATTAGAGTACTATTTACTGGCCGTGTGCGTTATTTCCACAGCCTTCTCTCCCACAACTAACTAATCTCAATTATTGGCTCTTAATTTCTTACTAAAGAAAAATGGCGTACCTTTGGAAGTGTTTGTAGATGTTGGAATTTGTTTCCACAAATATTAGGCGTTCGTATCTTTAAAGAGTTGTCGTGAATTTGCAAGTATTTTGGGAGTAGCCCTTCTCAATATATGGACCAAATTTGAATTCTTTAAGCGTATAAACTTTGTAATAGTCGAAACCAAGCGGTGTTAACTAGGTCTATTACAAAGTATAATTTCTTTATTTGTTTCAATGCAAGAACGTTTGAATTCGTCTTTGTCAGCCAGTTTACTGCACGACAATATAAAAGTAAGTCGAATAAAGTAATATTTGTAAGTAATTTCAATGCATACGGAATGTATGCAATAATTTCCTTTCTACTGGTTTTACATACACTATGCCCAGAATGTATGGGCCATAGTAAGTTATTATAATCCTGTTTGTTAAAAATCAAAACTATTCTAAGAAAGTGTTTCTTAGCTGTAGTTAATGCAGTACTCTTATTTATTATCTCAATATTAGCCTGATAAGAGGTATTGTCCTGATAAATGAAATATTTCTTGAGGATGAAATTTTGGTAAAAATTTACAATCGCAGACACCTACGATATTTTGGAAAATTGTTCAAAACCACGAAAAAAACGATATTCAAAAGTTATTTTTTATTATTTTTTTGAGGAAAATTACTTTTTATTTTAAAGTAGGGTAAAAAATTCTCAGCGGAGGCATAAGTTGTGAATGGGCGCGTAGTGATCAAACAGTTTTGTGCCAATTCTACATTCACACCTTCTTTGTGGCTCCAAGAAAAAACATTTTTATGTTTTGAAATATTATTTCTTGTGGATATCATCTTTTTTGGTGGTTTTGAACAATTTTCCAAAATATCGTAGATGTCTAAACTACCAAAAAGTTGTGTTTGAACTGGCCACGCAGTAACTACAACGCACTGCACTATGTCAAAGTCAGTTTATTTTAATACTAAACTTAAAATCTAAATATTTAACTTTTGGTTATAGCCTATAACTTAACCTATAAAGTATCCAGTCAGGATAGATTTGGTTGTAATTATCTGCATTGGCAATAAGTCTAAATATTTATCAAAATTACAACCAAATCTATCCTGACTGGATACTTCATAGGTATACTTTAATATAGGTAGATAGTAATGTTGAATAAAATTACAACCAAATCTATCCTGACTGGATACTTCATAGGTATACTTTAATATAGGTAGATAGTAATGTTGAATAAAAGTATAACCAAATCTATCCTGACTGGATACTTCATAGGTATACTTTAATATAGGTAGATAGTAATGTTGAATAAAATTACAACCAAATCTATCCTGACTGGATACTTCATAGGTATACTTTAATATAGGTAGATAGTAATGTTGAATAAAATGTACAACCAAATCTATCCTGACTGGATACTTCATAGGTATACTTTAATATAGGTAGATAGTAATGTTGAATAAAATTACAACCAAATCTATCCTGACTGGATACTTCATAGGTATACTTTAATATAGGTAGATAGTAATGTTGAATAAAAGTATAACCAAATCTATCCTGACTGGATACTTCGTAGGTATATTTTAATATAGGTAGATAATCATGTTGAATAAAAGTAAAACCAAATATCCATCCTGACTGGATACTTTGCAGGTATATTTTACTATAGGTTTATTGTAATGTTGTATAAAATTACAACCAAATCTAGATGTAGTGCAGTGTGCTGTAGCTACTGCACGCCCGGTTTACGTTACAGGCCTACATGCCATTACAGCCTATCATTTAAAATGTGTAAAAAATAACTTTCCGTATTTTCCGCTGAGAAAAAGTTGATATTTGTGTTCTACACATTAAAGCGAGTCATTTAAAAACAAACAAAAAAAATTTTAAAACCAACATCATTAAGGCTATATTTTTACCAAGTTAGGTTATATATATATTTATTTATTTATTTAAATGTGTTTGTAGTAAAAAAAAACTTAAGATTCGTGTTCAGCAAGGTCAAATTGAACACACACAAAAAATGTTGCCGATCGTAGTAGTAGGCGCTGATCTAAATAATTACCAAAATATAGGTAGATTGTAATGTTGAATATAATTATAGCCAACTCTATCCTTACTGGATACTTCATAGGTATATTTTAATGTAGGTATATAGTAATATTGTATAAAATTATAACTAAAAGTTAAATATTTAGATTTTAACTTGAGTAATAAAATAAATTCACTTCGGCACAGTGCACTTGTTGACTGATACATGGTATTACAGACTAACATTAAAAATGTGCAAAAAAATAAACTTTTTTTTGTATTTTCCGCAGATAAAAGTTATTATTTGTGTTTACACATTGAACAAGTAATTAAATTTTTTTTTTTAACAGTGTCAATAAGACTCGTTTATGTTATACATGCTTCCTTCGATGCTAAATCTGTGGATTATACCTTTTCACTCCTTCCAAGCATGCTGTACAATGTTTGCATCAGCTCCTGCGCTCGAGTCAAAAGTTATAAAGATAAACTGTATTATAGTAGAAGTCAGTACTTAGGTTTTACAATTTGAAAGTAGTCTAATACAAATTAAAGTATACTAGTTAATTCCATCTTCACCTGAGATACTAGTTTTTTAATTAAAAACACTTGTGAAAATGTTACACTTGTCTGTAGCAGCACTTTCTTTTATAAAATTTGAGGATGGCTGTTTCGGGACATGTGTCTGTTCAGCGTTACCATCTAAGTTGACAATTTTGGTCGGTTTTGTTGGTAATAATATTAATTGCAATAAGCGATATTAAATAGACAAAATTGTGTACAGTAAAGAAATCAATTTACTTTTCATAAGATTATAAAGTTTAATTGAAAACAATGTTCATTATAGTAGTTAAAAGTACATGAATATATCGTATTTGACTGACTAATTTTCATTCTGCTATTGCTCGTTAAGTTGAATTGTTTTTGGGCCGAAGTTGAAAAAGAAAGTTGTGTAAATGTTCAATGCAACTTTTTCTGGTTTGTGTGTTGTGACTGTGGAATAGTATCTGTAATTGTTTGTTTGTCCTTTTGCAACTTTATCAAAAAAAGATGTGTTGGTGTTTATAAATTCTATAAAATTTGCATATGTGTTGTTGATGGCGGTTTGGTAAACATGAATTTGATTCAAAATTTGTAATTTTTTAGGTATCACTAGCACGTTTCATTAATTTTCAAGGTATTTCTATAGTTTCTACCTCAAGAAAGTATAAGCAAAACATTAAAATTTGATTTTTGTGGGTCACGTGCTTTTTTCTAAAATTTGAAATTTTTTAGGAAAGTAGAAGTTTTTATTTTTCTTTTGTGATAACTTTCTGTATCGCCTAGTATAACTTTAATGCAAAGTTCTATTATGTTGCTAATGGAAAGAAATGCCTAATTTTTCTGTCAGTATCAATTAAATGCAAATAGGAAATAATTATTACAGTTTTTAGTAAGGATTTTTTGTTCAATGAATATTGTATTTTGTAGAGTGCAGCCGTTGCCGCGAATTGGAAACATTGCTATGCAAGTTCAATGCATAGGCTAGGGCTACAGACAAACAGAGCCCACTGACTCAGTCCAACACTTGAAAAGTAAATAAGAAATGGTAAGTTATATTTTCTGAACAAAAATTGTTCTTTTTTTTACAGGTTCTTGATTATTGCCGATTTTTTATGTATTTTATTAAACTTAAATTATGAATTTTTAGTGTTTGATGTTTTAACACAGTAAATAAGAAACTTTCAATTTTAAAATCTTGTCTATGATTATATTAATTTTTTGTGTTGCTAGCGATAACTGTTGTACTGAGGATATGGTAACAGAATTAAATAAAAATGATTATTTTATCAATAAACTCACCATTTTAAAAATCCCTTGAGTATAAGTTCAACATATATATCATAATTTTTGTTTTAAATAAATTTCTTATATGAATGTCTTGAATGTTTCAATAACTGCATATTAACTCACAAAACAATATTCTTTATTACCATACACATTTCAATGACTTACCATCATCGTCACTGACACTACTCAAAATTTACAACTGCAACTTAAAGCCAATAATAAAATTGACATAGTGTTAATGCAAGAGGTTAGGTGCCTAGGGACGTGTATAGGACTAAATGTTTTGTAGTTTAAATATTGTATTTCCATGTTGAAAATTTAATATTGTGGTTTTCATAAATTAAATTGTGGGTTTTATTCTCCATGACGATTGGCAAATGTTAAAGTTTAATGAATGTTAAAACTTGTATACAATTGGTATTTTATATTAAAACATTTATTAATACATGGCATAATTTTACTTTTTTTTAATAATAAAATTCTATATACATAAAAGCAGCCTGTTTTTTCAGTTTCAGAATCTTTAAAGGTTCATGAAACACACTGACAAGATGTAAAGACTACAAAGAGACTGTTAACACTCTTAGCTTTATAGAGTGTGAAAACACTTCCTAGGGAAATGCTGTAGAAGCTGTTTGTTGTAAGTAGACAAATGCATTAATATTTTATTAGTTAATGTTAAATTACTTATTACTGGATTTGGTACTTCTAAATTAGTTTTGGGAAAGCTTAGAATTTTTGCATTAAATTGTCAATAGAATTTTTTCATTAATTATCGACATAACCTTGGTAATAGATTATATGTTGTAAAACTATATTATATTTTGTTGTCGGTAATTGTGAGAATTTCGGACCACTTGAGATTAAAATAGAAAATTCTTCAAAAACACGCCCTAGGACGATATGCACAAGAATTTTTTTTCCAATTTACTTAGAAAATTATTTTTTATCAATATAGAATTGGGTAAAAAATTCAGTGCCTATTAGTAAGTTTTGTGCAACGTCCGCGGAGTGATATAGTGACGTCGCGCTATCTCTATTCTTACCTTATGTATGTAAATATTTAAGAAACAACGTTTTAGCTGAAATTTTATTGTTTTTTGCATATGAATTTAAATATACTTATAAAGTCTCCAGTTAGGATAGATTTGGTAGTAATTTTATACGTTATTATGTACTTATATTAAAATATACCTATAAAGTGTCCAGTCAAGATAGATTTGGTAGTAATTTTATACATTACCACCAATGGCAATGGTAATACAGTCGGCGCCCTTTATTGTGATCATATTTGTCAGAAGTATATTTGATAACAATAACCGAACGCTTGTAGTCACGATGTAGTCTACAGCCGTACTGTATTGAACTCACTGTATTATGGCCACAACTGTTTGTTCTGAACGATATGTAAGCCTATCATTACGTTAAATAATTCTAATTCTGTAACACTATAATTAAACTGTACTTACCAAATTTTGATGCTATTCCGGACAGTTTTATGTACAGTAGTAGAATTTCTGTAACTTAGTTTTCTACTTGTTAAAATTAGTGGGCATATTTCATGTCAGTTTATTTTAATCCACTGTAGATTTTTTTAAAACACTGAATCTAGCATAATTGAAAAAAAATATATAGAACTACGTAAAACATTTTAACACATAAAACTTCATTATAAAACACTTCAAATTTACATTTACTTTTTCTCGAAGAATTCCTCTATATGTGACTGTCTGTAGTCTTCTTGTAAAATATTGTTTATAAATTGTTCATATTCATAATGTTTGTTGAAATTTTCTGGTTTTTGTTGAACAAGCTGCCTTAGAATCTCAAGAGCTTGGTGAACTTCCTGCTTAGATCTTTGCGGTACACATTTATCATTTTCGTCATCATCGGTGCCTTCTTCTTCTTCAGTAACTTTTGATGTTGAAGCAACTACCTTACAAATATCGTCTTGAGTCATTTCCGTTGCTGTTTCAATACTATCGTCAACTTCCACTCAGTATATTCTTTTAAGGACAAATCGAAAGGCTTCAAGTTCTCTTCAGAGTCTTCCTCAGATGTAGCTTGCTCTTGATTTTCTTCAACAAAAAACCCACCTTTTCTAAAGCAATTTTTCACAGTTTTTTCAGAAACTTCATTCCAAGATTTTGCTATCAGATGAATAGCATCGAGTAAAGAAGTTTTTTTAGCCAATTCATTTGAGGTAAGGGTATGAAATTGATCCATATTTTCTATAATTCTAACACTCATCTCTCGTCGATAAAAGCTTTTGAGATTTTTAATTGTGCCTCGGTCACATGGCTGAATAATTGATGTAGTATTGGCCGGAAGGTAAATCACTTTGATGTGTTTTAGCGTAGTGCTTATGTCATTATGTGCAGTGCAGTTGTCTAGTAGAAGGGCAATGTTGCGTTTGAGGCTGGTATTCCATTTAGTCAGCCATTCAATAAAAATCTTTGATGTCATCCAAGCATTGGAGTTTGAATGATATTCAACCGGTAGGTTTTTTTGATACCTTGAAAACACCGTCGATTTTTAGATTTACCGATAATTAAGAGTTTTTCTTTATGACCAACCATGTTAACACAACACAAAACAGTTATTCTTTGTTTACATATTTTACAGCCGTTAGCACTTTCATTTTTAAATAAGTAAGTATGGTCGGGTAAAGCACGATAATGAAGTCCTGTTTCATCTGCATTGTATATGCAGCTAGGAGAATACTCGGCCAAAATCTTTGGCCATTCGTATTGTAACCCGTCATCAGCTCCAATAAAATCAGCATTTTTTTTTTCACCACACGTTTTCTTGTTAACAATGTTTTCCTTTTTCTTCCATCGATTGAACCATCCATATGTGGCTTTAAAATCATGTTTTCCTATTTTTTTGGCAAGATCCTCAGCTTTTAGACGCATTAGTGGGCCGTCAACTCGAGCATCTTTTTCGCGAACATTTTTAAACCACAATTTCAAAGCTGATTCCACTTGCGGATCCTTCCCAGAACGATGTCTTTTATTGTCAACATTTGCATTACACTTTGATAATGACATGATTTTTTTCTTTGTTGTTCAATGTTTTACATAAGAGAGGTTGAGAAACGCCAAGTTGAGAAGCAGCGTTTCTTTGAATCATTTTTGGTAATTTACTGTACCTATCTAGAATATTAAGTTTTTGTTTAAGACATAAATCGCGTCGTTTCTTTTGAGATTTGGACATCTTGCTATACTGTCCTTTGAAACTTCAAGTGACACTGAACTCTACAAAACAAACAAAAAAGATCTTTAAAAATTAAATTATGTAAAATCACACTAAAATACTGTAATAAACGTTCATAAAAATTCACTGTTAAAAAATACAGTAGGACTGTACTGTAAATGGTTCAGTAGTAACATCAACTAATGTTAACAAACAACTAAAGTCGACTCAGCGAGAGTGTTTGCGTAAACAAAGAGTAGGGGAGACATTCTGAGAACTGTGCTAAGTGCTGAAACCGTTATAAAGTATTTCTGTCATTCTAAAAGTAAACATTCTATGAATTGGGCGTAATTGTGTGTTGCACGTGCTGTTTACACTACTTTGTAGACATTTTTACTTGGTCTATGTTAGTATACGTTGACGCATATGATTTTGCATGGCAAATTAAATGATAATAATAAGCGAACAGATGATTACAATAAGCGACCTAATTACAATGTATTAATATACGTCCGTGTTTGTTTTTCAATGAAACGATAACAATAACCAAATGATAACATTAAGCGTGATCACAATAAGCGGCGCCGACTGTATAAATAATGTTGGTTAAATGTATAAAATTACAACCAAATCTATCCTGACTGGATACTTAATTGGTATATTTCAATATAGACACATAAAATAAACATTCCTTGCAAATAACAAAAATAATTGTTGATAATATAGCTTCAGGACATGTTTTTGATTAATATTATATGCATTTTATTGGGGGTGGGCAATCTGAGTATTTACCTAAGTTTAGATCCCTAAAACATCAACTTTAGTTGTTATCACTCCATGGATGATGTACAACTTATTACTCTGCACTGAATTTTGTACCCAACTTTAATTTGATAAAATTAACTTTTTGTGTTAAATAAAAAAAAAATCTTGTACATATCCTCATATAGGACATGTTATTGAACAATTTTCTATTTTGATCTCAGGTGGTCCCAATACTCACAGTTATTTTATTGTCTAATGTTAGTTATGTTTTCAATACTGAGAATTCCTTTTAATTATACCATTGGTTTATGTAACTAGGTGTTCGAACCAAAATTTAAAAATACTAGCAAAAGCATGTTGTGAACACAAATTTACACTGGTTAATTGATTTAAAAAGCTGCTTCATTGTTAATTTTTTTGGGACCAATTTATTCTGTTGAGATAAATTTAGAAGTCAACTAAGAAAACTGAACCTTAAAAATGTTTCAATAACCTTCAGAGAAAGTGGGATCAAGGTCACCCTTGTCACTCAAAAGTGATAACTAATAAATATTCTACCCTTTCATTAATGTTACGTAGATTGATCTAGTCATGCTTGTTGGCTAGTTCATTTGTAAATTTAGTTAGATTTACAAGTGCAATATTGTCAATATAGAGAATGCTGTATTTTAGAAATACAATAACTACTTTAGCTTGTAACTTTGCGAGAGCATATTTCAGGACTGTTTACCCAACACGTAGCTTGCAATTAACACTGTTGTGTTCAGAGCGTACTCCTGAATAACTATTTGTGAAATTACTAAAATCGAGGTTATCCAAAAGGTAAAGTAAAGTATACAATTTTTAAGGTACATGAAAAAAGTGATTGATTTGCAATTCAAGTATATATTATTTAGTTTTCTAAATTTTATTTCCACTTTAATGGTTGTTTTGAAGGAATGTATATTCTAAAATCTTGACACAGTGTCGTAGTTATACCCTCTTTTATAACAGGCAGTTATTTGTTGTATATAAGTTTATTTATTAAAAATTGAATTAAAAGCTTTCTTTGAGGTTTCTTAGGTATGTAAGATTAGGAGAGTTTACTTGAAATGTTTAATTAGTTTAAGACTATCACAAATGTTAGAAATACTATTTAACACTATTCCTTCATAAAACACATTCTTATTTAACTTTTGCTTTGACCAGGTGAGGTTCGATCAGGTAGAATATTTTTTAAAGAGTTTGTTTTATTTATCACTGCTAGGTAGGATGGTATGCTGTCCCTCCCAAACAGTAATTTTTAGAAATGCCCTTTCTAAATGGATTCAGCAATAGCCCTCTACATGAATAAGTTGAAATTTATTGAATTTAAATATGATCAACATAAAAAGATTTACCTAGAGGTTAGGATTGTGTGTCACGAATGAAACAACTTCTCACAGATATTACTTTAAATCCTGTATACCTTAACTGGCATATGTGTGTTGAAAAATAACCTTTTTTGACAGGAAAGCCGGTTTCTCATAAGTAACTCGTTATAACAAAGATACAACGTAAATAAAGGCTTATTACTTGATAACAACAAAGTATTGTGATTAAAACTTGGTTCATTAAATGTAGTAATAAACTAGAATAAGGATGTAGGGAATAGATTGCGGTACAACCTTACGACTACGAATTTAGCCAATGGTACTCAGATAACTTATTTATTGAAGTCACTTCACTTATATCTAGAATTATAAATACATGAAGACATTCTATATATTTAGCAATTATGTGCTTTCACTAGTTGTAAGCTGTCAATGCAGTATATCTCGATTTTTGAATTATCCCTCATTGTAGTATTACTTTCAAAATATACTGGGATTCAGTTGTCCAGTGTCAACTAATTCATTACTAATTAGTGATCTGACTATACTATTTACCCTTTAGGGAGGGGGGGGCAAAATCAAAAACTACTTGAAATTGAATCTGTTTTCATTTATATATTTGGATGTCATGTAATTGATACAGGACAAAATAAAACTTTACTTCACAGATAACTTACACAATCGGTGTAGTTAACAACGTAGCTATATGATAAAAATTAACAAAAATTTCTGTATTGAAATTAAGTTACAGATATGTATGTGGGGTCGGGTCAATTTATGAAAACAGGCTGAATGATTATCAAGGTTATTCTCCTTCTAAAATGTCTTCTCTCTCATACACACACATTATATGTATATACAGTAGAGCTTCGAAAATCCGAGTCCTGGTTTACTTAGCTTCCATTGAATTAGAAAGGAAAGTTTCTTCTGCCTTTTTTTGTTAGAAAGGAAATGAGTTATGTGTCCAAGAAATGTTTATATCAATATGGTATTTTTCTTCCTCCCCATTCTGGTGTATCATTCAGTTCATTAGTGTTTTACAGATTGGTGAATTACAAAACTTCATCAGTTGTGTTTGATTGTCCTTATCAGTTATGTAAAGATGTTGGCAGGAGGTCAATGTATCAGAAATATCTTTCTTTATTTTTGCAGAAAGTTTCGACAGTTGACAAAATTCCTTTGGAAAGCACAAATGTCTATTCTTGTGTGTAACATATCAGAAAATAAATTGTCTTGAAGCAAACAAACCGATCAAACAATGATGACACTCATGATTAGCTGGACTGGTCTTTATTAATAAATCTGGATCTGACTGCCACCACATTAATTAGGTTTATTAGAAGTCCTATTTTTTCTAATGCACAGGAACTTATTTTTGTGTGATCCTAGGAGGTCTGTGTCCCATTCATCTCGAACTATCGAGACTACTGTGTCTATGTATATATAAATTTTTTCATTTAATAAATGTTTTAATTCCTGTTTTTAGGTAACTTTCCTAATCATCGAACCCACTGCCGTCTATAAAACCACCAGCATCAATGACCAACTTCATCAACACATATCATCACTATCAGCACCATCAACACCTACATCTCCATCATCAAATTGCACACTGCGTCTGTCATATTAATCAGGTAATTTTTTTTCAGTTTCTATTTTTTAAAATTATATGTATATAATTTTATACATATATTTATATATTAGTTTAATTTATAATATGATCAATAAAGTGTAGAATATTATAAACAGGCTGAATGTGTATTGCCTCTACTTTTCCTAGAATCGTCATTACGTTCTTAAGAAGCAAATTTTGAAGAGTATCTATTTATGAGTTTAATTATTAATATTCTGGTTCCGTTGATGTCGTTGAATATATTTTAAATCATGTTACAAATGTTGGCCATTGAGAGATTGAAAATGTTGCATTTCATACTATTTTATAGATCTAATTCAAATATAATTATCAAAATATATAAGTTGTTCAGTAGAGTTGAAAGAATCTAGGTTACCTGTTTAGCTCTATCCAGAAACCCTAATAAAGAGTATTGTAATATATTGTTCTGTATTAAACAGTTGTTTCCATTCTTTGAATTTTTATTGTCAGATCACTAGACTGTTCCTTACCCTTTTTCCAAATCCTGAATATTTTTGTTACTGTATTAAATGAACCTATTATTATGAACTTCTCTTAGTTATGATGTCTGTTTTCCAACACCCTTGTCATATACCATTGGTTCATTTCTTTTATCTTAATGCTGCACTGAACTAAATTAGTTATAATTTTTGGTTCCTCCTCACATTGAATCCACATCTTCCAGTAATCAGACACCAAAATCCCATCTCATTTTTTTCTTTTATATTAATGCTGCACTGAATTAACTTCCAGTTATTATTTTTGTTCCTCGTCACCTTGAATCCACATCATCCAGTAATCAGTTACCAAAATCCCATCTTTTATCTAGTTTGAACTTTGTGTTCACCTGAAGTAAATTTGTTTTTCAGGTTGTCAGCATTGCTGTACAGGTACTTCGCTGCTATAATTTTTCAACATTGTGGAAAACTTTGAGTGGCGGCAGTGTAAAATAAAGTTTTATTGTTTTATACAAATAAAACTTTTGTTTCAGATATAAGAAAAGACATTTATATCAAATGATTCGCCTTTCCATCCTTGTGGAATCCCTTTCTATCTTGTTTTCATTTTCATCATCTGATTGTCTATATCAGAAGTTATTTATTCTTAGTTTTTTTATATTCAACTTTTAATGATGTTATTGTCCATGTCTCAATTATTTTTAAATATTAAATTTTTCTCATGTTCATTTGATAAAGCTGTAAGATTATACAACTAAAAGTAATTTGTTGTTGAAATATTTTGACAAATCATTTCAAATAGTGGGATTAATACCTATTTAAAATAGCTCAAATTTGTTGTGAGCTTTAAAACATTTTTAAGGCAAAATTAATTCTTCTGCAAAGTTATTTTTTTATTATAGTGTAATGTAAATCGAATACTGATTGTGTAGTTTTATTTGTTTTTTTACAATAAAGATAATGGCATTTTTATGCTAAAACAAGCATAATTGTAGGCCACAGCTAATTTAGTTACAATTTGTGCACTTGTCACTGGTGTAACTGGTGGTTATTTATGTTTTAGTGGTTTATTAATTAAATTACAAGGGACAATTTGCATTCATAGGCCTATATAAAGTTCAAGTAACAGAGAACAGCAAAGAGAAATCCAGGGATTAAATATGTCTGTCTAGATAAAAAAAAAAAACTGGGCTCACATAGTAAAATTTCTCAATTATATTTACCTTAATGTAATAAATATGAACTTATCCAGTTTTGCTTTAATAATACACTGTGTTATAAACAAATTACAAAAGTATAATTTTGTACAGTTTTTTTGTTGTAAATCCTGAGAGTTTTCTATAATTACACTTTTGGTATTAACTTGGCAAAAAAACATAAATCACTACTAACTGATATTTTCAGCTGACATTTTTTGCACTAGGTCAGCTTGAGATCCATGGGTAGGCCTTTGTTTTGTGTGTAGTATTTGTTGTATGTGAATTAATTCTGAGAATTGATCGTTTCTGTTTGTGGTATTATATATCTTTGGTTATGTGTTTTCTATTAACATTTGTTTGAGTATGTTTATTGTTTCTTTAATTGGTATGTTTGTGTATAGGATGGTGATGTTGAATCTTGCTAGTGAAGAGTTATGTGCTTTGTGTTTTTTATTTTTTTTTTGTAAGATCTATGTTGTTTTTTAGGCTAGTGTGGTTATGAAATGTGATATTTTTTCTTATTATTTTGCGATTTTGTGTGAAGATGCTGATGTGTTATTTATTAGTGGTACACACATAAAATGTACCAATATGCCCACTAAACATGGGATTCCCCATCTCAAGCAATAATCATACAAATCTAGAACAAAAATATATTATAAACATCAACAAATACACTCGCAATAATAATATATAGTACAGATACATAGATGACATCCTAATCCTATATAAAAGCAACATAAGACAGATAAACACCTACCACATTTACATAAACAAATTACACAATAACATAAACCCCACACTAGAAACAGAACAAAATCAACTTCTTAGGTCTAACGAAAACAAACACATTCCAAATATACAGGAAACAGATCACCACTGACAGTTATACATAACACTTCAATCACCATACAACACAAACATGCTGCCTTTCACTCCAAGATACACTGACTAATCAACATACCCATGAACAATGAAGGCAAAATAAACAAACTAAACGTAATAAAATACATGGCATATTAAAGGGGATACAAACGCACCTTGTTGGACAACATAATTGCGCAAAAAAAACCCACACATAACACAACACAAAAATACATATCACAAAAAATAATCTCGTTCGGCAAACTTGAATACAAAGTAGCATTTAAAACATCCAACAAAATTAAAAAATACCTACATAGTTCAAAAACACACCAGAATAAACAGGGCAGGAGTATACATGATTACATGCTACAACTGCCCCAGCTTTTACATAGAACAAACAGAGAAAACATTTATCACAAGATACAACAAACGCTTAAAAAGACAACCCAAATCAAATTTCGCCATACACATACAAAACAACTACACTCGGACAACAATCTAAAAGTCCTACACTACATCACAAAAAGCAACAAAATTGGCATAACAAAACCATGAGCTATACAAAAAACATTAATACTATCCACAACACATTCTAAATGATAAGATACACTCAGAATCAAATATTGTATTTGAAGACATAATTAACAACTACCCTTTGAACAGTAACACACCTGAGTAAGTCTTGTCTGTGAATCGCATCATTTAATAAGGCGCTGACCTAGTGATAAATGCATCTGCTGAAAATATCAGAAAGAAGTGGTTTTTTTTGCCAAGTTAGTACGTAAAGTATAAGTTTTCTTTTAACTACAAAAAATCCCAATTCCTACTTGGGTTTTCACTAATACATCTCTCATAGCCCTAAAAGACAATAGTGTGTCATGTATATAACTCTGCCCTTGTGCTGCCATGGTTGTCCCTTACATCTCTACTCACATGCTTGGGGGTTTATTTCTAAGGCTTTCCAAAATATTATAGCTGATAATAGTGAAACTGGGTGATTATATTAAAACTATATAGAATATAAAAATGAATATTTATAGTTCGTGTGTATAAAAGTAAATAATAAAAAGTCTTGGTTACAATTTATATCTAGAAATACATTCAGGCACACAATGTAATCAGTATTGATTTTAATCCTTTAAGAAAGTTTTCTCTCACTAAAGAGTACTTTGAAGTGAGGTTTTTGAACTCCTATTAGTTTACACTCTCCTTATACATATCTTGTTCAAATCTTCAATCATTAATAAAATACCTTTTATTCATCCTCTGAAATTAAATAAAAGGCTTACTCGTTGGAATTTTAAAAAAGCGAACTGGGATATGTTCAAGGAGCTAACTGACGCACTTCTGAAGGACAGCATAGTTGATACCAATCCCGACAAATCCACTCATCGTTTTGTAGAAGGGATTCTGACTGCCGCCAAGGCGAGTATTCCGAGAGGGCAAGCCAAAAAGTACAAACCCTTCTGGACCGGGTCCCTCACCGATTTAAAAGCAAATAGAAACATTGCTAGGCGAAAGGCGGAAACCACCAATAGTATGATTGACTGCGTTGACTTGAGAAAACGTCAAGCCACTCTCAAACAAGGCATAGTACAAGCCAAAAGAACAGCTTACAGAACCTTCATATCTAAGCTAGATTTCCGTAAAGAAGGTAGCAAGGCACACAGATTCATCTCGAGCCTCAATAACGAGAAATCAAGCCATCAATGGGAACCGATTAATGACAACGCCACAGGTGGTAGAAAGCTCACAGAACCAGACCAAATAGCCAACGCTCTATGCAAACACTATGCTGCTGTCAGCAGGCTGCATGTTACATCAGAAGAGAGGAAGAGTATCATGGTAGAAACAGCTGCAGAAAACGACCACCCTCCATTTGACAACCCCTTTACACTTCAGGACCTTGAGGTAGCTTTAGCTTGCTTGAAGAATGGCAAATCTGCGGGACCTGATGGTATATTCCCAGATTTTGTTCGCCACCTAGGAGAAACCGCAAAACAAACCTTCCTCAAACTCATTAATCTCACATGGAAGACCAGAGTCCCCCATCAATGGAGGAATGCCGAGATAATATCACTGTTAAAAAAGGGGAAAGCTGCGAACCTGCTGTCTAGTTATCGGCCCATCTCTCTCACCAGCGTATGTTGCAAGGTGGCAGAAAAAATGATCGAACGCAGACTGCGCGAGTTTCTGGAAACCATCGGAGCAATAAGCGACAACCAAGCTGGCTTCCGCAAATACAGATCCACTACAGACCAAATCGTCAAGTTTACACAAGCGGTCAAGGATGGGTTTAACCATAAACAATCAACCCTCGCTGTTTTCGTTGATTTCAAAGCAGCATATGACAAAATCTGGCGGCATTTGCTCCTACATAAGCTGAAACGCAGGGGAGTGACCGGTAATATGCTCAGGTGGATCAAAAGCTTCTTATCTCACCGCTTTATCAGGTGCAAGTTTCAAAACAATACATCTTCTTACCGCCAACTACGACAGGGTCTTCCCCAGGGAGCGGTGCTTAGCTGTTTATTATTCAATGTCATGATAGACGACCTTCAGCAGGCTATTGAATCAATTTTGGGAATGCAGTGTCTCTTTTTTGCTGACGATGTGGTTTTATGGGCAACAGGCAGCGGCATACAACGCCTCCAAGAAGCAACTAACTCCGCACTTATCAGCCTAGAAAAATGGTCAAATCGAAACAAAATGGAGGTTAGTGTGGAGAAAACCACTGCCCAACTATTTACACTCTCAACTAAACCAGGCAAATTTCAGGTCCAATACAGGGGCACAAACCTCCAGCAAACAACTCAATCGAGGTATCTCGGCATTATACTAGATACCAGGCTTTCCTTCAACAGCCATGTAAGGTCTACGGCTGAAACCCATCTCTCTCACCAGCGTATGTTGCAAGGTGGCAGAAAAAATGATCGAACGCAGACTGCGCGAGTTTCTGGAAACCATCGGAGCAATAAGCGACAACCAAGCTGGCTTCCGCAAATACAGATCCACTACAGACCAAATCGTCAAGTTTACACAAGCGGTCAAGGATGGGTTTAACCATAAACAATCAACCCTCGCTGTTTTCGTTGATTTCAAAGCAGCATATGACAAAATCTGGCGGCATTTGCTCCTACATAAGCTGAAACGCAGGGGAGTGACCGGTAATATGCTCAGGTGGATCAAAAGCTTCTTATCTCACCGCTTTATCAGGTGCAAGTTTCAAAACAATACATCTTCTTACCGCCAACTACGACAGGGTCTTCCCCAGGGAGCGGTGCTTAGCTGTTTATTATTCAATGTCATGATAGACGACCTTCAGCAGGCTATTGAATCAATTTTGGGAATGCAGTGTCTCTTTTTTGCTGACGATGTGGTTTTATGGGCAACAGGCAGCGGCATACAACGCCTCCAAGAAGCAACTAACTTCGCACTTATCAGCCTAGAAAAATGGTCAAATCGAAACAAAATGGAGGTTAGTGTGGAGAAAACCACTGCCCAACTATTTACACTCTCAACTAAACCAGGCAAATTTCAGGTCCAATACAGGGGCACAAACCTCCAGCAAACAACTCAATCGAGGTATCTCGGCATTATACTAGATACCAGGCTTTCCTTCAACAGCCATGTAAGGTCTACGGCTGAAAAAGCACAAAAGCGCAACAATCTACTGAAGCGATTGACGTCAACCAAGTGGGGAGCAACACAGGATGTCCTAAGCACGGCCTACAAAACATATGTCCGTCCAGTGATGGAGTATGGGAGCGAAGTTGTGTCTCTCTCCTCTAACAGTACTCTATCTAAATATGACGTGGTCCAAAACAATGCCCTAAGGACGATCACTGGAGGTGCCAAATCCACCCCCATAGTGGCGATGCAGTTACAAGCAGATATAGAACCCCTGGAATCCAGAAGGGAGAAAAGCACTTTAAAATTTTGGGAAAGAGCTAGGCGAATAGACTCCAGTCACTGGAGTAGGTACAGACCAGCAACTCAGAGGTTGAAAACACAAATCACCCCCCTAGTGCACGCCGAAGCACTAAGAGAGAAGTATAACATCTCCACCCCGAGCCCAGCACCACTGCAAAGTTTCACTGAGGTAGTCGACGCTCTGCCAAAAGTAAACCTTCAGCTGCTGAACCCTTTAAGCAGTAAAAAGGAGACCAACCCAACAGAACTAAGGAAAAACGCTCTCGAAACCATTCATAATCTTTACCCGAGTAACGAGTGGCTTCATGTCTATACAGACGGTTCTTACATACCTGAAACTAATTCTGCTGGGGCAGGATCCTACTGCGGGTTTTTCCAGCAATCTTCAGCTGTTGGCAGGAACTCTAGTAACTTCGAGGGAGAAATATGTGCTGTCACTGAGGCGGCCAATAATATTGAGGCGCTAAACTTACAACCAAGCAGTATTGTGTTTCTTATAGACTCACAGGCTGCAATCTCTGCCCTAAGCAACAACAAACCCACTGAAAGCCTGAATGCCTCGAACTGCCGCAAGAAATTAGCCAACCTTATTAGCAGGGGCTGGGATGTCAGCCTACAGTGGGTCCCCAGCCACGTGGGCCTTCCAGGAAACGAGAAGGCGGACGAAATGGCCAAAAAAGGAGCAGAGAAGGAGCAACCTGAAACTCTGCAAACCCTTGAAGCAGCAAAATCCCAAATTGACTCTACCATATCCAGGCTCACTAAGAACCTACTAAGAAACGCATCCACGGGCAAAATATGGGCAAACTTAGCGATCCCAGGCCACATACCTGGTCATCTGGAGAGAAGTGAAGCTGTTGCAAGGTTCCGCCTGGAAACCGGTCACGACTATCTGCAGGCTCACCTACACCGGCTTGGCATAGCCGAATCGGACGTGTGTCCACTCTGTTCCACAGAAATTATGGTGGCAAGTCACCTGCTCACCTGCCCAAAACTCAACCATGCTCTTTACGACATCACTGCTCGGTACTGGGAGGCTCGGCGTCAAATGGCCCAACTGCCACAGACGGGCGTTGGATAATGAATGAATGCATCCTCTGAAATTCAGACGATGGTAGTAAACCTGGTAGTGGATGGCATTTGTTAATAAAGTTTTTTTTAAAATTAATTTTGCTTTCTATTTTACCACTTAAAATTGCGATTCAGTCATTTATATTATTTGTATTTATTTAATAAAATGAAATTTTTCTTTGATGACCTGAGTAGAAATTGAGTTTAAATTTTTTTATTTGCTTAAGAATACTTTTGTTTGCTACAACCCATTATGTAGGTCCAATGTATGTTACTCACTGAAATGTAGATCTATAGCTTGTACATTCAGCATTTGATTAGAGTTCAAACTTGTATCCCCAAATACCTTTGAAGTTTAGCACACCATTATTAAGCAGTGTCGCACCACACAGGTACTAAGGTATTAAGCACACCACATAGGTACCTGCACAAGGCACTATGTGTAAACACAAACTCTTACTAAATTTATTCATTTGTTTAAGCTTAGTCTTTTATTCTCTTTGAAGTCTTATAATAATAATAAAATAAATCTGATTTCTATGTAGCGATAAATTGACAGAGCTCTGAAAAATGTAATAATTTTTGTACAAGCAAAAATCAAATAATTATAGTTAAATATTTGTGTTGGCATCTTAGCTATTTACTTCACATTCTATTCTCAAAACTAAAACTATTACAAATTATATAGGTTATATATATATATATATATATATATATATATATATATATATATATATACAGTACAGTCTCACTAATCCGGACTTGATGGGACCGGACCCGGTCCGGATCAACGAAAGTCCGGATTAGACGGAAAAAGCCAAACAAATGCATACAATAAGTGTTTTAGGTGGGAAAACATATTGAAATTGTAGTTTTAGTGAAATTGAGGCCTAAATATAGCTTACAGTACAGTATTTCATAGCTTATGTAGCAAAAAATCCTATAATTATAACAGAAAAGTCATGACATAAATAAATATCTAAGCACCTTTCTTGTTGAATAAAAGTATTCACATAAAGTTATTTACACTATACTGTATAAACGCACAAAAAACTCAAACAAAAATGAAACTGAAACAAAAACAAACTTTAAAAAACTTAGTGAAAAAAGTCCGTAATGTTCTTTTGTTTTAACGATGAATGACGTCGTTTCACAGTACGATCTCGTAGGCGTTTCAAGGTCAGTAGCTCCGCAGTTGACGTATCACTTTGTTTCTCAAAGTAAGTCATCAACCCCTCCAGCATTGCAGCCGCCTCATCATGAGTTAGGCTGACAGGTTCGTCTGTGTAGTCTTCCTCTTCCGAGCTGTCATTTTCTGCGTTTGCAGTGCACACCGCGACGATTTCGTCCTCGTTGAGCACTTGATGACCAATGTCATTATCACTGATAATCCACTCGGAAATATCAGTGTCTTTCAACTCGGCACAACCCTCCAATTGTTGAAAAATCTGAACAAATTCATTGTCGTCATTAGTAGGTTGACTGTCAGATTTTCCACTTTCCTGTGGCATTTCAGGCCACAATTTTTTCCAGCTTTTTTGTAGTGTAGACGGTTGAATTTCCTCCCACGATTCTGCAGCCATATAAATGACATCCTTTATAGTCACTTTTTTAAGATTTTCAATAAATTTTGTAGCTGGATCTGCTTCTTGTTGTTCCAAAAGCGATAAAATTAACTTTTTCCTATATCGCCGTTTTATCGCTTCGATCACGCCCTGATCCATCGGCTGAATGAGAGCCGTTACGTTAGGAGGAAGAAATTTAACAAAAATGTCACCATGACGCAATTCTTCTTCATTTGGGTGGCATGGGGCATTATCAATTAGTAAAACCGCTTTTCGAGGGAGTTTTTTCTCTTTTAAAAACTTTTCTGTTGTTGGAACAAAGTTTTCAAAAAACCAGTCCTTAAAAATTTGACTGTTCATCCACGCTGATTTTTGGAACTTGTATTGGGCCGGTAGAACACTTAAATTTACATTTTTAAAAACCCTAGGCTTTGCGGATTTCCCTATCACCAAAAGTGGAAATTTTAGATCGCCAGAAGCATTACTGCAGGGCAGCAAAGTCATACGTTCTTTCTTAACTTTATGGCCTTTTGCTACTGAATCTAATTTGGAAGCTAAAGTTTTTTTTGGGAACATTTTATAATTTAATCCAGTTTCGTCAGCGTTGAACACCTGACAAGGTTGTAAGTTTTCATCTCTGAGAAACTTGCCAAATTTGTCTTTGAATTTTTCACTTGCATCACTGTCACCTGACAAAATTTCACCACTTATTCCGAGTTGACGGATGCCGTGTCGTTCCTTCCACCGTGACAGCCATCCCACACTGGCAGTAAAATTAGGGTCTCCTTTTAACTTTTCATTCAGTTTCAGCGCGATCGTTTGCAAATTTACACCCGATAAAGGAACACCCTGTTCCCGTTGTTGGCAAAACCAAACATACAAAGCATCATCTAGGGTTTCATTTTTTGGTTTTTTTAAAGTGCTTCTGCCGCCTAAACTGTCTTTACTAACCATTTTTGCACAAAAATCTTCAATTTCCTGTCGCTTTTTTTTCCAATCGGAAACAGTTTGTTTTCCCACACCTAACTCTTTTGCAATTTTAATAAGCGATTCACCTCCATCAATACGAAACAAAGCTTGGAGTTTTTGTTCCATTGTCACTGTCACTGACTTACGTTTAGTCGCCATTTTCACTGAACACTGAACGAGACGTAAATAAAAAACACAGATCAATATCGCACTAGAATTAAATGACAACTGAGCAGATATCTTGCGAGAAGCAGGAAAAGTGGCATCTGTCCGACAAAACAACTGACCTGACGCCAGACGGATAGACTGTTTATCCGTTTAGTCAGCGGTCCTTTATCTTTTGTTTATCGCAAGATGTCTCTGATGTCACGTACGTTGTAGTGTTGGGTGATCTAATTTGTATATATTTTTTCAAAGAAGTTTTTTCTACTTTAGTAGGCAAAAGAAACAAACAAGTGGTACACCTATTTCATATTTTAATGAATAAATTATATTATTTGAGTATTAAAGTAGGAAAACCCCTTTGAAAAATAACAAATATAGACGTATAAAAATAAATATTTTTGTGGACAGCAGACTGATTGTGCACTGTAAAATACTATAACTAAACAAAACTTTTGGGCCGTCCGGATTAGCCGGAGGTCCGGATCATCGGAGACCGGATTAGCGAGACTGTACTGTATATATATATATATATATATATATATATATATATATATATATATATATATATATATAAACCAATACACACTTCATAAACAAGGATATTCATGACAAAAATAGCTTTGTCTGTCATAATTTTGTTATTCTTGATATCAGGAGCCTCTTTACTAGCCAACAGTTAAACCAAGACCCTTCCTTTCAACTGTTGACTAGTGAAGAGTTCTTGATTGTGTCAATAATATTTTCCAGTAATCCATTAAAAGCTTTGAGTCATTATTCTTATAAATATTCTCCATTATGAAATGTATGATTAATAAATGATTGTATTAAGAGAAAAATGTTTATATGAAACTCATATAAATAGACAGTATTAGTTTAAAAAAACCTAATCATAATAAAATTACAATATATAAAGTTATTATTGCTAATTGTAAACAATTGTTTCATCTCTAAGTGCAATTAATTTTTACCTTGTGTGATGAGGCACTTTCAGACACTTGACCATTGTAAAATCACTGAATTATTTTTTCTATTAACAATAATAACTTTATAAAGTCAATGCAATAGAAAAATAAAAGACGTTATATATATACAGTAATACCTCGATTTACACTTCCCCCGTCTTACAAGACTCCCAAGTTACACGGTTTTAAATCATGCTGTCAGAGTTACGCAGAAACTGGCCTGTTCTGGATGAAAATGCTTAAGCTTTTACAGTGTATGAAGAGGAAATGATTCCAGGTTTTAAGGCCACCAAGACAGATTGACAGTAAAGGTTGGTGCAAATAGAGCTGGTGACTGTAAGTTTCAATCTCTCATAGTTTATCGCTCAGAAAATTCAAGGGCATTAAACAATATTTGTAAAGCTAGCTTGCCTGTCATTTGGAAATCGAATCAGAAGGTTTAGGTGACATCTTCCCTTTTTGAGGACTGGTTTGGTCATGTTATACCTCAAGGTGGATGTTATTGTTGGTCTAAACAAATTCCTTTTAAAGTAATTTCTATTAATTGACAATGCACCTGGCCATCCTCCTACTTTACCTAATTTCGACACACGTGTGAAAGTGATACTTTTGCCACCAAACACAACTGGTTTGCTTCAACTGATGAATCAGGGAGTCATCAAAACATTTAAAGCTTATTATACAAGAAGATCAATTGCACATCTGCATGCTATGAGACGGAATGAGCTCTCTGTTGAAGATTGTTGGAAACAATTCAACGGTTTAGATGCTTTGAGATTCATTGGGCAATCTTCGAACAAAATTTCCCAAAAAACTTTGAAAGGTGTGTCTATTTTTTTGTGATCCAAACTTAAGCAGAAACAGTATGTATATAATTAGGTTGATTGAAATATTTCAATAGTGTGATAAGTTTTTATATGTGTCTATTTATTTATTTCCAAGAGATTGCAGTTTTGGACTATTGCCATTAGGTAAGTCTGTCAGTCTCCTATCTAGTCCAAATCTCTCTCTCTCTCTCTCTCTCTCTATATATATATATATATATATATATATATATATATATATATATATATATATACACACACAAGTGGGGTGCAAAAACAGAATTATTTTTTAAAAGCCATGTTCAATTTTTTGCATAACTATCTCCTTTGTAGTATTCTCCATTACACTTGATACATTTTTCTCATCAATGTTTCCACTGTTCGAAACATTTTTTGTACTCTTGTTCAGGAATGGCTGATATCTGTATCCTCGTTTTCCTTGAAATCAACATTGGTGAATCTGACTTCTCTCATACATCTTTTTATTCATAGAAATAAAATTAAAGGATACAAAACCAGGTCAGGTAACTGAAATACATGTGATAACAAAACCATGCCATTTTTTGCCAAAATGGCTGTATGTACGTGTATTGTCATAGTCCGTAGAAAATCTAAATGCTTGTCTATCACAAATCGGGGGTTTTTTAACAACATTGTGTAACTTCTTAAAACTTGCAAATGAAAAGCTCGACCAACGCTCTGGCCTGGTGCAACAAACCGAATGAACATCAAAAAGCCTCGATATTTGATTTGACAATATCTTTTTGGACAAGGTGACTATGACATCTTATCACCATGTCTCATCTTTAGTAATGACCTTCGACAGGAAATCTGAATCAGTCTGAAGCTGTTCTTTCAAGGCAAGGAATATTTTAACTTTATATTTTTTTTTATTGTGTCAAAACTTAAGGTACAGAGTTGGCAGTTACTCTTTTTGTTCCCAGATCTTTAGTTAAAATTTGCTAAACCAAGGTTTAAGATAACCCACTTATCTCCGAAATTTGGTGTGTCGATGCCCTGAGAGCAAATGTTTAAAAATTATCTGAACATTCTCCTCTGTTTGGGCTATGAGGTTAGTCATTAATTGACTTGTCACCATTAAGAAATCAAACAAACCACTTGTATACTTTTGTTTCCGCATCACCTCTATAGGCTGTTGTCAACATTTAAACAGTTTCAGCACCATTTTCACCTAACAGACAGCAAGATATCCCAGCCAAATGTTCACTCAAATTGGTCATAGAAAACGAAAAGAGTTTGAAACAGAATTAGCAAAAACTAACTCTTTAAACTGTTTTAAGCATATGCAGCATAAAAAAGACTCAAATTGAGACTAAATCTGTGTTTTTATGCCATAGTAAAGTAGGCTGTTTATTATTTTCGACAATTTTAATATTTTCCCATAATTATCAATTCTCAAGTAGCTTCAATGCTTATTTAGTTATACCTAAAGGTACCAACTCAAAAACTGTGTATTTTACCGCAAAGCGAAATGTTACATTTTTTTTTAATGCTACTTAAAGCCTCTTAAAACAGGATACATCAGACACAAATAAAAGTAATAAAAGCATGTATTTTATTCAACGGTGGATGGTGCGTTTTGAATAAATATAAGCTATTACAGTCCGTTCACTAAAGGAAATACTAACTCACAGAATTCAATTTACAAGTAGGCTAAATATTATTTTCTATTGTCGTTCTTATTTACCCTATGCCTAAATTCCAGTTAAATATATATTATTTTTCATGTCATTTTTAATCTTTGTATAAATTTTCATTTTTTCATAGTAAGGGGGTTCCGGCCCTCTTGTCCCCTCCCTTGGGTGTGCCACTGATATATATACATATTTTAGTCCCGATTTTAATTTCGTTTCCTAATAACTTGATGTTTACTTTTTTATGGTTTTCACTTTCTACAGTTTTAAAATTTATTTTGGCGAATTTTAATGTTAATATCTTCTAAAAATAATTTACAGTTTATAAACTTTGGAACCCTCTGTCTTTTGATATATTTGAAAGGCACCACATCTGTTGAATTTAGCCAATTTTAGGAACCGAAATCCCTAAAAAAGGCTTGGGAATTGCACCATTACATTTTTCCAGCCACGTATTTCCTGTACTTAGCACAGAATGTTGGAATTTAACACTTTTATATCATTAAAAGCGGAGTGGTTTGAATCTCCGTCCAGCGTTTACAACTTTTCAAGACCCACTGCACCTTCTCCCATTTCTTCTTCTATCTCCCCATACTCCCTATACTCACCTGTTGTCTCTGGTCCAATCAACATACTGTAAAAAGTGACGTAATATGGTTCGATTCCTCCCCTTAAAATCGCATGATCCTCAACGTCACAGTTTCCGGTGGTTGGTAGCTTCTTCATTTTAGTACAAAATTTTATATTTGGTCATAACTTTTGAGATTTTGGATTTAGGCAATTTCCTTATTCTTGAGGTTCTTCATAATCTTTCTTTCTGCACACTTTCAAATGTCAATGAACTTTCTACGTGAATTTTGACTAATCTTGTTTTCCTTTTGTTTCTTTCTCCTTCAAATCAATAATAAAAACTTCCCCCTTTAAAACAAGCTCCAATTACGATGTGTCGAGGTGTCGTTTTCTCTGGGTGCCTGGTCACTGCGGAATATTTGGAAACACTAAAGCAGATGAAGGTGCAAAATTAGTTAGAAGTATGGTGCCATTGACACAACGTGTGATGGCATCAGATTTTGTATGGAATGTTAAAACTATACTATTCTCTGTTTGGAATGAAGAATGGCAATATGTAAATAGAAACAAGCTGAGGGACATCAAAAATACCGTCCGACCATGCAGGACATCTGTTCGTTCGAATCGTAGGGAGGAAGTGGTGGTCACTTCTTTGTTAACGCATGGATGGTTGATGCGACATGAAGATCCACCACTATGTCCGTTTTGTAGAAGTAATATTACAATCAAGCACTTCCTGCTTGATTGTGATGAGTTAAGCGATTTGTATATACGTTACGATCTTTGAGGTAGTTTAAAGGTGGTTCTAAGCGACGATGTCACGGCTATCAACCATGTCATCGCTTTCTTACGCCGCCTCAATTTATTTAATAATATTTAAATTTTGTATAATTTAGTTTCTTTAGTTTTAGTTACAATTAGTCTTAAACATTTATTTTATTTTATTTTGTTTAGTTTGGTTAGTTTTATTTATGTAACATTTATTTTAAAATAAAACTTTAGTTAGGCAATAATAACCTTGAAAGGTTTTTCGCCTGGAAAAAAATATATAAATTTTCTTTGAAATAGCTGCTTATGGCACTGTATTTGTATTTATATTTTCTTATGAAAAATATAAATTTAAATTTTTTGTATTTAAAATTCCTATTGTAATGCTTAAATTCTCAATTTAAGTCCATTACAACACACCAAAAAAGCTAGAAAATTTACTACCAGCATAAGCTGAAGTTTCTCTAAAAGAACTCCCAAGAGGTAGCCTACAATATATTTCCTGATTAAATAGTGAAAAAAATGACAGAAAGTAAGAGCATAGTAGAAAATCCAATATACTTTTACCAAATTTGGTAACTCAAATATTTTAGTTTTTTAAATTTTTTTAAATTCCAACATTTATGGAAAATAATCAATGTTTAAATACTCTTGAAACACTTTTATGATTAGCTAAACCTGTTCTACTCACTATACTGAGTATAAGTTGGTTTGCACCAAAAATTATTCCTAACGCAACCAGAATATAGCTCCAACTGATAGATTTCTATTTTAATAAAAATATTAGGCTCTAGTATTTCCCAATGTTCTTTAAACCACTGCTGTGCATTTGCACTAAAACAAAATCTATACACCAGAACATTTTCTAATCTGAGCATGGTTAGTTTCACCATCTAAAGCCATAGTCTGTTGCTTCCTTACTTATAAACGAATAATTTACAAACTGGACTGACCTTCATAAATTAGTTAGTTTATTTTGTAAATTTTTGTATTCTAGATTTTAATTTTGTAATAGGACTCTTTTATGGTAACTTGTAATATTAGTTGTTTTTGCCAATGTTTTTATTATAACGGATTTTCTTGTTAAGAAAAAACTTAAGGAGAAAAGATATATAAAAAAGTGTAAAATAAGTAACACTCATATGTAATATAGGTTTTTCACTTATATGAGAAACATCTCTCAAAACAACTACCTTCATTTCGACAAAGTCCTATTGAGAATGGAAAAAATATAGATTTTTTGTATAATATAGGTGTTATATTCATGATTGAATCGAATACTTTTTATTGTGTTACCATGAGCAACAGAAACTGTATTTCATAGGGCAGTTCATACTTATCAAAACAACAAGAAACTTTACAGTATATAATAATTCTGTAAAAATTGCAATTGTATCAGAAAGGGTCAAGAAGTTCCTGGATTGTTCAAAATAAAATTTAATATAATTCAGAATATTCTACATTATTTACCTTCAAAGTATTGTTCTGCATTTACACACTTATTTCATCATTTCTATAGCTGTCAAAAAACAGAGTATTTTTGATAGTTTCCAAAATGCTATCCAAAAAGATGGATTTTAAAAGAAAGATATTTTTAGGAAGCTCCTTAAATTGGTTTATTACATTTTCTATCTTTCTGCATTAGAAAAACACATCTTCAATTTAATTTTTGTCATGAAACCCATAGAAATTGGTTAATCCTAAGTTGGGAGAGTAAGAGAGTTGTTCGGGAGAACATTATTGCCTAGCAAGGTGATGTTTCACTGTCAGAGGCCGATGGGCACTGTCGTGCCACAAAAACTAATTATTTCCTATCTTATTTCCATCTGATTAAATTTCTTACAGTCAGATATGTAAAGAGTTCCACATACATTTTTTTAATTGACAGTTTGGCCTTCAGGAATATAAGTTGATGAATCGTAGCACCTAAATAATGTCAATGCTTAGTATTGGCATTTATTTCTTTGGAATGTGTCTCTTAATTACAGAGCCTAGGATTTGCAGAGAGGATTAGTCCTCTATAGTAACACTGAAGGTCTGGACAAATATTACACTGTATATAGAATACCATTTAGAAAAGGGACTACTTTATTCTTTTTTGTTCTAAAAATTCTGCTTATATTCTCTCAAGAAGCCTCATTATAAATGGTAACACTGGAGCTCACAAATTTAGAATTGAAAACATTACATTTATTGCCATGTCAGAGTATTATGCTCCCAAAATATTCTTCTGCTCTTTCTTTATAGAGGTTTAGATCTTTCTTCATGTCTTCCAACTTCACACAGCTACTTATGCAACTTATTCTTGTCAAATGCATTTAGTTTTTACTCACAATGAATCTTTCATAGAGTTTTTCATGTTTTTGCAAGTATTTCATGATTTTGTAAATATCAGCCAATAAAATATAACTCTGACAACATTATGACAGAGACTTTTTCCATTTTTGCCTTCGTTAATTACATTTGCAGGTTAGCCTTTATTTTCGTCAACGAATTCTTAAAAACATTTTCTACCAGAGCTTCTGGAACCAGCACAACTCCTGTTCCTTTATCCAATTATATTCTGAGAATAGTTAATACAGGCTAATTTTTTAAAGTCTTCAATTTCATAAATGATATACAATGTGAGGAGCACAGTAGTAAAACAAAATAGAATAAAAATATTGGAATCTTAGGTAACTTGTGTTATCAGTTATTTTTGTGGTATTGGAGTTGTTTCCAATATTGTTATTGTTTGTAAATGATGAATGAAATTGTTGACTGAGGTAGAAAAAAACCCTCTTAGTCCAGCTAGTTACTACTATTTGTATCACTTGGCAAAACTACACTACTTACTGATGTTTTTCAGCAGGCATGTTTTGCACTAGATCAGTGCATTGTTCAATGCTGTGAGTCATGGGCGAGACTCAAACACAAAAACTCCCAGCTAGTTAATTTTCATGATGTGTTCAAAAATTTTAGTGTACTACTCCAATCAATAACGTTTTTCTTTTAATGTCCTTTCCAGGATAAAAAACTTAAAATCACTAATTAAATAATAATAATGATAAAAACTTTAGAACTTCTCAAGTCAAAATTTTTAAGGGAAAGGAATTGTGGATAGGAGTTGAGCAGCAGTAGCTTAAACTGCATTTTATCTGACTTTATTCATAAAATGAACTAAACGTTATTTGATAGTAGTAATTAATTGCACTTTAACTGTTTGTTATTTTATCTTTTTTTAGAATATTGAGGTCACTAGTTTTCAAATTAAAAATGGTTTCTTTTCAGACCAAAATTTTATAATTTTTCTGCAATTTAAAAATTAAGTGTTAAGGAAAAGGCTATTTCATTAAACAGTTTATTCCAATATCACCATAGTAACAATATTATGTCAAAAATAGTGTATTATTTAATCAGTTATTTTAACATTTGTTGATTACATCTTCACGTGAGCTACTAGTAATCACTAAACACTTTTAAATGTTATAAACTTGCCTATAGTAGCACTTACTTTGTTTATTGAGGACAGCCTTTTCGGGAACCCACCCTAACCTAGGTAAACCTTGAGATTAGTTACGGTCTGAGTTGACAAAGGGACACATTTCCCGAAACGGCCATCCTCAACAAGCAAAGTAAGTGCTACTATAGGCAAGTTTAAAAAATTTAAAAAGTGTTTAGCAGTTATTTTAATAACACTATATTATTATTCTAATGTTTTTGAAATAACATATCAGTTTAGTACTAATAGGAAGGTAGGTATCATTATCTACATTATTTTTTTGAAATTGTGGAATGAAACAGTATATTGTGTAATATTTTACTTAAATAAACTTCATAAAGATTTTTATAATTTATTTTTAGATTTAAAAACCATATGTTACTCAGAAATGTTTTCCTTTTGTTTCAGGTTTTTGTAGTCTGAAGCCCAGAGCTTGCAGACAGCAGGTCAGTGTTAGTTTAAGCCGGAGTCCGTTATAAAAATTTTACTCGATACACAAATAATTTCGCGTTTAGCTGTCGCGCTGGAATTTAAATACGTGTTAGCAAGTAGTGCTCATGTCAGCTAACCAGTGTATTCATCATATCTTTGTTTGATTTTCTTTCCTTTTTTAAATGGCTAAAGCCAAAAAGGTTTCATCTTAAATAATTTAAAACCTTCAGAGAGCAGGGTGGTTTTATCTCAGGCCTCATTTGGCCTATATGTACTTTCTCTTTCAGGTACCTTTATGTTTTCAGCTATTTTTTTTAAATTTTCAGGTATTTTTTTTAAATTTCAGACCCGGAGAAGCCCACCCTTCAATAAATATTTAGTTAGTTTTAAGTTACCACTCCTGTCTCTGATTCCCAGTAACGCAAAGATGTGATAGAGTTCCCTGAAATGTAATGGAATAGAATTTCAGATCCGTTCGCCGCTGACACACAGTATCTATAAACGGTATCGGTTCCTTTATCACATTATCCCTCTTTTTTCTGTTTCATTACATTTCTCTAATTTATATAAAATTGATTTGAAATTATTACTCATCTTAATTTTAAACTAAAGTTGAATACTGTCTGATTTTTCATAACCAATTCTAATAACACAAATAAAATAATAAAATTATTTGATTAAAATTTTTAAAATACCACCTTTCAAGAAATTAATTTTTTAATTGTGTTAAAAAAAATTAATGAACAAAACTTTCTAACATATACGATTTCTAAATCAAATGTAAAATCAGTCAAATGTATTATTTCTAATAATTTTTAAGCAAATATTGAAATAATTAACAATTTTAATTCAAAGCTACATAAGTTTATAATTTTAACCAATACATGTTTGTATTCACTGTTAATTTACTTGTCATTATATGATGACTTAAAGTTGTGTGTCTAATGCTAAAAGTAAATTGTGTAATACACTGTGCAATGTTCAGTAGAAATATATAGAAGATAATTGGTTAAAACATTTTGCAATTCTGGGTTATTTTTTTGGGAATACTTTGGGTCCAGACTGAACATGAAGACTAACTGGACAGACTGAGTCATGACTTTAACACTCTGTTAAAAACGTGGTATTTAGGATAAAGAAGGAGAACAATAATAAATCTAGGTATATATATTGCTCTTGTTCTATAGCATGGGAGGGTTTTATGTTTGTAGGATTTTTAGATTTTTTTGTCTGTAGGTTATAATTTCTTGAGATTTTCGCCTTTGGTTAAAAGCAAGCCTGAATATTGCTCTTGTTGTACAGTATAGCAAGGCAGTGTTGGGATGCTTTTATATTTGTCGTGTAGGGTGTCTCAGTTTTTGTCCATTTATAAGTCATCTGTTAGGTTTAGTTTAGTAGGTCAGGGATTGTTTTAACCTACTGTATTCTATATACCTTCTACAACAACAAGTCCTAGTATTTATGTTTTATACTTAAATTGCTTTCAGTATTTGACTCAGATTAGCCATTCTTAAATTAAAAGAAAAAACATTAAAAACACAAATTATTAAATAATTTTAAAAAAAACAACATTTTAAAAAATAATGTATACTTATAAACAACTTATACTAAAAGAGAGACTAAAATAATTAAAATAATTTATTGAGGTAATAGGTAATAATATGAAATAGAAAAACAAAGAAAAATCATGCGAAGAGAACAAATTTACATATTACACATAACAGTAATTTAATTCTTAACTTTAAAAAAATGTTAGCTATAAATGTTTAACTATAAATATTTATTTTGTTTCAATATATAATATTCATTTATATGTTAAAAATATCTTACTAAAACAAAGTTAAATGAAATCAATATATACATTTTTTCCATGATATGGCTTTTTCCAATATTTTTATAGCTTTTTTAAAAACAATTTATTAAAATAAAAATTTATTAAATTTGAATACAAATAAAAAATGAAGAAGAAAATATTTAATTTAATATAAAATAATTAATTTTAAGAATCAAATAAGTAAATAGACTTAAAATTGGAATAATTTTTATTAAAAGTATTACACTTATCTACTTATCAGTAGAGTTAGGTAATGAAAAATACGAAGACAAGGAATCAATTTTTGTAAAAAGATCTAAATTAATGTACAGATGTATGGAAGTCCCTATATGGTCAGCTGGCATGTGTTTAGAATATACTCTAGTTGTAAGTCTTGATCACATTTCATACCCAACAATCTAAATAGATTTTTGTAGAATGGTTTTAGTACTAAGAAAAATAATTTTTCAAGTATAACAGACACAAAAAAACATAATATACTTTGAAAAAATGAAGTTTTAACTTCCCATCTAATAAATTAAACTAAAAGAATTTTAAATGTATCCTACAATAAAAAAATATTTTCAGTTATTGATACTATAGAAATACATATACTATGTAATTAAACATGCATATACTATATATATATATAAACATGTTCTAGTATACACTAGAAAAATATCAAGAACCATTTCAAAAAAAAATTAGTAACTTTTGATATAGATGGTTTGATTTAGATCTTGTCAAACAAACAATATAAAATTTTTTGTTTTATTTTTGTCATATAACACGAACTGCAAGTTCATTGCAGTGTTTGTATTGTACATTCTGAAGCTTTTATTCAATATATGCTTATTGATATCACTTACTAACATTTTTCAGCAGACACTTTTTGTGCTAGATCAGTGCATTGTTCGATGATGTAGGTCACGGACAGTACAATATACCTAGGGTAGCAGTGCTTCGGGCAGTTTAAACCCGCTCCCAAATTAATTTAAAAAAATATTATTGTACTAGGTAGTGTCAGGGAAACAAAGAAGTGGGTTCTGGATCAGCATTCACTCCTATAATGTTAGATTATGTTTGGAAAAGTAATATTATTGTATTAGGTAGTGTCAGGGAAAGGAAGAAGTGGGTTCTGCATCAGGATTCACTCCTATAATGTTAGAATATGTTTGGAAATGTAATATTATTATATTAGGTAGTGTCAGGGAAACAAAGAAGTGGGTTCTGGATCAGGATTCACTCCTATAATGTTGGAGTATGTTTGGAAATGTAATATTATTATATTAGGTAGTGTCAGGGAAACAAAGAAGTGGGTTCTGCATCAGGATTCACTCCTATAATGTTAGAGTATGTTTGGAAATGTAATATTATTGTATTGGGTAGTGTCAGGGAAACAAAGAAGTGGGTTCTGCATCAGGATTCACTCCTATAATGTTAGAGTATGTTTGGAAATGTAATATTATTGTATTGGGTAGTGTCAGGGAAACAAAGAAGTGGGTTCTGCATCAGGATTCACTCCTATAATGTTAGAGTATGTTTGGAAATATAATATTATTGTATTGGGTAGTGTCAGGGAAACAAAGAAGTGGGTTCTGCATCAGGATTCACTCCGATAATGTTAGAGTATGTTTGGAAAAGTAATATTATTGTATTAGGTAGTGTCAGGGAAACAAAGAAGTGGGTTCTGCATCAGGATTCATTCCTATAATGTTAGGGTATGTTTGGAAAAGTAGTATTATTGTATTAGGTAGTGTCAGGGAAACAAAGAAGTAAGTTCTGGATCAGGATTCACTCCTATAATGTTAGAGTATATTTGGAAATGAAATATTATTGTATTAGGTAGTGTCAGGGAAACAAAGAAGTGGGTTCTGCATTAGGATTCACTCCTATAATTTTAGAGTATGTTAGGAAAAGTAATATTATTGTATTAGGTAGTGTCAGGGAATCAAAGAAGTGGGTTCTGCACCAGGATTCACTCCTATAATGTTAGAGTATGTTTGGAAATGTAATATTATTGTATTAGGTAGTGTCAGGGAAACGAAGAAGTGGGTTCTGCATCAGGATTCACTCCTATAATGTTAGAATATGTTTGAAATGTAATATTATTATATTAGGTAGTGTCAGGGAAACAAAGAAGTGGGTTCTGCATCAGGATTCACTCCTATAATGTTAGAGCATGTTTGGAAAAGTAATATTATTGTATTAGGTAGTGTCAGGGAAACAAAGAAGTGGGTTCTGCATCAGGATTCATTCCTATAATGTTAGGGTATGTTTGGAAAAGTAGTATTATTGTATTAGGTAGTGTCAGGGAAACAAAGAAGTGGGTTCTGGATCAGGATTCACTCCTATAATGTTAGAGTATATTTGGAAATGTAATATTATTGTATTAGGTAGTGTCAGGGAAACAAAGAAGTGGGTTCTGCATCAGGATTCACTCCTATAATGTTAGAGTATGTTAGGAAAAGTAATATTATTGTATTAGGTAGTGTCAGGGAAACAAAGAAGTGGGTTCTGCATCAGGATTCACTCCTAAAATGTTAGAGTATGGTTGGAAAAGGAATATTATTGTATTAGGTAGTGTCAGGGAATCAAAGAAGTGGGTTCTGCACCAGGATTCACTCCTATAATGTTAGAATATGTTTGAAATGTAATATTATTATATTAGGTAGTGTCAGGGAAACAAAGAAGTGGGTTCTGCATCAGGATTCACTCCTATAATGTTAGAGTATGTTTGGAAAAGTAATATTATTGTATTAGGTAGTGTCAGGGAAACAAAGAAGTGGGTTCTGCATCAGGATTCACTCCTATAATGTTAGAGTATGTTTGGAAAAGTAGTATTATTGTATTAGGTAGTGTCAGGGAAACAAAGAAGTAAGTTCTGGATCAGGATTCACTCCTATAATGTTAGAGTATATTTGGAAATGAAATATTATTGTATTAGGTAGTGTCAGGGAAACAAAGAAGTGGGTTCTGCATTAGGATTCACTCCTATAATGTTAGAGTATGTTAGGAAAAGTAATATTATTGTATTAGATAGTGTCAGGGAATCAAAGAAGTGGGTTCTGCACCAGGATTCACTCCTATAATGTTAGAGTATGTTTGGAAATGTAATATTATTGTATTAGGTAGTGTCAGGGAAACGAAGAAGTGGGTTCTGCATCAGGATTCACTCCTATAATGTTAGAATATGTTTGAAATGTAATATTATTATATTAGGTAGTGTCAGGGAAACAAAGAAGTGGGTTCTACATCAGGATTCACTCCTATAATGTTAGAGTATGTTTGGAAAAGTAATATTATTGTATTAGGTAGTGTCAGGGAAACAAAGAAGTGGGTTCTGCATCAGGATTCATTCCTATAATGTTAGGGTATGTTTGGAAAAGTAGTATTATTGTATTAGGTAGTGTCAGGGAAACAAAGAAGTGGGTTCTGGATCAGGATTCACTCCTATAATGTTAGAGTATGTTAGGAAAAGTAATATTATTGTATTAGGTAGTGTCAGGGAAACAAAGAAGTGGGTTCTGCATCAGGATTCACTCCTATAATGTTAGAGTATGGTTGGAAAAGGAATATTATTGTATTAGGTAGTGTCAGGGAAACAAAGAAGTGGGTTCTGGATCAGGATTCACTCCTATAATGTTAGATTATGTTTGGAAAAGTAATATTATTGTATTAGGTAGTGTCAGGGATTCAAAGAAGTGGGTTCTGCATCAGGATTCACTCCTATAATGTTAGAGTATGTTTGGAGAAGTAATATTATTGTATTAGGTAGTGTCAGGGAAACAAGGAAGTGGGTTCTGGATCAGGATTCACTCCTATAATGTTAGAGTATGGTTGGAAAAAGAATATTATTGTATTAGGTAGTGTCAGGGAAACAAAGAAGTGGGTTCTGGATCAGGATTCACTCCTATAATGTTAGATTATGTTTGGAAAAGTAATATTATTGTATTAGGTAGTGTCAGGGAAACAAAGAAGTGGGTTCTGCATCAGGATTCACTCCTATAATGTTAGAGTATGTTTGGAAATGTAATATTATTGTATTAGGTAGTGTCAGGGAAACGAAGAAGTGGGTTCTGCATCAGGATTCACTCCTATAATGTTAGAATATGTTTGAAATGTAATATTATTATATTAGGTAGTGTCAGGGAAACAAAGAAGTGGGTTCTGCATCAGGATTCACTCCTATAATGTTAGAGTATGTTTGGAAAAGTAATATTATTGTATTAGGTAGTGTCAGGGAAACAAAGAAGTGGGTTCTGCATCAGGATTCACTCCTATAATGTTAGAGTATGTTTGGAAAAGTAATATTATTGTATTAGGTAGTGTCAGGGAAACAAAGAAGTGAGTTCTGCATCAGGATTCACTCCTATAATGTTAGAGTATGTTTGGAAAAGTAATATTATTGTATTAGGTAGTGTCTGGGAAACAAAGAAGTGGGTTCTGCATCAGGATTCACTCCTATAATGTTAGAGTATGTTTGGAAAAGTAATATTATTGTATTAGGTAGTGTCAGGGAAACAAAGAAGTGGGTTCTGCATCAGGATTCACTCCTATAATGTTAGAGTATGTTTGGAAAAATAATATTATTGTATTAGGTAGTGTCAGGGAAACAAAGAAGTGAGTTCTGCATCAGGATTCACTCCTATAATGTTAGAGTATGTTTGGAAAAGTAATATTATTGTATAAGGTAGTGTCAGGGAAACAAAGAAGTGGGTTCTGCATCAGGATTCACTCCTATAATGTTAGAGTATGTTTGGAAATGTAATATTATTGTATTAGGTAGTGTCAGGGAAACAAAGAAGTGAGTTCTGCATCAGGATTCACTCCTATAATGTTAGAGTATGTTTGGAAAAGTAATATTATTGTATTAGGTAGTGTCAGGGAAACAAAGAAGTGGGTTCTGCATCAGGATTCACTCCTATAATGTTAGGTTATGTTTGGAAAAGTAGTATTATTGTATTAGGTAATGTCAGGGAAACAAAGAAGTAAGTTCTGGATCAGGATTCACTCCTATAATGTTAGAGTATATTTGGAAATGTAATATTATTGTATTAGGTAGTGTCAGGGAAACAAAGAAGTGGGTTCTGCATCAGGATTCACTCCTATAATGTTAGAGTATGTTAGGAAAAGTAATATTATTGTATTAGGTAGTGTCAGGGAATCAAAGAAGTGGCTTCTGCACCAGGATTCACTCCTATAATGTTAGAGTATGTTTGGAAATATAATATTATTGTATTAGGTAGTGTCAGGGAAACAGAGAAGTGGGTTCTGCAACAGGATTCACTCCTATAATGTTAGAGTATGGTTGGAAAAGGAATATTATTGTATTAGGTAGTGTCAGGGAAACAAAGAAGTGGGTTCTGGATCAGCATTCACTCCTATAATGTTAGATTATGTTTGGAAATGTAATATTTTGTATTAGGTAGTGTCAGGGAAACGAAGAAGTGGGTTCTGCATCAGGATTCACTCCTATAATGTTAGAGTATGTTTGGAAATGTAATATTATTATATTAGGTATTGTCAGGGAAACAAAGAAGTGGGTTCTGCATCAGGATTCACTCCTATAATGTTAGAGTATGTTTGGAAAAGTAATATTATTGTATTAGGTAGTGTCAGGGAAACAAAGAAGTGGGTTCTACATCAGGATTCATTCCTATAATGTTAGGGTATGTTTGGAAAAGTAGTATTATTGTATCAGGTAGTGTCAGGGAAACAAAGAAGTAAGTTCTGGATCAGGATTCACTCCTATAATGTTAGAGTATGTTAGGAAAAGTAATATTATTGTATTAGGTAGTGTCAGGGAATCAAAGAAGTGGGTTCTGCACCAGGATTCACTCTTATAATGTTAGAGTATGTTTGGAAATGTAATATTATTGTATTAGGTAGTGTCAGGGAAACAAAGAAGTGGGTTCTGCATCAGGATTCACTCCTATAATGTTAGAGTATGTTTGGAAAAGGAATATTATTGTATTAGGTAGTGACAGGGAAACAAAGAAGTGGGTTCTGGATCAGGATTCACTCCTATAATGTTAGATTATGTTTGGAAAAGTAATATTATTGTATTAGGTAGTGTCAGGGAAACAAGGAAGTGGGTTCTGGATCAGGATTCACTCCTATAATGTTAGAGTATGGTTGGAAAAGGAATATTATTGTATTAGGTAGTGTCAGGGAAACAAAGAAGTGGGTTCTGGATCAGGATTCACTCCTATAATGTTAGATTATGTTTGGAAAAGTAATATTATTGTATTAGGTAGTGTCAGGGAAACAAAGAAGTGGGTTCTGCATCAGGATTCACTGCTATCATGTTAGAGTATGTTTGGAAAAGTAATATTATTGTATTAGGTAGTGTCAGGGAAACAAAGAAGTGGGTTCTGCATCAGGATTCACTCCTATAATGTTAGAGTATGTTTGGAAAAGTAATATTATTGTATTAGGTAGTGTCAGGGAAACAAAGAAGTGAGTTCTGCATCAGGATTCACTCCTATAATGTTAGAGTATGTTTGGAAAAGTAATATTATTGTATTAGGTAGTGTCAGGGAAACAAAGAAGTGGGTTCTGCATCAGGATTCACTCCTATAATGTTAGAGTATGTTTGGAAAAGTAATATTATTGTATTAGGTAGTGTCAGGGAAACAAAGAAGTGGGTTCTGCATCAGGATTCACTCCTATAATGTTAGAGTATGTTTGGAAAAGTAATATTATTGTATTAGGTAGTGTCAGGGAAACAAAGAAGTGAGTTCTGCATCAGGATTCACTCCTATAATGTTAGAGTATGTTTGGAAAAGTAATATTATTGTATTAGGTAGTGTCTGGGAAACAAAGAAGTGGGTTCTGCATCAGGATTCACTCCTATAATGTTAGAGTATGTTTGGAAAAGTAATATTATTGTATTAGGTAGTGTCAGGGAAACAAAGAAGTGGGTTCTGCATCAGGATTCACTCCTATAATGTTAGAGTATGTTTGGAAAAGTAATTTTATTGTATTAGGTAGTGTCAGGGAAACAAAGAAGTGGGTTCTGCATCAGGATTCACTCCTATAATGTTAGGGTATGTTTGGAGAAGTAATAATATTGTATTAGATAGTGTCAGGGAAACAAAGAAGTGGGTTGTGGATCAGGATTCACTCCTATAATGTTAGATTATGTTTGGAAAAGTAATATTATTGTATTAGGTAGTGTCAGGGAAACAAAGAAGTGAGTTCTGCATCAGGATTCACTCCTATAATGTTAGCGTATGTTTGGAGAAGTAATAATATTGTATTAGGTAGTGTCAGGGAAACAAGGAAGTGGGTTCTGGATCAGGATTCACTCCTATAATGTTAGAGTATGGTTGGAAAAGGAATATTATTGTATTAGGTAGTGTCAGGGAAACAAAGAAGTGGGTTCTGGATCAGGATTCACTCCTATAATGTTAGATTATGTTTGGAAAAGTAATATTATTGTATTAGGTAGTGTCAGGGAAACAAAGAAGTGGGTTCTGCATCAGGATTCACTGCTATCATGTTAGAGTATGTTTGGAAAAGTAATATTATTGTATTAGGTAGTGTCAGGGAAACAAAGAAGTGGGTTCTGCATCAGGATTCACTCCTATAATGTTAGAGTATGTTTGGAAAAGTAATTTTATTGTATTAGGTAGTGTCAGGGAAACAAAGAAGTGGGTTCTGCATCAGGATTCACTCCTATAATGTTAGGGTATGTTTGGAGAAGTAATAATATTGTATTAGATAGTGTCAGGGAAACAAAGAAGTGGGTTGTGGATCAGGATTCACTCCTATAATGTTAGATTATGTTTGGAAAAGTAATATTATTGTATTAGGTAGTGTCAGGGAAACAAAGAAGTGAGTTCTGCATCAGGATTCACTCCTATAATGTTAGCGTATGTTTGGAGAAGTAATAATATTGTATTATGTATGTTAGGGGTCAGGGAAATAAAATAATGTGTTTTGTACCAGGAGTTACTATTATAATATAAAGTGCATTCGAAAAATAAGAATAATGTTAGGGAATTAAAGTATTTGGTTCAGCCTAAGGGTCTTTTTTACCTAGTCTTTTTTGGTATGGTTTTTATTGTACTGCTACACTTAAAATCCTTACAAATATAACACATCACTAATTACATATTTCAAAGAATCAGTAAAGATAGAAAGTACAAATAAAAATACTATGCAGATACTGTTTAAATTACAATTACACCTAAAGGTAATTTTTTAACCATATAAATCTACACAAATTAAAAATACTTTTCAAAATATCATATTATTTCAGTTTGTAAATACAAATCTTTTATATAAAATATTTATTATAAACTATAAAACTAAACTTTTTATTTGATAAAACGTTGATTACAATGTCATACCTAATGTACTAGACTAAAGATATTCATTATTATATGTTTTTTGTTCAGTTTTTGAGAAAATATATAGTATACCATTACAGAATTTAAATTCAGGACCTTTTAACAATAAATTTTACTAATTATTAATCAACTTTTGACAAACATTATTTAGTATAATTTTTCATTGACAATATTATTTTAGATCAAGTTAAAATACTTTTAAAATCTATTGAGTTTGTTGTATTTGAAATGGATCAAGATAGTTTTTAAGCTTTATTTACTTAACTTGTACTTTCTCTTTCAGTCCACCTACTCTTAGAGCTCAGAGAAGGGTGAGTATAATCTTCTCTGAGCTATCATCAGACACACACTAGAATAAGCAGAAGTTACTTCTGTGACGTCTAGCACCACTAACATATACACACACTTGACAAATAGCCAAGTGTTACACTTTACACTATCAAGATGCTGCGGAGAAATACCTCCATTAGTAGAGGTCACATCTGAGGTAAGCTCTATAGACTTTGGGGGGTTGAATTTAGATACCGCGGTCCCTTTGTCATTTTATGACATTTTGTTAGGATTGATAGGATGTCTTATTTTAGGATTTTTTGTGTAGGATGTTTTGTGTTATTATGCATCTGTTTCAGGTTTTTAGGTCTTTTCATAAGTCAACAGGAAACATGAATGTTTTTTTCAAAATCTTCAATAATAGAAGAGTTTTGACAGATTCAGCATTTTCTACATCATCGAATGGGCTCTTTTAGTTCTAAGCAATTTTAGTTTTAAATTTTTCTCTTATTATGAAACAGGAAACATTTTAGTTGGTTTTTATGATATCAAAAGAAGAAAAGAAGATCTGATTCTCATTATGAAACAATAAACTTGTTTTGGTTGGTTTTTATGACATCAAAAGAAGAAAAGAAGATCTGTGATTCGAGCAGATAGTGAAGAAATGTCCTGCAGAAAATAAATTATGTGAGTAAATTATGTTACTATCTGTGTTAACATCTATGTGTGATTCTGATAAAATACCATTACATAAGAGATTGATACAGGGTCGGTTCACTGGGGTGAAGCTATTTGTATGAAACACAATTTACCTCTAATAATGTCTCTGATGTAATGGTTGTGTGTATGTGTGGTATGATGTTTGTGTGTGAATGTTGAGGCATTTTTATTGACACTAGTAAAGTTAATGTTCATTTTAATTTTTCCAAAACAGTCTCAGAGTTCTTGTTTGGACAGTGCCACAATTCTTTTAGAAAACGGAGTGTTACGTGAAGAGACAATAGGGAAATTGGAGTTAGAGGAGCTTAGTAGATATTCAGATTTGGCAGTACCTAGAGTCAGAACTGGATACAGACCAATGAAAGAATAACAGAAGGTTAAATAGGTATGTTTATGATATTGAGTCTTTTATATAAGTTTTAGTTTTAAATCACCTCCAGATAAAATTTCTTCCAGATCTCTTCTGCTTATCACTAAAATTAAAGTTTTATAGGCCATGCCTATATTAGTTTTCCCAAACTTCTGTGATGAAGAAAAATCACCTAGAATTCCAAGTCTGTAACGTCTTGAGTAATTTTTTGATATGGAATACTATTTGGGATTTTTATGCATTCATAATGAAGAAGTTAAAAATTGTTTTTGTACACATGACATACCTATGAGACTCAGAGTTAGCACAGTTAACTTATTCACCCTTATTACAGACTGCTACAGCTCACATTTACCTTACGATCCATATCACCATTAGGGGAGCCCTAACAAAAATAGTTAGTGTAAAGGTAATTGTTTATTCTTTTGCACTACAGTTTTGATGAGCTAGCTAGGTATTGTTGACCTTATCTGACACCTTTTTTGGTGTTAATCCCATGACTATGGGATCTGCAATGATGTGGGGTGGGGGTAAAGTGTTGTGCCACTGTTCATTTAGGGCTGTCCTAACAGGGTGACATTTTGTGTCACAGTTTTTAGCAGTACGTTTGGTTTTGGGGCCAATCATTATCAAACAATTTTTGTTTCATATGTTCCTAAAAAAAAAAAAACAATGTAGCTTCAATTGAAAATCTGTCTTGAGCATAGTATAAAAAATATAACTTGTCAAGAATGTCCTACTAGGAGTCAAAATCCACGTATATTTGTTACCAAATTATGAAATGTTAAAACAATTATTTTTTTACTAATATAATTTATTATTTTAAAATTTATTCATAAAACACTTCATGAAAATTCAAGAACTAGCCTATACTACTTATATAAAGTCTAATTGTTTGAAACAAAATTTACACAGAATTTGGTTTCATTTTAGAAAGTTTTGGAGGAAAGGCCCCATGATGTGCGTACTGTCAAATAATGAAGAACCGTTATATGAAACAGAAGGGTCATGAATGTACTAGATCAAACTGTCGAGAGCATACTAGATTAAAGGTCTCAATTTGCACTATGTGTCATGAAGGAAATTAAAATGGCAGCTAGTTTACTAGCCGTCACGTCTTTCAATTCGCTTCATCTAAACATTTCCTGTAAATTTATTTTAAATATTTTCATACTGCTAAGTTGTTCTAAAATTTGTATATTACATATCTCTTAACCATTTTTTACATAACAATTTAGACTTTAATGAAAATGTTTGCTACAATTAATGAGTTTGTAAATGTTAGAGGCTCCCTATACGGCGACCATTTATGTTACAAAACAGGATGCAAACTATCGCGAGTTGATAAAAGAAATTCAGTGTCTATGTGGAAAATTCAGCGGTGAGTTGTCTCCAGATTAATGGGATAATGTTGGGAGGGAAATAAATAGCTAAGATGTTATCTTGTTACCAGAAAATAAAAATAGATGAAATATTTTATTGAAGTAAAATAACATAAATGAAGATGCTACATTAAGGTAATGATAAAGTGAAGGAACACTAAAGGAAACTTAACATACAAATTAATATAAAGAATGTTTCGGTTGAATAGGTTTAAGTGTTAGTACCTAACATGTGTTATAAGTTCTAATATGTGTGATGAAATGAAAAGGAAATTTATTTGAAGGATAACAAGCTACAAATGCAGGGGAAGTATACAAATCCCTATAAATGCAACTTACATTATCATTAAGTAGTGAAAGTCCAGTCTGACAGTATGGACTTCATCCCTACATTACATATTTAAAGGCTGTGCACTAATGGTTCACAATTTATATTATCAGAAGGATTTTAAAATTAGAGAAAACTTTTAATACAGCCAACTATATTCCTAGGGTTAAACGCAGCAGTCATTTATTACATCACACTTTTATACAGTGACCTACCTGACAGTGAGGAGTAATAGAATATACCTTGTATATCTTTAGAAAGTGTTTTAAAAGAATGATATTTAATATTATTATCTGTTTCCACAAAAGCTATGAAACTTATCCATACAAGTTGGTTGTGTCTTCTCATACAACCAAAGCTATATTATAATAATTTTCCCATTCAATTTCCTGCAAAGATATCTTAACAATAGTGATTGTTTATTATATTTGTTTACTTCAATAGATTGAGCTATCCTGTTACAATTTTATACTTTGAAAATGGGATAAACTTCATTTAAACGTTTTTACTTATATGACACAAATATGGACATGACAAAACACTTTTTATAGTGAAAAAAGGCAAGCAATTCAGCATCACATGTTCAACTTGGGGCTTAAGACTAAATTTTTATTAATAAAAGACGGTTGATATATAAGTCAATAATATTTATTTTCAAAATAACTGCGACTTTTCAAAAGCTAGTTTACCATTTTGAGTTAAGGCCAGGACTTGCCTTTGCAATGGCCACTCTTTGTTAATGCATGGATGGTTGACACTCTTGATGCGACAAGAGGATCCACCACTATGTAGTTTTGTGGAAGTACCATCACAGTCAAGCACATTCCGCTTGATTGTGTTGAGTTGACTGATTAGTAAATACGTTACGATCTTTGAGGTAGTTTAAAGGTGGTTTTAAGGGACGATGCCATGGCTATCAACCGTGTCATTGTTTTCTTATGCCAACTAAATCTATTTAAATTTTGTAAAATTTAAATTTCTTTAACTTTAGATAATTAAAATTAGTTTTAACTATTTATTTTATTTTGATTAGTTTCATTTATGGAAATTTCATTTCAAATAACACTTGATGTTAACCTTGATTGATTTTTCATCTGGAGAAAAAAAGTTTTTAATATCAAGACTTGTGAGTGTATATATACAAATTAATACTATATTGTTGTTTAAATGACAAACCTTATCCTCAGATTTTTTAAGACTTATAATTATATTCAGTTTTGTTAGCTGTGAAAATTCAAAAAATTACAAAAAAACATTACATTTTGAATTAGACAATTCAAATACCATGATAAAAAAATAAGAGATGATATATAATGTTTCAATGATTTATGTCATAATTGTAGTGGTATTACTACAAAATCCCAACATTGTGAGTTCATATACAGCTGTGTATTTATTTAATAATAGCCCTATTAAAAAAAAGATTGGGACCACTGATGAACTACCTACAGATTTTCTTTCTAACCTTTTGCATACTATAGAATACAAAATTCATTTCACTTACATATTGTTCCTGTGGTCCTTAATTATTGCAATATATAAAACTGTACTCTGGTTTATGAAATCTGTATTTCATGAAGAAGTCATCTTGAAAATTGTAGAAATTCTATAAAAAGAGCAAGAGTTATAAAATACAACATCAAGAGTTCAGTGGTTCAATGTTTTAGAATAAAAAGTTGGGGAAACCCCCAATACTACAAAAATAATAAAAAAATAGCTAATATTACAAGGTACCTAAGAATAAACCTTTATGTATATTTCCATTACCATGTCATCATCAACAGAGAGTCTTATTACAAAATTACAATTTAGAATACAATAATTTACAAACTAGACTGACTCCAACCCTTCTCCACCTGCTCTCTGCCTTTGACTAACAAACAACAGTCTGCCATCTTGAGCCATGTCAGTAATATAAACTATAGGCTATAAGAATATATAGAATAAAAACTAATGAAAATAATGCAACATATATATTTAAAATAAAACTAGTGAAGTAAAGAATATAGAGGTAAGTTAGGCCCTTTATCTATATTCATTAATTTATCATTTGAGCTAGCCATCAAAGGTTTAATCTTAGGTAACTTTTAATATTAGTTGCTTTTTTATTTGTTGATTCCAACTTCACGTGAGGTACTAGTTTTTACTAAACACTTGTAAATACAGTATTTACAAACTTGCCTATAGTAGCACTTACTTATAATTGTTGAGGATAGCTGTTATGAGAAATGTGTCCCATTGTCAACTCAGACCGTAACTAATTTCAAGGTTTACGTAGGTTAGGGTATTAGTGTGGGGGTGGGATATCATGGTAATGTGGGTGTATTTTGTGATTATTATAGGAGTTATAATGTCAAAAAGTTTGTGTGAGTTGTAATGTAATTGTGTATTGAGTATGTGTGTAAGGTGTAGTTTGAAGTGTCTGTATATTTCGTACTGTTTGGTTGTATAACGTTGGTTATTTCTGTGTTGTTTATGAAGAATTTGTAGGTAAGATGTTATGTCTATGTAGTCATGCTTTGTGGAGTTGAGATGATCGGCGAAGTTTGATTGGTCGCTATTGTTTGTTAGTGCTTTTATATGTTCTTGGTAACATGTGTAGAAGGACCTGGCTTATGAAAAAACTGAGGCACGAACTACAAGTTAGTTTGTAAACTCCAGTGGTGTTGTAAATGTCGTTAATTTTGTTGTTGGGTTTTAATTGTTTATTGAAAGTGTTGTGTGTGGAGTAGGCTATTTTGTAGTTGTATTTCCGTAGTGTGTTGGTTAGATTGTGGGTTTTGGAAGATCTGTATGGTATTGGTGAGTATTTTATGGGATGGTCATGTTGTGTGTTTGTATTTGGGTTAATAGTAGGGATAGGCCGATTCCGATTCTCGATTCCAGGAATCGTCGATTCTAGGTGGTATCGAGGAATCGTCGATACTTGATTCTTCATCATAAAAGTGTCGATTCCGATTCCACACGATTCCGAATATTTATAAAAATACGTGTCGGACCAACTGGCCCAACATAGTTTTTCCTACCGTAAATGAAACGTAAATAAACTCCGTCGGACCAATTTACCCGACATTGTTTTTGATTTAATTAAATTTTATTATCTGTGCAACACTGTTTTGATATTTTTTGTGTTTTGTGTTAGCAAGAAACAACAAAACCATAATTTCATGTCCCGGTTACCCAAATAATAAACAGACTGGTCATAAAAGTGTTTTTGCACCTATCACTAAGACACATAAACGTGTCATATGTGATTGATTTGTGAGTTTATAAATATTTTGAATATAGAACTAAAGTGTAATATATTCTCTCTCTGATAAGTAATGCTACAGGTCCAGTAAATACTATCCAAGATTCATATTAAGTAAAAGTTTTAACACCAAATAATTTACTTGTTAAGGAATTTACGTTATAATTTACTTCCTAGTAAGGATGAGTTTATCTAAGTGTATCAATGTTTGTACTTAACTTTCACAAAGTCCGTTTTTAAGGATTATTTTACAACTAAATATTTAGTCAATATTTCCGACTTACTTTTAAGGTTTTGTGAAATTTTGGAAACAGTAGTGAAAATCATTACAATACGTTATAACAAATATGTGTGTCGGCACGTAACTACGGACAAAAAGCTCTTAGAATAACATCATGTTTTTAATCCCGTCGGCATTTATCTATCAAACAAAAACCATCATAAATACATCTGTAAGTAGTGTGAAGCTTGTTGTTAAATACTGTGCCTTAATTTTTCCAAAAGTAGCAACAACAGCTGAGTAGTACTAATAAACATAAAGCGTTTGGAGGCTCGACGGTATTCGGTTCAGGGTACTGGCCATCGCGTCAATTCGATGACGGTTAACAGAAACTGATGGTGGAAAACCACATAATATATCAAATATGAAAAAGCACTTAAACAACATTCATTTTGCCCAAATTTATCAACAAAAAAGATCTATACTTGAAGAAACTTTATCCTCAGACACAGGACCTACAAGTGATAGTCGGTTAAAAATCAACTGGGATTGAGTAATAAATACAAAATAGGCCTGAATCAGTTGCACTTGTTCCAGACACCTGCAGAAAAAAAGGTCCCACCAGATGTGGAGAAGGTATGCCCCACTAATCCAGAATGTTGGGGAAGAAGGTACCCCAGGGGAATTGACAGTAGAAGAAGAAGTAAACAATTATCTGGGGGAACCATTAGCCAGTCCAGATTGTGATGTTGGGAAGTATTTGGCAGTACAAAGTGCCAAATACCCTCATTTAAATGCAATGGCAATAAAATACCTGTCTGCCCACTCGCGACAGTGTTTTCTAAAAAACCTTTCTCAACTTCAGGAGCTATATGTGACTAGCGATGAAACTAGCTTGACACACGTGTTCAAATGCTTGTGTTTTTGAACAGAAATGTACATTACCTGCCAGGTAATGTAGGTTTTAAATATTAAAAACTATCATATTTGTATTAATTTTTTACTTTTGTTGTTCGTTTGTTTTTAATTTTTGTTTTGTTTGGGAGACAATGTAAATAGGCTTAGGAATTTTTTCAAACATCATAAAATAAGTCAAGTTCACATTTTTAACTTTAAAATAAGTCATTACTTTATTCTGATATGTTTTTATGTATAAAAAAATTCCTATTGATAAATCAAGGTTGAAGGTTTTGTGTAGCCTATTATATTAAAACAGAACTTTTAAAAGGTTTTGCCATATGATCAAGATGTTAACTAAATTAATTATTAGAGAACTAGAATGTAAGCTAATATAACTTGAAAGAATCGAGAATCGACTAAAGAATCGAGAATCGAACGGAAAATTTTAGAATCGGAATCGGAATCGAAAATTTTAGGAATCGGCCCACCCCTAGTTAATAGGTTCATTTTTTACGCGGTTGTATAATTTGTCAATCATTGTTGTGTTATATCTGTTACTTTGTCTAAGCTAGCCTCTTACAACACCATGATATATTGCCTGCTTGAAACACCGTTAGAAAAAGAAGAACACTACCAGGAGTTAATAACCATAAAACATAGCATAGTTACGGTCTGAGTTGACAATGGGACACATCTCCCAAAACGCCCGTCCTCAACAAATATAAGTAAGTGCTACAATAGGCAAGTTTGTAAATATTTACAAGTGTTTAGTTGCTTTTGTGATATTGGGTTTTTCCAATATTTTTATTGTAATAATTTAATATACAATATCAACAGCACAGTGGTACAATATATTACAATGAACATATTGGAAAGAACCCCAATACCATAAAAATAATCAAAAATAACAAATAAAACATGGTCCTCAAGATTAAACCCTTTTGAACATTTCGATGACCATGTCATCATCATCATCATCAGAGGGTCTTATTACAAAATTACAATCTAGCAAACAAGAAGTTACAGACTAGCGCGATGATAATTCTAGTTTGTAACTTCTTATTTGCTAGATTGTAATTTTGTAATAAGACCCTCTGATGATGATGACATAGTCATCGAAATGTATATAAGGTTTTAATCTTAAGTAACTTCTTTTATTTGTTATTTTTGTGGTATTGAGGTTCTTTCCAACATTTTCATTCTAGTAATAATTTTAAGCCAAAGGATTTCAAGAATTTTTTCATCTATGGCAAGGGCAAATTCATCCTTAACTAAAGACTGACTACTATTTCAGTTGTTATGCAATTTACATATCTATGATTGAATTTTCTTCTTACCAATATATTGCATTTTGTCCATACACCTTACAAATCTGTTGATGAATTTAGGGAGTTTAACTTGCATTCCTTAACATTGAGGAAATTAATTACAAATCTATAGTTCACATGTGGATTTTCAATAAAGTAAACATAATGAAATACATTCTATAAATAAGTAGTGCACCAAAAATGTTGTCTGCTCCTTCATATAAAGTCAAGGTTAATACCATGCATGTGCAGAACTGTGACTGCAGAGCTAAGACTGCAAGAATCACAGGCATGTCTTATATTCTGGAGGAATTTTGTATGATTCACTATAATGCTTTAAACATTTAGTTAGAAAAACATGTATCATAAATTTGTATTCTTTTGTATTTTTTAGAAAAGAGATACATAAAGACCAACATTAGAATGAAAACACCATCTCTTCAAACTCATCAAGGCAACAACTGTCAACTCTTCAGCAACTATGGTTATCCTCTATATTTACTGCTACAAGCAGTGACTTTGATCTGAATTTTAGGTAAGTTTATCTATATAAACGTTTTTGTAATGTTTTCAATTCAATTTTCTCTTGGCGACGATAGCAGCATCTAAAATGTCTAGTTTCTTAAAACATAAGTGTAGTCATTAATCTGACAGTCACTATCCTAAAATGGGACTTCTTTTCTGACTGTGTAAAAAGTTATTATTTTATATCAATTATCGAATAATATAATGAAATAATATTTGGTACATAACTTTACCAAAAGATTTTTTCATTTACAAAATTTGTTCCTTTACTTTAATTGCTTATATCCCTTGTACCATATGTCTTACGTATGAATGAAAAGTATATGAAATGCTCATTGATTTACTGGGATAAAAAATTGTTTTATACGTATATGATCAAATGAAAAACAAAGTTTTTACATAAAAATAAAACGATGCACAGGTCTGGCTTTTTTGCTATTGTGGAAAAGAATTTTTTTTTGGTTATAAAAAAATACAATACAAATTTAATATATCATTGTTTTTGTTATAAACTAGAAAATAATAATATGACATAACATATTCTACATATGTTTATCTGAAATTCTTTTTTTCATTTGTACAAAAAAAATATAGAAATAAAATGGTTTTCACTTTAAATACTTTTAGCTCCTGAACCATACAACATAAGGAACAAATTTGAAATGTATGTTAAATCTTCATTGAATCACTGAGATTATAAAATTATTATTTACATTTTATATAAGATAAAACTAAAAACAAAATTCATTTCAATTGATTCCATCTTCATGTGAGCTGCTAGTGTTTAACTTAAAACACATGTAAATATGTTACACTTGCATATAGTGGCACCTACTTTTATGATTGTTGAGGTCAGACGTTTTGGTCGATGTGTCCCATTGGAACTCATACTGTAACTGACCTCTTTCTTGTTATAGGTTAGGGTGGGGTCGAATATAGGGTAGGGATGTTGGTGTATTTTAGAGAGCATTGGGGTTATGGTATCAAAAAGAGTATGTGAGTTATAATGTAACTAATTGGCTCACACATACTCAGTTACACCCACTCAGTCACATACATTTGTTGACAACGTAATACTCTCTAAATACACCTACATCCCTACCCTATATCCCACCCCACCCTACCCTATAATAACCAAGAGGTCAGTTACAATGTTAGTTGACAATGGGACAGATTGCCCAAAACGACCCTCCTCAACAATCATAAAAGTAAGGGCTAATATAGGCAACTGTAACATATTTACAAGTGTTTTAGTCACAACAAAACCTTTTTTATTCAAATAAATCCTATTGTACAATTTTTTTGCAAAGCAATTATCTCCAGATAAATGTACAATATTAGTTACATTAAATAAAACTGAGCAAGGAAATCATTTGTTCTGAAGATTATTGTTTTTCTTGACAATATGAACTGGTAAAGCAAATGTTTCAATACATTTGAGATATCATAAATATTAATCACTGTAACAATAGTTTATGACTATCCGAACTTTAAATTTGGTAAATTTGGTTAAACTTACTGAGACAGAATGTTTTTGATCTCTATGCGGCAATCTTCATCAGTGTCTTCTACTTGGAGATTTCGGGTCAAGCAGCGATGGTTTTAAAATCAGTTTATCGATAGTATTAAAGAGTATATGTGATTTGTATTGTGTTTCTTCATTTAATATCTTTGTACTTTGAGTTTTTTGAGTGTCTGTAAATTTCATATTGTTCTAGTGTGTTGAGATGTGGTCCTTTTTTGTTGATGTGTAGGATTTCTAGGACATAGTGAATGTCTGTGTATTTGTGTCGTGTTTCATTTAAGTGATTGTAAGATGCTGAGTTGATGTTCTGTTTGTGTTCCTCGACTCATTATTCAAAGCTGCGATCTGTTTGTTCAATGTAGAATTTGTTGCAGTTTAGTTTGTATACGCCTGGTGCTTGTAGTTCATCTTTGTTCTTGGTGCCATGTTGTATTTTGTATTGTAACTTGTTATTAGTTTTGTATGCTATTTTGTATCCTGTTTTTTGAAATTTCCGTTTTTTTTGTTGTTTTGTTTATGAATGGTAATGTGATGTATTTGTTTTCCCTGTCTGTAATGGTACTTTTAGTGTTTTTTTTTTTTTGTATTTTGTACCATGGTTTGTCTATTATCGTGGTGTTCTATCTATTTGTGTATGCTAAATATTTAATTGTGTCTAGTTCTTTGTTTATGTATTCTGTGGTCATTGGAACTTCTTTAAGTCATTGGAGCATGAATCTGAAGGCGGCGTGTTTGTGTTGGATAGGGTGGTTTGAGGTGTTATGGATAAGTGTGTCTGTTGTTATGGATTTCCTGTAAATGTTGAATCTGTGTTTTTGTGTGTGGATTTTTGTGATGGTTAGGTTGAGGAAGTTTAGGGATCAGTTGGTTTCAATCTCTGAGGTGAAGTGGAGTTTTGGGTGTATTTTATTAGTGTAGGTGAGGAGTGCATTGTGAAAGTTTTTCGCATTGACGGGAGTTGCCTCTGTATAGTGTTATATCATCGATGGATCTGTACCAGTAAATGATTTTGTGTGCGTGTGTATTATTTGTGAGTATCTTGGTGTTTTCTATATGTTGTAGGAAAATTTCACTCAGGACACTACTGATAGGACTTCCCATGGGTAGGCCATCTGGTTGTGAAGTTTGAGTTGTGGGTGAAATAGTTTTTTTTGGTGATGGTTTGGAGGATGGTTAGGATTTCGGTAACCTGAGTTTTAGGTATGTTGTTTTGCATTAATTGGGTTTGTAGGATGTTGAGAGTTTCGGGTATGGGTATGTTGGTGTACATATTTGTTATGTCGAGTGATAGTAGTGTTGAATTGTGTGGTATGTTTATGGCTTTTATTTTATTTATGAGGTTTGTTCTGTTTTTTATGGGTGTTTCTGTGTTTAAGTTTATAGATTGTCTGATTATTTTGTTCACATATTTTGCTAGTTTATGTGCAGGGGCATTCTGGTAGTTGATGATGGCTCAGATGGGGACATTGGATTTGTGAATTTTAGGGAGAGCGCGAGGGGTAGGTACAATTACTAAACAAAAAGCGGAAATAGTTTACATTAAACATAGTATTAAAACCTTATACAAAAATAAAACCTTTCTAAAATATGGGTTACACAAACTTCACGTAAATCTCGTTAACATGATCGGACACGAACTCACATTACAAATGGTAACAGACACTAGGTTGTATTTTAGGCCTTTGTTTATTAAATTCATTTTGTGTTGTGTGAATTTAGTATTAGTGAGGTTAACTGTTTAGGGGTAGAATTTTTGTGTAGGTTGACAGTATGTTGTTTTTTGTTTTACATAATAGTTGATTAATTTTTTCTTGTGTTTAATTTTGATGTTTATTATACTATTTGTTGCCCAATTATTAGTGTCTGTTACCATTTGTATTGTGAGTTTGTGTCTGATCATGTTGGCGAGGTTCAGGTGAAGTTGGTATATTCTATATTTTAGAAAATCTTTATTTTTTTATAAGGTTTAATGTAAACTTTGCTTAATGTAAACTATTTCTACTTTTTGTTTAGTAACTATACCTGCCCTCAGTGCTCTCCCTAAAATTCACAAATCCAATGTCCGCATCGGAGCTATCATCAACTACCAGAATGCCCCTGCACATAAACTAGCAAAATAAATGAACAAAATAATCAGACAATCTATGAACTTGTTCTAGTGTGCTGAGATGTGGTTCTTTTTAGTTGAAGTATAAGTTTTCTATGTTATGGTAAATGTTTGTGTATTTGTATCCTGTTTCTTTTATGTGATTGTAAAGTGTTGAGTTGGTATTCTGTTTTTGTTCTTCGACTCTTTGTTTAAAGCTGCGGTAAAGTGATTTAAAAACACATTTTATGTCAAAATAAAACCTCCTCCTTGGGTTAGAAACTATCTGACTTAGTTGTATCTTTTCATTAAAATTCTTTACTTAGGCAAGCATAAGCAACCCATCAATTCACCTCTGCCGAATGCACAGTGGTGGTTCCACTTCACTTCGGAAATTGAAACCAACCAATCCCTAAACTTCCTCGACCTAACCATAACATAAAGCCAAACACAAAAATACAGCTTCAACATTTACAGGAAATCCATAACAAAAGACACACTTTTCCACAACACCTCACACCACCCTATCCAACACAAACACGCCGCCTTCAGATTCATGCTCCATAGACTTAAAGAAGTTCCAATGACTACAGAAAACATAAACAAAGAACTAGACACAATTAAATATTTAATTAAACAATTAAACAACAAATAAAGTAACCCACAATTTTCAAAAATCAGGATACAAAATAGCATACAAAACTAATAACAAGTTACAATACAAAATACAACATGGCACCAAGAACAAAGATAAACTACAAGCACCATGCGTATACAAACTAAACTGCAACAAATGTAAAAAATTCTACATTCAACAAACAGGTCGCAGCTTTAAACAGAGTGTCGAGGAACATATACAGATCACCAACTCAGCATCTTAACAAACGCAATACAAATCATACATACTCTTTGATAATATTGAAAACCTGCCCTTAAAACCGTCACCGCTTGACCCAACATCTCCAAGCAGAAGACACTGATAAAGATCGCCACATGGCGATCGACAACGTTCTGCCTCAGTAAATTTTAACAAATTTACAAAATTTAAAGTTCGGATAGTCATAAACTAATAATAAATACACAAAAACCTCTTAACCACAAACTTTCTTTAATTTACCCTAATGTACATTTCAGTTACAAAGTAACCATCCTCAGAGGGATAACATACAAAGACAGTGAGTCTTTGTATGTTATCCCTCGGAGGATGGTTACTTTGTAACTGAAATGTACATTAGGGTAAATTAAAGAAAGTTTGTGGTTAAGAGGTTTTTGTGTATTTATTATTAAATTCAACCACGGTATATTCCTAATAAATAGTAGTAGTCATAAACTATTGTTAAAGTGATTAAGATTCCCGAATGTAATGGACTACAAAATTCAAGAATCATAAAAATTTTTAACCTATAAATGAGTCATATTGAGAATACTAAACAAGATTATGACGGACACAATTTCAGTAAATGTAAACAAAAAGTTGATTAAATATTATGCAAGTAAAGTATTTAACATCTGTAAACAATATGTGATAAACTAAGGGCAAAAACATGAAAATAATGGCTATTAGAAGGAAAAATATTATAACTAAATTAAAGATAACTGAGCCTTTTATATTTGTTGATTCCATTTTCACACAAGTTACTAGTTTTCACTAAAACACTTGTAAATTTTTACAAACTTGCCTATAGTAACACGTACTTATATTTGTTGAGGACGGCTGTTTCTCAACAATGGGACACATCTCTCAAAACGGCCGTTCTCAAAAAATATAAGTAAGTGCTACTATAGGCAAGTTTGTAAAATATTTACATATGTTTTAGTGAGCTTTTTACTAATTTAAATATCAAGAAATTTACAAGCGAAATTTCATAGAAGCTGCAAAAATACAAACATATTGAGTATATTAACTCAAGAATGGTAGTTAAAAGAAATAAGTTGTTATAAAATATTAAATGAATAATGTATATTTATGATGCAGCATAAAAATAATCTTATACCAGCTGATTTGTCTGTTTCAGGTTTGAAAGTCACAGCTGGGGGAGTCCAACAAATTTGTCCGTTTCAGGTTTTAAAGTTGCAGCCGAGCGAGTCTTAGATAGTGTCTGACATGTCAGCTCAACTTACATTGCCATGATACCTTACTTATTTTCTGCATGTGCATGTTTTATTTGGGTTAGTGGGGAACTTAATTACTTTGTCTTAGATGGGAAGATGTAGTTAATTGCATGATGTACTTGATTGCATGATGTTGGTAAATGGATGATGTAGGTAATTGCATGATGTAGTTAGTTGATATTTACCCTCTTTGCCCCTGTTCCCTGTTATAAATAAGATATTGTGATAAGTCCTTTATAATGGAATAGAAGTTTGTTGGCCTCCCATTCTGTATTATTGTTTTTAGTAACTCTCTTTTTGTCTAATTTTAAAAATACTTAACTAAGTGAATACGTAATTGCTTACTTGCTGACGCGTTTCAAAACATTTGTTCCTTTTACAAAGCTAACCCTCTACTCGAGTAGTTAAATATTTTTAAAATTAGTTTAATCAGTGAATTCAAGATGATTACATCAAGCAACTTCTCTTTTTGTGTTCAATTATGCAACATGGTTATGTCCTCTACTTAACCATACATACTCTAAACAAAAATAACTAACAAACTTCTGTTTCATTATATATTTCAGTAAATACTAAACATTAAAATATGAAATTGTTCATGGTTGGAATCGAGGGCCCTCTTTTAGGGTGTTGTATGTTAGATTTTATTGTTAGATTTAATTAAATATACTTATATTAAGATGTTTGTATTTTTGTTTCAGTTTTAATATTTTAAGTATGAAGTATTATATACCATAACAAATATTGTTATATTGATAGGAGGTAATTAACAAATATTATTAAAATCAATTTTTTCTGAATTTTTTGGAACATGTTGAGAAGATGAAAAACAAATGACTTTCATCAGGAACAAAATAATGGTAAGTAAATCAATGCACATTTATCCCTGCTGCTTTGTTTTTAGAAAAAATACTTATAAAGTTTGTTTCAGTAGGATCTAGGCACTTCATCTGAACAATACCTCAATATGACATGACTGGAAATCGACCTGAAACGCTGAACGATCAACAGAAGGTGGAGGGCCAGAAAATGAGAGGTGTGTACAAGAATATGTTGTTAAAAGACAGCCAAGAAATGTTATCATCACCTAAATATTTAAATGTAGTAATTACACTTGTGATGTTTAAGAATCGTCCCATTTTCTAATAAAACAGTCAAATAGTTAAATTAAAAATAACTATTGAAACTATCATCATTAAGCCATAGTTCTTTAAATTTATTTCATTTTATGATGTCCTTTTTTTTATCACGGTCAGCTATGAAGAGTGAGAAAGGATTGTGAATAATGTGATTAGGGTAGGGTTATACAACTCCCTGGTATAAAACATCACCTGAGGAAGGTCTTCTAGCTAAAGTAAATCTATTCTCTATTATAATTGTGAAAATAGTTGTAATAAGAAAAGGGTTCCTATACTTCTGTGTAAGAAGGGTAAGAGAAATAAAGTGAAGTAAGGGACAATCCCCTGATACTGGGAAAAGGAGAAAGTTATGGTTAAACTCTAAGAGGCAGTGTCACCTCATAACTGTTGTACTACTCATAAAAAAGCATTTTATATTTCTTACAGAGTAAAAGTTAGTATCTCATTTCAAAGATGGAAACAAATATTATGTGTGTAAAAAAAGTCATAACATAGCTTTTTATTGTGTATGTTTTAAAAAATCGTTTGTACCTCCTTACATGTATTTAAAGATGTTTCTTCTGTCGCATAATTTTTTTCGGATTAAGCTAATAAAACAGTTTTTATCAGCAAGTGTCACATAAACATATAGGTTGCCGCATGTAAAAGTAGCCCCATAAATAAAATGTAACAATTAAAACTGTATTTGTTTATTTATGACATATCCTGGATTGTTGTAACAATTTACAAATATCATTTAATATTTTATTCAATAGTCGTAATAGTCTGTATGCAGTTTGTGATTGAGACCTTTTCATCTTCAATGGTTTTTGGATTGCTGGCATATATTTTATTTTTTAAATTTCCCCGTGAGTAATAATCAGAAGGAGACAAATCTCGGCTAAGTTACTTTTATGTGTGCCATCCTGAATGTTAAAGTGTATAGATAAAAGTAGTTTCCACCCTTACTTTTTGTAAAAGCAAAATACTGTATTTTAATTAAAGTACTTACAAATTTATCTGTACTATTGAAACTTTTGCGAAGTTAGTCTTCCCGTCATTGTGTTTAATATTATTAATTATGAAACACAGTAACCTAAATATTTTCTTTAAATATTGGATTAGTGTTTATTTTTCTTTAGACACAACAAAAGTTTTGTCTTTGAGTTAACTTTTGGTTGTTTTAGAGTTACTGCCTGAATATATTCTTCTTGATTTCTTTTTCACCTCTTTTACCCAATCACACAACATTTCTCAGAACATGATCAACATCTAAGTCATCTTGGAAAGTTTTACTAAGAACATTATCATCAATTAGTACTTAACCTACATTCGTCTGATACACATCTCCCAACAACATCAACTCCTACAATAAACACAGAATGCTACATTTAAACAAGTTTGTATTTTAATTGCTAGCAAAAGCACATTACTTTGTTGTTTAAGTTCAAAGCTAAACCAAAAATCAGTTCTTTTGAATTATTATTTCAAAGACTAATGTATCCTTCGTAATTCTAGAAATTTTTGTACTATATGTATGTGGTGGGTTTTTAAAGTTTATACACTAAAACAATAGAAGCTATTAATAAAATAATAACAATGGTTTTGTTCTGAAATACCATTCCCAACAATGTAAACTTATAAGGTTATGAGTAATTATTGCATAGCTGTGTGAATACTTATGAACTTATTTGCTGAGGCGTTTCAAAACATTTGTTTCATTGAAGAAGCCAACCCTACTGCCAGTGGTTTGCTGGACATATGATTTATAAGGTTGGAGAGGGTTTGGGTTAAGCAGGTTGTTTACTGTGTAATGGGATAAGGTGTTACATTTGAAGTGTGTGCGAACATTTAAGATAGGTTGTTTTCTTTGTTGCGTGATGTGTGAATATTTAAAATTTTACTGTAGTGGTTAGTTTTTTTATTATGGTTTAATACTTTTTTTATGTTGTTGATGAAACATTAATTAAAAATCCAGCTACACAACACATATACAAAACTCCCAACACATATACAAAAGCATCCATACTAATTTAAATATTCTCCATATATTAAACCATAGTAAATAAATTAACTATTCAAACATTACACAACACAAAACAGCATACAAATGACCACACACATTTCGAATCTAACACTTTATTCCATTTTATAGTAAACATAAATCATAGGTTTTGCAACCTTGAGCGATCGCCAGGAGTAGCAGGTCAGCCTTGTCAATAAAATGATAGTTTTGAAACGCGCCAGCAAGTAAGTTCATAATTATTCACAATAGTTACTTATTATTTATTATAAAATTATAGTACAGTAAAACTTCCAACCAACAAATATTGTTCGTATCTGATCAAAAGACCATTGCAAAAATAACGATTTCTCGTGCTTTTAAGTAGGGTAAATGGGAAGAAATTTTACCACAAAATACAAGGAGTACATAAACACACACAACCTAATCCTAATTGCAGCATACTTATGCAAAACACATTACACACATACACCAACATTGGCACAAACCTAAAAGTTCTATACTTTACCAATAAAAGCAGTAAACTGAACATAACAGAAAATTATGAAATAATGTGTACAAACACCACAAAAATCAAAGAGACTACATAGCTAGTGACAGAATACACGATTAAAAATACAATAAAACACTATATACAAATAAATAATCAACTCAGAACAACCCCACATTACAGAACACCAAAATACCACTAATCTGATCAGACAATCTTGTCCATGACTTGCAACATTCTACAATGCAAGTGTATTAAAGGCATTCTATTGACTAAGTGGAAACATGTCTCCTGACAAATATCACTAAGTAATGTTTTTATTACAAGTTAAATTCAAATGTGTTTATTCCTTTGAATAAAAAGCGTAAATGCACCTGCTCATACTTCAGAGTGTGTAATGTTGAGAGAGATTTGATAGATGATTTTTTCGTAATGGGACTGAGGATTGAAAATGTTATCAAAAGTTAGAGTCAAATTAAGTTAGAGTCATTTTGTAAAATGGGAGTGTCAATAAGAAGAGGTTTGGCTGTACTACTTAGCTTAAGGGATATAATATGTTTTGTCTGCAAGTTATTCTAAGTGCTTGTATTGTTTCTAGAATCTGCAGCTGCAGCTTCCCTCCTCTGTCTGACCCTCCGTAAGTATTGAAATTTATAAACATAATTTAATATTTTTCCAAAATAGTTACTTTATTGCTTCAACAGCCTAAAAAATTATTTTAAATAAGAAAATTATGTAACATTAAAAATACTAAACAGGATAGATGAAAATGAGAATAAATTTTTTTATTTAACTGTTCAACAACACACTTTTATTTTGAAATGATCTGAAAATGATAAAATGCTATTTTTGTTTTAGTAAGGAACACTGAAACATTTTGTAACTAAAACTAAAAGTATGAGGCTGTTTTAGTTTGTATAAATTGCTTCTTATTTGAATATCAGGTTTTTTTCCAAGTTAGACAAATCATTGAGCAAACCTAATCAATATCATTATAAAAATTATAACTTGATATAAAATTTGTATTTGTTACTATAATTTATAGAAAACATTGTTCATTATAAGAAATGCACAGATATTCTAAATTAAAACCACATAATATTTACAATATTACATAAACTGCATTTTTGTTAATAATAACAATTATTTTAATAGTATAAATATGTGATATAAATTCATTGTTAACCTGTTTTTTTGTTTTAGGGGGTGTGAAGTTGGGCGCCTCCCCGTGGTGCACCCTGGGTAACGCTAAACGTTCAACAACCTGTTTTCTATCAATACATATGAAGGTAATTATACTATATTTAAAATATGTCTTGACTATAATATTTTTATATCTTTGTATCACACACACACACACAGATTTGTTTAATACATATTTAAATTCCTGTTTTTAGATACATACTTTCTTTTCATCAAGACCGCTGCCATCTAATAAACCACCAGCATTAGCGACCAGAACCACCAACACCTAAATCATCACCACCTATTGCAAACTAAGTCTGTCAACCAGGTGAATTTATTTTTCCATTTCAAGTTTTTAAAAGTACATATTAGTCTCGCAAGAAACAAGATTAGTTTAATTTACAGAATCGGCTAATATAATGTAGAATATTAAAAACACTTTATCTCAATTGTAGAATATTATCTGTATTTTAGCTCTATTTTCCCTAGAATTGTTATTATGCTGTTAGCAGGCAGGTTTCAAAAGGTTATCAATAATCAGTTGATTTATTATGTTTTTTTCCAAATAAATTATAAATATATAGAGTCATGGTTAAATATAGAGTCAAAGATATTTATTTTAATATTGCAACATTTCGGGTTTCAATATTAAAAAGTGGGTTTATATTAAACTAGGGCTGAATACTTATAAATATAATATTGGTAATAATAATTCTGGGTATTTGACTACTAATAATTGCAACGATATTAATTTTTTATTTTTACCTTATATAAAAAGTATTTGGGAGGAAATTGCTAATAATATAAGAAGATTATACATTAAAACAGTTCCTGTAATTTGTCTAATCACATTAGTTCTGTCATTATCGCCACAGCTTGTCACCTTTTTACCTGGAGACTCTGTGAGATTAAAATGAAATAGGTACTCCTGTGTCACCACTTTTTTTCCCAATTTTCACACCAAAGTTTTTGGAAAACTTCCCGGCCTTCACTTTTGCAATGTAGCAGGGAGTGTTTGCCTTCATCTGTAGGTCCCATGGTTGAGGCTATTTTCTCAATTTCGTCAGCCTTTTCGTTTTCGGGTACTCCGCAATGGGCAGGTACCCATTGAAGAGTTAATTCCTTCCCGCAGTTCACTAGTACTAGGATGGTTTTTCTTATTTCTGATATTCGAAACGAGTATGAACTTGTAGAGCTATTTAACAATGACTGAAGGGCAGCTTTCGAATCCGATAGGATGCATATTTTTGAATTGCCCTTTAAATGCACACAGCTAGTCAAGGCTGCACTTATAGCCAAAAGCTCAGTATCCATGCTGGAATTGGAATTGGTTGGGATGTAAAAACAGTCTCCGTTCGATTCTTTATAGTAGCCTGCCCCCGATAAGCTCTTCTCCCGGTCGAGCGAGCCATCTGTGAATATTTTTATGTGGCTTTTGTATTGCGATTGAATCATGTTTAATGATATTGTTTTTAATAGTTGTACATGATCTTTCTTGCTCACCCAATTGCGGTTGGCCACGGCTTTGAGAGCATTAAGTCTTGATACACATTTTTCTATAACATACTCCATATGACTACCCCATCGCAGTTTCGGATCCAAAAGGATCCCTAGTAGTTTAGGGGATCTATTAATTATATTTCAATCGCTTGCCAAGTATTTTGAGTTCGGGAGCGAAAGATCCCAATTTATTTCGATGAGTGAAAAAGGTGCAATTGGTCTTCTCCGCCGATATAGTTGGAGACCATTTAGAGCACCAATTAGTGAATTTATCCAATGAGGACTGAAGGATTTCACATGCTTTTAAATGATCAGTGGATGTGACCCAGATCGTTATATCGTCGGCAAAACTCATACTATCTACATCAGGTGGAAATTGCAACATTTTACCCTGTATTCCGAGCTTCATGCACTGTAAGATGATGGTTGAATGTGGAACCTTATCGAATGCTGCCTCTAAGTCCACCATAGTGGCCACTGTGCTCATTTTGTGGTCGAACCCTTCGTAAATTTTATTAGTGAAATATAAGAGTGAGTCAGTTGTGCTCCTGTGCCGTCTGAAGCCAAATTGTTGGTTCCCTTGCATTTCGTCATGTTTCAGCCTCCAGGATAATCTCTTGTTGACCAACCTCTCCATCAACTTCCCCAAGCAAGATGTTAACGCTATCGGCCGATAAGAGGTAATATTTTTCCCATCCTTCCCCGGTTTTAAGAGGGGGATGATTTTCACTGTTTTCCATTCTTGAGGGATCTTCCCAGTTCTCCAGATAGAGTTGAAAAGCTGAAGTGTCTTTACTTTCATTTCCTTTGAACAGTGCGATAGCATCTCATTGTGAATATTATCTTCTCCGGGAGCGGCTCTATTTAAGAGAGATATACTATCTTCCAGTTCGGCTAATGCGAAAGGGGAGTCGTCTGAATCGGAACAACGAAACAGCAGCTCAGTTCTACATGTTAGAAATTGTTCAATAGGAGTAAGAGCCTTCGGCCAGGCAATTCTTCCCCCTGCTTTTTCTGACTAATGTTTAGCAAATTCTTCGGCTTTTAATTTGTCTTTCAAATAAGTCTCCATTTGATTTTCTAATAGAAATAATTTTCTGAGAGCATTGATCCTTTGTTGCACGGAAGCATTTCCAGACTGTGCTTGATGGTGTGTTCGTGTTCATTGAACAAACAAAATTTTTCCATGACTTTCGCTTTGCTTCGATCATGGCTTTGCGTATTGTAGCGTTACATTTATTGTATAAAATCCTGTCGTGTGATGACCTGGATTTTTTCCATTTCTTCGTGGCTGAAATTCTATTTTTTCTCAATTCTTGGATTTCTTGACTCCACCAGATGTTCATATATTTTTTCTTTCCATTTTGGGATTTTTTGGGATGGATTTTTTGGGATGGATTTTTCAGCTGCGTTCACAAGACTCGATTAAATGATTTCTGAAGTTACATTTTCCACTAATGAGACAATTTGAGTTTCTTTTTCAAAAAGAGTCCAGTTAGCTTTTGAAAGTTTGTATTTACTGTGGACAATCGTATTGTTGATAATTGTTTTCCTTCCCCCATCAATACCGGTAAATGATCACTTCCTAAGTCCTGGCCTATATGCCAATTTAATAATTTGTTCATTATTGCTGGAGATGAAATAATCAAGTCTAACGTACTCAAACTACCTGTTGAAACCGACTGGAAGGTCGGTTCGAATTTTTTGTTTGCTAGTACCTGATTATTGTTAAGCAAATACTTGAAGAGTATTTGATCGTTTTGATTAGCTGGGCCTTTGTTCCAACTACGGTGTTTGCTATTGAAGTCACCCACCAATAACACATTCTTACCATTGATCTGTAAGACGTTAAGATCTTCTTCATTAATTCCCAGATTCGGTATATAAACATTAACGAGGGTGAAGGCGATGCCATTGCTTACTTGTATCTTAAATTTGGTTAGCTCAACTTCACCTCTTACAATAATTTCTTCATTTTCTACTTTTGATGAAGGGAGGACTCCTGAATACAAGCTATTTTTATTTTATAATCCTCCATTACTTTCTTTAGCTCATCAGCTTTTCTCTTCAGTGATCTCGCATTCCAGTGCATTATGCCAATCCTTCCAATGTCTTTGTTAACTAATAAATCCTTATTATGTGTTATTTTTAGTTTCCGCTCTCTATAAGTAGTACCAACTGAAATGTGCCCTTTAAGCGGCTTAGCTTTCCTTTTGCCATCGCAAATAAAAGTGTCTGAGAAAGTTCTTGATGGGCACCATAGTTCAATTCTTTTAAAAAACCGCACTTCTCTCAGTCTCATTACGAGATTTTTGTCAATATTAAAATGACGGCGTATTGATTTAAAACTTTGTCCCCGAATATTCCAAAAAATTACTTTCAATCTGTCAGGATGTTCTCGATTTGCTGTTAGCGTGACACGTCTGGAGTGTTTAAAGGTTTAGCATCGTTTGTGTGGGACTTTCAATCTGTCAGGATGATCTCGCCTTGCTGTTAGAGTGACACGTCTGGAGTTCTGAAAGGTTTAGCATTGTTTGTGTGGGACTTTCAATCTGTAAGGATGTTCTCGCCTTGCTGTTAGCGTGGCACGTCTGGAGTCCTGAAAGGTTTAGCATCGTTTGTGTGGGACTTTCAATCTGTCAGGATGTTCTCGCCTTGCTGATAGCGTGGCACGTCTGGAGTCCTGCAAGGTTTAGCATCGTTTGTGTGGGACTTTCAATCTGTAAGGATGTTCTCGCCTTGCTGTTAGCGTGACACAACTGGAGTCCTGAAAGGTTTAGCATCGTTTGTGTGGGACTTTCAATCTGTCAGGATGTTCTCCCCTTGCTGTTAGCGTGACACGTCTGGAGTCCTGAAAGGTTTAGCATCGTTTGTGTGGGACTTTCAATCTGTCAGGATGTTCTCGCCTTGCTGTTAGAGTGACACGTCTGGAGTCCTGAAAGGTTTAGCATCGTTTGTGTGGGACTTTCAATCTGTGAGGATGTTCTCGCCTTGCTGTTAGCGTGACACGTCTGGAGTTCTGAAAGGTTTAGCATCGTTTGTGTGGGACTTTCAATCTGTGAGGATGTTCTCGCCTTGCTGTTAGCGTGACACGTCTGGAATCCTGAAAGGTTAAACATCGTTTGTGTGAGACTTTCAATCTGTCAGGATGTTCTCGCCTTGCTGTTAGCGTGACACGTCTGGAGTCCTGAAAGGTTTAGCATCGTTTGTGTGGGACTTTCAATCTGTCAGGATGTTCTCGCCTTGCTGTTAGCGTGTCACGTCTGGAGTCCTGAAAGGTTTAGCATCGTTTGTGTGGGACTTTCAATCTGTCAGGATGTTCTCGCCTTGCTGATAGCGTGGCACGTCTGGAGTCCTGCAAGGTTTAGCATCGTTTGTGTGGGACTTTCAATCTGTAAGGATGTTCTCGCCTTGCTGTTAGCGTGACACAACTGGAGTCCTGAAAGGTTTAGCATCGTTTGTGTGGGACTTTCAATCTGTCAGGATGTTCTCCCCTTGCTGTTAGCGTGACACGTCTGGAGTCCTGAAAGGTTTAGCATCGTTTGTGTGGGACTTTCAATCTGTCAGGATGTTCTCGCCTTGCTGTTAGAGTGACACGTCTGGAGTCCTGAAAGGTTTAGCATCGTTTGTGTGGGACTTTCAATCTGTGAGGATGTTCTCGCCTTGCTGTTAGCGTGACACGTCTGGAGTTCTGAAAGGTTTAGCATCGTTTGTGTGGGACTTTCAATCTGTGAGGATGTTCTCGCCTTGCTGTTAGCGTGACACGTCTGGAATCCTGAAAGGTTAAACATCGTTTGTGTGAGACTTTCAATCTGTCAGGATGTTCTCGCCTTGCTGTTAGCGTGACACGTCTGGAGTCCTGAAAGGTTTAGCATTGTTTGTGTGGGACTTTCAATCTGTAAGGATGTTCTCGCCTTGCTGTTAGCGTGGCACGTCTGGAGTCCTGAAAGGTTTAGCATCGTTTGTGTGGGACTTTCAATCTGTCAGGATGTTCTCGCCTTGCTGATAGCGTGGCACGTCTGGAGTCCTGCAAGGTTTAGCATCGTTTGTGTGGGACTTTCAATCTGTAAGGATGTTCTCGCCTTGCTGTTAGCGTGACACAACTGGAGTCCTGAAAGGTTTAGCATCGTTTGTGTGGGACTTTCAATCTGTCAGGATGTTCTCCCCTTGCTGTTAGCGTGACACGTCTGGAGTCCTGAAAGGTTTAGCATCGTTTGTGTGGGACTTTCAATCTGTCAGGATGTTCTCGCCTTGCTGTTAGAGTGACACGTCTGGAGTCCTGAAAGGTTTAGCATCGTTTGTGTGGGACTTTCAATCTGTGAGGATGTTCTCGCCTTGCTGTTAGCGTGACACGTCTGGAGTTCTGAAAGGTTTAGCATCGTTTGTGTGGGACTTTCAATCTGTGAGGATGTTCTCGCCTTGCTGTTAGCGTGACACGTCTGGAATCCTGAAAGGTTAAACATCGTTTGTGTGAGACTTTCAATCTGTCAGGATGTTCTCGCCTTGCTGTTAGCGTGACACGTCTGGAGTCCTGAAAGGTTTAGCATCGTTTGTGTGGGACTTTCAATCTGTCAGGATGTTCTCGCCTTGCTGTTAGCGTGTCACGTCTGGAGTCCTGAAAGGTTTAGCATCGTTTGTGTGGGACTTTCAATCTGTCAGGATGTTCTCGCATTGCTGTTAGCGTGACACGTCTGGAGTCCTGAAAGGTTTAACATCGTTTGTGTGGGACTTTCAATTTGTCAGGATGTTCTCGCCTTGCTGTTAGCGTGGCTCATCTGGAGTCCTGAAAGGTTTAGCATCGTTTGTGTGGGAAGGCGATTAAGTGTTGTGTGTGGAACGCATCTGTTTACCCCATATTGCAATGCCCGCCGGATCCTATTTCGCCGGGTGATTAGCTGTAGTATGTGCCTTGATATGTGTACATAGGGTCTGGGCTGACATTTAACTGGTACCGCGTTAGTAATCGCAGTACGTATTGCCGTCGTAAGGCTACCGATGGCTTTGTCTATGTCCAGTGGTGAGTCGACATTTAGGATGGCAGGTAGAGTGCTGTCCAGCTGGGACTGGAATAACTCCCAGTCAGCCAGTCTGTAGTTCAACACCTTCCTTAGCTCTTTGCGAGCAGGGCTTCCAGAAACCGCCACTATCACGGGGTAGTGATCTGAATTCAGATCTCTATCGACGTGAAGTTGCGGTGACACTAGCAGACCTTTTGCAATAGCTATATCCAAAATGTCTTCCGTGTGGTAAGTGCTGTGGTGTGTTGGTTCAGGAGGGGCCAGCAGTATAGCTGTTGTGATTTGTAAGAAGGTTTGGAGTTGCCGGCCTCCTGTGTTTGTAGACTTACAGCCCCAGCATGTGTGTTTAGAATTAAGGTCCCCGGCGACTATTACCCTACTAGAGGTCTGTAGAAGAACTTCTAAATCGCGAGTGTAATCAACAGAACCCGGGGGTTTGTACGCTGATACAAGTGTTGTTGTGCTGTCGTTGAGCTCAAGCCTAATAGCTGTTGCTTCAACGAATGTGAGTGCGAGCAAAAACAATTCAAAATGTTTAATGCGTTTATCTATTATTATAGCCGTACCGCCGCGGCTTCTAGTTGTCCTGTCAGTGCGGTAAACTTTAAAGTTTGGCATTGAGAATTTATCTTGGGGGTTTAGGTGTGTTTCTGTAATAAGCGCTAGTTTATAGTTGTTTCTTTGCATATAGCGAAGAAGCTCTAATTTTTTAAAATTTAACGCCGTTGGCATTCCATATCAGGACCGGTAACCTATCCATGGTTGACAGAAGAGACGTACTGGATGAAGGAAGTCAGGAATTCTGAGAAGGTTTTGGGAGGTGAGAATAAGGTCTTGACAATGAAAAGACCCAGTCCGCCCGTGAAGGCTTCCCAGATCAGAGCAGAGTTAACAACTCTTAGGAGCGGTTCAAAGGTCCCTTTTGCCCAGTCCATAGAAGCGGACGAGGTAGGTGGTCAGCGGTGGGTTAACGGGGGCTAGAGGAGCCACATGTGGCTCTAGCTGGGGTTGGGGAACCGTCCTGGCCTTTGTGGGCTTGGGGCGTTTATCCTCTCGTTCCTTTTGCGGGGGATTAACCCTGGCTTTAGGAACGGGGGGTGTCGTTGACGACCCTGCCTTAGGGCCAGAAATGGTATTGGGTGTCAGTAAGTTAGGTGTTGGAATTAGGGCCGGTTTGGGGGAAGTAATGGTAGGAGGTGTCATTTGCACCGGTTTCCCAGAAGTAGCCGAAGCAGATGCTTGGGCGTAGGAAATGTTCGGTGTTGTGTACCGTGGAGCAGGCACCTGTGTTTTTGTTTTGGCTGAATGGGCCGGTTTTGGGGTTTTATCCCCATCGACCTTCTTCTTTGCCTGGGCCTTGGATTTCTCGGTCTGCTTGTAAATGGCGCAGCCTCGATAGTTCGCGGTGTGGTTAGCCCCGCAGAAGATACACTTGAAGTGGTCTCAATCCTTTGCGCAGGTCTTGGAATCGTGGCCCTCGCCACATTTAACGCACCGAGCAGTAGCCTTACAACAGCTTGTTGTATTGCCTATCCTCTGGCAGTTGAAGCATTGTACAGGACCTGTGGGCTGCCGGTAAGCTTCCACTCGTACCCGCATGAAACAAATACTGGTCAGCGCCATTGCTTCACGAGCGTCTTTTTTGGACGTTAGCTCCACAAGGAACATGGGCAGAGGCTCCTTGGTAAAGTGTCCCTTCATTTGGGACACTTTGAGGACATCCATACCCCTGCTTTTAAGGTCGTTTCCGACCTCCGCTGTTTCGGTGGATTCATCCACCCCTCGAACTACTACTTTAAATGTCCTCGCATTTTCGAGGCGGAATACGTGGTGGGGCACACCCTTCTCCCCAAGGTACCTCTGGAGGTTAACGTAGTCTTTGTAGGTGCTGGTTTGGAGCTTCACTCCATCCTTCACCTTCGTTGCCAAATAAAAGTAAGGGTTGTATTTGGACTTGAATTCCTTACTAATGTCGATTAAGCGGTGGTGATCTGGGTAGATCGTGATTGCAGGGATTTTGACCGCTGCCCCGGTAGATTTTATGTTTTCAGCTGAGTCGGTCATAGGCGAGTCCGTGACCTTTTGTGGAGCTCTGTGAGCCACTGCGTTTGCAACAGCGCCGGCAGTCTTCACAGGGTCCACGGTCTTTCGTTTTGCCGTTGTATCGGTACCGGAGTCGGACTGGCGAGTCTGCTTCTTCCTCTTCCTCCTTACGACAGGCCGATATCCGGCATCATCGTTGGCGGATTCGGCAGCAGAACCCTCCGTCATAGTGTAGTCAGTGTCTAGCTCTGATTGGGAGTAGGTGCTGAGAGGAGTGGCTGGCCAAGCGCCGGCGCCGTAGCCGCGGAAGACGCCCATATTACTGTGAATGTCTAATCATAAATACACATTTTAAACTCTTGTTGGGGAACCTAGAACAATATATACAGTGCGTTTTTATATAGAAGTCTTCAAATTCGTTTGTAAGACGATAAATGTTGCAAAAAGAAATTAAGGTTAGAACTATAGAGAAATATTATGTTAATAACGTCTTTCCAAACTTAAGAATTTGTGACCACGGGTAAAAAAAAATCTTAGATATCGTGCCATAAATTATAAAATTTACAGTTGATAGCTACTGCATTCAACAACGTCCATTGGTAAATAGTTTGGAAATATTTACGCAGATGGCAGCACCTACAAGGTCAAACAATCCAAGTCAAATGATGATTTTATTGTTCAGATACCACCAACATACTGCTGAAAATATCTAATCATAAATATACATTGTAAACTACATATTGGGGAACCTAGAACAATATATATGTTGCGATTTTATATAGAAGTCCTCAAATTCGTTTGTAGAACGATAAATGTTGCAAAAAGAAATTAAAGTTAGAACTATAGAGAAATATTAAGTTAATAACGTCTTTCCGATCTTAACAGTTTGTGACCACAGGTAAAATCAAAATGTTACAGATCCTGCCTTAAACCATGCAATTTACAGTTGATAGCTACTGCATTCAACAACGTCAATTGGTAAATAGTTTGTAAATAGTCAAGCAGATGACAGCACCTACAAGGTCAAACAATCAAAGTCAAATGACGAATTTATCTTTTAAAATTCGACCAATATACTCCTGGGAATGTCTAATCATAAACAGACAATGTAAATTACATGTTGGAAAATCTAGCACTATATGTACGGTTCATTTTTATATAAAAGTCCTCAAATTGATGTGTAAGACTATAAAAGTTGCAAAAAGAAATTAAGGTTAGAACTTTAGAGAAATAGTAGGTTAATAACGTCTTTCCGATCTTAACAGTTTGTGACCACGGGTAAAAATAAAATCTTATAGATCGGGCCTTAAGCCTTACAAATTACAGTTGATAGCTACTGCAATCAACAACGTACATTGGTAAATAGTTTGAAAATAGTTCCGCAGATGGCACCACCTACAAGGTCAAACAATCCAAATCCAATGATGAATATATGGTTTCAGATTCCACCAACATACTGCTGAAAATGTCTAATCATAAATATACATTATAAACTACATTTTGGGGAACCTAGAACAATATATACGGTGAGTTTTTATATAAAAGTCTTCAAGTTCGTTTGTAAGACAATAAATGTTGCAAAAAGAAATTAAAGTTAGAACTATAGAGAAATATTAAGTTAATAACGTCTTTCCAATCTTAACAGTTTGTGACCAAAGGTAAAAACAAAATCTTACAGATCGTGCCTTAAACCTTACAAATTACAGTTGATAGCTAATGCATTCAACAACGTACATTGGTAAATAGTTTGAAAATTGTCACGCAGATAGCAGCACCTACAGGGTCTAACAATCCAAGTGAAATACACGTTAAAAAAAAAGCAACAATTAGATTAACACAACTATATCCTATGCTTAACAGAACAAGCCCACTTTCACTACGGGCGGCCACTACTATATATGTATCTATGTTGCGCAGCATACTCACTTACGCATCACCCGTCTGGGGCCATGCAGGTAACACACGCACACGCAGACTACAGTTATTCCAAAACAAGGTTTTGCGAATAATCACGAAGGCACCTAGATGTACAAGATTAACACTGCTTCACACTGACTTAAAAGTGCCTTTCATCAAACAACACCTCCGACACTTAGCAACAAAGTTCTACAAACAGGCTCACGCACATACAACATCAACACTCATTTCCTCACTGGGTAGATATGACCCCACCCACGACACACACAGACGGCCGCTGTCCTTACTGACTGCCTAGCTCACACCATACTACCAAAATAAAATATACATACTAATAAATTCTGCTTCACAGTTATGTTCCAGGTGACGCAGGGGCACATCTCCAGGGCCGCAGCTTAGCCCCAACGGAAGTAATAATTTGATTGCATGCCTTTTCAGTTTTGAGTAGGCAGCAGAAGAAGAGGTGCATGCCATTCCTGCCATAGACTCACTAACAAGGTATTTGCAAGGTAATACCTCTCCTTATTCCTTAGCATAAGGTGATCCAAGCCCCCATGGTTCCTGCATGATCTGTCGCGGGATTTTTCCTGGCAGGGTTTCTTTCTTGCCAGGTTTTTTCATCCCTCTCTTAGCGCGACACTTACCGTACTGTTTCATTTCACTATCTCCTGATTCTCCATGGAAAGAGCTTATGAGCTTGGTACATGGGCAATCAATCCCGTTTCCTTCATTCGCGGTAGGGATACTAACCGCATGCGCATGTGAGACGGAGGTAGCTCGCTAGAGGTTGGCTGCCACGAGGGCTGGGCGAGTATTGGGGGCTCAGACCCGGGTAAAAAAAAAAAAAAAAAATCTAAGTGAAATGATGAATTTATTGTTTCAGATTCCACCAACATAGTGCTGGGAATATCTAATCATAAATAGACATTGTAAACTTGTGTTGGTTAACCTGGCACTATATATACGGTGCGTCTTTATATAAAAGACCTCAAGTACATTTGCAAGACTATTAAAGTTGCAAAAAGAAATTAAAATTAGAACTTTAGAGAAATATTAACTTAATAACGTTTTTCCAATCTTAATAGTTTGTGACCACAGATAAAATCAAAATCTTACATATCGTGCCTAAAACCATACAATTTACAGTTGATAGCTACTGCATTTAACAACGTACATTGGTAAATAGTTTGGAAATAGTCACGCAGATAGCAGCACATACAAGGTCAAACAACCCAAGTCTAATGATGAATTTACGGTTCAGGTTCCAACTTACTACTGAAAATGTCTAATCATAAATAGAAATTGTAAATTGCATGCTGGGGAACCTAGAACTATTTATACGGTACGTTTGTATATAGAAGTCCTCAAATTCGTTTGTAAGACGAAAAAAGTTGCAAAAATAAATTAAGGTTAGAACTTTAGAGAAAAATTAAGTTAAAAACATCTTTCCAATTTATGGTTTCAAATTCCACCAACACACTGCTGGGAATATCTCATCATAAATAGACATTTTAAACTACAATGTTGGATAACCTGGCACTATATATACGGTGTGATTTTATATAGAAGTCCTCAAATTCATTTATAAGACTATAAATGTTGCAAAAAGAAATTAAGGTTAGATCTTTAGAGAAATATTAAGTTAATGACGTCCTTCGGGAGGCCACTACTATATACGTATTAATGTTGCGCAGTATACTCACGTACGCTTCACCCTACTGGAGCCATGCAGGCAACTAGCGCACAAGCAGACTCCAGTTATTCCATAACAAGGTTTTGGGAATAATCACAAAAGCAAGACTAACACTGCTTCACACTGACTAAGTGCCTTTGATCAAACAACACCTCCAACACTTAGCAACAATGTTCTACATACAGGCTCATGCACATACAACATCCACACTCATTTCCTCACTTGCCTCATTTGTGAACTCTTTCATAAGGTTTTTTTTATTTATTTTTTTTCATTCAGTCAAGAATTTTTATTTGTTTCTTCTGTCCAGCTTTTGATTGATAAAGAGCCTGTATATACTTTTATGTTTTACAAATTATATTTAATTGTGTTTTTTAACATTTGGTGATTCCATCTTCACGTGAGCTACTAGTAATCATTAAACACTTTTAAATGTTTTAAACTTGCTTACAGCCTAAATCTAATAGACAAAATAAAAAATGTAAATATCCCACACAATTCCACTTTAGTCTCTTTTGATATATCAAATCTATATACAAACATCCCCATTCCAGAAACCATCAACATCCTCAAAAACATGCTTATAGGCACAAATACACCACATACACACATTGGAAATCATCTACCTTACAAGATTAATCACATCTCAAAATTACTTCTCCTACAATAACACATTCTACAACCAAAAAGATGGACTACCTATGGGCTCCCCCATAGCTAGCATCTAAGCAGAAATATTCATACACCATATTGAACAAAACCACATTTTACACAACAATAAATACTCAGATAACATAATTTACTGGTACAGATACGTCGACCACATCATAACATTATATGAAGGTAACACACGCTGAGCACACATATTTCTAAAACACCTTAATTTCATACACCCAAAACTAACATACACCATCAAAACAGAACAACAAAACTCTCTCAACTTCCTAGACCTTACAATTATACGAACAGACAACAAACACATTAATTCAACAAATACTGAAAACCCACTAGTACTAATATGACCATTCACAGCTCCTCAAACCACCCACATCAACATAAACTAGCTGCTTACAACACCATGATATATAGCCTGCTTCAAACACCGTTAGACAAAGAAGAATACTACCAGGAGTTAAACACCATAAAATATATAGCAAAAACTAACGAATACAACCCAACAATGATTAACAAATTATACAACCGCATAAAATATAAACCTAATAACCCAAATACAAACACACAAGATGACAATCCCATAAAATACTTATCAATACCATAGAGATCATCCAAAACCCACAATCTAACCAACACACTACAAAAATACAACTACAAAATAACTTACTCCACACACAACACTCTCAACAAACAATTTAAACTCAACAACAAAATCGACAACATTTACAACATCACTGGAGTTTACAAACTAACTTGCAGTTCGTGCTCCAGTTTTTACATAGGCTAGACAGGGAGGTCATTCTACACACGTTACCAAGAACATATAAAAGCACTAAAAAACAATAACTACCAATCAAACTTCACCGATCATCTCAACTCCTCAAAACATGACTACATAGACATAACATCTAACCTACAAATTCTTCATAAACAACACAGAAATAACCAATGCTACACAACCAAAACAAACACTTCAAACTACACCCTACACACATACTCAATACACAATTACATTACAACTCACACGCACTTTTTGACATCATAACTCCTAATACACACAAAATACACCCACACCACCAAAATATCCCAGCCCACCATAAACCTTGAGATCAGTTACGGTCTGAGTTGACAATGGGACACATCTCCCGAAATGGCCGTCCTCAACAAACAAAGGAAGTGCTACTATAGGCAAGTTTAAAATATTTAAAAGTATTTTGTGTGTTTTTTAATTTTTTTTCAGGTACCTAGTATTTGTTACATGTGCTAATGTCTTATTTTAGCTCTTCTGTATCTGGAATTTCATATTAAACTGTATTGTTAGCTTTTAAACTTATCACTATTGAACTATACTATTTACAAACTCTTGATCAAAAGCCTTATCATATTTTCCTAATAAGTGTCTTAAGAATTCCATCTTTACTTTGGTCTACTTCTAAGTTATTTTTATTATACACTTTGACATTCATCTATGCTTCTCTTTTCAAGGCTGGTAAAAGTAAATATAAATGACATTTCGAACTGGATTCAGAAATAAAGAATATGTAATACCTAAAGAGATATGTGTTGACAAAAAGTATAATATTCTGAATTTGGTATTAAATTGGAGTTAAATCTCATTGTTGGAACAAAATACAGTGTTATTAACTTGTTTATTTAACCTCATCTTTAAATTTCATCTAAATTGTTAAAAGATGCCTATAGATGGTAAAAAATACAATTTATAAGAAAAAATACAAAATAATTTGCTCTTGATGAATTAATTTTTCAACTTTATAAAATACAAGGAAACTTAATCCATATTTAATTCCTTAATCCATTTAATTGTATCCTGAATATTTCTCCTGACTGAATTGTTTATTTTTAACACGTTTATTGCGGCGGAGCCTTTCGGCCTCCGAGTGAGAGCTTCTCGGGTGCGGAAGAAGCTTATAGGCTTCTCTTGTCCATTTTCCTTACATGTCAGGTTTACAACTGCAGTTATTGCTTTAGTTTGCTGTTTCTCTTGCAGCGTGGTGGGTGTGTACGTGTGTTTCTTGTGTAGCAATAGTTTCCCATTTCGCTTACCAAAGGACGGTATATTATTCATTTGTTTTTGTAAATAAATAGTATTAGTTTTAGTGTTTTATCTCTGTAAAATAATGGCTGGTACATCTAGGGACATGGTTTTAATTGTAAATAGTGCTTGGAACGTTGTTGGTGACTACTGCAAGACTAGTTCCGATGATGAGTCCAGTGACATTGATTCCGCCGATCTAGATGGTGAACCTATATCTACAGACAATGAAAGTGAGTCAGATGATGATGATTCAGACGATTACAACCCTACGTGGTGTCATTATAACACTATTGGTATGAGAGACATACCATTTACTCGACAGAATATATATATATATATATATATATATATATATATATATATATAAAATACGTTTTCTTGTTTAATAATTTAAAACAACATAGGTTATTCAAATACAAGAATATTTATTATTTTATATCCAAAGCTTTTCGTTGGCAAACAGTACCAACATCATCAGGAATGAAAATTACAATAATGTAAGCTATAGGCCTAAAACATATGTTTAATTAGAAATAGAATTGTAGCTAAATTTATATAAATAGCCAAATTTATTTTGTTGCTTTAACATTATAGACATTGAATATAGTATCAAATTTAGAACGTATTTGTTCTTTTATTAATTTGTTATTATTATTGTGTTTATATATTTCGAATGCTTCATATATATTCATTCTTAATCCCTTATTAATTTCTTTTATAAGTCTCATATTTTCTATATTTGGAAATTGGTGCTTATTATTAATACAATGATTTGCGAAATTTGATTTATATATTTCTGGATTAATATAGGCATTTAAATGTTCTTTATATCTTTCTTTTAATTTTTTCTTGGTTTGACCTATATAAGCTTTATTACAATTTTCGCATTCTAATTTATAAACACCGCCTTTTTCATGCATATTAATTGTTTTATTATTGTTATTTATTATGTTTATTATTTTGTTATTAGTTTTGTATGCAATTTTGATATTTGTATTTTTAAATAATTTGGTGATATTTTTTATTTCATGGCCTATAAATAAAAATGAAGTCTATATTGCATTATTATTATTATTATTGCAAGTTAAATTATTATTTTGTTTATTAAAAATATTATAATTAAGTTTGTCAACAGCTTTCTTTTTATAACCGTTTTCTAATGCAATTTGATAAATTATGTTTTTTTCTCTTATTTTATTTTCTTCATTCATGGGTATTTTATGCATTCTATATAATAAGTTATATAAAGCAGCCATTTTTTGATTATATGGATGATTAGAATTATTTGGTATAATTTGGTTTGTCAAAGTTGGTTTACGGTATATCATATATTCAAATTTTTAATTTTTTCTTATTATTGTTAAATCTAGAAAATTTATTTTGTTATTTGTTTCAATTTCATAAGTAAATTTGATTTTATTATTAATTTCATTTATTTTATCCAAAATATTTGTTAAATTTATATTATTATTGTTTGATATATACATTCCATCATCTAATAGCGAACCCAATAACCATTTTTATCATATATTTTTATAATTTCATTTATTTTATTATCTAATTGTTGTAAAAATATTTCAGATAATATATTTGATAATGGCGAGCCCATAGCAAGACCATCTTCTTGTTTATAAATTTTGTCATTGTATGAAAAATAATTTTGATTTAATATTATTTTCAGTGTATTTAAAATTTCTAATGTTAATTTTTTATTTTTCTCGTGTTCTAATTTAGATTTTATAATTTCAAGAGTTTCTTTTATAGGTATGTTTGTATACATATTTTTTATATCTAATGATATTAATTTTGTATTTTCATTAATTTTAATTGCATTTAGTTTTTCAATAAGATTAATAGAATTTATGATAGTATGAATATTATTTAGTTCTATTTTATCTTTAAGAATATTTACCATAACCTTTGATATTTTATAAGATGGAGCATTTATAAAATTTATTAATGGTCTTATTGGTTTATCTATTTTATGTAATTTCACAAGTCCATTCAATATTGGAATTTTTGGATTATCATTTATATAGTTGCTAATTTTATTTTTATTGAATAATTTATATGAAGATTTTACAATATTTTTTATTTTATTTTGAAATTTATTTGTAGGATCTATATGTATTTGACAAAATTGATTATCATTTATGTATTTTTCTGTTTTTCTTATGTGCTCATTTTTATCAATAATGACAATAGCATTACTTTTATCTGCCTTTACTGTAATAAGATTATTATTTTGTAATTTTTGTTTTAAATCTTTAATTTCTGAATATTGTTTCTTATGTGTTTTATTAACTGTATTTTTTTTAATCAATTTTTTAATTTCATAAGCTGCTTCGATTCTGGTATTTTCTTGTAAGCTTGTATTTAGTTTACTAATAGCTAGTTCTGTATCTATTATAATATTATTAATATTATTATTTATGTCTGTTTTTATATTGGTTTTATTGTTTTCAAGTAGTTTTATTTCATTATTATTAAATCCAGTATTTGATAGATTAACTACATTAGGGTGAAAATTATGATATTTAATTTCAGGTACATCTTTTATTTGTTTTTCTAACTTCAAATTTTTAAGTTTTTTGTTTATTCTATTTATTTTTATATTTTTAATTTTATTTATAAATAAATTGATTTTTTTATATTTTTCTTCCCATTTTATGTTATGCATAAAAGAAGCTAATTTTATATGTAGCTTATATATTTCAATCGTTAAAGTATTTTTCTTTTGATACAAGTTTTTAATTTCATTCTTAACCCATAATTTTTCAGCTTGTTTACATGTTTTTTGAGCTATATTATTTTTGTTTTTTATTGTATTTTTTGCGTATTTTGGAATTATATTGTTTATAATACATTGTTTATTAAAGTATATATTACAGTTTGTATTAAAGCTTTGGATATAAAATAATAAATATTCTTGTATTTGAATAACCTATGTTGTTTTAAAATATATATATATATATATATATATATATATATATATATATATAACAATAAATAGGCAAAAGTGTAATTTTTTTACAATGGTATCTTCTAGCGGTACTGTGACAGCCTATCGGCTTCCGATAACTGTGACATCATAATATTAGCTGAAAAGTATTACAAATTTTTTTTCTTCTGATAAATTACTTATTTTATTATTATTTACGATATATGACAATAAATAGTCATAAGTAAAATTTTTCTTACAATGTGACCTTTTAGCAGCGCTGCGGAAGCCTACTGGCTTCCGAAAATTATGACCTCATATTATCACCTGAAAACCATTGAAATTATTTTGTTTTCTGAAAACTGTCTTTTTTCATTAAATTAAATTAAAAAATTGTAAACAAAAATTTCAGGACCGGTACAAGGTATGCCCCAATTTATGCCCCAGCGAACGTGTTAATTAATAAAGTTAACAGTTTTTTGTCTCTCTGGATCTGTAATTAATATCTAGTACATTTATTTAGAATAAATTTTATAAATATATTTTAACACAATGATGTGTGTTTTTACTTAGCATTAATTCTGTTTGTATACCTAACTCTTTCTGTCACTTTTTCTTCGTGTGCTCACTCTGCTTATGCCCAGTTCACCATGGTAAATTCTTATAACACTTTAGAATTTGCAATCTGATATATGAAAACTGCATAAATTAAACTAAGAAAACACAAATTTCACTAGAATTAACACTTTCAAGATCCCCCACATCATTTTGTTAAACTCTTTAATTTTCAAATGATTTAGGGTTGTCTAATAGACCCACAGATACTTTTATTTCACACTGTAACATATTACCCTGAAAACCTTATCTATCATACTTTTCTGTACAATATACAAATCCAATGGTAAAACTTAAAACAGTTTACTCTAAATCTCACTACACACCATTTTATTAAAACAAATAGACTAGTTTCAAGGAGGATGTCGCCTTCGTCAGTGCTTTGGTACTACTTAATCACTGCTTGGTTATTAACCTAATACAAATCCAGCTTCCTAAAACAGCTCTTTTATCTATCTTATATTATGGCTCTAACATAACAATCCTTCATTGCAATGCCATTTATCTATTTCTACGAACCTTTCTACCCATTTATTCATCAATAAACTTATTTACTATACCTTACATAACCTAGGAATGATAGAGTTTCATTTCTGTTTTTTATTCTCAAAAATCACAACTGTTTTGATCATTTCTCCTCAATGTTCACATTTCAGCACCGTATTAAGAAAGGTATTTCCTGTACATACGGCTTCACATTGCTTTCTGTAGAATTTTTCTAAATACTATAATTTTTTATTTATTATAATCTGTCTTTCTTTTTAAAAATAAAAGTTATACAGAATACTCACAAATCATTCATTTATTGACTCACACGCTTTTCAATGACAAAGGCATCATCATCAGTGAGTGTTGCTACGACAAACTCTAACATACAACAAGTTGTAGTAGAAAACGGATAATGATGAATTTGTCATTGAAATGCGTATGAGTCAATAATTGATTATTTTGTGTGAGTTTTACGTATAACTTTTATTTGTTATAACATAACCTCACAAGCTAAGCTCAAAGAATAGTCATATGACTTATGTCTTTCTTTACTCATAAATTTCCGTTGTGTTTAAAAAGAATCTGTTCTCAAACTTTAGTTTGTGCATTATTCTTTGGAATATTGAGTTGATGTCAATTGGTACCATTCTCTGTTATTCGTTAACCTCAAGATCCATCTACAACCTAACATATGTATCCCTATGTCTAGTTAAGTACATTGTGACTCCCTAAAGTGGCTTTCGTCCTACAAATTAACGTTTGGCTTACCACTAAATTAGACTGAACTTTATTCCAAACAAACAAGATCTAAAACTATTATTCAAAATATTCCTTTATCCAACACTATAATTTCTAAGAATACCCATTTAGAGCCTGTCAGACTCAAACATCTCACAATAAAAATTGATGTTATGACTTATTAAAGGTCGATCTAGATTTTTCTCCAGTGAGTCAAAGATGGAAATTTTCTTTATAAGAAAGCTAAAGTTATTTATTCTTAAAAGTTTTCAAATAAAATTTAGCATTACAAAAATAATATTGGCAAAAACCCCATAACCAGATACAAAATAACTAATTTCTCAAGTTACCTAAGATTAAACTATTATCTACTTTTCGATGACCGTATTGTCATCATCAGAAGATCATATTACAAAATTACAATCTAGAATACAATACTTTCTTAGAATAATTGTATTCTAGACAGTAATTTTGTTATAGGATTCTCTAATGACGACATGGTCATCGAAATATATGAGGGATTAGCCTTAGGTAACTTGTGATATTAGTATTTTTTTTTTGTACTAGTTTTCGTGCCAATATTGTTTTTGTAATATATTGTACATTGTGATTTTGATATTGTATAAAAATTAGCATATTTTCATTATGTAGCAAACTTTTAAATGACAATAAATATTTATAGTTTGGGAAACGATGTTTTTCAATATGAGCTAAAATTATTTCAATCAAAATTATTCTACAAAATATCAATTTTTTGTTCTGTTGATTTTGCAAATAAATTGATGACATTCTCATCATGTTTTTTTTGCCAATAATGTTAGTAATATATTAAATTATACCATTGTGCTCTTGATATTTTCATCAAGCTTAGCATATTTTCATTATGTAGCAAACATTTAAATGACAAATAAATATTTATAGTTTAAAAAATGATATTTTTTCAATATGAGCTAAAATTATTTTAATCCAAATTATTCTACAAAATATCAATATTAAGAGTTGTTTACAGCGTTAACAATTCCTTTAAAATAGGATAGTATGTTTCATGCCCTATGTTTACCTTGAATTGCACTTTATTTTCTTGTACTCTAGATAGAACTTTAAATGCACAGTATTTTGTTTAAAAGTTCAACTTATGATGTTTCAACTCTTAGCAAAGAAGGGTATTGCATTGTTTGAGGATTTACTTATTTTTTATAAAGTTCTGTTACCTGTCAAAGTTTGTGAAGACCAACATCGACTATGAGAAATATTATTAATCATGTTTACAATCACAGAGATTATTTTTTAAATAAATGCGGTAGATTTGCGAGTCAGGTAGGCCTACAACTATTTATTTAAACTGGCAACGTTTCATTAATGGCTACGTATTTGTCATTAATACATTATGTATTGTAGCCCTGGTGACGATAGCGTGGCCTGTTTAAATAAATAATTGTACCTGACTCTCAAATTAACCAGATTTATATAAACAATAACAGAAATACTGCTACCAATCTTCCTTGACAGCTCTAGAAGATGTACTTGTTTCAATCAGTTTATGTAACTTCTCTAAACAATCTATTTTGTTTTGAACCTTATGGTGATCTCTTGAATTTTGGTGTTCATTGCGTTCGGTGAAACTTGATTAATAACTTTTACCGAAATCAAAACGTTTTTCACCACAATAACATGATGATTATATTAAAATATGTTTATCAAATAGCATAAACGCAATTCCGATTTATTTTTAAAATATAAAAAATTATTGAATTTGTAAAACCTTTTTCCAATTATTGACAAGTTTAAAATGTATCGTATATGTTAAAATTTAAATATAAATTTATTTGTTATAATATTTCTAGAATAATTTAAAGTTTTATAACATGTTTAATATATCTATACCTCAATTATTTGTTGTACTTATTTAAAATAATTTTTAATTTCCATCTTTTAATAAATCTTGTTTCATCTATGAAATTTCAATTATATAATTTAATTTCTCTCTATTTTTAATGAATTAACCGTATTCCATTTGATATACATCATAACAAACGTCATTTAGAACGCATCTCATTGTTTCGATGTTAATTATTTTTATGATATAAATGTAGTACAGAATTTAATATTTTACCATCGATTGTTCTATTAGGCTAGTTTATCAATATTGCATTATTTTATAATATGTCTTACTAATATGGAACACAGTTTTCACTTTCTTTGCACTCTTTATTTTGTTTACCCTGATTGGTTGTATTTATAAATTTGATATACACTTCAGTTTTTCATGTTGGTTGTGTGGATTAATATGTGGATTAATATTCTTCTTTATTATATGCGTCAATTTAATACAAGTGTATATGTATCATAGTATAACAATTTGATACAAGAATGATATGCTTGTAATTCTAATCTAAGGAGCATATGAATTTAATACAAGGCTGACATCCTAGATGGTCATGAAGCATTTGTACACAACTTGACAGAGTGTTTCGATTTAATATTTAGCCTTAGATCCTTGTTACATGCGTAACAGTTGGATTCGTTTAAATCCTCCTTATTTGTTATAATAGTAATTTGATAATATTATTTATTAGGAATACACTGTGGTTAAATATTAATAATAACTTTGTCTTTGTATGTTACTCCTGAGGATGGTTACTTTTTACCAGAAATGTGCATGAGGATAAAATAAAAAGTATCATGGTTGCCAGGATTTTGAGTATTTATAATTACTTTGGTAAAGGTTTGCTCTACCTTCTGTTTTTTATTGCATCCAGCAGGGACTATAACTGTTACTCACTAAGTTTATAATGTTACAGGATCTATATATGGGTAGTATAATCTCATGTAGATGCTAATTTAGCTTTAAATGGTGATTTTGTTGGACTAGCACATGGTATGGATCCATATAACTGGTATGATAACAAACCAAACAAATTTAATGTGATAAAAACAGCAAGGCTACTTTTCAAAGTTGCATGATTCAAGGCTTCCTCAAAATAATGATATTTTTTCAAATAGTCGTCACAAGAAGCTATAGTTTATGTCAAATGAAAGAAAAAAGTCCATATTTCATTTGCAGACTTTAATTTTAAAATATATTTCATAATTTTTGCAAAAATGGAAAAAAGCGATTAATATTCTAGTTTTAGCTAGATACCATGAACTTGTACCTTGTAGTTCAGCATGAGTCCGCTAGGTGACAGCACCTGACAGTAACTCGAACGCGGGATTTTTCCTGGTAGTGTTTCTTCTTTGCCAGGTTTTTTCATCCTGTTCTTAGCGTGACACTTACCGTACTGTTTCATTTCACTATTTCCTGATTCTCCATCAGCTTGAGATTGGTACATGGGCAATCAATCCCGTTTCCTTCACTCTAGGTAGGGATCCTAACCTAATGCGCATGTGAGAAGGAGGTAGCTCGCTAGAGTTTGGCTGCCACGAGGGCTGGGTGGGTTTTGGGGCCCAGACGAGGGTAATAAAAAAAGCAATCATTTAATTTTACAAAAATGTAAATAACTCAAGAACTAGACAAATTTTTGAAAAACTATTGGTGCCACGTCATTCTTCGTTAAATGCAGCTATAATCTACTTGTACGTATATAACATAAAATCCGAAGGCCCCCTTCTCATTTCTCAAAAGTCGAAAATTACTCGTTTACTGTTCAAGATGTATTTAAAACTAAACAAAGTGGATGAAAATATAGCATGTTTACATTAACTAAACTTAATTTAGTATTTTATTAACACAATAATAGCTGAACTTATAGTAGTTGATCAAGAAAAGTGTGACAATAAAAGTTCTTGATTGCACGTTATTTATTGAAGTAGACTCGGATATATAATATTTTTTGTATATTGTTTGAAATGTTAGAAAATAATTTTAGATCATTGAATGTTGCCTAGCAACTAAAATTAGGAATGAATTCAATGAAATGTCTTAAGATAGAAAACGATATTTTATGCTATTTAGGTACCTAAAAATTACATGTAGGAAAAAAATTGTTATGTCACCAGAAACCTTCCCAGGAATGTACTAAAAAATTTCTTAACGTTTCATGATGATCGGATCAGTAGTTTAGAAATGCACTGAGGTAAGTGTCGCACTAAGAGCAGGATGGAAAAACCTAGCAAGAAGAAACCGTGCCGGGAAAATCCCGGGTTCGAGTTACTTTTAGATGCTGTCACCTAGCGGATTCATGCTGAACTACTAGGTACAAGTTTGCGGTATCTAGCTAAAACTAAAATATTAATCGGTTTTTTCCATTTTTGCAAAAACTTTGAAATATATTTTAAAATTGAAGTCTGCAAATGAAATATGGACTTTTTTCTTTCATTTGACATAAACTAAAGCTTCTCGTGATGACTGTTTGGAAAAATATCACTATTTTGAAGAATCCTTGTATCATGTAACTTTGTAAAGTAGCCTTGCTGTTTTTATCACTTTAAATTTGTTTGGTTTGTTATCATACCCGTTATATGGATCCGTACCATGTGCTAGTCCAACAAAATCACCATCTAAAGCTAAATTAGCCTCTACATGAGATTATGGCACCCATATATAGATCCTGTAACATTATAAACTTAGTGAGTAACTGTTATAGTCCCTGCTGGATGCAATAAAAAACAGAAGGTAGAGCAAACCTTTACCAAAGTAATTATAAATACTCAAAATCCTGGTAACCATTATACTTTTTATTTTATCCTCATGCACATTTCTGGTAAAAAGTAACCATCCTCAGGAGTAACATACAAAGACAAAGTTATTATTAATATTTAACCACAGTGTATTCCTAATAAAAAAATATTAGCAAATTACTATTATGACAAATAGGGAGAATTTGAACAAATCCAACTGATACGCATGTAACAAGGATGTGAGGCTGAATATTAAATTAATACAATCTGTCAAGTTGTGTACAAATGCTTCATGACCATCTAGGATGTCAGCCTTGTATTAAATTCATATGCTCCTTAGATTAGAATTACAAGCATATCAGTCTTGTATCAAATTGTTATACAGGGGCTACTATGATATATATACATTTGTATTAAAATGATGCATATAATAAAGAAGAATATTAATCCACACAACCACCATGAACAACTGAAGTGTATATCAAATTTATAAACACACCCAACAAGGGTAAACAAAATAAAGAAGGCATAGATAGTAAAAACTGTATTCCATATGAATAAGACATAACAAAAAAGAATTTTATTTTTCACAGATTCATCATCAAAAATATAAGTTTAACTAGTAGCAAAGTGACATTTAAACTTCTGTTTGTGTTTACTGTACTGATTATAGATAAAATAATGCAATATTGATAAACTAGAATAATGGAACAATCGATGGTAAAATATTAAATTCTGTACTATATATAACATAAAAATAATTAACAACGAAACAATGAGATGTTTTGAATGTGTTGCTCAATCAGACGTTTATTATGATGTAAATCAAATGGAATACAGTTAATTCATTAAAAATAAATTAAATTATATAATTGAAATTTAATTGAGGAAACAATATTTATTAAGACACGGAAATGAATAATTACTTTAAATAAATACAACATATAATTGAGATATAAATATATTAAACATGGTATAAAACTTTAAATTATTCTAGAAATATTACAACAAATTAAATTATATTTAAATTTTACCATATACGATACATTTTAAAATTGTCTATAAATGGAAAATAAATTTTCAAATTCAATAATTTATTATATTTTAAAAATAAATTGGAATTTCATTTATGCTATTTGATAAACATATTTTAATATAATCATCATGTTACTGTGGTAAAAAGCGTTTCGCTTTCCTTGGAGAATCAGGAGGAAGTGAATGAAACAGTAGGGTAGGTGTCGCACTAAGAGCGGGATGAAAAAACCTGGCAAGAAAGAAACCCGGCCAGGAAAAATCCGGCAACAGATCATGCAGGAACCTTGGGGGCTTGGATCACCATATTCAAATTCAATAGTTTATTATATTTTAAAAATAAATTGGGATTTCATTTATGCTATTTGATAAACATATTTTAATATAATCATCATGTTATTGTGGTGAAAAACGTTTTGATTGTGGTAAAAGTGATTAATTAAGTTTTACCGAACGCAATGGACACCAAAATTCAAGAGATCACCATAAGGTTCAAAACAAAATAGATTGTTTAGAGAAGTTACATAAACTGATTGAAACAAGTACATCTTCTAGAGCTGTCAAGGAAGATTGGTAGCAGTATTTCTGTTATTGTTTAAATAAATCTGGTTAATTAGAGAGTCAGGTACAATTATTTATTTAAACAGGCCACGCTATCGTCACCAGGGCTACAATACATAATGTATTAATGACAAATACGTAGCCATTAATGAAACGTTGCCAGTTTAAATAAATAGTTGTAGGCCTACCTGACTCGCAAATCTACCGCATTTATTTAAAAAATAATCTCTGTGATTGTAAACATGATTAATAATATTTCTCATAGTCGATGTTGGTCACAAACTTTGACAGGTAACAGAACTTTATAAAAAATAAGTAAATCCTTAAACAATGCAATACCCTTCTTTGCTAAGAGTTGAAACATCATAAGTTGAACTTTTAAACAAAATACTGTGCATTTAAAGTTCTATCTAGAGTACAAGAAAATAAAGTGCAATTCAAGGTAAACATAGGGCATGAAACATACTATCCTATTTTAACCCTAGAGGACTCGAGCGGGGTAATTATTCTCCCAGTGAGTTTTTAACAAAGATTATAAAACAGTTGCAAATCCTGAAATTCTTCCACCCCTTACATACCTTCTAATTGACTCGCTTCGTATCTATTTCTGTCTCTACATCAAGTAGTTTGACAGTTTTTGTTTACTTATAACGGTTTGAAGTTACTGTTGCAACAGCTGGGAAAGTTTTTACCCCGTGCGAGTCCTCACGTTACAATACTGGTCTCTTTAAGTGAAGTCTATTTCTATTTGTATTTTGCGAGGTTTTTATAAATGAAGTCTATTTCTATTTGTATTTTACAAAGTTTTTATAAGTGAAGATTATTTCAAATTGTATTTTGCAACTTTTTCATCACATAAATTTATTTTCTTTTTTTTTGCAAGATTGTTATGAGTGAATTTTACTATGTTTCATATTTTGTGAGGAATTTATCTCTAAAGTTTGTTTTAATTTATAAATTTAATAATCTATTTTAAATTATCTACATATATATTTTGTCATGGCGATAATGGAGAACACAAATTTTATATTTGTATCTTTTCTAGAGAGAAAGACGCAAATGTAACTTCTTTTGAAGGAATTAAAGCATTGTTTGGGGTATTGTATATTTGTGGAGCAATGATGTCTGCGTACAAAAGTTCTAAAGGTATATGGACAACAGACAGAACTGGTTTGCATATAGTAATGTGTACAATGTCAAGACACAGATTCTATTTTCTCTTGCAAGTATTACGTTTTGATATATATTGTGTTTGTAAACTATTCTTGTTTATAAAATATTTTGTTTTCATGACTATTGTAACTAAAAAACGTTTATTTACAATATAGGCTATAGCTTTATATGTGGCAATATTACAAACAAACATTTTAATTACAGGTTTTTGTTTTTTGGCCTAAGAACTTGGACAAAAAAACAATTAATGCTGTGCTAATTGTGGGGAAAGTGTTTGTAAAGACCATTTAGTTAAAGTATGTGAAGAGTGTTTTGACATATAAAGAAGGAAATAATATTGCTTGAGTTTGTTCATATCTATTATAGTATAACAAAATATGTTTAAATATTTTTTTATTTATAATAGTAAATATTTTACTGATATTGACAATCTGGTTGGGGTAAAAAATTACCCCGCGCGAGCTCTGGTGTAACGAGTATTAGCGCGAGTCCTCTAGGGTTAAAGGAATTGTTAACACTGTAAACAACTCTTTTTATAGCTCAGCAACTGTAAGAGTTATTGTCCAATGAGAAGACCCAAAACATGTCGAGATCGAGGATGAACAGCAGTTCTATTTAAAGGTCTTGCTGTAATTCATAATATTAGGGAGAATATCATTAATTTATTTGAAAAATCAAAACAAAGAAATATTGATATTTTGTAGAATAATTTGGATTGAAATAATTTTAGCTCATATTGAAAAAAATCATTTCTAAACTATAAATATGTATTTGTCATTTAAATTTTGCTACATAATAAAAATATGCTAAGCTTGATGAAAATATCAAGAGCACAATGGTATAATATAATATATTACTAACATTATTGGCAAAAAACAGCATGATGAGAATGTCATCAATTTATTTGCAAAATCAACAGAACAAAAAATTGATATTTTGTAGAATAATTTTGATTGAAATAATTTTAGTTCATATTGAAAAACATCGTTTCCCAAACTATAAATATTTATTGTCATTTAAAAGGTTGCTACATAATGACAATATGGTAAATTTTATACAATATGAAGATCACAATAGTACAATATATTACAATAATAATATTGGCATGAAAACCAGTACAACAAAAATAACTAATATCACAAGTTACCTAAGACTAGTCCCTCATATATTCGATGACCATGTCGTCATCAGAGAATCCTATAACAAAATTACTGTCTAGAATACAATTATTCTAAGAAAGTATTGTATTCTAGATTGTAATTTTGTAATATGATCTTCTGATGATGACAATACGGTCATCGAAAAGTAGATAATAGTTTAATCTTAGGTAACTTGAGAAATTAGTTATTTTGTATCTGGTTATGGGGTTTTCGCTAATATTATTTTTGTAATGCTAAATTTTATTTGAAAATTTTTAAGAATAAATAACTTTAGCTTTCTTATAAAGAAAATTTCCATCTTTGATCTCATTGGAGAAAAATCTAGATCCACCTTTAATGAGTCATAACATCATTTTTTATTGTGAGATGTTTGAGTCTGACAGCCTCTAAATGGGTACCTATTCTTATTAATTATAGAGTTGGATAAAGGAAAATATTGGATGATAATTTTAGATCTTGTTTGTTTGGAATTAGGATCAGTCTAATTTAGTGGTAAGCCAAAGGTTAATTTGTAGGATGAGAGCCACTTTAGGGAGTCACAATGTACTTAACTAACAACGTCATTGAAAAGCGTGTGAGTCAATAAATGAATGATTTGTGAGTATTCTGTATAACTTTTATTTTTAAAAAGAAAGACAGATTATAATAAATAAAAAATTATAGTATTTAGAAAAATTCTACAGAAAGCAATGGGAGGCCGTATGTACAGGAAATACCTTTCTTTCTATGGTGCTGAAATGTGAACATTGAGGAGAAATGTTCAAAACAGTTGTGATTTTTGAGAATAAAAAACAGAAATGAAGCTCTATCATTCCTAGGTTATGTAAGGTATAGTAAATAAGTTTATTGATGAATAAATGGGTAGAAAGGTTCGTAGAAATAGATAAATGGCATTGCAATGAAGGATTGTTATGTTAGAGCCATAATATAAGATAGACAAAAGAGCTGTTTTAGGAAGTTGGATTTGTATTAGGTTAATAGCCAAGCAGTGATTAAGTAGTACCAAAGCACTGATGAAGGCGACATCCTCATTGAAACTAGTCTATTTGTTTTAATAAAATGGTGTGTAGTGAGATTTAGAGTAAACTGTTTTAAGTTTTACCATTGGATTTGTATATTGTACAGAAAAGTATGACAGATAAGGTTTTCAGGGTAATATGTTACAGTGTGAAATAAAAGTATCTGTGGGTCTATTAGACAACACTAAATCATTTGAATATTAAAGAGTTTAACAAAATGATGTGGGGGATCTTGAAAGTTTTAATTCTAGTGAAATTTATGTTTTCTTAGTTTAGTTTATGTAATTCTCATATATCAGATTGCAAATTCTAAAGTATTATGAGAATTTACCATGGCGAACTGGGTATAAGCAGAGTGAACACACGAAGGAAAAGTGACAGAGAGAGTTAGAAAACAGAATTAATGCTAAGTAAAAACACACATCACAATTGTACGCCATTGTGTTAAAATATTTTAATAAAATTTATTCTAAACAAATGTACTAGATATTAATTATAGATCCAGACAGATAAAAAAATGTTAATTTTTTAAATTAAAAAAAAGACAATTCAGTCAGGAGAAATATTCAGGATACAATAAAATGGATTAAGGAATTAAATATGGATTAAGTTTCCTTGTATTTTATAAAGTTGAAAAACTAATTCATCAAGAGCAAATTATTTTGTATTTTCTCTTATAAATTGTATTTTTACCACCTATATACATCTTTCAACAATTTAGGTGAAATTTATTAATCAAAAACTGGACAGAAGAAACAAATAAAAAGCCTTGACTGAATGAAAAAAATAAATAAAAAAACCTTACGAATGAGTTTGACGAATGAGAGACTGAAGCAGATAGCTAAGCTAAAGTTATGGATTAGGATAGAAGCATCTAAGGAGGGTCTGGGAGGGATAGGAACAATAAAACCTCACTAATTCATACTTTATTTACTCAGATCTACCATAATGTCCGCGGGGCTGCAAGATTGGCAAAATTGTACAATTTCAGACTTTTGGAAATTCATATGTGTTACCAATGCACTTTTCTTTAGTAATGTTCTAATAAAAGGATATGAGTCATTGGAAATTTACTTCTCTCACTCGTTTAAACAGTTTATTCCCTGGTGTTTCATCTACTTTGACTCTAATTTGTTAGTATCAAGGATTACTGTGTTCAGAATTGTTTGCTGTGGACTGAGTTATTTACTACAGAATAGGATACATTAAATATATAGTCAAAGGTGATTTCGTTCATAGTGCTTTGTGTGAAGGAATCAGTAAATCAACCTACTTGGGTATGAAAAAAAACATATATTGTTCATTGTTTAGTGACGTTAACTTTAAAATTAAACTCTTGAATTTTGCAGTCCATTACATTTGGTGAAACTTAATTGATCACTTTTACATCAGTTTATGACCATCCGAACTTTAAATTTTGTAAATTTATAAAAACTAACTGAGACTGAACAAGTATAGTTACAATCTGCTGCTGAACTATTTTATACTTTATTTCTAAATAAAAAATTTAAGGTGAGTAGAGAATCATTGTTTGGGTTCAGAAATTAACAAGGTTTATTAAAGTAAAGAAGTTCTAAACTTGAATTGTAAACCTTAAAAGTGTTCAGATGAATCAAGAAGATCAGAAAAAGATTCTTTGGGATATTAACTGGAACCGTGGCAATTCTATGAAGACAAAACAGTGCCATTATGGGAGACAATGAAACACAACCTAAGTATAGAAAAAACTAATGAATACAAAATTCATAAAAAAAGACAATAGGCCTACATAGCACTCCAACCAAATTAAAGAAATGGTGCAAAAATATTGTAGAAAGTGATGAAAACCCTGATGCAAGAATAAGAAATATTTAAAAGATGATAAATGGATGTTTACGAAATTGGATATATTATGCAATCCGAAGATGAAATAACTCAAAGTATAGGTGGACATCAAACTAGTGACATTGTCTATGGAATAAATAGTAAACAATAAAACACAAAAACATTAAAATGTTGAAGAATTTGAAGGAAAGAAAACCTCAGATATTTTGTTACGTTTGTAGATATGACCAGTGCTATTAGAAATTATTTTTTTGTTTCAAGTAAAATGAAACTGGACACTGTGATAAGGAACTAATTTGCATCTTATTTCACATTGTACACATCTTAAAGTACAATAATTTGCAATATATGGGTACATCAGATAATTTATATACTGTATATGTCCTCTAACTCAAACTTATATTATATCTTGGATTCGGTTTGTATTAGCAAATTTTTACTGTAAGAAGTATTACACTTACATTATTTTAAAAAATCTTTTCTGTATTAGAATTAAAATAAATTTTCCTAACGTCGGGAAATTATAAAACAGTATAAATAAATAAGTCTTATAGGCGACTCTCAGCGTTAAACAATGCAGACCTAGTGTGAAATGCGTCTGCTGCAAAATATCAGTAAGTAGTGGTTTTTTGCCAAGTGCTACTAATAGTAGTAGTATATAAGTTTTACATAATTATGTTTAACTTACAATACATGAACAAAAATTATAACCATTTTACCAACTTTGTTTAGAAGGGAAAGAGATTATAAACTAACAAATTGCTAACTACATTGTGCATTAAAAATTCAAAGCATACCCAATGCAATAGTAAACTATGCAATAAGAATTACAACAAAATTTAAACAATTGAAGGGCTGGAGGGAAAAGTGGCCAAGTCACTTTTTTTCACAAAGGTATTTTTTGTTGGATTGTGGTAGACCTGGCTGAACACTTCACATTCATATAAAGTTTTGTGAAGCGTCTAGTCACTATTAAATAATAGATTGAAAATAATGTCCTAGTGGGAAGAAGGGGTCAAGCTCCGAGCATCCTAGGGAAGAAATGGTCAAGTCAGTGACTAAACGCGCGTTTAAAACCATACAACACGACATAAAAACTCGTTTTAAGACTACAGTGCCTTCTTAAAATACAATGTAAATATTAGTTAACATTATTTAACATTCATACATTTATTTGACTGGTTTCAATTATATTTGTTGGTGTTTTGTATAACAATATACAGCAGCTGTTTTGACAATGCTGTACGTGTCTGAGTGTTTGTGTATAGTTTGGTTAATTGTTTACATTTCTAAACCGGGCTTATATTTGCATGAAACATTCCGAAACATGTAAAAAGGCTATTTTCATTGATATTTTTTTGCCTAGAAACATTCTTTTTTCTTAAATTAAAGTTGGGTAAAATTTTCGAAGAAAAGAATTTGGAAGAATGCGAGAGGTAGCGAAGAAAATCAGAGTGCAGAGTCACGAACAAGGATCCGATTGCAAATGCAAGAAAAAATGCTTTGATAAAATACCTTTTGAGGTGAGGCATAGTATAATTAATAGATTTAACTTGTTGGAGAATACAAATGAACAGAACTCTTACTTATGTGGCTTGATTTCTATCTTACCAGTCCAAAAACGTAGGCTTAGGGTTGGAATTGAAAATGCTAAGTTAAAGGATGTATCGTGTAAATATAAAGTTAGAGGTGTATTAGAAGGAGTGGCTACCAAATTTGATGTTTACAGAAAAGGTTTCTCTGCAATTCATGGATGTCCCCTAAAGACCAGCGAGGCAAACATTTGAACAGAAACCATAAGCTATCTGAAGAAAAAGTTTGGCTCATAAAAGAGCATGTAGAATCATTCAATGGCCATGGAGCTCATTATTGTCTTGAGGACTCTAATATCTACCAGAAGATCTTAATGTATCAAAAATGTTCAAGCTTTTTAAAGTAGCTAACCCAAATGTTCAGCTTTCTATTGACTCATACAGAAATATTTTCAATACATGTTACAATATTTCCTTTGGGTATCCTAGAACGGACACATTAGTACCCCATAGAATTATGAAGAATAAATATTGTAAATAGATTTATAACAATAATATTAATATATTGATTTCAACAAGATTTGCTTTTAATATTTTCTTTCTTTTCAAACTCACCATAGGAAACTATGCTTAAATTTCATGTAAAAGACCCTTTTTTCCCTCTTCTTTTTGGTAGCAACTAATGAAAATTTTAATAAATTTGATAAAATGAGGGGAAAACAGTTTTTAAAATATATTTTGGTTCAATATTAACTAATGCATATTTATAAGTATTTTAATCATTTTGAAAAATTTGTACTAATGTGTGTAAAACATTAATCTTAAAGTGCTCTCCTGAAAAGTTTCATAATACTGACTTGGCCCCTTTTTCCCTCTAGCCCTTCAATTACAAAAAAATATACTAAATACTGATATATTAAAAATACATAATAAACAATAACATTAACAACTAATTGTACATTGGGTTCAAGGACAAAGAACCTTTTTGTGAGTATAAAATAACTAAATAAGATCATTCGAATCAGATCCAACAAATATTTATCTATAAACAATATAGCCTAGAACAAAAATAATGGAAAAATAACAGTTTAATTTCTACTGGTTAACATTTGTATTACAAAATTAAAAGAAGACAAAATTAAAATTCTTCCCAATAGAGTGCATTGATCAGGTTCAATGGTTCGTTTTCAATGACATCTAAAATTTGCTAGTGTTAGAAGTGAAAGAGAAATAAACACTCAGTTTTAGTATTAAAATGAGAAATAAAGAGAAATGAAAAAAGTGGGAGAAAGAAGCACCGAGCTCGTTACTGAAAGTCATGACTTGATCATGACAGAAATACAGTTCTGTGATTAACCACACAATAATTTACTTTGGATCAAACCTTTTCTTAATCTGTATTCAATAAATTGAACAAAGTTTCTTCAAAATAATTAATTTTATAATTTCAAATGTAACAATTATAATTTTGTATATTGGCAACAGTGAACATGGTAACAGTTTCAAACACTTGAATTAAACACATAAATATTTTGTAACACCAATAAGAACACATATAGGTAATTTACCTTGTAGCTATGAATTAGTTTTACTATAATTAAATGATACGTAACTAAGTGAATACGTAAGGCCTTACTTGCTGATGCATTTCGAAACAATCGTTCCTTTTACGAAGTACAGCATCTCCTTAAGAGGAACGATTGTTTTGAAACGCACCACCAAGTAAGCCCTTACGTATTCACTTGGCTAAGTATCATTTAATTATAATTTAATCAGTAAATTCTAGATAATTACAACAAGCAAAATTAGTTTTAGTCAAATAATTAATTTCTTAAAGACATAGTTGTATAAAATTTAACAAGAAATTAGTTACAGTAGTATGAAAATATTTACTATAATCAGTATCAATTTCGGAAACAAAGGGTAGTGTCTAAGCAAACATAACACAACAAACCCTACACTAGTGAAATATTGAGTTAAACCTCTTAGTGAATAGGTTATGTTTAAAATTCAATTTATGCTGTCCCAATTTTCTAATGCATACCATCTAATAATTAGGCATAATTTTGTTTCAATTATAAAACACAGTTCATTATTTCCATTTTTTCCCTCAACTTTATCAAAACAATACAAAAAACTAAGTTATTAGGTGCCAGATGATGCCCAATCTGCTAGGATTTCCGTGTAACCATTCGGAATCTGGTAAGAATATAAGGTAAAATTATTAAATTGGAAAAAAGTTTTGATTTGGGAATGCAAATGTGTTTGATCAAGTCAAAGCATGTCCTCTGGTAGCTGATAAAAGTGGTGTTAGCTCGATGAAGCTGTTGCCAAGAGAAAGAGCTTATGGAATTCCTGAAGTCAACCTTTCCTTGTTAAATAGTGTTACAGAAGAGACAAGAATTATGGTGGCAAAAGAAAGTTCACATGAAATTTAATAAATGAAACTATAGGAACACAAAAAAAACTATAGTTATAACTATCTTATCTTAACGGATTTTGTTACGAAGCTGCCGTTAACATATGAATGAATTTTGTCTTGTACATGTTAATAGTCTTGGCTTTCTCCAAGTTGTTAATTTTGCAGAGATCAAAGGCCTTGCTTATGTAAATCAAAATATCTTCGCAACCACTACAGCAACCATTTTAAATAAAACTATAGACTACTCGGGTGATGGAAAGTAACATTCTAAGAACAATAACTGCTAATGAAGTGAAAACTTCTCTCGATGTATCTGACATTTTAGGATGGGAAAACCCATCTATTCAACTTTATAGAAACAGGTGCACAGAAGTTTAACACATTGCACTGCAGATATTCTTAAAGCCCAACAAGGCATTTATAAGGGAATTAGTTAACTCTAGCAGTTCGTTATATGTGGTAAGCCTCCACAAGACAAACTGTGTTTGTATTTACGGGTTATTTAGAAGATAGGTTGCAATAATTTAAAAATAGTACTTCCATAATGTAGCATATATTTAATTTGTATCGGATAGAAATAAGCGTTATGACTTACACAACAGCTGTAATATTACTTGTAACCCTGAGCGATGGAAGAATTCTGAAAAGGAGATATGAAGGTAGTGTTACAGTGACGAAAAGGCAGAAACGAGAATTATTTGTAAAATACATCATTCACAATCAGCCAAGTTAAAATTGAAATTATTAATATACTCATCTTCATTTATGTTAGGAAAATTTCTATATGTTTGAGTACAGTTTTCTGCCATTCCTAACGTTTCAATATTCTCATCTGTTGACGTGTTTTGGAGTAACTCCATTTTCAAAACTTAATCCTACTCTCTTAGGTACTTTGAAAATGGAGTTACTCCGAAATGTGTCAACAGATGAGATAATTGAAACGTTAGGAATGGCAGAAAACTGTACTCAAACATATATAAGTTAAAATGATTTCGCTTTCTAGAAAAGTAAAAGTTAAAGAAAATGAACACTGGATGAGGTGAACAGTGGAAACATTCTGACAGATCGTTATGGAAAAGTGGGAGGAAATGGACCTTTACAATGACCTCCATGAAGACGACACGGTGACTTTGCAATGTATTTTGTCAGAACAGGTCTTGAGCTCCTGGATAAAGTAAGCACTCTGTACAAATACACACTTGTGTGATTAAAGTAACTTTAAGAGAGACGTATCTCAGAAATGTGTATAGCAAAATGTAATGATAAACGTTCACAACAACTTGAAAGCTACACAAAGGAGATATATCACAAATAACAGATATCTGGAAGGCTTGGAAGGTTTTACCAAGGTCTCCACATATCTTCTGCCGTCTGAATTCGATGTAGATAGTTTCGCAATCTCAGGAGGCGAGAGATCATATCTTAAATGTAGACCTTTCAACAAAATCAGTCTTCAAGGTTTTATGAGTGTCTGGTTTGGTATCCAGCTGGTCATCCTCAGGATATGGCCTCTTGCTGGGTAACAAAAGAGGAACAGGAACTTTCTTTAGGGAAAAGTTGACAGGGTGTTTCATGTTGGCCGGATGTTGGAAATGGACATCAGGAGTATTATTTGAAGTCTTTGAAGTGGTTACAACTGTACCAGATGTATTGACCGTCAACGGTGAGAGCAGTTTTTTTAGAACAGTGTTTGATGTAAAGGCAGAGAAAGAAGGCCTGTTTCTAACTGGCTCGCTTTGGTATGGTTCTGTGGATATCTGTAGTGAATTTTCCATTGGTTTTACTCGAAAAGCTAAACTGTCGTACATTTGTTTTGTCTTCTCGAGTTCAGACGTTGATGAAACTTCATGGACGTTACTGCGGCTAGGTTAGGGTCCATCTTAATTAGTTTATATTTTTCAATCCTAATTAGTTTATATTAAATTTTATGTTTATGGTGTTTATAATGCGTGGGTAAAACTGGTGGTGGGTGTAAATGTGTTATTGTTTTGAGTTGAGAGTTTTGTTTGTGTCTGATGCTCTGTTGCTGTCTATGTGTATATTCTTTGGTGTATTGAACAATTTCTTTGAGTACTAATAGCAATGTATCAACGATTATCTTGAACTATTGTTTGTATAGGTCATTAAGTAAAACCCATGTTAGCTTTATATGTAATTATTTGAGCATTTTATGATATCAAATAGTCTAAACAACTAAACAAATAAAACACAACTAAAAATGTAATAAAAATAATGAAAAATATAGTATTCGGGAATATATGGAACAAAAATTGTAGAAGATACTTATTTTAAAAAACATTTATCGAAATAAATATACAATTTATTGAAAGATTAATACGTTGTTTTAATCCTAATATCAGGTTTAAATGGCTTCAGTTTTCAGCCAAACAAATGCATTAAACTTTATGTATATTTTTAGAAAAACAGGCCTGTAATATTTAAACAAATCGGTAAATAATACGAAATTCAGTATTGTAAATATATTACATAATATTTTCTTGTAAAGATATTAACTATGACATTTGCCTAGGTGTGTGGCCGCCTAGTAACATGCTTTGAGGTTACATTATTGTTTCCATGGAAACATTCATTGTTCCTGGACTCTAGGTTTGTTGCTGGAAAAGAGATAATATTATCTGGGCATATAGCTAAATTATTTTATACTTACTAACAGCATAAACATGAAATAAATGGATTTTATTTTTGCCAGAGTTTGTGTACTAGCACTCTTGGATTATTTTAGCTTAGCTTGATTAATCTTATTATTTTCATTCTCTCCAATATCTTTGCTGCTTCTATTTCATTAAAATCTTTTACAAAGCAGAGCCTATGCAACCAAACACCCAACTATATGTACACTACAGTAAACATAAGCAAGTTATCAACTCACCTTAGCGCAGTCACAATGCTAGGGGCTCTTGACCCTCAAGGGTCTTCAAGGAGCTTTCCCAAGTCATCCTCTGCTTGACTCACCATCAGTCTATAACTTTGTATTACACTATGTGAAGTTACCTTTGAAGTTTAGTATCTTAAAGTACGTTAAAGATAAATGTTTTCCCTTTTTTAAAAGATTTTATCTATAATGTTGGTAGTAAATGTTTTACTTTAGATTTTTATTATTACACATTTCCCCGATAAAAGGCCTCTAATTGTCCAAAAGCAAGACATCAATATTGAATTCCCATCCTAATTATTACACTCAAATAAATATGGTATAAACTCCAAACATGAACATTTCCAATAAATACCCACTGTAGTTTTTTCTCTGTTTTATATCTAATCACATAGTTTTAGGATTGTGCTTATTTTTCCTAATTGTTACACTTATTTAAACAGGATTTTTAGGAAATGTCCTAAACTAGTGTTAAATAGTTTTTCAGTTTTTCCAAAAACTTACTCCAATAATAGCCAAATATTACCTAATTACTACACACACATTTACCAAATAAAAGTAACCAAATTAACAACAAATGTAACAATTTTACATTGTGCAAATGTTTGCTATAATATGAGGCTTTTTTGGTCTCTGTGTGCCTGAGTGACAGTGACTCTGTGTGTGTGTGTGTGTGTGTGTGTGTGTGTGTGTGTGTGTGTGTGTGTGTGTGTGTGTGTGTGTGTGTGTGTTTGTGTGTGTGTGTGTGTGTGTGTGTGTGTGTGTGTGTGTGTGTGTGTGTGTGTGTGTGTGTGTGTGTGTGTGTGTGTGTGTGTGTGTGTGTGTGTGTGTGTGTGGGGGGGGGGGGGTATGTTTGTGTGTGAGAGGGAGAGATAGAGAGAGAGAAAGAAAGTGAGAAAGTAGAGGAATGGAGGGCGAGAATTCAAATCACTGCTATATATCCCCCCCACCAATACAAACACAAATAAACCTATATCCCAAGACAGTGTGATCCATAATTTCTCACGCTGATTTAAGAACGACTCACGCTTTTACCAATTATTTCATTTTTAATGAATATTTTTTATAAAATATCATTAAATTTGCTAAACTCCTTCAACACGAAATGTAGGATAATTAATCACAACTGAGTAAAACTGCTCCGAAAATGTTGGAATTTATTGCTTAAATTATAGAAATAATTTAACCTGTGTGTCGTGATTAGGGTCGTATCTACTCAGTGAGGAAATGAATATGGATGTTGTATGTGCATGAGCCTGTATGCAGAACCTTGTTGCTAAGTGTTGGAGGAGTTGTTTGATCAAAGGCACTTAGTCAGTGTGAAGCAGTGTTAGTCTTGCTTTTGTGATTATTCCCAAAACCTTGATGTGGAATAACTGGAGTCTGCTTGTGCGTTAGTTGTCTGCATGGCTCCAGTCGGGTGAAGCATACATGAGTATACTGCGCAACATTGATATGTATATAGAAGTGGCCTCCCGAAGGACGTCATTAACTTAATATTTCTCTAAAGATCTAACCTTAATTTCTTTTTGCAACAATTATCGACTTACAAACGAATTTGAGGACTTCTATTTACAATCTCTATTTATGATTAAACATTTTCAGTAGTAAGTTGGTGGGACCTGAACCATAAATTCATCATTAGACTTGGATTATTTGACCTTGTATATGCTGCTATCTGCCTGCCTATTTCCAAACTATTTACCAATGTACGTTGTTAAATGCAGTAGCTATCAACTGTAAATTGTATGGTTTTAGGCACGATATGTAAGATTTTGTTTTTATCTGTGGTCCTTAACTATTAAGATTGGAAAAACGTTATTAAGTTAATATTTCTCTAAAGTTCTAATTTTAATTTCGTTTTGCAACTTTAATAGTCTTACAAATGTACTTGAGGTCTTTTATATAAAGACGCACCATATATATATAGCCAGGTTAACCAACACTAGTTTACAATGTCTATTTATGATTAGATATTCCCAGCACTATGTTGGTGGAATCTGAAACAATAAATTCATTTCACTTGATTTTTTTTTTTTTTTTTTTTTTTTTTTTTTTTTTTTTTTTTTTTACCCGGGTCTGAGCCCCAAAACTCGCCCAGCCCTCGTGGCAGCCAACCTCTAGCGAGCTACCTCCGTCTCACATGCGCATGCGGTTAGTATCCCTACCGCGAATGAAGGAAACAGGATTGATTGCCCATGTACCAAGCTCATAAGCCCATGGAGAATCAGGAGATAGTGAAAGGTTCATTTCACTTGAATTGTTAGACATTGTAGGTGCTGCTATCTGCAAGACAATTTTCAAACTATTTACCAATTAACGTTAAAAAATGTAGTAGCTATCAACTGTAAATGTTATGGTTTAAGGCACGATCCTTAAGATTTTGTTTTTACCTGTGGTCACAAACTATTAAGATTGGGAAAACGTTATTAAGTTAATATTTCTCTAAAGTTCTAATTTTAATTTCTTTTTGCAACTTTAATAGTCTTACAAATGTACTTGAGGTCTTTTACATAAAAACGCACTGTATATATTGTTCTAGGTTCCCCAACATGTAGTTTACAATTTCTAGTTATGATTAGATATTTTCAGTAGTAAGTTGGTGAAACCTGAAACAAAATTTCATCATTTGACTTGGATTGTTTGACCTTGTAGGTGCTGCCATCTGCGTGACTATTTCCAAATTATTTACTAATGGACGTTGTTAAATGCAGTAGCTATCAACTGTAAATTTTATAATTTATGCACGATATCTAAGATTTTGTTTTTACGCGTGGTCACAAATTCTTAAGTTTGGAAAGACGTTATTAACATAATATTTCTCTATAGTTCTAACCTTAATTTCTTTTTGCAACATTTATCGTCTTACAAACGAATTTGAAGACTTCTATATAAAAACGCACTATATATATTGTTCTAGGTTCCCGAACATGAGTTTACAATGTCTATTTATGATTAGACATTCCCAGTAATATGTTGGTTGCATTTTAAACCATAGATTTATCATTTGATATTAATTGTTTGACCTTGTAAGTGCTACCATCTGCGTGACTATTTCCAAACTATTTAACAATGGACGTTGTTAAATGCAGTAGGTATCAACTGTAAATGTTATGGTGTAAAGCACGATCTATAAGATTTTGTTTTTACCTGTGGACACAAACTATTAAGATTGGAAACACGTTATTAAATTATTATTTCTCTAAGGATCTAACCCTAATTTCTTTTTTCAACTTTTATAGTCTTACAAATGTACTTGAGGACTTTTATATAAAGACGCTCCGTATATATAGGGCCAGGTTCCCCAACACTAGTTTACAATGTCTATTTATGATTAGACATTCCCAGCAGTATGTAGGTGGAATTTGAAACCATTCATTCATCATTTGACTTGATTTGTTTGACCTTGTAGGTGCTGCCATCTGCGTAACTATTTCCAAACGATTTACCAATGGACGTTGTTGAATGCAGTAGCTATCAACTGTAAATTTTATAATTTATGCACGATATCTAAGATTTTGTTTTTACGCGTGGTCACAAATTCTTAAGTTTGGAAAGACGTTATTAACATAATATTTCTCTATAGTTCTAACCTTAATTTCTTTTTGCAACATTTATCGTCTTACAAACGAATTTGAAGACTTCTATATAAAAACGCACCGTATATATTGTTCTAGGTTCCCGAACATGAGTTTACAATGTCTATTTATGATTAGACATTCACAGTAATATGTTGGTTGCATTTTAAACCATAGATTTATCATTTAATATTATTTTTTTTTTTATTATTTTTTTTTTTTTTTTTTTGTTGAATGCAGTAGGTATCAACTGTAAATGTTATGGTGTAAAGCACGATCTATAAGATTTTGTTTTTACCTGTGGACACAAACTGTTAAGATCGGAAAGACGTTATTAACCTAATTTTTCTCTAAAGTTCTAACCTTAATTTCTTTTTTCAACTTTTATAGTCTTACAAATGTACTTGAGGACTTTTATATAAAAACGCACCGTATATATATAGCCAGGTTCCCCAACACTAGTTTACAATGTCTATTTATGATTAGACATTCCCAGCAGTATGTAGGTGGAATTTGAAACCATAAATTCATCATTTGACCTGATTTTTTTTTTTTTTTTTTTTTTTTTTTTTTTTTTTTTTTTTAACCCGGGTCTGAGCCCCCAAAACCCGCCCAGCCAACCTCTAGCGAGCTACCTCCGTCTCACATGCGCATGCGGTTAGTATCCCTACCGCGAATGAAGGAAACGGGATTGATTGCCCATGTACCAAGCTCATAAGCTCTTTCCATGGAGAATTGACTTGAATTGTTTGACCTTGTAGGTGCTGCCATCTGCGTAACTATTTCCAAACTATTTACCAATGGACGTTGTTGAATACAGTAGCTATCAACTGTAAATATTATGGTTTAAGGCAGGATCTGTAAGATTTTGTTTTTACCTGTAGTCACAAACTGTCAAGATCGGAAAGACGTTATTAATATTTCTCCTGTGTTTAAACCTTAATTTCTTTTTGGAACTTTTACAAACGAATTTAAGGACTTTTATGTTTAAAAAATGTCATATATTTAGTGGTTGGTTCCCCAGTGGTGCAGTTTAAAATGTCTAATAAATATTAAGACATCCCTTGAAGGTGTGTGGTGGAACGTTAAACCATAGAATCATGATTAAACTAGGATTTTTTGACCTTGTAGGTGCTGCCATCTGCTTGACTATTTTCAAACTATTTACCAATGAACGTTGTTGAATGCAAAAGCTATAAACTGTAAATATTATGGTTTAAGGCACGATCTGTAAGATTTTGCTTTTTACCTGTGGTCACAAACTGTTAAGATTGGAAAGACGTTATTAACTTAATGTTACTATAAAGTTTTAATCTTAATTTCTTTTTGAAACTTTTACAAACGTAAAAAAGTTTATGCTTTACTATTTCTAAACTAATTAATAAAGGACACCGTCCATAGTCAAAGTGGTCTTATTCTGTTAAGCATAGGATATAGTTGTGTTAATGTAATTGTTGCTTTCTTTAACGTGTTGGTAATGTGAGGGTCCCAAGTCGGGCCTCTGCTCTCTTGACCTGAAAGTTGATATCCTCGCCTAATAGTTTTAGTGGTGTGTTGAGTTTGCGTGTCCTACGTTTGGAGAGAAGCAGAGCCTGGCACGTGGAAAGTTTCACCGTAATTCACGGCAATGACGACCTTTTGTGAAGCTCTGTCAGCTTCCGCGCTGGCTACGGCGCCGGCAGTCTTCACAGAGTCCGCGGTATTACGTTTCGCCTCGGTTTCAGTCCCGGAGTCAGACTGGCGTGTCTGCTTCATCCTCTTCCTCCTTACGACGGGCCGATATCCGGCATCATCGTAGGCGGATTCGCAGCAGAACCCTCCGTCATAGTGTAATAAGTGCCTAGCTCTGATTGGGAATAGGTGCTGACAGTAGTGGCTGGAATAGATGGTAGCTCGGAGAGCTTCTCCAAATTTACTCGGCCCAGCCGATTGAGAGCCCGCGTTTGTGCCTCTCTAGTCGCCATTTCTAGGGAAGTGTAAGGATAGCAAGATTTGTATGTAGAAAGTGGGACTACTGGAAGTGCGGAAGTTGTCCACTATTAGAATAACTAATACAACTAAGGTAAAATAAAATAATTGAACTGGGGCTATTTAGACTGCTAATAAACAGCCATATTCTGATATAATTTTATACATTAAATTTGACCACACTTTTCTAGACTGAAAATGTTTTCATTAGTAATGTTATAAGACTTTAAATACGAAAACTTTTTATTTATTAGCGCTTTGGTCGTTTTATGTCAAACGTCAGTTTGAACAAACTTTGACCACTCCAAAGGGTAAATAATAATTCTACCGACTATTTATATATAAATTTTTATAACATTAGCAAAAAATTATTCTTTGCAGGAAAAATATAAAATTTGTATTAGATAACCTTTGAATGAATGTAGCCGTCCCCGATCAGTTCTTTCACGACCAATTATTACTAAAAACTCGGAGGGACCTTATCGGTGTAGAGCACTTAGCTGCAGCCTTTGTACTCTCTTCCCATCCCTGATACAGGATTAGCTTAGTGGATACCTACATCTTTGCAGAATCTAAGTACCCACCTATTGCTAAATCTTCTGATATCCTCTGGTGTACATACCTGCCAGCCAAACCACTTTCTTCTTGCAGTTCTCAAAGCAGGGCACTCACAGATTGGGCTTTCCTCTTGGTCCTCGTCGCATCTCTTGCACACAGGGGACCTAGATTTTCCGACTTTGTATTGGAACCCCCTCAGATTACCATGGCTTTGGCCAGCTCTACAGTAACTCTGAATTGAGGTCTACTTAAGTAGAGTAGTTCTTTGCCCCACAAATCTCCTGAGTAACCCCACAGTACCTTGGATTTGTTACACCCCAAGGTTGCATTCCAGTCTTCCTTGCACAACCTGTCTATATGTGCCGTGATCCTCTTAAGCCCCTCTTGAGGCGGCATGCCCACTGCCCTCAGCAACGGTCCTTGAGTTATACACCCTTGTTTTGCTAAGGCGTCAGCTCTCTCATTCCGTATCCAGCCAGAATGTCCTGGAATCCAGGTTAGGTTAAGCGAATTATACTTACTCTGCTCTGCTAGAGAAGCTACAGTCTCAGCCGCCACCATACAGCTGGTACTAGCCTTACCTAAAGCCTTCAGAGGTGCCTGACTGTCCGAGGAAATCCAGATGGACTTGCCCCTCCTGCCAGACCCTAATATTTTCTCATCACGTAGTTTGATCGCGAGCACCTCCCCCTGGAAGACAGAGTTGTAGTCCTCCAGGCGGTGACAAAATCTGTCTTGGTGTCTCGGTCCACTAAATCCTGCTCCCACTCCTTCCTTCATCTTGGACCCATCGGTGAACCAGATTTCACCATATTTTTGTCCAAACTCCGCCCTCGCCTCTCTTGCAGGAATATGGATTTTGTAGTTTCCTTTTTCCCTTTTAAGAGACAGTATCTTATCCTGAGGTTCTATCCAGAGCTCCTTCAGTGAATCCCCAAATAGCTGTTTATGACGTTTGCTAATTGTCTTCCACTGCCCAGTACAACTTAGCCGGTATGCAGTTTTTATTGACTCCATGCTAATTTTAAGGCTCAAGGATGGAAAACCCAACATAACCCTCATGGCCGCACATGGTGTGCTTCTCCTTGTAGCTATTATTCCTCTAAGGAAGAGCCCCTGCGCGCGGTCCAACATTCTTTTACTTGTTTCTTTCTGTGCCCTGTCCCACCAGATGATTGAGGAAAAGACCAACCTTGGCACCACAATGGCGGAATAAATCCAGTTCATCTGACGTGGACCCAAACCCCATCTCGTGCCTATTGCTCCTCTGCATTGCCAGATATGGCTTTTTTGCACTTTTCCTCCAAGTGCTTACGCCAGAGTAGCTTCCTATCCAGAATAACTCCCAGATATTTAGCGCTCTCAACGTAGCTTATTTTGGTATTACCAATTTCTATCAACTCCAGCGATTTAGTTTTATATCGCCTAGTGAAGATGAGTGCCACAGATTTCTATCCTTGAATGAATATTGCATTCTCCCTGCACCTTGCTTCTGTTACCTTAAGTGCCTCTTGAAGCAGGTTTTTGAGGACCTCTTCAAATTGCCCCTTAACAAGGATAGCTATATCATCCGCATATCCTACCACCTTGACACCCATTCCACTGAGCGTCCTTAGTAGGCCGTCCACGAAGGGGCTCCACAGCAGAGGGACACTCCACCCTGCGGGAAGCCCTCCGAGACCATCCCATTTATCGTGCACCCCATCCGGAATGCAGTACTTATACGGTTTTCCAAGGAACTCATAATCCAATTTATAATTCCATCAGAAACCCCGTGATCCATAGCTGCACTCTTGATAGCCAGTCTAGAAGTACTATTAAAAGCCCCCTCCACATCAAGAAAAGCCCCAATACATATCCCTTGTTGTTGATCTGACCCTCAATAAAGTCCACAACCGACAAAATCGCAGTCTCCACTGACCTACCAGTTCGATAGGCGTGTTGGTCCTGATGAAGCGGATACTACTTCAGAGGTCCTTCCTTTAAATAATGATCCGACAGCTTTTCCAGTGTCTTTAACAAGAAAGATGTAAGGCTGATAGGTCTGAAGTCCTTTACCTCTGTGTAATATTTCCTCCCCGGTTTGGCGATAAAGATAACTTTCGTTTTGAGCCACTGCCCGGGCGTGTAACCCAAGACAACACAGCCCCTCAGTAGTCCTGTCAGTGGCCCTATTATTTCCTCCAAGCAATTTTGTAATAATGCTGGAGTAATATTATCTAATCCAGGTAATATGCGCGTTAAAAGGCTCAAAAGACAGAATCGCCTCTCTCACCTTTTGCGCTGAGATCACCTGCCCAGCAATATTCCAGTCCGCCCTTAGCCCAGTATGGCGGAGGATTTGAGCACCGTCCTCTACCGGTCTAATATCGGGAAAACTGTTCCTTATACGCAGAGTTTCCTCCGGGGTGTCAGTAAAGCTACCATCAGTCTTATTGACAATTTAAGCTCTCCCCTCGGTCCACCTGCTAACACTTTAAACAGTATAGCAGTGTCACTCAGTGTGCTTGTCTCTGTGCACCACTTTTCCCAAGAAGCACGTTTCATCTCTCTTATAAGATTTTTATAGAGACTCTGGAAGTCTTTATATGCCTGCCAGGTCTCCGCCGTTTTCTTCTTCTGTGCTCTGTTAAAGAGTCTTCTAGTCTCTTTCCGTCTTGTCTCTAACTCGCTGTTCCACTTAAGCTTACCACTCCCAGTGTTTATCCGCGAGAGAGGGTAATTTTTTTTCCACGACGTGGAAATTGCAGTCCTGATGTAGGCCTCAGTATTTTCCAGTTCGTTTGATATACCATATTTACCATGGAAGTCTGACATCCGCCTCCTCACCGAGGACTTAAAACCTTCCCAGTTTGTCCTTCTCGGGTTCCTAAGTTATACCACATGGGGATTAACTCCCCTCATCGTAGCAGTAATGGTCCGGTAATCTGACATGGAGGGCTCATCCGAAACCTGCCAGTCATGCACCCACCTTACCATCTGTCTATTACAGAAGGTGATATCTAGTACCTCCATTCTGTTTGAAGTGACAAATTTTGGCTCGGCACCTGTGTTTAAAACCAATAGGTTTTCTTCAATCAAGAAGGCGAGCAGCTCCTCACCTCGCTCATTTGTGTCTGTGCTGCCCCACACTTCATTATGATCATAGGCATCACAGCCCACTAAGATTCCTATATTCTTCTCAATGCAGTACCGAACTAACTTACGTAATTCTGCAGGGGGCGATTCTCTATTGTGGGCGCAGTAAGTGGAGGCCACGATGAACTCCCTGCTCCCACTTACTTCGCTCTTACTTCGAATTCTAACCATCGCAAGGTCTCTAGTTGAGAATTCTTGAATCAGCGTAGCTTCTAGTCCTCTGACTATCACACATGCCCTGCGTCCCTCATGTTCCCCACGTAGTAGGTGCGCCCAGCTGCAGTCAGACCCCTTTTACGGTTCCTGACCAGCCACGGTTCTTGCACTAGCGCAAGCGCTGGTAATGTGTGCCTCACATTTAAGCACCTGGTTAGGACCACCGAGGTGCTTTCACTGTGGTGCAAGTTAATTTGCAGGATCATTGCTTGAGGGTCAGCCATATCCACGCCCTACGCCTTCTTCTGATTCGCCTTCTCGCACTTCTCTTCCGGGTCCTTACAGGTCCACCTAAAAATGACCTCTCCAGTTCCCAGGAAGGCCTTCCCATCTCTTGCCTTGAGTTGACTGGCCGATGCCTCATCCAATCCTAGGTAGAGGAGGCTTGCAGGTCCCCGCTAAATGCACTGTAGGATCTTCCACTTCGAAGTGTAAATTTCTGGGTTTTTCATCCCTATGAGCTTGACCAACTGAGTGACCTCCTCCCTTTTTGGTGGGGGTACGAGCACTGTCACTTTCCCCCTTTTCATCAGTTCATCAGGCATGACTAGCCTTGCCTGAGTCCCGTCCTCGAGCTTAACTGACGGTATCACTTCTCTCAGCTATTTTGCCGTTTCCTCCTCAGAACAAATAAATGCTGCGACTTAAGTATGTGTCTCTGAACCGCGGAACAAAACCTCCACTAGGAGTGTCCAGAATCCGGTCCATGACGGTGCCCTTAAGGTGGTCGAACGCCGCCATCTCCATCCTCACACCTACACTATCCCCAAAGGTCACTACTACCCTCGGTAGGTTGGCGGAGATTGACTAGAAAGACGGCCCTCCGACCCAACAGGCCTAGACCCTTGTCTATTCCTCTTGGCCTCCGACTCTGGAGTAAGATTAGAAGTACTCCTTTCCATTGTTTTCCTCTCTTTTACTTGTTGTACTAAGGTCCTACCAGATCCACTGGCTTCCGGGACGACAGGGCGGGTTCTAGCCACAGCCTTCGTCAAACCCTTCAGCTGCCTGGACCGGTGTTTCTTCAAAGGGGGTGACGGTGATTCTCTGCCCTCCGCCTCCGCCTTATTTGCTTCCTCATATTAGGCAAGCCAGAGTGCTTTCCTCCTTTGTGTCCCACTCATTCCTCCTGTTGCCTTTGCAACTGGTTTTCCATATGTCTCTACGGGGGCCAAAGCCACATTCATTGGGACAGATTCGTCGGTAGGTTCTAAGCCCTGACCAGTTAAATGTATTTTTTTTTGTTTCTGGCATGTCTGTTCCCACGAGCAGCTAGGAAAATAAAGGTCCACCGCCGCAGAGTCCCGCTTACGGCGGTAATTTGACTTAGGTACTCAGGGGTGTCGCCAAGTGCCCCTGAGGCGCCGTTAAAGACCCTCCCTACCCTGAGGGTCACGAATCTACATCGGCACGGATCGCATAACACCTTCAGATCGGGGGTGTAAGTGCCCATCCAGACCACCAACCTGGATGAGGGGTACTTCTTGGTTGCCGCCCGCAAGGGAAGGGCAGGGCGAGAGCCGGGCAGATAAAAACCCTTCAAGTGCTAGGACTGGCCCCTTTTTTTGAGCCGCCTTCATGCACTCACACATTTTCCTGGACTTCCCGTTTATATGGAGCCACATACGTACAGCTCCGCTCCACCCGTCCCCCAGCCCGGATTAAGCCTCTCTACCACGTCAAGGTCATGCAGCCCATAGGAGAGGATCACGACCAATAAAGTGGTCAGAAAATCCTACCAAGTGTTCAGTTCTTCCCATAGTAACTACCATATTGCCTGAGGTCCTGGAAATCCTTCTTCAGGTCGTGCTAAGCAATTCTGCTCCAGTTTGCCGTCAATGATTCGGTCACAAAGCCGTCCTCTACAGTGAACCTGATTGGTCAAGTTTAAATTACAGAAAATAATAATTTTATCAATTACTAACTGACCCAGTGAACTTCGTACCGCCTGAAAGTAAAGGAATGGATTGTCAACATTAGCTGAACCTAATTTAGTATTTTTTAGTAGTCGGTCGAGAAAAGTGGGACATTCATAGTTCTTGTTTGAATGTTATTTATTGAAGTGCATTCGGATATAAAATATTATTGGTTTTTCTTTCTGGCGTGTACACAAAAATTCGGTTTTCCGACGTGTGAGCAATCCACATACAGCTGTAATGTGAGAAGTATATATTTTCAAAATTAAGTGTTGCTTACCAACCAAAATTTCGAATGAATTAAGTGAAATGTTTTAAGACGTTGCTGTTTTGGTACTTGAACAATGTATATGTTATCTCGTTAGGAAGCTGTTTTGTTGAAAACCAAGCACAGTTTTAGAGGTTAATATTTTTCCGCTAAAATTAATTGGTTTTGTGGGGTCTAGTGTCATCCTTTTGGGCTACGCCCCTAAGACCTACTTATCTCCGAAACCTTCCCAGGAATGTACTCAACAATTTCCCAAAGTTTCATGTGGATCGTATTATTGTTTTTGTAATGCATAAATCTCATAGCCTACATACATACAAAAATTCATTTTCAATAAATCTTAAAATAAGTCAAACGTCTTGAGAAAGGAATGTTTTTCGTTGAAATTCTTTCAAGTATAACTGAATTGGAGAAAATGTAGTAAATTGTTATTTTTTTCAAAATAGTTGTCAATCATAATTTACTAAAATGGCAATTAAAAAGTGTTCCTTTTTCAACATGCACTTCCGATTAATTGATTCCGAACCAAATTTTTATTGGCTTGATGGAATTAATTAGTGTTTACATACTACAATTACTCGAGTGTAACATAATTCGATATATTAAACTATTTTTACAGATTAGATTTTAAATTATGGTCATATAAGGCAATAAATTGAACTGTTAGCTTATAAGACAACCAAACTGTGTTGCCAAATTCACTCCAATGTAATGTCTAGAGTAAACAAACTAAAGCAAGAAAGTCGAGGCTGGCTGAGCCAACTAGAGTAACTAATTGCTATCGCTACGATACAGACTTTGGACTGCAAGGGAATCGGGCTGTCAGCTGTGTTTATTCAACAAGTGCGTTTTATTTTATCTTTTCGTACTCGATTAGAGCTGTGATAAGTTTAGATGTATTTTCGCATTTTGTCTAAAGGTTTTTAAATTGAAAGTTTGTTGTCAAATGTAATACTCGTAAGTTTATAATAATTAGGGAGGTTAGAAGTTTTCCATTATTGTTTTCTATTAAGGCAAGTAACTTTGTCCTGTTAAAATTGCACAAAGAAGACAACTTGTAGTGAGGCCGAAACATGTAAGTTACGTGTTATATTAAGCTGGAAAGGTTTTTAAAAATGATTTTTATAAACCTTTATTGAATTTAATAAACAATTAATTTAGAAAAACTGTTACACAAATTACTTAATAAAACAATTCAATTGATATGCACTCGATTGGAGTGGAAGACGTCTGTTCGATACAGAGGCGAGTTGCACACTGCCGGGGATCTGTTCTCACCACCTATATAATACAAAAGCTGGGTAAGCAGGAAATTTCCTAGCACGCATTTTATTATGAAAGGTACACATAAATCGTTCACATAAAACATAAATTGTTCATATAACTTGTATGTATAGAGAGCTATATCCTGTTGTGGGTTTTGTGATTATTGTGTTCTTATAAATAGATTATAACGATGCTATAAGAAAGTTAATGTATTTGTTTGGCGAGATTTTATATTTCTCTTGTTTAATAAACCTTTGAAGCATTTACCTTATGTAGTCTATGTTCGCAAAAGTAATTTTGTAGTCTAGAGTTGCCATTTGTAATTCATTGATTGTAATTCACAGACACACACAAACTCATAGTTACACATGGACGCGGAGACAGGCATGCAGTAACACAGTCACACACACACACACAGCAAACCAGCTGACCTGGAAATATCAATTTTTTTGGAATAAAAGAAAACTTAGTTTATAACCTGTTTTATTCCCTGGGTACAGTTTTTTAAGGAAACAAAGGGAAAAAAGCCATATATTATAGCAAACATGTGTACAATTTAAAATTGTTACATTTGTTGTTAATTTGATTACTTTTATAGGTTACATGTGTGTCATTTTAAAGTAATAATTGACTATGTTGCTTTAAGAATGAAGTTGTGGGAAATGAATGTTTGGAAAATCCTTTTTATAAAAGTGTTTTAAAATTAGGGAAATTAAACACAAACCTAAAACTATGTGTTTAGATATAAAACATAGAAGAACACTACAGTGGGTGTTTATTTGAAATGTTTATGTTTGGAGATTTTGCTAGATGTGGGCCTATTTGTGCGTAATAGGCTTATGTAGGAAGAGTATTGAATATTGATGTCTTGCTTTTGTATAATTTACTTTTGAATAATAGTATCTTTAAACGTAATTTAAGGCACTAACCAGCTAAGTGACCTGCACATAGTGTAATACAAAGTTATAGAAGGAAACAATTATGCTGTTATTGCATTTGCAGACTAATGGTGAACCAAGCAGATGATAACTTGGGAAATCCTCGAAGCCCTCCTGAGTCCCTTATTGCTCCCCCGCATCGTGCAGTGCACTAAGGTGAGTTAATGGGTTGCCTATGTTTGCTGTAATGTACGAACAGTTGGGTGATTGGTTGCATTGTGTTCTGAAATATAAAGACTTTAAAAAAAAAGCAGTACAGTTGTTGGTGAGGATGGGAATAATAAGATGAAACACGCAGAATTAAAATAATCCAAGCGTGCTGGTACAAGCTCTGGCAAAATGAAATCCATTTACGTCAGGTTTATGGTACTAGTAAATATAAAATAGTTTACCTATACGCCCAGATAAATTTAAATTTTTTATAGCGACAAACCTAGATTCCAGGAACAATGGATATTTCCATGGAAACAATAATGTAACCTCAAGGCATGCTACCAGGCACCCATACATTAGACATTGTTAATATGTTTACAACAAAATATTATGTAATATATTTTCTCTAAATAATTTTAAATTATTTCCCGAAATTAATATAAAAATATCTGTCTAAAAGCATTCACATTAAATATTATACTCTTATATTTCGCGTAAATACTACTTTTACCGCCATAATATTTAATGCACGCTGATACGGCTTTTGTAAACTGCACTTTTCCAGCGACAAACCAATAACGCCTTTAATTAATGTACGAGGCAAGGACTAGATAAAGTTTAAAGAGTTTGTTATGTTTAAATGGTCCATTTATTGTTACTTTGATATTTTGTTCTGAGTTATTTACAATAGTGCAATAGGCTTCATTTTATGTAGTGACACTATGAATTGTGGGATTTCTAACCCATTTACGTGTTTCTATAATACGAGTCCTTCTCCATGTATCTGTCTGAAATCTCCTTTCTTTAAAATGTGTTTTAAATTTCCTTCGTATTAACTACAAGTTTTATTCTCAGGGAGACAAGGCTAGGATAGAGGCGAATTCTAATTAGCTAGAAACTTCAATGTATGTAAAAACGTATGTAATCTAATTTGAGGAATTATTTTATAGAAACTCGGCATTAATTTTACTGAATAATTATCCCAAGAGTAAACATAAGCTTCACACATAACAAGGTACACACTTGAACCAAGGGCAATGCGGCAGTGAAGTATGGGCGGGAAACTACCCTAACGACACAGTTGTAACAAAAGAGAGTAAAGCAGGCTGTTCGCTCCATGAGCAACAGTTAATAATGTCCTGAACTTGGGGTGGGCTTCAAGGTCAGTGACTGAATACCCAATCCAAGGTGGAAGGCATCGTGCCGATGGATGAATGGGTGCAGGGTATAAAATGCAGTCGCACACGATCCCCTTGAGGAACCGGACAAAACCTCATTGTATGTTGTGTTTCCAGAGCAGTGTGGGCTCTGCTCTGGTTGACCGTTCTTTCCCCCATACTCGTAGGAAGCTAATGGACCAGCAAAATTGATTTTGAGACTGCACAGACAGCGGGAGCCAATGAGACGGCAAACCGTGAGTCTGTAGCAGATGTATCGACGGAAACAACCATTGGGGGTGCGGGGGCGGCTACCAAGCTGCCGACTGCAGAAACCAGTGAAATGGCTGTAGAGTTGAGCACGCTTTCTCCGCCAAAAGGTGGCTCCGAAGAGATCTGGCGAGAGCAGCGGGCGGGACACTGTGGACTAAGGAAACATCTGCATAAAATGGGTATCTACAAAGATGAACCAGTGTGCATATTATGCGGGCAAGAACTGGAGACTGCCACACACATCATTTACAGATGTGAAGCACTTGCCGAGAGGCGTTTCGACATCTTTGGTAATAGTACAGCTTTGGTGGATGCTGAAGGTAAAACACTATTCAGGAAACTCCTAAACCTGGTAAGAGGGAAGGGGCTCTTTGACTAGATCAGGGAGGTAGGTACAATATACCTAAGGTAGCTTCGGGCAGTTTAAACCTGCTCCCAAAATTAAAAAAAAATAAAAATAAAATAAGGTTATATTAAGTATGCCCATTATCAAACCGCATTATTAAAGACAGGGCCATTTTAGTTGCATTAAAATACGATCGAAACTCTTGCTGTAACTAATATCATTTTATCAATACTTTCAGTGCAAAGCTGAGGACTTGGCTAACAGGAGGTGACATCGAAGCGTCTCCGGAATGCAATTTGTGTGAGTCTATAAGTTATGATGTGAGACCATGTTGGGTTGACGAAATCAACCTGACTGCAATGATTTACACAATTTTGCATTCAAACAGAATGTGTTGTCTCTATATTAGATGATTTCGATATCATTCCTTTATAAATTATGTGAATAATAATAGATAAACCTGTAGTCCCAGTTTTTGTTACTTTGCTTCCTTGTAACATATATTCTTTGTAAAAGAAAGGAAATCACAGTGGATTATCATTCTCTCGATGTATTTATTGTTTTTTTTTTTTTTTTTTTTGAATGGTTCCGAGGGGTTCCGAAGTAATAAAAATGTTTTAAATTGTTTGTATTGATTTCAACGTCATAATCTTGATTATGCACGCACGCACACACCCACGCACCCATGCACGCACGCACGCACGCACGCACGCACACGCGCACACACGCACGCACACGCGCGCGAGCGCACACACACGCACGCACGCACGCACACGCACACGCACGCACGCGCACACACACACACACACACACACACACACACACAATCTTTATCTTTAACCGTACTTTAAGATACTAAACAGCAAAGGAAACTTCACATAGAGTGATACAAAGTTATAGATGGAAACAATTAATGTTGTTACTGCATTTGCAGACTAATGGTGAACCAAGCAGATTTGGGAAAGCTCCTCGAAGACCCCGAAAGGCACAAGAGCCTCGTGTTTTATTTGTTTAGTTTTTTAAATACGTTTTTTAAATTTGTGGGTCGTTCTTAAATCAGCGTGAGTAATTGTGGATTTCACTGCCTTGTGATATAGGTTTATTTGTGTTTGTATTAGTGGGTGGATATATAGCACTGATTTGAATTCTCTCCCTCAATTTCTCTTTCTCACACACACACACACACAAACACTCCCACACACAAATACACACACACACCACACAGAAACACATACACACACACACGCACACACACACACTCACACACACAATGGACGTCCCTGCCTGCAAATCCAGCTGAATTTGTATTTCATTGATTTTAATTCACAGTCACACACAGAGACACAGTAATACATTAACACAGAGTTTATAACCTGTTTAATTAACTGACTACAGTTTTGTAAAGAAACTGGAAAAAATTATATATATATATATATATATATATATATATATATATATATATATATATATATATATATATATATATATATATCGCAATATGTATTCTTGTGTATTAATAAAGAACCAAGTCAAAATACAAATGGTACAAATGGTAAAATACAAAAATGGTACTGTTAGCCAACGAAAAGCTTTGGATTGTGGATTCAATTATAATTCTTGTATTTGTATTTTGACTTGGTTCTTTATATATATATATATATATATGTAACGGTTTTGCACAATGTAAAATTGTTACATTTGTTGTTAAATTGGTTACTTTTATAGGTTACATGTGTGTGTAAGGGTTAAGTTATAATTGACTATGATTGATTTAAGCTTTAGGAAATAGATTTTTGGAAAACCTGCATAGGAATAACATTGTTTGTGCTAATAGATACATTTGGTTTGAAGGACCATTTTGTGTGAAAAGAACTTTATAACACCAGTGTAGGACATCTCCCAAGAATCCTCTTTAAATAAGTGTATAAAAACTGCGTAAAATAATACAAACCTCAAGTTATGGGATTAGATATAAAACAGAGAAGAACACTACAGTGGGTTTTTATTTGAAATGTTTAAGTTTGGAGTTTATGCTATATTTATGTGTGTGTGTAATATTTAGGAAGCCAGTTGAATATTGATGACTTGCTTTTGCATATTTCGAAGCATTTTAACGGGAAAATTTGTCGTTAAAAAATCTAAAGTAAAACATTTACAACCAAAATGTTCGATAAAATCCTATTAAGAAAAGTAAAACGTTTATGTGCCCAGATAAAATTACCTTATTTCTAGCGACAAGCCTAGATTCCAGGAACAATGAATCTTTCCATGGAAACAATAATGTAACAATGAATCTTTCCATGGAAACAATAATGTAACCTTAACGCGTGATACCAGGCAACCATACATCAGTCATTGTTAATATCTTTTTACTTTATAAAAACTTTTACAAAGAATTCTGTATTATTTGCCGAATAAATTATTAAAATAGGCCTATTTATCTAAAATTATACAAAAAGGGTAATGAATTTAATCTGCTTTGTATTTACGTAGAAAATTGAAGCCATTCAAACCTGATATTAGGAATAAAACTACGTATCAATCTTTCAACAAACCGTATATTTAATTCGATTACTTTTTTTTTAGATAAAGTATCTTCTACAATGTTTTTCGATACATTCCCGAAGGCTATATGTTTTATTAATTTTCTACTTGTGTGTTATTTACTTAGTTGTTGCTATCCTAAAATTCTCAAAGAATTACATATAAAGCTGGATAAATGGGTTTTACTTAATGACCTATATACGCAATAGTTGAACATAATCGTTGATACTTTGCTATTAGTACTCGCAGAAATCGTTCAATACAGCAAAGCACATACACACAGACAGCAACAGAGCATCAGACACTAACATAACTCTCAACTCAAAACAATAACACATTTACACGCACCACCAGTTTTACCCACGCACAATAAACACCATAAATATACAATTTAATATAAACTAATTAGGACGTAAATAAATGACTTAAAAACAGCTTAGACCCCAAGAATGCAAAGAATTCTACAGTGAGCAAACAGATCGTAGCTTTAAACAAGGAGTTGAGGAACACAAACAGATCACAAACTCAGCATTTTACAATCACATAAAAGAAACAGGACAAAAATACACAGACATTTTACATAAACTGGAAATCCTACACATCATCAAAAGGACCGCATCTCAACACACTAAAACAATATGAAATTTACAGACACACAAAAAAACATAAAGTACAAATATATTAAACGAACATACAAATCAGACAAATCCTTTGATACTATCAAAAACCTACCTTTAAAACCGTCACCACCTAACCTAACATCTCCAAGCAGAAGACACTGACGAACATCGTCACATGCGATCGAAAACGTTCTGTCTCAGTAAGTTTTTACAAATGTACAAAATTTAAAGTTCGTATAGTCATAAACTAATGTTAAAGTGATTAATTAAAAATCACAATATTAAGTGGCAAAATAGAAAGTGAATTTCTTTGGAATTTTTTAGATGGACTATTTTGTTTGTTTGTTATTATTTATTCGCTTTCTTTTTTTCGTTTCTAATTATGGTGGTCTATAATTTCTCATTACATAAGGCGTTTAGGGTTGGTCTTAGGTTTGTATTGCTCAAATAATGTAATGAAAAGTTTATGTTTTACCCAAAATATTGTTTTTAACTAAGTTAAAATCCTGGAAGTTTCTCGTAGAATAGAAACGGATCTTTATTATCATTGCAATGTTTGATAAAGTTCTTTTATAAACATCAATATGATTGAAATTATAAACACATTTTCCTGGTTACAGATGCAGACGTCGGGAACAGGCTTCTGAAAGGAAAACATGCGACAATTTCTGGAACCGGAAAATCATATTTTAAAAATAACCAAAATTGTTTATAAAGGTAAGTCTTGTACCATTTGTAAAATTGTAAAACTATCCCTAATAAGTACAGCTGAGATCATAAATCTAAATTTGTGGACATTTTGGTCCCCAAGGAATGTTATTTGTCATCCCTTGATGTTACAACTTTATTCACTAAACCTCCTGCATGTTTAGCTACTAATAGTTTTACTACCTTTAGGTTATGCAACAATAATAAGGGCATCATGGTTACAAAATCAGATAAGGGTGAGTTCCCATCGTTATTTATAAAGTCAGGTATATTACGGACATGGAGAAGGTTTATGTGATACATCGCGCCTTGCCTTGTTCTATTAAATACTTTTTATAATGAAAACATTATATAGTAAGTCTAGTTGCAAAAACTCGAGGTTTACTTTGGGTTTAAGTATTGTTTATATGGGGGCTGTACAACTCGCATGTGGACGATTTGCCTTTAAGGATTATACTATCTAATATAAATATACCTACGTACTTCATAGAAAGTTATGTAAGGTTTGTCTAATGCCGTAAACTTATATTAGGGATGGTTGACGGCTTAGATCTAAAGCTGATGGCATTTTGAACCCCAAGGAGTATTATTTCTCATCCCTTCAGGTGTTATTTATTCAATAACAAAGGAACTCATTGAGGTTTTCCATTTACACTCATTATCACTAAGTTTTCAATTTTTCTAACACTCAACTTTTCGAATTTCTTTACGAAATTCCTTTTCAATTGGTAATTTTTAATTAAACAACTATACAACATTTATCAAAACAAAATTTTTATATCCTGGTGAACAATTTCAATCAATTTTGAATATATAGATGAGACTCTGTCAGGGACATATATAAAGTAGTACGCCTACATGGGGCTTGCATCGCTGGCAAGGTGAGCTGTATGCGTCTTGGGAATCCAATTTGCCCTTGCTTGAGCAAGTCGAGGAAAATTCACGTCCCCTTTCTCACGTGACCCCACTTGACCCTTTCTTTTCTTATTATTTCCAAGGTCGATCTTGCGCTGTACGTCGGGATGTTCTGTAGCTCGCTTGCTGTGTTTGTCTAATCGTGCAACCTTACCTGCTTCGGGTTCCTCTTGCAGCCCAATTTGCCGTCTTCGCTTCTTCTCGTAGGACAGCCGTCGCTTTAACCATTGTAACGATTGTCACAAAGGCAACATTCCCTCACACACTTAGCACAAAATTAAATGCAAGTTTGACGGGGAAAAGCCAGTCCGCTGTACGTTAGCACCAATCGCGTGATGTTTCTACTTGAAAATGCAATTATACGTTAAACTAGAAGCGCGAAACCCGACACGCAACACGCATACACAAGTACATTTGCACGCTTGAATCGGAAGTGCTGCTGCTACAAACTAGCAAATCTAATCTGTTTAGACAAACTTAATGCGAGTGAATGTTGTTTTGGCCTCAGTATGTTGTGTGTGTGTGTTTGTTGATACGTTTTAGCAGGATTTGTTCCAAATACCTTGCCCATCGTATTCAACACCCTTATCGGTCTGTATGAGTCAGGTCTTTTCCTGGTTTCAGGAAGTTGGCGCTCTGGTCGTTTTATGTCAAACGTTTATGAACAAACTTTGACCACTCTAAAGATAAATAATATTACTACCGATTATTTATATAAAAAATATTAGTTAAGAGTTATTCTTTGTAGGAAAAGTTGTATTAGATAACCTGTTTAAAAAAGTGTCTACTAATTAGAAAAGATAAACACAAACCTAAAACTATATGATTAGATATAAAACAGAGAGGAACACTACGGTGGGTTTTATTGGAAATGGTTTCATTCTATATTTATTTCTGTGTAGTATTTAGGAAGTGAATTGAATATTGATGTCTAGCGTTTGTATAACTCAAAGCATTTTGAAAAGCTCAAAGCACAGAAAACATAGGTAGTACAGATGTTGGTGAGGATGGGAATAATAAGAAGAAACAAGCAGAATCAAAATAACTGAAGAGTCCTGGTACAAAGCTGGCAAAAGGAAATATATTTACGTCAGGTTTATGCAATTAGATGCTGTTAGTAAAAATAAAATAATTTAAATATACGCCCAGATAAAACTACATTTCTTAGAGCAGAAATGTTTTCATGGAAACAATAATGTAACCACAACGCATGCAACTATTCTTCAGTCATTGTTAATATGTTTACAACAAAATATTATGTAATGTATTTACAGGAATAATTTTATATTATTTCCTGAAGTTAATATCAAAATATCTGTCTAAAGGCAATCTATGTAAATATTTTACTCTTATATTTCATATTAATACTATTTTTGCCTCCATAATATTTAATGCACGCTGATACGCCTTTTGCAAACTGCACTTTTCCAGCGACAACCAATAAGGCCTTTACTTAATGCACGAGGCAAGGTCTACATAAAGTTTAAAGAGATTGTTATGTTTAAATGGCCCATTTATTGTTACTTTGATATTCTCTACTGTGTTGTTTACAATAGTGCAACAGGGTTCATTGTATACAGAGAAACTTTGCATTGTGGGATTTCTAACGCATTTAAGTGTTTCTATGATACGAGTCCGTCTCATACGGTCCATTTATCTGTCGGAAATCTCCTTGCTTTAAAACATGTTTCTAATTACCTTCTTATTGCCTTGTAACTATTGGTTAGAATAACTTGACTCTAAAACTAAGTAATTAATTTTCATTATTATGAGAACACGTTTATTCTCAGGGGCCTCAAGGCTAGGGTGGAGGCGAATCCTAATTAGCTAGAAACTTCAATTTATACCAAAACTTATTTAATTCCGTTTGCGAGATTGTTTTATAGAAACTCGGCACAAATTATACTGAATAACTATTCTAAGAGTATAAAATTCTAAGCTTCACATATAACAAGGCACACACTAACTATCATGCAGGCCTTTGTCATGTTACTAACTATATGTTGATTAATATAAAATTAAAATATAAAATGAATATATAAAAATATTTTACAGAACCAACCCAAGAACCCGGCAGATAATGCGAATGCCACCTCGACTTGGACTACACATCACCTCCGCTCGAGGACTGCATGGGATGAGTTGAAAAGGCTTTAAGGTATGTTGCTATGTGTCTATTTACATTTATACAACTTTACACCGGTTCCTTCCTCTGAGCAAACGAGCCGAATCTTCGATCCGATACTTATAATCAATACATTACAATAATTATGAGTTAAAGCGGCCGCAAACCTCTAAATGCATGTGTAAAGAGAAGGGTGATCTAGGATCTGAGAGATTGTGGCATTCAGGAGATATTCGCTAAGGGCTGTGTCCTTGAAAGTTGCTAGTTTGCTGATTTTGTTTGTAATTTGTGCAATTGTTATAAACTATTTAGCCTATAGTGTTGTTTGTGTTATTTCTATAAACCTTGTTTTATAAACAATTTTTGTTTTGGGCAAAAATATTTTACAAAACGAGTTCTGTTTTTCAATTTATTGAATCACACGACTTTTTTAAAAAAGACTATGAATTGTTTGTAATTTGGGAAAAGGATTTCAGAACTAATTTTACATTCATTTTATTTCTGACGTGCATCGTTCCCAATTAAAAGCAAAGTAATATATTTAATTCTTAGAACAACCAATTCCTACTGCCACGGGCAGTGAAGAGCTTTCTGTTGACGTTCCGTCGTCCGGCCCCGGCCAAACCAATTCTTCTTCCCTCTTCTAAACGTTAATCTGTCCAACAATGAATCAGCTGTTTTTGTCGCCAGAGTTATGTTACTTTAAGGTTATCTTTTCGATTAAGAAATAATTGTAAATAACTGAACGTGTGTGGAATGTAAGTTTGTTGTAATATAACTTGGAATTATTCAGAAATGTCGATATTTAAGTAAGTAAAGTTTATCTTCTGTTATTTGTCTAGTTGCTACATAAGCAGTTCAATTTATAGGTAATAGAATCTAAAGTTAATTCTTTTAATCTAGTGTTTGAATCTAAAGTAAAGGTTCTTAAAAACCTAATGTAAAATTTAGCAATGGCAAAAGCTATAAGGTATTCACGTAAACCTAAACTGCCAAACAGGATTATAGCTAAAGTTATAATCTATACGAATATTGAGTTTTACGTTCGTGTGATTTACTTGCAATAGTTGTTTAAACAATGATTAGGTTAGGCCTGTATTCTGACTGGGAACATCCTATTACAGCCCCTCTCTAATGGTTGCAAGTTATAGGCCTTCAATTCTAATCACATGTTTTAGTAATACCAATATTGGGTAGAGCCGCTTTTCATAACCTTTTGGTTAAGCGGTATTTTTTTATTTAGAAATAACTATAGGTTTTTTTAACAATATACGAGGCCTACACATTTCGTATTCACACTGTGGTTCTTGTTTATTAATAAGTCAAACAAAAATTCATTTGATTCTAAGCTTTTAAGCAGAGTTCTCCTTTGGAAGCAACATAAAGCCAGTGTGGTGTATTTTTTGATTAAAGTAAATAAAATCTCTAAAATACGAACATACTTTTCTATTTAATTTTTGTGTACATTTAAATTTCAAAACAATCTCCTTGAGAAGAAATTATTAAATATATTATTTTGAAATTATTGAACAATTATATTTTCTGTGTTATTTAGAGTCTTGAGAGGGGCACGGAAACTGTCAGTGTGGTCAAAACTTCGAAGCTCCATAAAGCTAATTTATAAAAAAAAGCCAATTCTCTTTAGGATTATAATGGCAATAAATATAAAATAATTTATCTTTATCGTAAATTTATTACGTTTATATATTCTTGCATATTTATAAAGGATAATAGTAGTATATTTCGAAATGTAGTTAGACAGCGTCTCGAATTGTTCCCTGAGAACTCGTCGAACTGTAGTCAGAGAACTCCTCGAACTATAGCCATACCCTGAGAACTCCTAGAAATTGTAGCCTGAGAGCTCCTCGAAATGTAGTTAAAGAACTCCTCGAACTGTTGCCAGAGAACTCCTCGAACTGTAGCCTGAGAATTCCTCAAACTGTAGTCAGAGAACTCCTCGAACTATAACTAAAAAACTCCTCGAACTGTAGCCTCAGAACCCCTCTTACTGTAGCCTGAGAACTCCTCAAACTGTAGTCAGAGAACACCTCGAACTATAGCCAGAGAACTCCTCTAACTGTAGCGTGAGAACTCCTCGAACTGTAGCTTGAGAACTCCTCGACCTGTAGGCTGAGAACTCCTCGAACTGTAGTCAGAGAACTCCTCGAACTATAGCCAGAGAACTCCTCTAACTGTAGCGTGAGAACTCCTCGAACTGTAGCCTGAGAATTCCTCAAACTGTAGTCAGAGAACTCCTCGAACTATAACTAAAAAACTCCTCGAACTGTAGCCTCAGAACCCCTCTTACTGTAGCCTGAGAACTCCTCAAACTGTAGTCAGAGAACTCCTCTAACTGTAGCGTGAGAACTCCTCGAACTGTAGCTTGAGAATTCCTCAAACTGTAGTCAGAGAACTCCTCGAACTATAACTAAAAAACTCCTCGAACTGTAGCCTCAGAACCCCTCTTACTGTAGCCTGAGAATTCCTCAAACTGTAGTCAGAGAACACCTCGAACTATAGCCAGAGAACTCCTCTAACTGTAGCGTGAGAACTCCTCGAACTGTAGCTTGAGAACTCCTCGACCTGTAGGCTGAGAACTCCTCGAACTGTAGTCAGAGAACTCCTCGAACTATAGCCAGAGAACTCCTCTAACTGTAGCGTGAGAACTCCTCGAACTGTAGCCTGAGAATTCCTCAAACTGTAGTCAGAGAACTCCTCGAACTATAACTAAAAAACTCCTCGAACTGTAGCCTCAGAACCCCTCTTACTGTAGCCTGAGAACTCCTCAAACTGTAGTCAGAGAACTCCTCTAACTGTAGCGTGAGAACTCCTCGAACTGTAGCTTGAGAATTCCTCAAACTGTAGTCAGAGAACTCCTCGAACTATAACTAAAAAACTCCTCGAACTGTAGCCTCAGAACCCCTCTTACTGTAACCAGAGAACTCCTCGACCTGTAGGCTGAGAACTCCTCGAACTGTAGTCAGAGAACTCCTCGAACTGTAGTCAGAGAACTCCTCGAACTGTAGTCAGAGAACTCCTCTAACTGTAGCCAGAGAACTCCTCGAACTGTAGCCTGACAATTCCTCAAACTGTAGTCAGAGAACTCCTCGAACTATAGCCAGAAAACTGTTCGAACTGTAGCCTCAGAACGCCTTTTACTGTAGCCTGGGAACTCCTTGAACTGTAGTCAGAGTTTTAAGTGTGTGGATTATGTAATATTTGAAGTATGTGTAAGCATGTAGCCAGATTATGTAGATTCCTTGTGTCATTTGGCACGATCGAGATGAGGGAAGGAACCTAACATAAGGAACACTTAGACCTGGCTATATCCTGTTCTTTCATTTCGTGTCTTGTATCCAGCTACGCTTGGCTCCACAACCCCGCAAGTGTAATGGGTTCAGTCACAAGGTGAAGAGACATAGCATCTCCGACGCTTCTATCCTCGCATTGGAGTATCTCTTCAAGTCTCTGCAGAGGCACTTGAATCTGGCTCCATCATGAACTCTCCACGTATATCTTACACCTCGATTACCTCCTTTATATATATTTTTGGGCGAATTATGTGATTCCTTGTATCATCAAGCACGAGGAAGATGACGGAAGGAGCCAAACGTACATGTCAGTGGTCCTCGACGTACATCTTTATTTTATCTTTTACAATATCGCATGGAATGGGAATTTTATCTTCAGCTGTTCTAGGTTTTAGACTTCACATGTTTTTTTGTGAAAACCCAATCACATTATCTTGTGTGTATAATAGTGTTATTGTCTTTTATTACTAATAATATAATAATATAGGAATACGATACAAAAATTAAAGTAAAACATTTAATATCAACATGTTAGATAAAATTTTATTAAACACCGAAAAACATTTATCTTTAAAAATAATGTAATATATTATAATAACCAGCAAAGAGAACCTCACATAGTGTATTACAAAGTTATAGGTGGAAACAATTAATATTGGTATTAAATTTTCAGACTGATAGTGAGCAAAGCAGAGGGTGAGTTGGGGCCCCCGGCATCAGGCAGAGCGTAAGGGTGAGTTGTTGGGTTGCTTATGTTTGCTGTAATGTGTGAGTAGTTAGGTATTTGGTTGCTATGTGTTCTGCTATGTAATAGACTTTTAATGCAATAGAGGCAGTACAGATGTTGGAGAGGATGTAAATAATAAGATGAAACAAGCAAAGTTGAAATAATCCAAGAAAAATAAAACCATTTGCGTATAGTTTATACTAATATTAAATATAAAATGATTGGGATATATCGCAGTTATAGTTACTTGTTTATAAATATGCAAGAATAATAAAATGTTATTAATTTTAAAACATTTTGAGATCACGTATATTGCCAAGAAGACATTTTTACTATAATGATATAATTTCCCATTGAAATTTAAATTTTTAGGATTCGCCTGAAATCTCATGATTCACTCTGATTTTTGAAAAGTCTGGTTTCTATTCTTTTCTATTTTTTACAACCTAACATATTAAAATTAATTTTTGTTTTACTCGCTTTTGGTTCAAAAAGATTTCAATAATTCAAAGATTTATATTAAATGGCCGATTTATTGTTTCCTTGATAATCTCTTCTGCGTGGCCTACAATAGAGGAATAGACCAAAGAATGAATTATTCTTTCATTCATTTTATTACTGTCGTGCCTCGATCGCATATTAACTGATCCCAGAAGACGAACAATGTAAGGCTAATACTGCCTTTTGATTGGTCTGTAGCTATAATATATGTTTCACATTATATTATAATATGTCATAGGTACCTATATTATAGGTATGGTAGTTATTGCTGAATTACTTAGTTCAATTACCGAGTAAAGTTGGTAAGTACTTATTTGTTTTGAAGATCTTATTACCAGAGTGATTTATAAAATACCTACCCTGTCAGCTAAATAATAATAATTTTACCAAATGATATAGTTAAGGGTGCTGTACAGAGTGTCCACGAACTACTCTAATATAGCCTATTTGTTTAGTTTTCTACATATCTGTCTGGGTCTTTTAAAAACTTTTATTTCTATAAAGCAGATAAACGCAAGAAACTCCAATTTTTTGCTGTTCACAAGTTTTTTTAAAAAAAGGTTAGAAAATTTGTTCGGAAAAATCTCGCACATTTCAAAATGGAGAACATACAAAATTAGAGAACTGCTAACTGTTACTAAGTAGGACGCTTTAGCTGTAAGCAAAGACCCTCCTAACTTTAGCTAAAGAAATGCTCGAGATGTATCTAGGGAACTACATGAACAGTAGCCAGAGAACTGCTCGAACTATAGTCAGAGAACCGGATGAACTATAGCCAGAGAACTGCTCGAACTATTGTAATAGGCCGCTTTAGCTGTAAGCAAAGACCCTCCTAACTTTAGCTAAAGAAATGCTTGAGATATATCTAGAGAACTACATGAACAGTAGCCAAAGAACTGCTCGAACTATAGTCAGAGAACCGGATGAACTATAGCCAGAGAACTGCTCGAACTATAGTCAGAGAACCGGATGAACTATAGCCAGAGAACTGCTCGAACTATAGTCAGAGAACCGGATGAACTATAGCCAGAGAACTGCTCGAACTATTGTAATAGGCCGCTTTAGCTGTAAGCAAAGATCCTCACTAACTTTAGCTAAAGAAATCCTCGAGAAGTATCTAGGGAACTACATGAACAGTAGCCAGAGAACTGCTCGAACTATAGTCAGAGAACCGGATGAACTATAGCCAGAGAACTGCTCGAACTATTGTAATAGGCCGCTTTAGCTGTAAGCAAAGATCCTCACTAACTTTAGCTAAAGAAATGCTCGAGATGTATCTAGAGAACTACATGAACAGTAGCCAGAGAACTGCTCGAACTATAGTCAGAGAACCGGATGAACTATAGCCAGAGAACTGCTCGAACTATTGTAATAGGCCGCTTTAGCTGTAAGCAAAGACCCTCCTAACTTTAGCTAAAGAAATGCTTGAGATATATCTAGAGAACTACATGAACAGTAGCCAAAGAACTGCTCGAACTATAGTCAGAGAACCGGATGAACTATAGCCAGAGAACTGCTCGAACTATAGTCAGAGAACCGGATGAACTATAGCCAGAGAACTGCTCGAACTATAGTCAGAGAACCGGATGAACTATAGCCAGAGAACTGCTCGAACTATTGTAATAGGCCGCTTTAGCTGTAAGCAAAGATCCTCACTAACTTTAGCTAAAGAAATCCTCGAGAAGTATCTAGGGAACTACATGAACAGTAGCCAGAGAACTGCTCGAACTATAGTCAGAGAACCGGATGAACTATAGCCAGAGAACTGCTCGAACTATTGTAATAGGCCGCTTTAGCTGTAAGCAAAGATCCTCACTAACTTTAGCTAAAGAAATGCTCGAGATGTATCTAGAGAACTACATGAACAGTAGCCAGAGAACTGCTCGAACTATAGTCAGAGAACCGGATGAACTATAGCCAGAGAACTGCTCGAACTATTGTAATAGGCCGCTTTAGCTGTAAGCAAAGACCCTCCTAACTTTAGCTAAAGAAATGCTCGAGGTGTATCTAAAGAACTACATGAACAGTAGCCAGAGAACTGCTCGAACTATAGATAAAGAACCGGATGAACTGTAGCCAGAGAACTGCTCGAACTATAGTCAGAGAACCGGATGAACTATAGCCAGAGAACTGCTCGAACTATAGTCAGAGAACCGGATGAACTATAGCCAGAGAACTGCTCGAACTATAGTCAGAGAACCGGATGAACTATAGCCAGAGAACTGCTCGAACTATAGTCAGAGAACCGGATGAACTATAGCCAGAGAACTGCTCGAACTATTGTAATAGGCCGCTTTAGCTGTAAGCAAAGATCCTCACTAACTTTAGCTAAAGAAATCCTCGAGAAGTATCTAGGGAACTACATGAACAGTAGCCAGAGAACTGCTCGAACTATTGTAATAGGCCGCTTTAGCTGTAAGCAAAGACCCTCACTAACTTTAGCTAAAGAAATGCTCGAGATGTATCTAGAGAACTACATGAACAATAGCCAGAGAACTGCTCGAACTATAGTCAGAGAACCGGATGAACTATAGCCAGAGAACTGCTCGAACTATTGTAATAGGCCGCTTTAGCTGTAAGCAAAGACCCTCCTAACTTTAGCTAAAGAAATGCTTGAGATATATCTAGAGAACTACATGAACAGTAGCCAAAGAACTGCTCGAACTATAGTCAGAGAACCGGATGAACTATAGCCAGAGAACTGCTCGAACTATAGTCAGAGAACCGGATGAACTATAGCCAGAGAACTGCTCGAACTATAGTCAGAGAACCGGATGAACTATAGCCAGAGAACTGCTCGAACTATTGTAATAGGCCGCTTTAGCTGTAAGCAAAGATCCTCACTAACTTTAGCTAAAGAAATCCTCGAGAAGTATCTAGGGAACTACATGAACAGTAGCCAGAGAACTGCTCGAACTATAGTCAGAGAACCGGATGAACTATAGCCAGAGAACTGCTCGAACTATTGTAATAGGCCGCTTTAGCTGTAAGCAAAGATCCTCACTAACTTTAGCTAAAGAAATGCTCGAGATGTATCTAGAGAACTACATGAACAGTAGCCAGAGAACTGCTCGAACTATAGTCAGAGAACCGGATGAACTATAGCCAGAGAACTGCTCGAACTATTGTAATAGGCCGCTTTAGCTGTAAGCAAAGACCCTCCTAACTTTAGCTAAAGAAATGCTTGAGATATATCTAGAGAACTACATGAACAGTAGCCAAAGAACTGCTCGAACTATAGTCAGAGAACCGGATGAACTATAGCCAGAGAACTGCTCGAACTATAGTCAGAGAACCGGATGAACTATAGCCAGAGAACTGCTCGAACTATAGTCAGAGAACCGGATGAACTATAGCCAGAGAACTGCTCGAACTATTGTAATAGGCCGCTTTAGCTGTAAGCAAAGATCCTCACTAACTTTAGCTAAAGAAATCCTCGAGAAGTATCTAGGGAACTACATGAACAGTAGCCAGAGAACTGCTCGAACTATAGTCAGAGAACCGGATGAACTATAGCCAGAGAACTGCTCGAACTATTGTAATAGGCCGCTTTAGCTGTAAGCAAAGATCCTCACTAACTTTAGCTAAAGAAATGCTCGAGATGTATCTAGAGAACTACATGAACAGTAGCCAGAGAACTGCTCGAACTATAGTCAGAGAACCGGATGAACTATAGCCAGAGAACTGCTCGAACTATTGTAATAGGCCGCTTTAGCTGTAAGCAAAGACCCTCCTAACTTTAGCTAAAGAAATGCTCGAGGTGTATCTAAAGAACTACATGAACAGTAGCCAGAGAACTGCTCGAACTATAGATAAAGAACCGGATGAACTGTAGCCAGAGAACTGCTCGAACTATAGTCAGAGAACCGGATGAACTATAGCCAGAGAACTGCTCGAACTATAGTCAGAGAACCGGATGAACTATAGCCAGAGAACTGCTCGAACTATAGTCAGAGAACCGGATGAACTATAGCCAGAGAACTGCTCGAACTATAGTCAGAGAACCGGATGAACTATAGCCAGAGAACTGCTCGAACTATTGTAATAGGCCGCTTTAGCTGTAAGCAAAGATCCTCACTAACTTTAGCTAAAGAAATCCTCGAGAAGTATCTAGGGAACTACATGAACAGTAGCCAGAGAACTGCTCGAACTATAGTCAGAGAACCGGATGAACTATAGCCAGAGAACTGCTCGAACTATTGTAATAGGCCGCTTTAGCTGTAAGCAAAGATCCTCACTAACTTTAGCTAAAGAAATGCTCGAGATGTATCTAGAGAACTACATGAACAGTAGCCAGAGAACTGCTCGAACTATAGTCAGAGAACCGGATGAACTATAGCCAGAGAACTGCTCGAACTATTGTAATAGGCCGCTTTAGCTGTAAGCAAAGATCCTTACTAACTTCAGCTAAGGAATTGCTCGAGATGTATCTAGATAACTACATGTACAGTAGCCAGAGAACTGCTCGAACTGTAGCCAGAGAACTACCTCGAACTATTGTCAGAGAACCGGCTGAACTGTAGCCAGAGAACTGCTCGAACTATTGTCAAAGAACCGGATGAACTGTAGCCAGAGAACTGCTCGAACTATTGTAATAGGCCGCTTTAGCTGTAAGCAAAGATCCTCACTAACTTTAGCTAAAGAAATGCTCGAGATGTATCTAGAGAACTACATGAACAGTAGCCAGAGAACTGCTCGAACTACAGTTAGAGAACCGGATGAACTGCTCGAATTATTGTAATAGGCCGCTTTAGCTGTAAGTAAAGACCCTCACTAACTTTAGCTAAAGAAATGCTTGAGATATATCTAGAGAACTACATGAACAGTAGCCAAAGAACTGCTCGAACTATAGTCAGAGAACCGGATGAACTATAGCCAGAGAACTGCTCGAACTATTGTAATAGGCCGCTTTAGCTGTAAGCAAAGACCCTCACTAACTTTAGCTAAAGAAATGCTCGAGATGTATCTAGAGAACTACATGAACAGTAGCCAGAGAACTGCTCGAACTGTAGCCAGAGAACTGCTCGAACTATAGTCAGAGAACCGGATGAACTGTAGCCAGAGAACTGCTCGAACTATTGTCAGAGAACCGGATGAACTGTAGCTAGAGAACTGCTCGAACTATTGTAATAGGCCGCTTTAGCTGTAAGCAAAGACCCTCACTAACTTTAGCTAAAGAAATGCTCGAGATGTATCTAGAGAACTACATGAACAGTAGCCAGAGAACTGCTCGAACTGTAGCCAGAGAACTGCTCATACTATAGTCAGATTACCGGATGAACTGTAGCCAGAGAACTGCTCGAACTATTGTCAGAGAACCGGATGAACTGTAGCCAGAGAACTTCTCGAACTATTGTAATAGGCCGCTTTAGCTGTAAGCAAAGATCCTCACTAACTTTAGCTAAAGAAATGCTCGAGATGTATCTAGAGAACTACATGAACAGTAGCCAGAGAACTGCTCGAACTATAGTCAGAGAACCGGATGAACTATAGCCAGAGAACTGCTCGAACTATTGTAATAGGCCGCTTTAGCTGTAAGCAAAGATCCTCACTAACTTTAGCTAAAGAAATGCTCGAGATGTATCTAGAGAACTACATGAACAGTAGCCAGAGAACTGCTCGAACTATAGTCAGAGAACCGGATGAACTATAGCCAGAGAACTGCTCGAACTATTGTAATAGGCCGCTTTAGCTGTAAGCAAAGATCCTCACTAACTTTAGCTAAAGAAATGCTCGAGATGTATCTAGAGAACTACATGAACAGTAGCCAGAGAACTGCTCGAACTATAGTCAGAGAACCGGATGAACTATAGCCAGAGAACTGCTCGAACTATTGTAATAGGCCGCTTTAGCTGTAAGCAAAGATCCTTACTAACTTCAGCTAAGGAATTGCTCGAGATGTATCTAGATAACTACATGTACAGTAGCCAGAGAACTGCTCGAACTGTAGCCAGAGAACTACCTCGAACTATTGTCAGAGAACCGGCTGAACTGTAGCCAGAGAACTGCTCGAACTATTGTCAAAGAACCGGATGAACTGTAGCCAGAGAACTGCTCGAACTATTGTAATAGGCCGCTTTAGCTGTAAGCAAAGATCCTCACTAACTTTAGCTAAAGAAATGCTCGAGATGTATCTAGAGAACTACATGAACAGTAGCCAGAGAACTGCTCGAACTACAGTTAGAGAACCGGATGAACTGCTCGAATTATTGTAATAGGCCGCTTTAGCTGTAAGTAAAGACCCTCACTAACTTTAGCTAAAGAAATGCTTGAGATATATCTAGAGAACTACATGAACAGTAGCCAAAGAACTGCTCGAACTATAGTCAGAGAACCGGATGAACTATAGCCAGAGAACTGCTCGAACTATTGTAATAGGCCGCTTTAGCTGTAAGCAAAGACCCTCACTAACTTTAGCTAAAGAAATGCTCGAGATGTATCTAGAGAACTACATGAACAGTAGCCAGAGAACTGCTCGAACTGTAGCCAGAGAACTGCTCGAACTATAGTCAGAGAACCGGATGAACTGTAGCCAGAGAACTGCTCGAACTATTGTCAGAGAACCGGATGAACTGTAGCTAGAGAACTGCTCGAACTATTGTAATAGGCCGCTTTAGCTGTAAGCAAAGACCCTCACTAACTTTAGCTAAAGAAATGCTCGAGATGTATCTAGAGAACTACATGAACAGTAGCCAGAGAACTGCTCGAACTGTAGCCAGAGAACTGCTCATACTATAGTCAGATTACCGGATGAACTGTAGCCAGAGAACTGCTCGAACTATTGTCAGAGAACCGGATGAACTGTAGCCAGAGAACTTCTCGAACTATTGTAATAGGCCGCTTTAGCTGTAAGCAAAGATCCTCACTAACTTTAGCTAAAGAAATCCTCGAGAAGTATCTAGGGAACTACATGAACAGTAGCCAGAGAACTGCTCGAACTATAGTCAGAGAACCGGATGAACTGTAGCCAGAGAACTGCTCGAACTATTGCCAGAGAACCGGATGAACTGTAGCCAGAGAACTGCTTGAACTATTGTAATAGGCCGCTTTAGCTGTATGCAAAGATCCTCACTAACTTTAGCTAAAGAAATGCTCGAGATGTATCTAGAGAACTACATGAACAGTAGCCAGAGAACTGCTCGAACTATAGTCAGAAAACCGGATGAACTATAGCCAGAGAACTGCTCGAACTATTGTAATAGGCCGCTTTAGCTGTAAGCAAAGATCCTTACTAACTTCAGCTAAGGAAATGCTCGAGATGTATCTAGAGAACTACATGAACAGTAGCCTGAGAACTGCTCGAACTGTAGCCAGAGAACTACCTCGAACTATTGTCAGAGAACCGGATGAACTGTAGCCAGAGAACTGCTCGAACTATTGTCAGAGAACCGGATGAACTGTAGCCAGAGAACTGCTCGAACTATTGTAATAGGCCGCTTTAGCTGTAAGGAAAGATTCCCTCTAACTGAAGCTAAACAAATGCTCGAGATGTATCTAGAGAACTACATGAACAGTAGCCAGAGAACTGCTCGAACTATAGTCAGAGAACCGGATGAACTATAGCCAGAGAACTGCTCGAACTATAGTCAGAGAACCGGATGAACTGTAGCCAGAGAACCGCTCGAACTATTGTCAGAGAACCGAATGAACTGTAGCCAGAGAACTTCTCGAACTATTGTAATAGGCCGCTTTAGCTGTATGCAAAGATCCTCACTAACTTTAGCTAAAGAAATGCTCGAGATGTATCTAGAGAACTACATGAACAGTAGCCAGAGAACTGCTCGAACTATAGTCAGAGAACCGGATGAACTATAGCCAGAGAACTGCTCGAACTATTGTAATAGGCCGCTTTAGCTGTAAGCAAAGATCCTTACTAACTTCAGCTAAGGAAATGCTCGAGATGTATCTAGAGAACTACATGAACAGTAGCCTGAGAACTGCTCGAACTGTAGCCAGAGAACTACCTCGAACTATTGTCAGAGAACCGGATGAACTGTACCCAGAGGACTGCTCGAACTATAGTCAGAGAACCGGATGAACTGTAGCCAGAGAACTGCACGAACCATTGTCAGAGAACCTGATGAACTGTAGCCATAGAACTGCTCGAACTATAGTCAGAGAACCGGATGAACTGTACCCAGAGGACTGCTCGAACTATAGTCAGAGAACCGGATGAACTGTACCCAGAGGACTGCTCGAACTATAGTCAGAGAACCGGATGAACTATAGCCAGAGAACTGCTCGAACTATTGTAATAGGCCGCTTTAGCTGTAAGCAACGATCCTTACTAACTTCAGCTAAGGAAATGCTCGAGATGTATCTAGAGAACTACATGAACAGTAGCCAGAGAACTGCTCGAACTGTAGCTAGAGAACTACCTCGAACTATTGTCAGAGAACCGGATGAACTGTAGCCAGAGAACTGCTCGAACTATAGTCAGAGAACCGGATGAACTATAGCCAGAGAACTGCTCGAACTATTGTAATAGGCCGCTTTAGCTGTAAGCAAAGATACTCACTAACTTTAGCTAAAGAAATGCTCGAGATATATCTAGAGAACTACATGAACAGTAGCCAAAGAACTGCTCGAACTATAGTCAAAGAACCGGATGAACAGTAGCCAGAGAACTGCACGAACCATTGTCAGAGAACCTGATGAACTGTAGCCATAGAACTGCTCGAACTATAGTCAGAGAACCTGATGAACTGTAGCCATAGAACTGCTCGAACTATAGTCAGAGAACCGGATGAACTGTAGCCAGAGGACTGCTCGAACTATTGTAATAGGCCGCTTTAGCTGTAAGCAAAGATCCTCACTAACTTTAGCTAAAGAAATGCTCGAGATGTATCTAGAGAACTACAAGAACAGTAGCCAGAGAACTGCTCGAACTATAGTCAGAGAACCGGATGAACTGTAGCCAGAGAACTGCTCGAACTATAGTCAGAGAACCGGATGAACTGTAGCCAGAGAACTGCACGAACCATTGTCAGAGAACCTGATGAACTGTAGCCATAGAACTGCTCGAACTATAGTCAGAGAACCGGATGAACTGTAGCCAGAGGACTGCTCGAACTATTGTAATAGGCCGCTTTAGCTGTAAGCAAAGATCCTCACTAACTTTAGCTAAAGAAATGCTCGAGATGTATCTAGAGAACTACAAGAACAGTAGCCAGAGAACTGCTCGAACTATAGTCAGAGAACCGGATGAACTGTAGCCAGAGAACTGCTCGAACTATAGTCAGAGAACCGGATGAACTGTAGCCAGAGAACTGCACGAACTATTGTCAGAGAACCGGATGAACTGTACCCAGAGGACTGCTCGAACTATAGTCAGAGAACCGGATGAACTGTAGCCAGAGAACTGCACGAACCATTGTCAGAGAACCTGATGAACTGTAGCCATAGAACTGCTCGAACTATAGTCAGAGAACCGGATGAACTGTACCCAGAGGACTGCTCGAACTATTGTAATAGGCCGCTTTAGCTGTAAGCAAAGATCCTCACTAACTTTAGCTAAAGAAATGCTCGAGATGTATCTAGAGAACTACAAGAACAGTAGCCAGAGAACTGCTCGAACTATAGTCAAAGAACCGGATGAACTATAGCCAGAGAACTGCTCGAACTATTGTAATAGGCCGCTTTAGCTGTAAGCAAAGATCCTCACTAACTTTAGCTAAAGAAATGCTCGAGATATATCTAGAGAACTACATGAACAGTAGCCAAAGAACTGCTCGAACTATAGTCAAAGAACCGGATGAACAGTAGCCAGAGAAATGCACGAACCATTGTCAGAGAACCTGATGAACTGTAGCCATAGAACTGCTCGAACTATAGTCAGAGAACCGGATGAACTGTACCCAGAGGACTGCTCGAACTATAGTCAGAGAACCGGATGAACTGTAGCCAGAGAACTGCACGAACCATTGTCAGAGAACCTGATGAACTGTAGCCATAGAACTGCTCGAACTATAGTCAGAGAACCGGATGAACTGTACCCAGAGGACTGCTCGAACTATAGTCAGAGAACCGGATGAACTGTACCCAGAGGACTGCTCGAACTATAGTCAGAGAACCGGATGAACTGTAGCCAGAGGACTGCTCGAACTATTGTAATAGGCCGCTTTAGCTGTAAGCAAAGATCCTCACTAACTTTAGCTAAAGAAATGCTCGAGATGTATCTAGAGAACTACAAGAACAGTAGCCAGAGAACTGCTCGAACTATAGTCAGAGAACCGGATGAACTGTAGCCAGAGAACTGCTCGAACTATAGTCAGAGAACCGGATGAACTGTAGCCAGAGAACTGCACGAACCATTGTCAGAGAACCTGATGAACTGTAGCCATAGAACTGCTCGAACTATAGTCAGAGAGCCGGATGAACTGTAGCCAGAGGACTGCTCGAACTATTGTAATAGGCCGCTTTAGCTGTAAGCAAAGATCCTCACTAACTTTAGCTAAAGAAATGCTCGAGATGTATCTAGAGAACTACAAGAACAGTAGCCAGAGAACTGCTCGAACTATAGTCAGAGAACCGGATGAACTGTAGCCAGAGAACTGCTCGAACTATAGTCAGAGAACCGGATGAACTGTAGCCAGAGAACTGCACGAACCATTGTCAGAGAACCTGATGAACTGTGGCCATAGAACTGCTCGAACTATAGTCAGAGAACCGGATGAACTGTAGCCAGAGGACTGCTCGAACTATTGTAATAGGCCGCTTTAGCTGTAAGCAAAGATCCTCACTAACGTTAACTAAAGAAATGCTCGAGATGTATCTAGAGAACTACATGAATAGTAGCCAGAGAACTGCTCGAACTATAGTCAGAGAACCGGATGAACTGTAGCCAGAGAACTGCTCGAACTATTGTAATAAGCCGCTTTAGCTGTAAGGAAAGAGTCCCTCTAACTGTAGCTACGGAACCGCTCTCACTGTTGCCGTAGGCCGCTATAGCTGTAAGCAAACTATTTCTATAACTGTTGCTAAGGAACTGCTTGAACTTTAGCAAGGGAACACACACACACACACACACACACACACAGACACACTGCGACGGGTAGAATTCTGATTAGCAAATACCGTCGCAATAATATTAAATTTTCATAATGTAAAAATGAGAAAGCTAAGCCATTAAAAGGGATAAGGGGTTTTGTATATTTAAAAAAAAAAGTAAATTACATGGAAATGAGAGAAAACCTCAAAATACTCCTACAATCACCATCGACAATCGAGAAGACGCTGCTTGTCAAGAGGGAAAGGAAATGCCCTGTACCAAAATTCGCGAAAACGCCGGATAGAAGAGTTAAACCCAAATTAAAGAAACAGACAATATTTTGATCATTTTTGAGTGAGCCTGCTTTGTGTGCGAAAGCGGAAGCCCAGCGGAGGAAAAAGTCGCATGATGTCGTGACGTAGATCTTAGAAGCCACCCCACTGGTTGACAAAACCTGGTACGATACGTCTCGTGGAAACGAGAAAGCCCAGCAGGGTTAAAATAAACAGCGTTATTCGAGACTTCAAAGAGGGAGGACATCGGTCCAGTCGCTCCAGGTCACAAGCCTTTGTTTCAGTTTGTGATCTGTAAATGACGATGATGAAAATGACGTGCTAAGCGCGAGACTGGTCGTCGCTAAAATGTAGTCGCGTGTGGTTTGGAACGCTTTTGGAGGAGGTAACTTCTCCAAAAGTGGTCTCCAAAGTTTAACATCTATGTGGCGGCGTTGTTAAGAAGTTTGTGTGTGTTAGAGGTGAACAATATGAAAAATTATTAGAGTCAGTAAAGTAATTTATAAAGAACAGTGCTTCAAAATTAATATAAAACAGTGAAGAAATCTAAATTTAATTAAATGTCAATTTTTAAATCAATCTTTTATATATGAACAGTGAAAAATAAATTATTAAATAAATAATTGAACAATAAGAACTTAAGAACTGAAAGAGGGAGAGCAAAATTTTATAAATTTCAAAATCGGGATATTAAAATTCTATTACGACACTGCAGCAGGGACGCCAACAGTCAAGATCGGTGACATCGCATACCAAGGTAGCCACAGCAGAAACGAACGATTTCGAGGGAGAAGAAAGAAAAATCGACCAGGATTTAGGAGTGACCCTGCGATTAAGGTCAGATTAATTTCTCTCGTTTTCATTTAATTAAAATTTCTATATGGAACAATTTTTGGGGAAAGTTGACTTTTTAAAAAATTCATTTCAAATAAAATTTTTTTTTGGAGGTAAAGAATTTCAAACAAAGGCTTTGTTTAATTCATGAACTAGAGGGGGTAGTGGTTAGGGAAGTGTACACAAAATGGAGGAGTCCTCCAAACAAGTTTATAAATATGAAATAGAATTAATTTGTTAATAAATTGGAAATTTTTTTTAAATAGAGAAAATTATAAATTGTTTTGGAACGAAATTAATTAAGTAAATGTTAAAAATTAAAGGATTTTTAAATATAAAAAATTAGCGATAAATGAATAAAATGTAAACAGGTGTTAAAAAAATCTTTTATGAGTTTTGTGCAAAAGAAGTCAAATAAGACAGATGATTCAACAGAAAAGGTTTCATTTTTTTTTAGTATTTTAGACCAACGTTAAATATTTAAAATTATTTAATGATAATCAAGTAAAATTATTAAATGAGAGAGGTAATCACACTCCCCTTCTCTCTCTCTCACACACACACACACACACACACACACACACACACACACACACACACACACACACACACACACACACACACACACACACACACACATACGCACACGCACACGCACACGCACACACACACGCACACACACACACACACACACACACAAACACACACACACACACACACTTTGATTCCAAATTTGATTCTTTAATGTTTTTTCATCTTTGTAGTTATATAAAGGTGTGAACTATTTTTAATTTTGCTTTTTCTTGTACCTATTGTTTTTCAAAATAAGTTTATATGTACATCGGGCAGTGAGCAATGAATAAGATACGATTTATGAAATTTTGAGCTCGATATCTTCAGATATGGCCATGTTTTGGCTTTTTTAAAACACCCATATCTCTGCACATATTTAATCCAACAAGATGTTTCTCATACAAAACGAAAGAAGAAAGTCTGTATTTCTATCCACTGTTGTTAGTTTTAAAATAACATGCATCGCCGTGTAGCCTGTGGACAGACATGAAATTTGTACAAGATATGTAGGAATTAATAGCTTTCACATCAATAATCACAACTCCAGTTTCCAGATTCACGCTCCCTCACAACATTCTTTACAAAGTCTGGACATGTAAGCCTACGAAAGTTAGCCTATATACATATGCTAAAACCTTATGCCTTATCAAATATGAATGAAGAAATATTCAAGTTGGTGGATACGTTTGATTGCTGCTTCACCTCGACCCTTTGGGTTGTGACTGCTTTATAGTCCTTTATCGTACAGACCTTGAAAGCTTACTCACCACTGGAGCTGCTCGCCAGCTGGGACAAAGCACCAGGGCTTAGACTAGGGATATACGGAGTTATTAAGTTGGTAGTTATGTCAGTGACACACCGTAGGGGCCCTCGTGGCCATCCCTATAGAGGAAAAGTAATCCTTATTGGAAAACGTATAGTGCGCATGCGCCGTATATAAACTTAACGACCAAGATTTACCAATAAATAAGTGTTAATAATACATATTTTAGTTTTATTTGTGCCTGAAGTATTAGAAGCATTAGTTAAATACCAAATTAAAATGTTAAATATATTTAAATGCATCAATAATAAAAGCTTCAGTAATACGTGGTATATCTTAAAAATACAGTTGTTGAGTTTGCGACTAGAAAAACTAAGTCTACACTGGAGTAACTTGACTGATTTGTGGGAATATTGCATCCGAGTTTATGTCCCCTTCCCTGATGTTGATGTTCTTGGCCTCCCTTTAATGTATTAGGCTTCTTATTCCTTGTCATCTCAAAAAAAAAGGTGTGAAGAAGAATGTTAATAAAATTAATATTGTTACTTTATTGGTTAGTCTAGATTTTCCGTATCGGCCAAAATAAACAGCACTGAAACTGAATCAGCTGTAGCTGCCTTCTCGATCAGTTGTGACTTTTGATTGAGAAATCCTTTATTGTAGAGCAATATTTTTGCTTATTTAGAATTGGACTGCCTTAGACAACATTGTTTTCTTTCAAGAAACTTTAGCAAGTAACCGCCTCATCTCCCTTAGAACAAACTTTCCTTACCCAGCCCACTTCCTAGATCTTACACCACCTGACGCCTACAATTGGGGAATGGCGAAGAAGAAGATTTTACCGAATGGTGAAAAATAACCATGTGTATAACGCGCATGAAACAGCTCCTCTTCTTTAAAATGATGCTAAAACTTCCAAGAACGGTACGAGTGTTGCCTCAAGTTGAGCGGAGGTCATATAGAACATGTTTATATCGGAGTCTAATCGATTTAGCTTTTTGTATGTGTTTGTAAAACTATGTAAATAAAATAAAATCTTACAACTGTTTCAGTACTGTTTATTTTGGCGCATAAGATATTTCATTTGTTTAGGATTATTATGTTTCTTCACCGTTTAGTTGTTCTCAAATATTATTATTATGTTTTCCAAACTAAATAAATTATAGAAAGTTTCTTGAATTAAATGATGAAATAAGATAATGATGACGCTCTCGCACAATTTAATCAACGCCTTATTTACGCCATTATGCTGTTTATTGCGTTAACGTTAAATAGTTTTTTCGGTTACGGACGATGAGTGATGTAATAGGCTTAATAAGTGAAAATATTATAGGATTTGGATCTTAGAAATCTGTTTGATACGCATTTTATTAAAGGTGGCCCCACATTACATTACGCAAGGGTGCTTCCGATTGCTTACCGCCTCCATTGCAACCACTGAACAAACATTTCAAATACTAGAAAACTTGCTCACAACAAACAAAACTGCACAAAAACTCACCCAAGAAATCATAACACTCACTAAACTCGTTAAAGAGCCAGTGGAACCATGTAATATGTTTGTGCGGATGTTCATTACCCATTATTAAAATATGTTTTGTTAAATTAAAAATTGCTGCAGTTGAATATGGTTTTCTTTTACTATTCTTTCACTCGGGTTTGAACAAACTGTTTAATTAAAGATATGGATGTATTTGTACGCTTTTAAATCTTATATTACTCTTGATAATGCGCATTTAATCGCGAGTATTATTGTTTCAGTTTATTTTGGCGCATACGATATATCATTTGTTTGGTATTATTATCTTTGTTCAACGTTTAGTTGTTTTCAAATATTATTACCAATTATTATTATTAAGTTTTCTAAAGTAAATATAATACAGAAAATGTCTTGAGTTAAATTATGAAAAAAGATAACGATGACTGGTCCACCGTCATTGGCGCCCCTACCGACTGTTTAGAACACTTACATCGTACTCTAATATTTTCCGTGGTAGATGGATCATTCCCGAATTCGACCAGGTGCCATTTTTATGATGATATTGTATAATTTTGTATTCTGCTATTGAGGTTATTCCTTGTATATTCCTTGAAATACAAATTGTATTCGATAACATTTGAATGAATGTAACCGTCCCCTAGTTCTTTATCGACCAATAAATATGGACAGAATATCCTACATAGTGCTCAGTTCTCTCATTACTAACTACCATTTCTCCTGAGGTCCTGGGAATCCTTCTTTAGGTCGTGCTAAACTCCAGGTTGTCGCCAGTGCTTTGGTCACAAAGCAGGCTTCTGGCCGTAATAGTGAAAGTGATTGGCCTAGTTAAAGTTACAAAAAATAGTACAATTTTATCAATTATAATAATAATCATGGCAGGACAATCAAAAAAGTTTACAATTAATCATAATTCTTGGGAAAGAAACGTTTTTCGTTGAATTTTATTTTAAAGTGCAATACGTGTGACTGAATTGGAGAAATTGTAAAAAATAATTATTTTATTCAAAATCGATTTCATCCAGACTTTGTTAAAATGTCAATAAAAATGATGTCTTTCCAACATATTCTTCTTTAATATGTTCTTTAATATAATCGATTCTGAACCAAATTACTGTTGGCTCTGGTAGAATAATTAATGGTTATATTACTTAAGTTTTTCGAATGTAACTGGATTCGATATATAATTTTTTTTTTTACAAATTGAATTTGTCAATTATAAAAAGACGAAAACAAACTGAACTGTAAGCTTAAAATACAACCCAGCTGTGTTGCCACATTCACTTCAATGTAATGTCTAGAGTAAACAAACTAAAGGAATAATGTCGAGGCAGCCACAGCCAACTAGAGTAACATAGACTTTGGACTGCAAGGGAATCGGGCTGACAGCTGTGTTTATTTAACAAGTGCGTTTGTTTTATCATTTCTTACTCGATTAGAATTATGAAGAATTTAGTGGATTTCGTCTTTTGTCTGAAGGTTTTTAAATTGAAAGTTTGTTGTACAATTGCAATTAGTGTATTATAGTTGTGTCTCTTTATAATTTAAAATTAGGTAATTATATTTCTTATCTCCACAACTCGCTTAGGGTCGGTCCTAGGTTCGTAATTATAGAAATAATCTAAAATTTGTGTCTCAGCACCAATATTGTTTCTAATTACTTCATAGAACCCTGTAGCTGTGTAGAATACAAACGTATCTTTATTACCATTGCTATGTTTGATCACGTTCTTTTGTAAATAACAGCGTTATTGAAATTATAAATAACATTTTCCTGGTTACACATGCACAAGTCGGGAGTCGGCGTCTGAAAGGAAAACATACGACAACTACCGGAACCGGAAAATCATAATTTATAATAATCGGCATCGTGCATTTGGTAAAGGTACGTTGATGGGTTTCTAATGTTTGCACCCAGATAAAAATACCTTTTTATCTAGTGACAAACGTAATTTCCAGGAACAATGGATCTCTCCCTCCTATTGTCTGGAAACAATATTGTAACCTTAACGCGTGACTCCAGGCAACCCCAATTCAGTTATTGTCAATAGCTTTACAAGTAATTATTTTTATATTTTTACAATAAATATTTGTATATTATTTGCCGAATTTCCCGACTATATTTATTGATTGATTTTAAAGATGTGTTTTCGTGAAATGCTCAAATAATTACAAGTAAAGTTGGCTGTATGGGTATTGCTTAGTGACCTATATTAGCAATAATTAAACATAATCGTTGATACTTTGCAATTAGTACTCGGAGAAACCGTCCAATACACAAAAGACCATCCATACAGACAGCAACAGAGCATCAGACACAAGCAAAACTCTCAACACAAACAAAACAGACTTAAAAAAAGGATTTAAATACAGCTTTACCCCAAGTAATGCAATAAAAAACAAAAGTTTGTACACAGAAACAGCAAAACAAAGCACAGAATCCATTCACCATGAATACATTGGGCAAGAGATTGAATACAAAATGTCCAACATAAACACATTAAAGACTAAACCAAGCATAACTATTAAACACACGGCCCTTAAACCCATCATACAAATCGCGACCAACTAACCACAGTATTTTAAAACAGATAAAGGCAGATCTATAGTAATAATGCGCCAACAAGAAGTTGACAAAAAATTAATAAATTCATGACAGAAAACAACACAACCGAACTCCATTTTAGTCCTAACACAAAAATATCAAACACATATAAAAATGCACCGATGATACCAGAACAAAAGAAATACTACAAACAAATAAAACTCCAAGAACCTATACTTAACGCATTACCTAAAATCCACAAACAAAACAGCCAATCGCCCATTAACACACCGGTGACACCGGCACCTTCATACAAGCCAGGCAAATACATAGACAAACTTATCAGAGACAACATGAACTCTAACAAGCACACATACGTATGCAATAACTTAGACCTGATCCACAGCATGCTCAAAACAATCGCAACTCTAGGAAAACTCACCTAAGATATCTTGCCACTCACTAAACTCATAACATAAATTCTACCCACAAAACGATGGCCTCCCTCCCAATGGGTTCCCACATCTCAGACAGCCTAGCTGAAATATTCTTTCACCACATCGTACAACAATACATCCTGCAGAACAACAAACATACAGACAAAATAATATACTATCATAGAAATGTAGGCGACATTTTACTTTTACACAACGTCAACAAACTGTAAATCCAACAAACACACAATGAGATCAACACCACACACAAAAGCCTAACATTTAACCCTAAATTAGATAACAATAATAAAATGAATTAATATGTTATTAATAAAAATAAATGATTATAATATTAATAAAAACCCATTGTTGCATTAATAAAAACACATTGTTGCATTAACAAAAATACAATATTGTTTTATTAATAAAAATAAATTATTAGTTTATATATAAAAATTAAAAAATAAGGTCATACAGGATTGCAGATGTGCGACGCCAATTTTACCGCGATTGGCTTTAGAACAATCCAAACGTGTTATTTATTATTTCCCACAACTGTTTATTAACGACAATAAGTAGAACTAGCAGAAATTATTAAATTCGTAGAATAACCAATTCCCTACCTCCAAGGTCAGAGCAATATCTTTCTGTTGTCACCTAAAGCTACGTCGTCCGACAATATTCTCAATAATAATGAGAGTAAATGGTTCTGAGGGTTAAATGATGATTCTAGTAACATTATTTCAAGGTCACTCTAACCTAAGCAGCAAAGCTAGATTAACAATGTAAAATGTTTATGCAGTTGTGTATTAACCATTCTGAAAATATTTGTTGTTAAAATAAAAAATTGCTAGAGGTGAATTCGGTTTTCTTTGATTATTCTATTACTCGCGCATAAACAAACTGTTTTGTTAAAAATATGGTTAAATTTGTAAGCTTTAAATCTTATATTACTCTTAATAATTATTGATAATGCACATTAAATCGCGAGTATTAATTTATTACCTTCCGTTTATAATTGCATCTTCAGTGAGTTATATCTATTACAAAGTGACACCATGGAAGGGATGATGACGATACTGGCTTCGAAACGAGCATGAGTCGATTAATTTTATAATTGTAGATCAGTGTATGAATTAATTAATTAATATAATTAATGAATTATTAGCATCACTTCATAAGATCAGCTAATAACAGTAGTTTTATGTAAACTATGTAAATACGTTGGCAAAAATGGGAGAAGGGGGATTCACGTCTGTAACAGGTTTGTAACATTATCCTTCTGGGGGGTGTAATTTTGTCCTGGATTTGGTCCAGAGTGTAGAGGTAGCACAAGCTGAAGGCCACACTTAGGACAAGAGCGAGAAATAGCAGTCGCCAAATGTATTCACCCGAGAAGCAATAGTACAGGTGGTTTTGTTTACAGCCGTCAGGTGCGTTAGGTTACCATGGGAACTAAGTCCGAAGTAAATATAAGAGAAACTCGTGGCTCATAAGTACCCGCTTGCGCATCGGCAACACGACATATTTAGACATATCTGAGGAGCTACGTAATACAATCTACGTGAACTACTTGAAGAGGTCTCGGCGTTAAATTCATTTCTAAACTTAGATGTGGCCTTTCGCATTTAGATTTACAAAGTATCCCAAGGTTTACCAAACTTTGAACATAAGTTTTTATATTTGTGCAATAATACTTTCTTTTTATTTGTTCATATGTGTCCTGAAACCCACAATGGTCGGTGTAAGGATCCTATATGCTAACTTTCTAATATTTCTTGAATTTCCTCTTCTCCTGTTACACCTATTTATTTTGTTCTACATTTAACTAACCTTAGTTGCGAAAGTTTAAGAATACATGGCTAATAGCCTACTGATTGGATTTATTAACGGTTGAAAATTTGAACAAGATAAATACAAGCAAAGAGAGAACTAATAGAAGTAATTGAAGAAAACAAAATGATAATAACCTCACATTTTAACAAACCTTTTCTTAAGTCTGACAAAGAAAATTACTAAATAATTCTAAGCTTCATATATAACAAGTTAAACACTATCATGAAGGCCTAAGTCATGTTACTAACTATATAACTTCCCTCATGCCAGAGACGATGACATGATGATGAATAATATAAGGTAACTTGTACATTTTACAGAACCAGCCTAAGAACCCGGCAGATAGTGGGGATGGACACTGCAACTTGGGCAACACATCATCTTCCTTCGGGACTCCATGGGACGAGTTGTCGAGGCTTTAAGGTATGTTGTTATTCGTCTATTTACTTGTATACAACTTTACTCTGACTCCTTCCTCTAAGTGAGCTGAGTCTCTAGATTTGATCCTTATAAACATCTTCAGTGGAGGTGACTTTTGGCTACATTTTCCTGAGGTTTGAACATACACACTTCAACTGTTACATCACTCAATTTAAAGTATAGGGCCTTTTGGATATTCTAATTAAAACAAAGTGAATGGTGTAAATTATGACAGATAATATCAATATATTACAATATTTAAGAGTTATGACACCCCTCAACCATCCAAATACACATGCAAAGGGAATTGTGAGCCCGGGTGTGACAGATTGTGCCCCTCATGGGATCCTCGCTAAGGGTTGTATCCTTGAGTGTTGTGAGTTTGCTGATTTTATTTGTATTATGGGCAACTGTTACATACTATTTACTCTATAGTGTTGTTTGAGTTGTTTCTATAAATCTTGTAATAAATAAAATTTTGTAAATGCTCATAGTAGTAGAAATATTTTGCAAAACAATTTCTTGTTTTGCAGTTTGTTACATCACACGACTTTATTAAAAAGACTTAAAATAGTTTGTAATTTGGGAAATGGATTTCAGAACTAATCATTCATTCATTTTATTACTGACGTGCGTCGCTCCCAATTAAAAGCAAAGTAATCTATTTCATTCTTAAAACACAACCAATTCCTTCCACGTCTGTTGGTGCAAAGCTTTTTGTTGTCGCCTGTATCAACGTTGCGTTGTCCGGCCACGGCCAAAGAAATTCCTCTTCTCTATTCTAAACGTTAATCTGGCCAACAATGAATCAGCTGTTTTTGTCGCCAGAGCTATGTTAGTTTAAGGTTCTCTTTTCGACTCACAAATACGTGTAAATAACTGAACGTGTGTGAAATGTATGTTTGTTGTAATATAACTTGGAATCATTCAGAAATGTCGATATTTAAGTAAGTAAATTTTATCTTTTGGTATTTGCCTAGATTGTTGCATAAGTAGCTCAATTTATAGTTAATAGAATCTAAATTTAATATAGGTTCTTCAAATCCTAATGTAAATTTCTCGTATTCTCAACAAGATTTTTATTTAGTAATGGCAAAAGCTATTAAGTATTCACGTAAACCTAAACTTCTGAGCAGTATTATAGCTAACGTTATAATCTAAACGAATATTGAGTTTTACTTTCGTGTGATTTTGCCTTTACTTGCAATATTGGTTTACAAATAATTAGGTTAGGCCTGTATTCCTACTGGCAACATCCTAGTAGAACTCTTCTCTTACAATTGCAAGTTATAGGCTTTTAATTCTAATCACATGTATGGAATAATGTTTATGTTTTAGCAAGACCAAAAGTTGGTAATTGAGTAGAACGACCTTTTTTGTGAAGCGGTGTTTTTTTATTTAGAAATAATTATAGATTTTTTAGCAATACACGTAGCTTTACAAATTTTGTATTCACATGATTGTTGTTTATTAATGACCCAAACTAAAATTAGACATTCCTTGTGTCCTAGCAACAGAGTTGTTGCTTGGAAACAGCTTGACGTGATGTTAAACTTGAGTAAGTAAAACCTCTTAAACAGGATATACTTTTGTGTTTAATTCCTTTGTAAATTTCGATTAAAAAACAATCATCTGGAGAGGAATTTATTAAATTTATTATTTTAAAACTATTAAATAAATATATTTACTGTTATTTTTTATCTTGAAAGGGCCACAAAAATTGTCGATGGGGTCGATAAAAAGTTCAATAAAGCTAATTTCGTTTTTTATGTCAATTTACCACAAGTGTATGATATTATTTGGTATAAAATAATTTTAATATACGTTGACATAGTCCTTTCATAATATATTGACGATGCAGAGTCATTAATATATCAAACATTTATTTATGTTAACATTTAGGTTTAGGTATGGGAAATATTGTATAGGGTGCTCATATGGCTGTTGGACACCCTGAAACACATCTCTAACATACTCTAGCAAACTTGTTTAATCTTCCACATGCCTATCTGGGTCTCTTAAACGATTTTTATTTCTATATATGGGATAAAAGTATCAAATTCAAATTTGATGCACACAAAGTCTTCAAATCTTCAAAGAGTTATAAAACCATGGAAGAGTAATAACACATCACTGATTTTAAAACATTTTAACATCACGTTTATTGCCATTTATAGCAGTAGACGTTTTTGGTTTAATAATACAAATTCAATGCCCATGTTTTCAATCTATTAAATCCTCTTGTTATGTCCGGATTCTTTGCACATCCCAAGTTGCTGTTCTCATTGTCATTTACGTAGCTGATTTTGTGTCCCGGTATTTCTGTCTTTGTTCTGAAGTGGAAATCTATTTCCTTTTGCTTTATAGTCTTTTCCCAAGAGTAAGGAGCAAGCCTATTGCCTTAACCCCTTGCGGAAGGACCCTAGTCCCTTTGGTTCCCTAGTGCCGGCCATCATCTGCCGAACGTACGGGGAGGTGTCTGATAGTGGTCTAGTAACCCTACAAGGGCAGGAGTGGAAATAACAAAGGATGGTAAAGAAAACAGCAACAGCTGGGACAGAGACAAAGAGCAGTAAAAGAACTAAACGGCATATAATGGAACGAAGAAGTATGAAGAGGAAGGAAAAAACGAATATATAACACCATAGTAAAAAGAAAGGCTACCTTGACATAAGGTACAGAACAGTGGGTAATGTCTCAAGCAGACAAGAGTAAGATCAACGCAGTAGAAATATACGCTCTTAGGAGATCATGTCAAATCTCTAGGACAAATAAAAGCATTAGAAACGTGATAGAGAAGAAGGCAGTCTTAGAGGAGATTCTGAGGAGACAATAGATATGGTTTGGTTGCTGTGGAATAGACACCACCGGAGAGAAGAAGAAGGGGAAGACCCAGACTAACATGGGGAGAAACCATCAATAAAGCCATAAAAGCCATACGTTGCTGCAATGGGAGAGCATGGAGGCAGATTTTAGAAATCGGACAGCGACGACAGACGCTGAAATCCAAAATTATATTGGTCTATAAATAAAACAGAAATTGTTATTGAAATTTATAGTTTTGATGTAGAGGCCAGAAGAGGTTAAAATATAGGTCTGTTCGTGTTTTCTACTTAAAGAGCTATTTTCTGAAAGGTTTGTAAGTGTTATAAACATTTCCTCAAGTCATGATTTCTTTGGATTTAGGGAAAAAGTAAACAGGACTTATCCTTGGAAGTATCTCTTTCCGCGCCATACATTGGGCGTTGGAGTCTTCCATTCCATCAGAGCGGGTCTCTCCACAGAGAATATTTTGTACCTGCAGAGGCAGCTGTTGTGTGCGCGACGGGGGGACGACTTGAACACATGCGATACAGAAGTCGTGGGAGGCCAAGGAGAGAAATACATGTAAGGTTTATTTCACCATAATAAATTCATAAATATCAAAAAATTTCATAATGGGAATCAGAAGTGTAGAGAAGGGGTGACATCACGAGAGAAAGAGGGAGAGAGAGAGAGAAAGAGGGAAGAGAGAGGCAAGAAGAGAGAGTGAAGTGTAAGGCTTACAAGAAACTCGAATTTATAGGATTTGTTGGTACAATGGATGCCAGACGAGAGTCGATGAAATTTATCTTCAAAAATAATTTAATTTAAGATACTAAACAGCATAGTGAACTTAACACGATGACATTCGCAGTTATAGACGCAAACATGAAAACTATAGGTAAAACATAGGCGTAACGTCAAGACGACATAACACATTGAATTATCTCCAAACACAGAACAATAAAATGATCTAATTATTAATCCAATTTTCTTTTCATTTGGCACTGGGGGTGGGTCTATAACCCCATCTCATTGTTACAGTCGGGTTCATTTTAGCTTTATGAAAATACGATTTAATCTCTTGCAGTAACTAATATTATTTTATCAATACTTTCAGTGCAAAGCCGAGGACTTGGCTAACCGGAAGTGACATTGAAGCTTCTCCGGCTCTATGCAGTGCTTCGGATGCAATTTGGGTGAGTGTATGAGTTATCATGTCAGGCCAGGTTGGGTAGATAAAAACAACCCGACTGCAATAGGTTACAACTAGCATTTAAACAGAGTCTGTTGCCTTTATATTAGCTTATTTCGATATCATCCTTTATATATTTTGTAAATAATATTAGATACACCTGTAGTCCCAGTCATTGTTACTTTGCTTCCTTGTAACGTATATTCTTTATATAAGAAACGAAATCATTGTGGTTAATCAAACTCTCGATGTATTTACTGTGTTTTTGTGTTCTAAGATATCCCAAAGTGATAAAGGTGTAGTAAATTGTTTGTATTTATTTCTTCGTTGTAGGCTTTTTGTTGCATGGGTGTATTCATCTTTGAGATCTCAAAGATAGCGTCCCTCCTATATAGGGGCTGAGACCCCAGAGATCACAACCATAGTAGTTGGGGCTGAGACTTCAGATATAGCAACCTTCCTTGATAGAGGTTGGCTCCCCGGTATCGCGACCATTTTAGTTGCTGAGACGAAGGTGATTGCGATCCAACTAAATAGGGGCTAAGACCCCAGCGATTGCAAACCTACTATATAGGGGTTGGGAACTCAGATATCACAACCCACTTAGATAGGGACTGAAAACTCAAAAACGACCCTCCTAGAAAAAGGCCGTGACCTACCGGATGCGACCCTCCTAGAAAGGGGTGAGACCACAGAGATTGTGACCTTACTAGTTAAGTTTCTTTTCTTTCGTTTCTTGTATCGAGCTAAATCTAGATCTAATCTCTAATAGGTTCAGCCAAAAGTAAAGAGATATCGCACCTCTGCCTCTTTTATCCCCGCATGAGGATCTCTTCACGTCTCAGGAGGGACATTTAGGTCTAGCTACTTCCTGACTTTGCACAATCTGCTTTGCTTTCGCGTTTATAATCTAGCTACACCTAGAATTCACAAATCGGCAAGTCTAGTGGGTACGTCAGAAGGTAAAGAGACATGGCACCTCCACCCCTTCCATTCTCACAATAGAGAATCTCTTCAAATGTCTGCAGGAACACATAGATCTGGCAAGACCCTCAGCGTGCACAATCTGCTTTGCTTTCTGGTCTTGTATCCAGCTACACCTAGCTCCACAACCCCGTAAGTCTACTGGGTAAGTCAGTAGGTGAAGGGACATGGCACCTCCACCCCCTCCATTCTCGTATTGGAGAATCTCTTCAAGTTTCTGCAGGAACACGTAGATCTGGCTAGCTCATGAGCATGCACAATCTGCTTTCATTTCTTGACTTGTATCCAGCTACACTTAGCTCCAACACCAGGCAGGTCTAATAGGTAAGTCAGTAGGTGAAGAGACATGGCACGTCCACCCTTTCCATTCTCGCATTGAAGGATCTCTTAAAGTTTTTGAAGGAACACGTATATCTGGCTAGATCCTGAGCATGCACAATCTGCTTTCCTTTCTTGTCTTGTATCCAGCTACACCTAGGTCCACAACCCTTCAAGTCTAATGGGTAAGTCAGAAGGTAAAGAGACATGGCACCTCCACCCCTTCCATTCTCGCAATGGAGTAACTCTTCAAGTCTCTGCAGGAACACTTAGATCTGGCTAGAACGTGAGCTTGCACAATTTCCTTTCCTTTCTTGTCTTGTATCCAGCTACACCTAGCTCCACAACCCTTCAAGTCTAATGGGTAAGTCAGAAGGTAAAGAGACATGGCACCTCCACCCCTTCCATTCTCGCAATAGAGAATCTCTTCAACTGCCCGCAGGAACACATAGATCTGGCTAGATCCTGAGCGTGCACAATCTGCTTTGCTTTCTTGTCTTGTATCCAGCTACACCTAGCTCCACAACCCGGCAAGTGTAATGGGTAAGTCAGTAGGTGAAGAGACAAGGCACCTCCACCCCTTCCATTCTGGCATTGGAAATCTCTCAAAGGCTCTGCACTAACAGTTAGATCTGGCTAGATCCTGAGCTTACACAGTCTGCTTTGCTTTTTCGTCTTGTGTCCAGCTACACTTAGCTCCACAACCCCGCAAGTATACTGGGTAAGTCAGTAGGTGAAGGAACGTGGCACCTCCGCTGCTTCTATTCTCGCATTGGAGGAACTCTTCAAGACTCTGCATTAACACTTAGATCTGGCTAGTTCCTGAGCTTGCACAATCTGCTTCCCTTTCTTGTCTTGTATATCCAGGTACACCTAGCTCCACAACCCGTCAAGTCTAATGGGTAAGTCAGTAGGTGAAGAGACATGGCACATCCACCCCCTCCATTCTCGCATTGGGTGTCCAGATACACCATTCTCCGCAACCCCGCTAGTCTAATAGGTAAGTCTGTTGGTGATGAGACATGGCACTCCACCCCTTCCACTCTCGCATTGGAGAATCGCTCAAAGTCTCTACACTAACACTTATATCTGGCTAGATCCTTAGCTTACACAGCCTTCTATGCTTTCTCGTCTTGTGTACAGCTGCACCTAGCTCCACAACCCCGTACGTCTACTGGGTAAATCAGTAGGTGAAGGGACATGGCACCTCCGCTCACTCCATTCTCGTATTGGAGAATCACTTCAAATGTCTGCAGAAACACATAGATCTGGATAGATCCTGAGCATGCACAATCTGCTTTGCTTTGGTCTCTTGTATCTAGCTACACCTAGCTCCACAACCCGGCAAGGCTAATGGCTAAGTCTGTTGGGGAAGAGACAAGGCACCTCCGCCTCTTCCATTCTCGCATTAGAGAATCACTTCAAATATCTGCAGGAACACAGATCTGGTTAGATCCTGAGCGTGCACAATCTTCTTTGCTTTCTTGTCTTGTATCCAGCGACACTTAGCTCCAATACCATGCAAGTCTAGTAGGTAAGTCAGTAGGTAAAGAGACATGGCACGTCCACCCTTTCCATTCTCGCATTGAAGGATCTCTTAAAGTTTTTGAAGGATCACGTATATCTGGCTAGATCCTGAGCATGCACAATCTGCTTTCCTTTTTTGGCTTGTATCCAGCTACACCTAGCTCCACAACCCGGAAAGTGTACGTAGGTGAAGAGACATGGAACCTCCACCCCTTCCGTTCTCGCATTGGAGAATCTTTTCAAATCTCTCCAAGAACACATAGATCTGGCTAGATCCTGAGCATGCACAATCTGCTTTCCTTTCTTGGCTTGTATCCAGCTACACCTAGCTCCACAACCCGGAAAGTGTACGTAGGTGAAGAGACATGGAACCTCCACCCCTTCCGTTCTCGCATTGGAGAATCTTTTCAAATCTCTCCAAGAACACATAGATCTGGCTAGATCCTGAGCGTGTACAATCTGCTTTGCTTTCTTGTATTATGTCCAGCTACACCTAGCTCCACAACCCGGCAAGTGTAATGGTAAGTCAGTAGGTGAAGAGACTCGGCACCTCCACCCCTTCCATTCTTGCTTCGGGTGTCTAGCTACACCTAACTCCGCAACCCCGCTAGTCTAATGGGTAAGTCAGTAGGTGAAGAGACATGGCACCTCCGCCCCTTCAATTCTCGCATTTTAGAATCTCTTCAAGTCTCTGCAGGAACACGTAGATCTGGCTATTCCTGAGCATGCACAATCTGCTTTGCCTTGTTGTCCTATGTCCAACTACATACCACATACCTTCACCCTGCAAGTCTCTTGGGTTTAGTTATGTGATGAGATATTTCACCTCCGCCGCTTCTATCATCGCATTGGAGGATCTCTTCACCATTCTGCAGGAACACTTAGGTCTGGTTAGATCCTGAGCTTGCACAATCTGCTTTGCTTTATTGTTTTGAATCCAGCAACACCTAGCTCCACAACCCGGCAAGACTAATGGGTAAGTCAGTAGGTAAAGAGACATGGCACCCCCGTCCCTTCCATTTCGCATTGAAGAATCTCTTTAAGTCTCTGCAGGAACACGTAGAACCCCTCCCCACACGCACACTCTCTCTCCCTCCCCCCCACACATACACACAAAGCGCGCGCGCACATACACACAAAGTGCGCGCGCACATACACACACACACACCTTGAACCCTTGAATAAATAAGCACCATATAGCTAATTTTCATTTTTGTTACAGGTGACCTCTAAAGACATCTAGCTGTTGATTTAGTAACAGTTTTACTAATTGTATTATTATTATTATTATTACTATTATACTGGTTTGTAAATATGTAAAAAAATTGTATAAAAATTATTGAAAAAATAAAAAAGTTATATATTTTCTGACTTTTTATTTCAAAAGTACACCTTATTGTGTCTGATGAGTGATTTTTAATTTTATTTGCATCCTGAGAGATGCTGTGAACGTCATTGGTGGTCAAACGTATATTAACACATGGTAAAAGTGTGTTTACCCAAAATGATATATAAAGAGGTATGGTATAGACCACTTCACGTATTATATGCTCCTGATATATGGAAGCGAATTTTAGAAAATTTAGATTTTTCAAAACTCACCCAAAAGTATTAGCGGAATAAATATGTTAAGATCAATAACCTCTTTCGTCATTATATTCTCCTGATACTTCGTGGTGGAATTACAGAACAATGTTCTCTTACATATAGTTAATTTTTCTACCACCAGATGGCAGCACTTACTGGGTGTGTTACCTGTGCCGGGAAACCAATACCTCCTACCTCTTCATAACTTATATGCCCCTGATACATTTCGACACTTAAAGCAATACACCAAAGTATCAGGAGAATATGAGATGCTAAGAGGTATATCGTCTACCTCTTGTAACATTATAGTCTCCTGATACTTTATGGTAAAGAAATTTAAAATTTTACTTGCACTTATGTAACAGGTGAACATAAGATGTTAGGAGGTATACGTCAACCTCTTGAAACATTATAGTCTCCTGATACTTTGGTGTATTGCTTTAAGTGTCGAAAAGTATCAGGGGCATATAAGACATGAAGAGGTAGGAGGTATTGGTATTCCCGGCACAGGTAACCACCCAGTAGGTGCTGCCATCTGGTGTTAGAAAAATTAACTATATGTAAGAGAACCTTGTTTGTGCTGCTATCTGGTTGTAGAAAAATTAACTATATATAAAAGAACCTTGTATGTGCTGCTATCTTTACTTGTGTAATCGAACTTTCTATAGTTCTTAAGAACTAAACATTCATATATTTATTATGACAGAAAAATGGAAAATAAATGAAACAATATTTCTGCTGTTATTTTCAAATTTTATTAATATACTGAAAATACATAGCATTTACAAATATTTACAGGTTGTAAAATATTTTAAATAGCATTTAATTTATACAATAATATTAGTTACATAATACATTATTCTAAGGTTAAACAAATTTTCCCCTGAGATCGACGCCAGCTGTGCTCAGTTTCTCAACATCGTTCTGGAACAAAAAATATAAATAATTAGCATTTTATGAGACACACAAGTTCAATACAAATTAGTGTGTAGTGTATTTGTTGAGGGTAGATATTTTATTTCATTATTGTTCTTATCTGGGACTTCTAGGCCGTCTCAAATGTGTTGCCAAGGGGCCGCTACTGCGACACAAAAGGAGTTGCAAACAACGCTGAACCTTTAGGCACTCATAGTGTTGATACGGTCGCCAGGTCCTGCAAGGTTCTGCCACAGGTCTGCTGCTGCGACACAAAAGGAGTTGCAAACAACGCTGAACCTTTAGGCACTCATAGTGTTGAAGCGGTCGCTAGGTCTTGCAAGGTTCTGCCACAGGTCTGCTGCTGCGACACACAAGACGTTGCAAACTACGCTGAACCTTTAGACACTCATCATGTTGATACGGTCGCCAGGTCCTGCAAGGTTCTGCCACATGTCCACTGCTGCGACACACATTGGGTTGAAAACAACGCTGAGCCTTTAGGCGCTCGTCGTGTTGATACGGTCGCCAGGTCCTGCAAGGTGCGGCCACAGGTCCACTGCTGCGACACACAAGGGGTTGAAAACGACGCTGAGCCTTTATGCACTCAGCGTGTTGATACGGTCGCCAGGTCCTGCAAGGTTCTGCCACATGTCCACTGCTGCGACACACAAGGGGTTGAAAACAACGCTGAGCCTTTAGGCACTCGTCGTGTTGATACGGTCGCCAGGTCCTGCAAGGTTCTGCCACATGTCCACTGCTGCGACACACAAGGGGTTGAAAACAACGCTGAGCCTTTAGGCACTCGTCGTGTTGATACGGTCGCCAGGTCCTGCAAGGTGCGGCCCCAGGTCCGATGTTGCGACACACAAGACGCTGCAAACAACCCTGAGCCTTTATGCACTCAGCGTGTTGATACGGTCGCCAGGTCCTGCAAGGTGCGGCCACAGGTCTGCTGCTGCGACACAAGACGCTGCAAACAACCCTGAGCCTTTATGCACTCATCATGTTGATACGGTCGCCAGGTCCTGCAAGGTGCGGCCACAGGTCCGCTGCTGCGACACAAGACGCTGCAAACAACCCTGAGCCTTTATGCACTCATCATGTTGATACGGTCGCCAGGTCCTGCAAGGTGCGGCCACAGGTCCGCTGCTGCGACACAAGACGCTGCAAACAACCCTGAGCCTTTATGCACTCATCATGTTGATACGGTCGCCAGGTCCTGCAAGGTGCGGCCACAGGTCCGCTGCTGCGACACAAGACGCTGCAAACAACCCTGAGCCTTTATGCACTCATCATGTTGATACGGTCGCCAGGTCCTGCAAGGTGCGGCCACAGGTCCGCTGCTGCGACACAAGACGCTGCAAACAACCCTGAGCCTTTATGCACTCATCATGTTGATACGGTCGCCAGGTCCTGCAAGGTGCGGCCACAGGTCCGCTGCTGCGACACAAGACGCTGCAAACAACCCTGAGCCTTTATGCACTCATCATGTTGATACGGTCGCCAGGTCCTGCAAGGTGCGGCCCCAGGTCCGATGTTGCGACACACAAGACGCTGCAAACAACCCTGAGCCTTTATGCACTCATCATGTTGATACGGTCGCCAGGTCCTGCAAGGTGCGGCCACAGGTCCGCTGCTGCGACACAAGACGCTGCAAACAACCCTGAGCCTTTATGCACTCAGCGTGTTGATACGGTCGCCAGGTCCTGCAAGGTGCGGCCACAGGTCTGCTGCTGCGACACAAGACGCTGCAAAAAACCCTGAGCCTTTATGCACTCATCATGTTGATACGGTCGCCAGGTCCTGCAAGGTGCGGCCACAGGTCCGCTGCTGCGACACAAGACGCTGCAAACAACCCTGAGCCTTTATGCACTCATCATGTTGATACGGTCGCCAGGTCCTGCAAGGTGCGGCCACAGGTCCGCTGCTGCGACACACAAGACGTTGCAAACAACGCTGAGCCTTTAGGCACTCATCATGTTGATACGGTCGCCAGGTCCTGCAAGGTGCGGCCACAGGTCCGCTGCTGCGACACAAGACGCTGCAAACAACCCTGAGCCTTTAGGCACTCATCATGTTGATACGGTCGCCAGGTCCTGCAAGGTGCGGCCACAGGTCCGCTGCTGCGACACAAGACGCTGCAAACAACCCTGAGCCTTTATGCACTCATCATGTTGATACGGTCGCCAGGTCCTGCAAGGTGCGGCCCCAGGTCCGATGTTGCGACACACAAGACGCTGCAAACAACCCTGAGCCTTTATGCACTCATCATGTTGATACGGTCGCCAGGTCCTGCAAGGTGCGGCCACAGGTCCGCTGCTGCGACACAAGACGCTGCAAACAACCCTGAGCCTTTATGCACTCAGCGTGTTGATACGGTCGCCAGGTCCTGCAAGGTGCGGCCACAGGTCTGCTGCTGCGACACAAGACGCTGCAAAAAACCCTGAGCCTTTATGCACTCATCATGTTGATACGGTCGCCAGGTCCTGCAAGGTGCGGCCACAGGTCCGCTGCTGCGACACAAGACGCTGCAAACAACCCTGAGCCTTTATGCACTCATCATGTTGATACGGTCGCCAGGTCCTGCAAGGTGCGGCCACAGGTCCGCTGCTGCGACACACAAGACGTTGCAAACAACGCTGAGCCTTTAGGCACTCATCATGTTGATACGGTCGCCAGGTCCTGCAAGGTGCGGCCACAGGTCCGCTGCTGCGACACAAGACGCTGCAAACAACCCTGAGCCTTTAGGCACTCATCATGTTGATACGGTCGCCAGGTCCTGCAAGGTGCGGCCACAGGTCCGCTGCTGCGACACAAGACGCTGCAAACAACCCTGAGCCTTTATGCACTCATCATGTTGATACGGTCGCCAGGTCCTGCAAGGTGCGGCCACAGGTCCGCTGCTGCGACACAAGACGCTGCAAACAACCCTGAGCCTTTATGCACTCATCATGTTGATACGGTCGCCAGGTCCTGCAAGGTGCGGCCACAGGTCCGCTGCTGCGACACAAGACGCTGCAAACAACCCTGAGCCTTTATGCACTCATCATGTTGATACGGTCGCCAGGTCCTGCAAGGTGCGGCCACAGGTCTGCTGCTGCGACACAAGACGCTGCAAACAACCCTGAGCCTTTATGCACTCATCATGTTGATACGGTCGCCAGGTCCTGCAAGGTGCGGCCACAGGTCCGCTGCTGCGACACAAGACGCTGCAAACAACCCTGAGCCTTTATGCACTCATCATGTTGATACGGTCGCCAGGTCCTGCAAGGTGCGGCCACAGGTCCGCTGCTGCGACACAAGACGCTGCAAACAACCCTGAGCCTTTATGCACTCAGCGTGTTGATACGGTCGCCAGGTCCTGCAAGGTGCGGCCACAGGTCCGCTGCTGCGACACAAGACGCTGCAAACAACCCTGAGCCTTTAGGCACTCATCATGTTGATACGGTCGCCAGGTCCTGCAAGGTGCGGCCACAGGTCCGCTGCTGCGACACAAGACGCTGCAAACAACCCTGAGCCTTTGCGCACTCATCATGTTGATACGGTCGCCAGGTCCTGCAAGGTGCGGCCACAGGTCCGCTGCTGCGACACACAAGACGTTGCAAACTACGCTGAACCTTTAGGCACTCATCATGTTGATACGGTCGCCAGGTCCTGCAAGGTGCGGCCACAGGTCCGCTGCTGCGACACAAGACGCTGCAAACAACCCTGAGCCTTTAGGCACTCATCATGTTGATACGGTCGCCAGGTCCTGCAAGGTGCGGCCCCAGGTCTGCTGCTGCGACACAAGACGCTGCAAACAACCCTGAGCCTTTATGCACTCATCATGTTGATACGGTCGCCAGGTCCTGCAAGGTGCTTCCACAGGTCCGCTGCTGCGACACAAGACGCTGCAAACAACCCTGAGCCTTTATGCACTCAGCGTGTTGATACGGTCGCCAGGTCCTGCAAGGTGCGGCCACAGGTCCGCTGCTGCGACACAAGACGCTGCAAACAACCCTGAGCCTTTATGCACTCATCATGTTGATACGGTCGCCAGGTCCTGCAAGGTGCTTCCACAGGTCCGCTGCTGCGACACAAGACGCTGCAAACAACCCTGAGCCTTTATGCACTCAGCGTGTTGATACGGTCGCCAGGTCCTGCAAGGTGCGGCCACAGGTCCGCTGCTGCGACACACAAGACGCTGCAAACAACCCTGAGCCTTTATGCACTCGGCGTGTTGATAAGGTCGCCAGGTCCTGCAAGGTGCGGCCCCAGGTCCGCTGCTGCGACACAAGACGCTGCAAACAACTCTGAGCCTTTATGCACTCATCATGTTGATACGGTCGCCAGGTCCTGCAAGGTGCGGCCACAGGTCCGCTGCTGCGACACACAAGACGTTGCAAACTACGCTGAACCTTTAGGCACTCATCATGTTGATACGGTCGCCAGGTCCTGCAAGGTGCGGCCACAGGTCCGATGTTGCGACACACAAGACGTTGCAAACAACGCTGAGCCTTTAGGCACTCATCATGTTGATACGGTCGCCAGGTCCTGCAAGGTGCGGCCACAGGTCCGCTACTGCGACACACAAGACGTTGCAAACTACGCTGAACCTTTAGGCACTCATCATGTTGATACGGTCGCCAGGTCCTGCAAGGTTCTGCCACATGTCCACTGCTGCGACACACATTGGGTTGAAAACAACGCTGAGCCTTTAGGCGCTCGTCGTGTTGATACGGTCGCCAGGTCCTGCAAGGTGCGGCCACAGGTCCACTGCTGCGACACACAAGGGGTTGAAAACAACGCTGAGCCTTTATGCACTCGGTGTGTTGATACGGTCGCCAGGTCCTGCAAGGTTCTGCCCCAGGTCCGATGTTGCGACACACAAGACGCTGCAAACAACCCTGAGCCTTTATGCACTCATCATGTTCATACGGTCGCCAGGTCCTGCAAGGTGCGGCCACAGGTCCGCTGCTGCGACACAAGACGCTGCAAACAACGCTGAGCCTTTAGGCACTCATCATGTTGATATGGTCGCCAGGTCCTGCAAGGTGCGGCCCCAGGTCCGATGTTGCGACACACAAGACGCTGCAAACAACGCTGAGCCTTTAGGCACTCATCATGTTGATACGGTCGCCAGGTCCTGCAAGGTGCGGCCACAGGTCCGCTGCTGCGACACAAGACGCTGCAAACAACGCTGAGCCTTTAGGCACTCATCATGTTGATACGGTCGCCAGGTCCTGCAAGGTTCTGCCCCAGGTCCGATGTTGCGACACACAAGACGCTGCAAACAACCCTGAGCCTTTAGGCACTCATCATGTTGATACGGTCGCCAGGTCCTGCAAGGTGCGGCCACAGGTCCGCTGCTGCGACACAAGACGCTGCAAACAACCCTAAGCCTTTATGCACTCATCATGTTGATACGGTCGCCAGGTCCTGCAAGGTTCTGCCACAGGTCCGCTGCTGCGACACAAGACGCTGCAAACAACCCTGAGCCTTTATGCACTCATCATGTTGATACGGTCGCCAGGTCCTGCAAGGTGCGGCCACAGGTCCGCTGCTGCGACACAAGACGTTGCAAACTACGCTGAACCTTTATGCACTCAGCGTGTTGATACGGTCGCCAGGTCCTGCAAGGTTCTGCCCCAGGTCCGATGTTGCGACACACAAGACGCTGCAAACAACCCTGAGCCTTTATGCACTCATCATGTTGATACGGTCGCCAGGTCCTGCAAGGTGCGGCCACAGGTCCGCTGCTGCGACACAAGACGCTGCAAACAACCCTGAGCCTTTAGGCACTCATCATGTTGATACGGTCGCCAGGTCCTGCAAGGTTCTGCCCCAGGTCCGATGTTGCGACACACAAGACGCTGCAAACAACCCTGAGCCTTTATGCACTCATCATGTTGATACGGTCGCCAGGTCCTGCAAGGTGCGGCCACAGGTCCGCTGCTGCGACACAAGACGCTGCAAACAACCCTAAGCCTTTATGCACTCATCATGTTGATACGGTCGCCAGGTCCTGCAAGGTTCTGCCCCAGGTCCGATGTTGCGACACACAAGACGCTGCAAACAACCCTGAGCCTTTATGCACTCATCATGTTGATACGGTCGCCAGGTCCTGCAAGGTGCGGCCACAGGTCCGCTGCTGCGACACAAGACGCTGCAAACAACCCTGAGCCTTTAGGCACTCATCATGTTGATACGGTCGCCAGGTCCTGCAAGGTGCGGCCACAGGTCCGCTACTGCGACACACAAGACGTTGCAAACAACGCTGAGCCTTTAGGCACTCATCATGTTGATACGGTCGCCAGGTCCTGCAAGGTTCTGCCCCAGGTCCGATGTTGCGACACACAAGACGCTGCAAACAACCCTGAGCCTTTAGGCACTCGGCGTGTTGATACGGTCGCCATTTCCTGCAAGGTGCGGCCACAGGTCCGCTGCTGCGACACAAGACGCTGCAAACAACCCTGAGCCTTTATGCACTCATCATGTTGATACGGTCGCCAGGTCCTGCAAGGTGCGGCCACAGGTCCGCTGCTGCGACACAAGACGCTGCAAACAACCCTGAGCCTTTAGGCACTCATCATGTTGATACGGTCGCCAGGTCCTGCAAGGTGCGGCCACAGGTCCGCTGCTGCGACACAAGACGCTGCAAACAACCCTAAGCCTTTATGCACTCATCATGTTGATACGGTCGCCAGGTCCTGCAAGGTGCGGCCACAGGTCCACTGCTGCGACACAAGACGCTGCAAACAACCCTGAGCCTTTATTCACTCATCATGTTGATAAGGTCGCCAGGTCCTGCAAGGTGCGGCCACAGGTCCGCTGCTGCGACACACAAGACGTTGCAAACAACGCTGAGCCTTTAGGCACTCATCATGTTGATAAGGTCGCCAGGTCCTGCAAGGTGCGGCCACAGGTCCGCTGCTGCGACACACAAGACGTTGCAAACAACGCTGAGCCTTTAGGCACTCATCATGTTGATACGGTCGCCAGGTCCTGCAAGGTGCGGCCACAGGTCCGCTGCTGCGACACACAAGACGCTGCAAACAACCCTGAGCCTTTATGCACTCGGCGTGTTGATAAGGTCGCCAGGTCCTGCAAGGTTCTGCCACAGGTCTGCTGCTGCGACACACAAGACGTTGCAAACAACCCTGAGCCTTTAGGCACTCGTCGTGTTGATACGGTCGCCAGGTCCTGCAAGGTTCTGCCACAGGTCTGCTGCTGCGACACACAAGACGTTGCAAACAACGCTGAGCCTTTAGGCACTCATCATGTTGATACGGTCGCCAGGTCCTGCAAGGTGCGGCCACAGGTCCGCTGCTGCGACACACAAGACGTTGCAAACTACGCTGAACCTTTAGGCACTCATCATATTGATAAGGTCGCCAGGTCCTGCAAGGTGCGGCCACAGGTCCGCTGCTGCGACACAAGACGCTGCAAACAACCCTGAGCCTTTATGCACTCAGCGTGTTGCTAAGGTCGCCAGGTCCTGCAAGGTGCGGCCACAGGTCCACTCCTGCGACACAAGACGCTGCAAACAACCCTGAGCCTTTATGCACTCATCATGTTGATAAGGTCGCCAGGTCCTGCAAGGTGCGGCCACAGGTCCGCTGCTGCGACACAAGACGCTGCAAACAACCCTGAGCCTTTATGCACTCATCATGTTGATACGGTCGCCAGGTCCTGCAAGGTGCGGCCACAGGTCTGCTGCTGCGACACAAGACGCTGCAAACAACCCTGAGCCTTTATTCACTCAGCGTGTTGATAAGGTCGCCAGGTCCTGCAAGGTGCGGCCACAGGTCCGCTGCTGCGACACAAGACGCTGCAAACAACCCTGAGCCTTTAGGCACTCATCATGTTGATACGGTCGCCAGGTCCTGCAAGGTGCGGCCACAGGTCCGCTGCTGCGACACACAAGACGTTGCAAACAACGCTGAGCTTCTAGGGACTCATCGTGTTGATAAGGTCGCCAGGTCCTGCAAGGTTCTGCCACATGTCCACTGCTGCGACACACAAGACGTTGCAAACAACGCTGAGCTTCTAGGGACTCATCGTGTTGATACGGTCGCCAGGTCCTGCAAGTTGCGGCCACAGGTCCGCTGCTGCGACACACAAGACGTTGCAAACAACGCTGAGCTTCTAGGGACTCATCGTGTTGATAAGGTCGCCAGGTCCTGCAAGGTTCTGCCACATGTCCACTGCTGCGACACACAAGACGTTGCAAACAACGCTGAGCTTCTAGGGACTCATCGTGTTGATACGGTCGCCAGGTCCTGCAAGTTGCGGCCACAGGTCCGCTGCTGCGACACACAAGACGTTGCAAACAACGCTGAGCTTTTAGGCACTCATCATGTTGATACGGTCGCTAGGTCTTGCAAGGTTCTGCCACAGGTCTGCTGCTGCGACACACAAGACGTTGCAAACAACGCTGAGCTTTTAGGCACTCATCATGTTGATACGGTCGCCAGGTCCTGCAAGGTGCGGCCCCAGGTCTGCTGCTGCGACACACAAGACGTTGCAAACAACGCTGAGCTTCTAGGGACTCATCGTGTTGATACGGTCGCCAGGTCCTGCAAGTTGCGGCCACAGGTCCGCTGCTGCGACACACAAGACGTTGCAAACAACGCTGAGCTTCTAGGGACTCATCGTGTTGATACGGTCGCCAGGTCCTGCAAGGTTCTGCCACATGTCCACTGCTGCGACACACAGGACGTTGCAAACAACGCTGAGCTTCTAGGGACTCATCGTGTTGATACGGTCGCCAGGTCCTGCAAGGTTCTGCCACATGTCCACTGCTGCGACACACAAGACGTTGCAAACAACGCTGAGCTTCTAGGGACTCATCGTGTTGATAAGGTCGCCAGGTCCTGCAAGGTTCTGCCACATGTCCACTGCTGCGACACACAAGACGCTGCAAACAACCCTGAGCCTTTATGCACTCAACGTGTTGATACGGTCGCCAGGTCCTGCAAGGTGCGGCCCCAGGTCTGCTGCTGCGACACACAAGACGTTGCAAACAACGCTGAGCTTCTAGGGACTCATCGTGTTGATACGGTCGCCAGGTCCTGCAAGGTGCGGCCCCAGGTCTGCTGCTGCGACACACAAGACGTTGCAAACAACGCTGAGCTTCTAGGGACTCATCGTGTTGATAAGGTCGCCAGGTCCTGCAAGGTTCTGCCACATGTCCACTGCTGCGACACACAAGACGCTGCAAACAACCCTGAGCCTTTAGGCGCTCATCGTGTTGATACGGTCGCCAGGTCCTGCAAGGTGCGGCCACAGGTCCGCTGCTGCGACACACAAGACGTTGCAAACAACCCTGAGCCTTTATGCACTCAACGTGTTGATACGGTCGCCAGGTCCTGCAAGGTGCGGCCCCAGGTCTGCTGCTGCGACACACAAGACGCTGCAAACAACGCTGAGCCTTTATGCACTCAACGTGTTGATAAGGTCGCCAGGTCCTGCAAGGTTCTGCCACATGTCCACTGCTGCGACACACAAGACGCTGCAAACAACGCTGAGCCTTTATGCACTCAACGTGTTGATACGGTCGCCAGGTCCTGCAAGGTGCGGCCCCAGGTCTGCTGCTGCGACACACAAGACGTTGCAAACAACGCTGAGCTTCTAGGGACTCATGGTGTTGATACGGTCGCCAGGTCCTGCAAGGTGCGGCCCCAGGTCTGCTGCTGCGACACACAAGACGTTGCAAACAACGCTGAGCTTCTAGGGACTCATCGTGTTGATAAGGTCGCCAGGTCCTGCAAGGTTCTGCCACATGTCCACTGCTGCGACACACAAGACGCTGCAAACAACCCTGAGCCTTTATGCACTCAACGTGTTGATACGGTCGCCAGGTCCTGCAAGGTGCGGCCCCAGGTCTGCTGCTGCGACACACAAGACGCTGCAAACAACGCTGAGCCTTTATGCACTCAACGTGTTGATACGGTCGCCAGGTCCTGCAAGGTGCGGCCACAGGTCCACTGCTGCGACACACAAGACGCTGCAAACAACCCTGAGCCTTTATGAACTCAACGTGTTGATACGGTCGCCAGGTCCTGCAAGGTGCGGCCACAGGTCCGATGTTGCGACACACAAGACGCTGCAAACAACCCTGAGCCTTTATGAACTCAACGTGTTGATACGGTCGCCAGGTCCTGCAAGGTTCTGCCCCAGGTCCGATGTTGCGACACACAAGACGCTGCAAACAACCCTGAACCTTTATGCACTCAGCGTGTTGATACGGTCGCCAGGTCCTGCAAGGTGCGGCCCCAGGTCTGCTGCTGCGACACACAAGACGCTGCAAACAACCCTGAGCCTTTATGCACTCAACGTGTTGATACGGTCGCCAGGTCCTGCAAGGTGCGGCCACAGGTCCACTGCTGCGACACACAAGACGCTGCAAACAACCCTGAGCCTTTATGAACTCAGGGAGTTGATACGGTCGCCAGGTCCTGCAAGGTGCGGCCACAGGTCCACTGCTGCGACACACAAGACGCTGCAAACAACCCTGAGCCTTTATGCACTCATCATGTTGATACGGTCGCCAGGTCCTGCAAGGTGCGGCCACAGGTCCACTGATGCGACACACAAGACGCTGCAAACAACCCTGAGCCTTTATGCACTCAGGGAGTTGATACGGTCGCCAGGTCCTGCAAGGTGCGGCCACAGGTCCACTGCTGCGACACACAAGACGCTGCAAACAACCCTGAGCCTTTATGCACTCATCATGTTGATACGGTCGCCAGGTCCTGCAAGGTGCGGCCACAGGTCCGCTGCTGCGACACACAAGACGTTGCAAACTACGCTGAACCTTTAGGTACTCGGTGTGTTGATACGATCTCTAGGCCCTGCAAGGTGCTGCCACAGGTCCGCTGCTGCGACACACAAGACGTTGCAAACAACGCTGAGCCTTTAGGTACTCGGTGTGTTGATACGATCTCTAGGCCCTGCAAGGTGCTGCCACAGGTCCGCTGCTGCGACACACAAGACGTTGCAAACTACGCTGAACCTTTAGGCACTCGGTGTGTTGATACGATCTCTAGGCCCTGCAAGGTGCTGCCACAGGTCCGCTGCTGCGACATACAAGGAGTTGCAAACACTGCTGAGCCTTTAAGCATCTATCTTGGTTACGGACCTCCCTAATCACTAGACGAGAAGACGACATCGCGTTATAAATGTTTACAGGTCCTGCACAGAGTTTAGACGGAATCTAACTCTCTCAGGGGGCTACCAGATAGACCTAAGGGTAGTCTAAGAGATCTCCAAGGTAACGCCCTTAGGGAATGCCAGCAGTACATAGAGGCGACGGTGTTTACAGACAGCCAAGCACAGAATCAGAATCGAGCGTGCGTCAAAGAAATCCACTCTTTGCGGTAAATACAAAACGCTTTCTGTGCATAGTTACATCTGTGGTGCTGAGACAATCTAAAGAAATATCGAGAGAAATGTTTTTGATTCAAGATGTAAAAGTGTCAGACCATTTAAATTCCTACATCCTTTACATTTCCTTAATAAGTCTTGCATCCTCAATGCACTAACACCTTCTTCTGGTGTTATAGTTGATATATTAATTTCTCGAGCAAGGATCACGATAAGATAGCTTAGTTAGATTCATAATAAATCTTGAGGGCTAAAGACGGTAGGACAACTATCAGACACCTGGGCTTCGCCCCACTGTCTTGATAGATCCAATGATTTTCTAATGGAAATCGCTCTATAGTGGGTTTATTATTAAGTAAGTCGGTAAGTGATTAATAAATATGAATATGTCTTCTGGACTGGTAAATGGTGTTAGACTAATAAATTCTGAAAGCTATGTTTGAAAAATCATTATACTTGGAAATAGTTAGTGTCACAAACAAACGCTAAGCAGTATTTCTTCTAAGAATAAAACTAATAACAACAGATAAAAATATGCCTTTTTCATTCGTTGGGACTGAATTTCCAATAAGGCCAACCTTTGCAAAGAAAATAGTCAAAGACTAAGGGCAAACGTTTGAAAAGGAAATTGTGCTTGTTTGAGAAACACAGTATTCAGTCATGGGCAGTAATATGTAGCTTTTAGTAGAGCAAGAGCACCTCGAGATATTAAGATTCAAATAGAAAATCAATAAAACATGATGAAAATAATTTCACAAAAACATTGTTACCCAGAAATACTATTGTGATTCTAGCTTAAATTCTATTTGTATTTAAATCACATTATCACATTAATTATAATAATATTTAAACTTTTAGAAAGTATTTAACAGTAAGATTTTCATTTAATTTTATCGCAATAAATAAGAAGTAGCATTTGCGGCTACAAGCCTCTATAGCTTTTATTCCATAATAAAATTATACACATTCACGAAAAATACACTTAGCATAACAAACTCGTTACGATGAAAACGCGTCATCATCAATGCTCACAACCTACACTTTACTTTAATACCTCGTTATATAACGCTTGGGAAACGTGCAATGATTGTTAAGATGACGACATCATCGAAACGCGTATGCTTTATTACATCTATATATTTCAATAATTTTAGCATTAAATAGTTTTAATTCAGAAATCTTGCTAAACATTAATTTATAATTCTATATTCCTAATTCATATAAAATATACTTTTAATATTATTAAATATCTACAATCAGATTTTTCCCTTAGTAAAGGTTTAACGTAAAACATGTATCGTTCGCGTTGGGATGAGGCGCTTTAACTGTTTAGTTCCACGGAAAATATTTCTTCTAAAACAATTGGAAACTAAAGAATGACTTCATAACAACAATAGACCTCACCTGAGTCGCTTTGGTAGACCCAAGACCTTTGGCTGCGAGGAGACCTTTCCGGGATTCAGTTTCGCTCTGGAAAACAACAACAGTAGATCTGTTATACATTTTAAAACTGTAACTTATCCATTCTTCGTCTACAAAACTATATATGTAGAAGAACGTTTGCACGTATGTATGCGCCTAAATACCCTATTACCTCACAGACGGCTGGTCTAAGCCACTTTACATTATTACAGAATATAACATACACATATTTACAGAATCCCTGATACTTTCATAAACATATGTTTAGAGAAAATTGTTAAAAAAATCTTATAGCCTTAAATTTACATTAGAAATATACACATTTAAGAAAGTTATATTTTATGTAGTATTTAGGGAATTAAATTTAAAATAACAGGGTTTAAACGCAATTACCTAAATATAGAATAACTGGTAAAAATTCCATTATGATATCTTTAGCATTTTCTGAGATAATGGGACAAACATAGCTGCCAAATAGCATGTGTTGCATAGGGAGGTACGTCTCCCCTAGAAAATTATATTTATGTATAAATAGGACGGTTAGAATTAAAGGCCATTGAGTGCAGAGTTCTATTAGGATGTTGCCAAGTAAAATACAGGCCTCAAGAAACTTACATTTAGTTTTAAAGAAAATACTGTTAAATTTATGTAGCAATTTAAACAAATAATGAAACATTAAATTTACTTACTTAATATCGACAGTTCTCAATAATTCCCAGTTATATTAAAATAAACATACATCGCACTCACGTTCAGTATTTCACAATTATTAGTGTATCGGAAAAGATAACCTCAAACTAGAATAACTCTGGCGACTAAAACAGCTGACTAGTATAATTCATTGTTGGCCTGTTGATTAAACAATGGATGAGAAATTTGTTTAGCTGTGGCAGGATAACGTCGAATAAGAAGGTATCCAGTGTTTCTAAAATAGAAAGACATTGAACTGGCTGTGGATGAACGGAACTGGTTATTTAAATTATTTGTGAGTCGAAAAGATAACCTTAACCCTCTACCGCCCAAATTATAATTTATATTTTAGAAAAAAAATTATTATACAAATTTTACCAGCATATTTTTTATATTTTTTTAAGCAATCAATTATTTCAAAAGGGGGCTAGGGGGCTATGTGACTTTGATGGCACATTGGGCTATAAATAGTAAAACTTAAAATGGATGCATTTTTTGTAACCTGAAAGTCTAAAAAATTTAGTCCAAGAATCACTTCCACTGAAGATGTTTATAAATAAAAGAAGGAACCAGTGTAAAGTTGTATAAAAGTAAAGAGACAGATAGCAACATACCTTAAAGCCTTGTCCACTCATCCCATCGAGTCCCGAGGGAAGATGGTGTGTTACCCAAGTTGCAGTGTCCATCCCCACTACCTGCCGGGCTCTTGCGCTGATTCTGTAAAATGTACAAGTTACCTTATATTATTCATCATCATGTCACCGTCTCTGGCATGAGGGAAGTTATATAGTTAGTAACATGACTTAGGCTTTCATCCCGGCAAGCTGGCCTGAGCAACCGGGCGGGTCCACAGGTGGCGGATAGTGGGACGGCCTACAGAAATGTAGGTTACCTGTGAATAAGGATTCCGGAAGGTTTCTGAATATGCAGGCCTGGACCAAGGCTATGGTTCAAAGGTGAGGAATTATCCCTCCTCGTCAGTCAACCGGTTGGGCTTGGTAGAAATAACCGAGTGCTCTGACCGGGGAGACTGGGGTAGTTGGGAATTAAGTCCTCACAATGCTACTCTCACCTCCCGGGTGAACCAAGGGCAATGCGACAGTGAAGTAGGGGGCGGGAAACTGCCCAAACGACACAGTTGTAAAAAAGAGAGTAAAGCAGGCTGTTCATCTGAGCAGTTAATAATGTCCTGAACTTGGGGTGTGCTTCAAGGTCAGTGACTGAATACCCAATCCAAGGTGGAAGGCATCGTGCCGAAGGATGAATGGCTGCAGGGTATAAAATGCAGTCCCAAACGATCCCCTTGAGGAACCAGACAAAACCTCATTGTATGTTGTCTTGCCAGGGCAGTGGGGGCTCTGCTCTGGTCGACCGTTATTTCCCCCATACTCGTGGGACTTTAATGGACCAAGTAAGTATAAGAATTAATTTCGAGACTGCACAGACAGTGGGAGCCAATGAGACGGCAAACCGTGAGTCTGTAGCAGATCTGTCAACGGCAACCATCACTGGGGGTGCGGGGGCGGCTGTCAAGCTGCCGACTGCAGAAACCGGTGAAGTGGTTGTAGAGTTGAGCACGATGTCTAGTCCTGGGGCTGCTCTGCGGACCCAGGCGACTGCAAATTAAGCAGAACAATGATCAAGATCCTCCAAGTGAACCTACAGCATAGCAGGGCGGCGAGTGCTGTCGTGTGTAGGATGCTGGACAGGGGAGAGGTGGACTTGGTGCTCATCCAGGAACCATGGATTTCTGGAGGAAAAATATGAGGGCTGGCGACATCTGGAGGTAAGTTGTTGTATGATAAGGACTCCGGTGTTCCCAGGACGTGTATCCTGGTTAGGAGGGGGTTGTGTGCTTTTGTACTAACGAACTTCTGTTGCAGGGATTTGTTAGCAGTGACGGTGGAGCTGCGGGCGGAGGGGGGGATGAAGAGGCTGAACCTGGCCACGGCATATCTCCCCTTTGACTGCGCGGGGGCTCTGCCAACACAAGAGCTGAGGAGCCTGGTCGAGCACTGCGAGGCTGTGGATGAGGAGCTGCTGGTGGGGATGGATGCTAACTCCCATCACACTTCGTGGGGTAGTACAGGTACAAACACTAGAGGTGAGGAACTTTTAGCTTATCTTAGCTCTAAGAATCTACTAGTCCTAAATCAGGGGGAAGAGCCGACGTTTGTCACTAGGGCCAGACAGGAGGTCCTGGACATTACGGTGGCATCGAACCAGATGGCTAGGTATGTACTAAATTGGCATGTGTCGGATGAACCATCTTCTTCTGATCACAGACATATTAGGTATGATATCTCTCTAAATCCAGCCATGCTTCGCCCAACCAGGGATCCAAGAAGAACAGACTGGGACTCCTACAGGAGGGACCTGGGTGTTCGGATTGAGGAGGCTGGATTGGAGTATGGTGGGAGGAGAGAGCTAGAAGACTCTGCCACATTGGTTGGCGAGGCTATAATAGAATCCTTTACCGATAACTGCCCTCTCAGTGAGGGGAGGAAAGTAGGGGATCCGTCATGGTGGAACAAGAAGCTAGCCAAACTTCGGAAGACCACCAGGAGACTCTTTAATAGAGCAAAAAAGAACGGGGAGTGGGACCTGTATAGGAAAACACTAACCGAATACAACAGGGCAATTAGAGAAGCGCGCAGGAAGTCCTGGAAGGAGTTTTGTCATGAGATTGACAAAACTCGGGAAGGGGCACGACTGTATAAAGTGCTCTCTAAGGACCCAGTTAACCCGGTGGGGATGCTAAGAACCCCACTGGGAAATATAACAAAAACGGCAGGGGAAACTGTGGAAGAATTAATCAGGACACATTTCCCTTCCAGTACCCTGAGGAAACTTGGGGGAGCAGACACTGAACCGGTTACCAAACTCTCCACAAGACGTGGTAAGAGGGAGGACTGGGAAGTGGCAAGGAGGATAGTAACTCCACAAAGGGTAAGATGGGCTATTGCACTTTTAAACCCTACAAATCTCCAGGTCCAGATGGGATCTATCCTGTGCTGCTGCAGCAGGGAATGGATATGCTGGTGCTGGTACTTACTAAATTATACAGGCTAAGCATTGCTCTAGGGCATGTGTCGGCAGACTGGAAATCTAGTAAGGTGGTCTTTATACCTAAGCCCACCGGTAACCAATCAGAAGGGAAAGAATACAGACCTATTACACTCATGTCCTTTGTTCTTAAGGGACTTGAAAAACTGGTTGATAGGCATATTAGGGGGGGGGTGCTTTGGCTATCAAACCACTGCATTGGAACCAGTATGCTTACCAACCGGGGAAATCTTGCGAGGGAGCTCTCCATCAAGTGGTTGGTAGGATTGAGCAAATGATCGCTAAGAAAGGTTGTGCCATAGGTGCCTTCCTCGACATTGAAGGGGCTTTCAATAACCCCTCAGTGGAGACGATGGTAAGTGGTGCAAGACGTCATGGAGTGGATGCGACCACTTGTGGTTGGATAAGTTCCATGTTAACAAACAGAAGCATTTCTGTAGAGGTGGCAGGGGAGGTCAGAAGGGCGGAGACAAGTCTGGGCTGTGCACAGGGGGGGGTTCTCTCTCCTCTGTTGTGGTGCCTAGTGGTTGACAACCTTATTGAACTCCTGAATGAACAGGGGTACTTCTGTCTAGGATATGCGGACGACATAGTTGTCCTGATCCTGGGCAGATTCCCTGATACAGTCCTTGAGGTAATCAGAAATCCTCTACGACTGATTGAAGAGTGGTGTAAAAAGGAGAACCTTAGGGTAAATCCAAAAAAGACTGCTCTCATTAACTTCACCAGACAGCGAAAAGATCTGACGACCAGGATGCCCCGCTTGTTTGGTGAATACCTTGAGTTTGTGGGGGAGGTGAAGTACCTGGGAGTTACTCTGGACAGGAAACTCACCTGGAATCCACATCTTGAGAGGACAGTTAACAGGGCCAAAAGGGCACTGATGACTGTGAGAAGAATGGTGGGTAAGAAATGGGGACTGAAGCCATCAATGATGCACTGGATGTATCTGAGGGTGATAAGACCTATGATTACCTATGGAGCTCTGGTGTGGTGGACAAAGGCCAACCAGGCACAGACAAGAGCTAAACTGAGCTCTATCCAGAGATTGGCCTGTCTGTGCACACTGGGAGCGATGTCAACTACACCAGGTGCAGCAATGGAAGTAATGCTTAACCTCCCTCCCCTTGAGCTTGTCCTTAGGGGAGAGGCGAGGCTAGCGGCATGGAGATTGCGCAACTCGAGCAACTGGGCTAACCTCCCAGATGACTCGGGACATATGAGTATCGAGTGCGTGGTCAAAGAACCCGTCTTGGAAATGGGCAGCGACCACATTACTCGAATGTTTGCACCTGACCAGGTCCACCAAACTGTGATGGAATGGTCAGGGACATTAACATCGGGAGCTCAGATCTGGTACACAGATGGCTCCAAGATGGACTTCGGCACTGGAGCGGGGGTGTATTGTAAAAACCCAAGGGTAGAACTAGTTTTTTCCTTGGGGAGGCATACCTCTGTCTTTCAGGCCGAAGTATATGCTATAAATGCCTGTCTGGGAGAGATAGCGAGAAGGGAAACACATGGGGCCCGGATTGCTATTTTCTCCGACAGTCAGGCAGCAATTAAGGCACTAAACGGACACGTGGTCACCTCGGCCATAGTCAGGGAGTGCCTAATTAACCTACAAGCTCTGGCAAGGCACAATCAAGTCAAGATTGGTTGGGTGCCAGGGCATAGGGGAATACTTGGAAATGAAGCCGCAGATGCGCTGGCCAGAGAGGGGTCCTCGACTCCCCTGATTGGACCGGAACCTGCGGTGGGTATTTCCAAATCCATGGTCAGGATGACAGTGCGAAGGTGGATGGCTGAAAGACACTGTGAGCACTGGATCAGGGCCGAAGGGATGAGACACAGTAACCTAACCCTTAGGAGACCTTCCTTGGGGCTGCAGAAGAGTCTCATCTATCTGTCTAGGCAGGAATTAAGGATAGCCACAGGACTACTCACGGGACACTGTGGACTAAGGAAACATTTGCATAAAATGGGTATCTACAAGGATGAACCAGTGTGCAGATTGTGCGGGCAGGAACAGGAGACTGCCACACACATTATTTACAGATGTGGAGTACTTGCTGAGAGGCGCTTCAACCTCTTTGGTGATGGAACGGCTTTGGTGGATGCTGAAGGTAAAACTCTAGTCAGGAAACTCCTAAACCTGGTAAGAGGGAAGGGGTTATTTGACTAGATCAGGGAGGTAAGTACAATATACCTTAAGGTAGCAGTGCTTCGGGCAATTCAAACCCGCTCCCAAGTTAAAAAAAAAAAAAAAAAAAAAAAAAATAGGCTTTCATGATAGTGTTTAACTTGTTATATATGAAGCTTAGAATTATTTAGTAATTTTCTTTGTCAGACTTAAGAAAAGGTTTGTTAAAATGTGAGGTTATTATCATTTTGTTTTCTTCAATTACTTCTATTAGTTCACACTCTCATTGTATTTATCTTGTTCAAATTTTCAACAATTTTTAATAAATCCAATCAGTAGGCTATTAGCCATGTATTCTTAAAAAATAAGAAAAGGTTTGTTAAAATGTAAGGTTATTTTGGTTTTGTTTTCTTCAATTACTTCTATTAGTTCGCTCTCTCATTGTATATATATATATATATATATATATATATATATATATATATATATATTTCAAATTTTCTATCGTTATTAAAATGATTTTGATTCGTACACTAAAGTTTAGCCACATATTCTTAAACTTTCGCAACTATGGTTAGTTAAATGTAGAACAAAATAAATAGGTGTAACAGGAGAAGTGGAAATTCAAGAAATATTAAAACGTTAGCATGTAGGATCCTTATATTGACCATTGTGGGTTTCAGAACACATGAACAAATGGAAATATAGAATTATTGCCCAAATATAAAATCTTAAGTTCAAAATTTGGTAAACCTTGGGATACTTTTAAAAACTAAATGCGAAAGGACACCTCAGAGTTTAGAAATGAATTTAACGCCGAGACCACTTCAAGTAGTTCACGTAGATTGTATTACGTAGCTCCTCAGATATGTCTAAATATATCGTATTGCCGATGCGCAAGCGGGTACTTATGAGCCACGAGTTTCTCTTATATTTACTTCGGACTTAGTTCCCATGGTAACCTAACGCACCTGAAGGCTGTAAGCAAAACCACCTGTACTATTGCTTCTCGGGTGAATACATTCGGCGACTGCTCTTTCTCGCGCTTGTCCCAAGTGTGGCCTTCAGCTTGGTGCTACCTCTACACTCTGGACCTTATCCAGGACCCCAAGAAGTATAATGTTACAAACCTGTTACAGACGTGAATCCCCTTCTCCCACAGTTCCCGATGTATTTACATTGTTTAAGTGCATTTTAGCTGACCTTATGAAGTGATGGTAATAACTCATTAATAATGCTCCCTTACTCACTCATATATAAAATATAATGTGACTGAAGCTCGTTTCGAAGCCAATGACGTTATCATCCCTTCGATGGCATCAGTTTGCAATAGTTATAACTCAATGATAATGCCATTACAAACGATAGTTAATATATTATTACTCGCGATTCAATGTGGACTATCAATAATTATTAGGAGTAATATAAGATATAAAAGCGTACAAATACACCCATATCTTTAATTAAACAGTTTGTTTAAACGCGAGGAGTAGAATAATCAAGGAAAACCAAATTCAATTCCAGCAGTTTTCAATTCCACAAAATATATTTGTAGAATGGTTAGTACACAACTCCACAAATATTTTACATGGTTAAACTGACTCTGCTGCTTAGGTTAGAGTGACCTTGAAACAATGTTTTTGGAGCGCGGAATCGAACGGAAATTTGTACTAGAATCATTTAACCCGGAATACCATTTACTCGCATTATGCTTGCGAAATATATTGGACGACGTAGATTTAGGTAACAACAGAAAGCTATTGCTCTAGCCTTGGAGGTAGGGAATTGGTTATTCTACGAATAAAATAATTTCTGCTTATTCTAATAATTGTTGTTATTAAGGAGTTATGGGAAATAATAAATAACTAATTTGGATTATTCTACAGCCAATCGCAGTCAAATTGGAGTCGCACATCTGCAATCTTGTATTGCCTTATTGGTTTATTTTTATTAATAAGATAATAATTTATTTTATTATTGCCTTCTAGTTTGAGGGTAAAAGTTAGGTTTAGTATTAAGTTAATTAGCAGCTTAGCTAGCAAGAAGAATTCACAACGGTAAAATTAAACAGTTTTCTCTAAATCTTACTACGCATTAGTTTATTAACACAAACAGGCTAGTTTCGACGACGATGTCAGTGTTTGGGTGTAGAATTTGTGTTACGAGTTTAGGGAGTGTGGTGATTTCTTGGGTGAGTTTTTGAGGAGATTTGTTTGTTGTCAGCATGTTTTCTAGTGTATGAAGTGATTGTTTAATGGGTGCGTTGGTGTGAAGGGTTTTTATGTCGAATGGTACTGTAGTTGTGTGGGATATAGATGGGTTTATGCCATTGTGTATGGATGTGTAGTTGTTAAAGTTTGTGTGTGTATTTGGCGAGATTACGTGAAGTTGCCTGGGTGTGGTTTATTATTGCAGAATATGTGTTTTGTTTTAGTGTATCTCTTGTTCTGGTTTCATGATTTCAGTGAATTTGCTCAAGTGATTTTTAATTTCTGTTTGATATATTTTTACAGGGACTAAATGGAGTTCGGTTATGTTGTTTTATGTCATGTATTTATTTAATTTATTGTCAACGTCTTGTTGGCGCATTATTACTATAGATGAGCCTTTATCTGTTTTAAAATATTGAGGTTAGTTTGTATGATTGATGTAAGGGTTGGGTGTGTATTAGATGTGCTTTGTTTAGTGTTTAATGTGTGTATGATGAACATTTTATATTCAATGCCTTATCTAATGTATTCATGGTGAATTTATCTGTGCTTTGTGTTGCTGACTCTGTGTCCAAAGTTTTGTTTGTAATTGTATTTTTGGGGTGAGAGACTTATTCAAGTCATTTGTTTAAGTCCTAACTCGTTTATATTAAATTCGATGTTTATGGTGTTTATTGTGCGTAGGTAAAACCTGTGGTGGGTGTAAAAGTGTTGTTTTGCGTCAGAGTTTTGTTAGTGTCTGATGCTCTGTTGCTGTCTGTGTGTATGTGCTTTGGTGTATTGGATAGTTTCTCCGAGTACTAATTGCAAAGTATCAACGATTATGTTTATATAGGTCATTAAATAAAACCCATACAACAAACTTTACTTTTAATATTGGAGCATTTTAGGATATCAAATATTTTAAAAACCAAACAAATAAAACACATCTATATAATCAATCAAAAAATATAGTCGGGAAATGGGAAAATAATATAAAATTATTTATTGTAAAAATTTAACAATATTTTCGTGTAAAGATATTAATAATGACTGAAGTGTGGTTGCCTGGTATCACGCGTTAAGGTTACATTATTGTTTTAATGGAAAGGTTTATTGTTCCTGGAATCTAAAGGAAAAAGGTAATTTTATCTGGGTGTGTATCCAAATTATTATATGTTTAATAATAGCATAAACCTGACGTAAATGGATTTAATTTTTGCTAGACTTTATACAAGGTTTCTTGGATTATTTTCACTTTGCTTGTTTCATCTTATTATTTTTATCCTCACAACTATTCATACATTACAGCAAACATCAACTCACCTTCTTGCAGTTTACGGTGCGGGGAGGCTCCGGGGATCTCCAGGGGTTTCCGGGGCGCTTTGGGTGTGGGGCATCCTCTACTTGGCTCACAAATAGCCTGCAAATGCAGTAACAACATTATTTGTTTCCATCTATAACTTTGTATTACACTATGTGAAGGTCACTTTTATGGTTAGTACCTAAAATAAAATTACTTATAAAGATAAACGTTTTTCTGTTTTCCATAAGATTTTATCGGATGTTGGTATTAAATGTTTTACTTTAGATTTTTTAATTACACATTTTCCCGTTAATAAGCCTTGAATTATACAAAAGCAAGACATTAATATTTATTTCTTTTCCTAAATATTACACACAAATAAATATAGCATGTAACACATTACGCAAGCATTTCCAGTAAAAAACACTGTAGTGTTCTTCTCTGCTTTACATCTAAATACACAGTTTTAGGTTTGTGATTTTTTTCCTAATTTTTATACACTTTTTTAAACAGGATTTTTGGGAAATGTCCTACACTGCTGTTAAATACTTCTTTTCACACTAAATGGTCCTTCAAAACCAAATGTATTTTGTAACACAAACAATGTAATTCTTTTGCAGGTTTCCCCAAGGACCTATATCCCAAAGCTTCATGCTTAAGGCAGTCATAGCCAATTAGCACAACCTGTTCAAGATGGACAATTTATATTCAATCCCTTGCCCTATGTATCCATGGTGAATGGATCTGTGCTTTGTAGAGCTGATTCTGTGTCCAAACGTTTGTTTGTAGTTTTATTTTTTGGGTTGAGAGCTTTATTTAGGTCATTTGTTTAAGTCTTAATTCGTTTATATTACATTCGATTTTAATGGTGTTTATTTGTGCGTGGGTAAAACTCGTGTCTGTCTGTGTGTATGTTCTTCGGTGTATTGAATTGTCTTCGAGTACTAATTTTTGTGTATATAGGTCTTTACGTAAAACCCTTTTATCCAGCTTTATATGTAATTATTTGAGCATTTTGGGTTATGAAATATTTTAACAAACTAAACTAATAAAACACATCTATAGAATCAATCAAAAAATACAGTCGGGAAATTCGGCAAATAATATAAAATTATTTATTGTAATAATATAAGAATATTTTCTTGTAAAGATATTAGCAATGACTGATGTATGGTTGCCTGGTAACACGCGTTGAGGTTACATTATTGTTTCCATGGAAAGATTCATTGTTCCTGGAATCTATATTTTTGGCTAGAAAAATGCAATTTTATCTGGGTGTATATCCAAATTATTTTATGTTTAATAATGGCATAAACCTGACGTAAATGGATTTAATTTTGGCCAGACTTTATACCAACACTCTCGGATTATTTTACCTTAGCTTCATTCATCTTATTATTTTCATCCTCACCAACATCTGTACTGCTTCTATTGCATTAAAAACCTTTACATAGCAGAGCACAATGCAACCAAACACCCAACTATTTGTACACTAAGTAAACATAAGGAACCCATCAACTCACCTTAACGCTGTGCACGATGCTGGGGGGGGGGGGGGGGCTCTTGAGGCCTTCGGGAAGGGATCCGGGAGGGCTGGAAGTTCTCTCTGCAGTTTAGTATCTTAAAGTAAAAAGATAGGCTAAACGTTTTTCCTTTTTTAATAAGATTCTATCTAAAATTTTGGTAAAAATAGTTTACCTTAGATTTTTCAATCACAACTTAGATAATAACAGTTACAACTTTTCCCGTTAAAATCCCTCGAATTATACAAAAGCAAGACATCAATATTTAATTCGCTTCCTAAATATTACACACAAAGAGATATAGCATGAAAGATATTACGTAACATTTACAATAAAACCCACTGAAGTTTTCTTCTCTGTTTTTTTACATCTAAACATATTGTTTTAGGTTTATGTTTTATCTTTCCTAATTTTTATACACTTTTATAAAAGGGATTTTTGGAAAATGCCCTACTCTAGTGTTAAATAATTATTTCCACACATTATGGTCCTTCGAAACCAAATGTATTTTCTAATATAAACAATGTTATTCTTTACAGGTTTTCCAAAAGCCTATTGCCCAAAGCTTCATGCTTAAAGCAATCATAGCCAATTATTACCTCACCCTTACACACACATGTAACCTATAAAAGTAGCCAATTTAACATCAAATGTAACAATTTTACATCGTGCGAATGTTTGCTATAATATGACACATTTTTGCTTTTGTTTCTTTCAAAAACTTAAGCCAAGTGTTAAAACAGGTTATAAGCTAAATTGTCTGTTATCCCAAATAAGTATATGATATTGCCAATACCAGCTGGTTTGCTGTGTATGTGACTGTGTTACCGTGTGTCTGTGTGGGCCTGTGTGATTGTGACTATGAATCTGTGTGTGTCTGTGAATTACAATCAATGAATTACAATGGCAACACCAGACTACAAAATTAATTTTGCTTACGTATCTAAGGTAAATGCTTGACGTGTTTAATGAACAGTGGACATATAAAGTTAACATAAAATCTCGCCTAACAAATATTATATCTTTCTTATAGCATGGTTATTATCTATTTATAAGAAATATTATAAAAACACAAAACCCACAACAAGATATAGTTGTCAATACATAGGCCTACATGTACCGGCAAAACTAAAAGTTGTCTTCTTTGTGCGATTTTAGCAGGACAAAGGTACTTGTGAAATTTAAATATTTCTTCCTATGTTGTTATTGTAAAATATCTGCCTTAATAGAAAACAATAAAGGAAAGCCTCTAACTGTCTCAATTATTATAAACTAATTACACTTGACAACAAACTTTTAATTAAAAAACTGTTAAACAAAATGCGACAACACAGCTAAATTCATCACAACTTTAATCAAGTAAGCCAAGATAAAATAAACGCACTGGACGAATAAACAGCTGACTGCCTGATTCCCTTGCAGTTCAAAGTCTAGATCGTAGCGATAAGAATTTGTTACTCTAGTTGGCTGAGGCCGCCTCGACATTCTTCCTTTAGTTTGTTTACTCTAGACATTACATTGAAGTGAATGTGGCAACATAGCTTGGTTGTATTATAAGTTAGCAGTTCAATTGTCTTTTATGATTATAATTGAAAAGTCCAATTTTAAAAAAAAGGGTTATATATCGAATTATTCACATTCGAGAAACTGTAGTACATGAACATTAATTAATTCTACCAAAGCCAACAAAACCTTGGTTTGGAATAAAGTATTCAGAAGTGCATGTTGAAAAGGCAACATTGTTTTAATACGATTTTAAATAATTCTGGTTGAAAACTATTTTGAACAAAATAAAAAATTACTACGTATTCTCCAATTCATTTACACTTAAAAGAAATTCAACGAAAAACATTCCTTTCTCAAGAAGTATGATTTATTTTAATCTTTCTATATCGTTCTACCAGGTATGTTATATCTGATATAAAAATTAATCCTTATAAGTATAAGCCTTATGCATTACTAAAACACTAGCCCGATCCCACATGAAACTTTGGGAAATTGTTGAGTACATTCCTGGGGAGGTTTCTGAGATAAGTAGTTCTTAGTGGCGTAGCCCAGGGGGCGTTACGTGCCCCCCCCCCCCAAAACCAATTAATTTCAGCGGAAAAATATCAACCAATAAAATAGATTTTTAACAAAACAGCTTCCCAATGAGATACCATGTAGATTTTTCAAGTCCCAAAACAGCATAAAATATGATTATCTATCTCATCTTATCTTAAGACATTTCATTGAATTCTTTCCAAATTTTGGTTTCTAAGCAACACTAAAATTAAAATTATTTGGAGTTAATTTTGAAAATACATAATTCTCACATTAACATCTTTATGCGGCATGCTCACAAGGGAAAACCTTTCTGATTTTTTTGTGTACACACCAGAAAGAAAAACCAATAATATTGCATATCCGAGTGCACTTCAATAAATAAGATTCAAACAAAAACTACGAATGTCCCACTTTTCTCGACCGACTACTAAACGTTCGGTGATTATTATGACAATAAAATACTAAATTAGGTTCAGCTACTGTTAAGAATCCATTCCATTACTTTTAAGCGGTACGAAGTTCGCTGGGTCAGTTAGTAATTGATACAATTTTATTATTTTTGTAATTTAAACTTGACCAATCACTTTCACTATTAAAAGCAGAGGACGGCTTTGTTGCTGAAAGACTGGCGACAACCTGGAGCAGAAGCGCTTAGCACGACCTAAAGAAGGATTCCCAGGACCTCAGGAGAAATGGTAGTTACTATGGTGAGAACTGAGCACTTGGTAGGATTTCTTAACACATTTATTGGTCGTGAACTGATCGGGGACGGCTATATTCTTTCAAAGGTTATCTAATACAAATTTTATATTTTTCCTGCAAAGAATAACTTTCAGCTAATGTTTTTTATATTTTTTTACATAAATAATCGGTAGAATTATTATTTATCCTTTGGAGTGGTCAAAGTTTGTTCAAACTGACGTTTGACATAAAACGACCAAAGCGCTAATAGGATTTTATCTAAAACTTTGGTATTAAATATTTTACATTAGATTTTTTTAATAATAATTTTCTCTCCAATAATACCTCCAATTGTACAAAGGCAAGACATAAATATTCAATTCGCTTCCCAAATAAGCCTATTACGCACAAGGAAATCGAGCGTAAACTCCAAACATAAACATTTCCAATAAAACCCACTGTAGTGTTCTTTTCTGTTTTATATCTAAACACATAGTTTTAGGTTTGTGATTTTTTCCTAATTTTTATACACTTTCTTAAACAGGATTTTTTGGAAATGTCCTACACTGGTGTTAAATACTGCTTTTCACACTAAATGGTCCTTCAAAACCAAATGTATTTTGTGACACAAACAATGTTATTCCTTTGCAGGTTTCCCCAAGGACCTATATCCCAAAGCTTTATGCTTAAAGCAGTCATAGCCAATTAGCACAACCTTTACACACACATTTAACCAATAGGCCTGTACGTTAGCAATTTAATAACAAATGTAACATATTTACATGCTGCAAATGTTTGCTGTAACACACTGTAACCACGAAATAAAACGAGTTATAAACTAAATTTTCTCTTATCCCAAGTGGTTTGGTGTGCATGTGTGCACGTGTGCGTGTGCGTGTGCTCAAATGGGCAAAAATGCTGTTTGAAGCCTTAAAAACCAAAATTTAATAATGATAAAAAAATTTAATTAAAAAATATTCTAATAAAATGTAACACAACTAATGGAATAATAATAATAAAGCAATTTGTTACAGTAAAGCCAAATCATTTTAAAAGATTTTAAAAACTAATCGCAAAGATCAAAGTCGATGAAGATAGAGATAGGAGTGGGGAAAACGTTCTTGATGCCAAATTGGAGTCATACGAGCCAGGGAACCGGAGAGTAGGTGTTGCTTTTTAAGTTTTCTTTGGCATCATCCTGGCGGGCTAAAGAGTTCCTTAGCCTTGCCAGGAACAAAAACTGTTAGTACAAATTTCTCAATGTAAAATAACCGCAGTAGAACCATTCCGAACGGAACTACAAAGTTTTTAAAATTAACAGATAACCGGTCATTTATAATAAGTGTTTCCCTCGTAATTATTAAATTCGGAAAAAAGAAGAGATTGCAGTAGGCAGCCAATTCATTGAAGAAGAGGGACTCATCGCAAGAACACAGGGGAGGGATGGAACATTGCTGAACCATTCCGGACGGGATCAGCATCCAATTGCTGGCAAAAACAGGCGACTGAAGATGACGTTTTCCTTTAAAGGCAAGTCCGATCCAGTCATGCTTAACTTTGCTTTTAAGAGAATAATGTCGAGTAAATTTGTTAAATTTAAAAAACTAAGTTAGAGATCAGATTTGGCTTTACTTAAATTCATTTCAAATTGTTCATTTATAAAATAATAGAAATTTATTATATTTTAAATTATAAAGGTTATATCTATAAAAAGATATATAAAGAAAGATATTTCAAGTAAATTCTTATACATTTATAGTATAAAATAATCTAATATATTTTGACTTCAAATATAACATTTATATATATATATATATATATATATATATATATATATATATATATATATATATATATATATATATATATATATATATATATATATATATATATATGGGGATAGAATTATTTAATATCCTAAAATAATTATAAATTTCAAAAATATATGATATGATTTTACAAATTACAAATTATATGATATGATTGTTGAGTAAGACTTTATTGGGAATTGAGTAAGAAGTAAAGAATAAGAGTGATTAAATATTTATAAGGGGGAATTCATATAAATTAAATGCTAAATTATACATACAGAAAAATTAAAGCAAAAGCAGGAAGAATGTTACTTTAATTTGTTTTATAAAGAGAGTCAAGCCAAGGTATGGCAAGGAATTATTTTATTTTTTTAATTTTTCAGCAAATATTAATAATTCTTCAGTAAATATTATTAATTTTATAAATAGTTAAAACAAATAAATTATTCAACAGATTAAACAACAAATATACGTTAATTGATATGAGTTTACTACAGATATTCAAGACATAATATAATTATTTTAATGGTGTTGTCTTAGGGGTAAAGATGTTAATTTAAATAAATAATTATTGCCTGTAAATGTGTGCATGCTTTACCACCTTATAAATAGAAATTTTGATTTTCCAATTAGAGGTCGTTAGTGATGGTCTAGCTAAATGACACGCAGTTTCACAGTTTCTTACCAAAAAGTTTCCAAGTACCAAACGCCTCAAATAGTAGACACCCCACCCCGAGTATTATGCTAGTATAAGGAAATACTCCGCTAATTGGTTTTTCATACGAAATCTAGGAATTCATTCCTAGGAGATCTAGGCAGGGATGTTACAGGCTTCGGTTGACTGACCGAAATTCCTTATATGTCATTCTACCATTGCAGGGCAACTGGTAAGTATTAGGGAGATATGGGATAAGGGACAGGATCAACTAGGTATTAGGAATGGTAGGTCCCTATACTTACCAGGTAAGGAAGAGTGTCGGAGAATAATATATAAATAAAGATGAATTACGAAGCTTGAAGAAAAATAGGGGAAATAGAAGAAAGGAATGATGGAGTTATTGAAGGAAATAAATAAATAGTAGGTAAGGAGTAAATAAATAATGAAGTATAAAATAAGAATAGTCGAGTATAGATAATAAGAAAAATTCACGTCGCAGTGCGTGGGCGTGTGCATGTGCGTGCGTGTGTGTGCATGTGAGTGTGTGAGTGTTTGAGAGAAAGAGAGAGGGGGGAAGCATTCCACTCAGTGCCATGTACCCAGGTAAAGCACTCCATACAAACTCACATATAACACAAAAAACCAAAGAAAATACCTTCCACGACAATGTGATCCATATATTTTCTCGTGGATTTAAGAACGAATCATACTTCCAGCTGTTTAGTCTTAAGAAATACTTACACAAATAGTCATTATATTCGCTACACCTTCACCACAAAATGTAGGACTATTCATCACAACTGTGTAAAATTGCACAGAATCTGTTTGAAATTATTGCGTAGATTGTAAAAATGGATGCCCGATATTTTCTAGAATGCACAATTTAAGCTTTTCCAAAATCGAAATCCATTAATTACAAATGGCAACACCAGGCTACAAAATTACTTTTGCGTACATATATAAAATAAATGCTTCAAAGGTTTAATAAACAGCAGAAATATAAAGTTAATATAAAATCTCGCCTGAGAAATACATTATCTTTTATATAGCATTATTATTGGCTAAAATCTGGTTATAAAAGCACACGAAATTATACATACATGTTTCAGCAGCACTACAAGTTGTCTTCTTTGTGCGATTTTAACAGGACAAAGTTACTTGTGAAATGTAAATATTCCTTCCTATATGGTTAATGTAACATACTTGCCTTAATAGAAAACAATAATGAAAACCCTCTAATTGCAGAATTATTATAAACTAATTACACTTGTTCAACAAACTTTCAATTTAGAAACTTTCGGACAAAAGCTGTACACCACTAAATTCTAATCGAGTAAGAAATGACAAAATAAACTTACTGGTCGAAGAAACACAGCTGACTGCCCGATTCCCTTGCAGTCCAAAGTCTAGATCGTAGCGATAAGAATTTGTTACTCTAGTTGGCTGAGGCCGCCTCGACATTCTTTCTTTAGTTTGTTTACTCTAGACATTACATTGAAGTGAATGTGGCAACACCACTTGGTTGTATTATAAGTTACCAATTCAATTTATTGTCTTATGTTCATAACTGGAAAATCCAATCTGTAAAAAAAGTTTAATATATTGAATCCTTTCATATTCGAGAAACTATAGTATAATAATCACTAATTATTCTACGAAAGCTAACAAAAAGTTGATTCGGAATCAATTAAATTTAAGAACATGTTGGAAAGACATCATTGTTATTGTCATTTTAACAAAGTCTGGATGAAATCGATTTTGAACAAAATAACTATTTATTACATTTTCTCCAATGCAGTCACACTTATTGCACTTTAAAATAAAAATCAACGAAAAAACGTTTCTTTCCCAAGAATTATGATTAATTTTCAACTTTTTAGATTGTCCTACCATTATTATTATTGATACAATTTTATTATTTTCTGTAATATAAGCTTGACCAGTCACTTTCATTATTACTGCCAGACCGAAGTACTGGCGGCAACCTGGAGCAGAAGCGCTTATCACGACCTAAAGAAGGATTCCGAGGACCTCAGTTGAAATGGTAGTTAGTAATGAGAGAACTGAGCACTTGGTAGGATTTTTTTGTCGTAAAAGAACCTACATGGGACGTCTACATTCTTTCAAATGTTATCCAATGCAATTGTTAGTCTTTTTCCTACAACGAATAACCTCAATAGGAGAACTTGAAAAAATTGTACAATATAAACATGAAAATGGCACCTGGTCGTATTCGGGAATGGTCCATCCACCACGGGCAAGCTTTTGAGTTCGATGCAAGTGTTTTAAACCGTCGGTAGGGGCGCCAATGAAAGTGAACCCGTCATCAAAACATAATAATAATATTTGAGAACAATTAAACGTTAAAAAAACATAATGATCCCAAACAAACAAAATACCGTATGCGTCAAAATAAACAGCACTGAAACAGTTGTAAGATTTTATATACATAGTTCTACAAACGCATACAAGTAAAAAGAAGCTAGTTCGGCTAGACTCGGATATAAACATGTTCTATATGGCTTCCGTTCAATTTGAGGCAACACTTGCATCATTTGAGGTTTTGCATCATTTTGGTGAAGAGGTGTTGTTACACATGGTTATTTTTCACAATTCCGGAAAATCTTCTTCACTATTCCCCAATTGTAGGCGTCAGGTGGTGCAAGATCAGGGAAGGGGAATGGGTAAGGAAAGTTTGTTCTAAGGGAGATGAGGCGGTTACCTACCAAAGTTTCTTGAAGGAAAGCAATGTTGTCTAAGGCAGCCCAATTCCAAATGTGCGAAAATATTGCTCTACAATAAAGGATTTCTCAATCAAAAGTCACAACTGAACGAGAAGGCAGCTACAGCTGATTCAGTTTCAGTACTGTTTATTTTGCGGTAAATCTAGACTAACCAATAAAGAGATTCGAAATAAATTTTTTTTACATACAGCTTCATAACCTAGTTATATTTTTGAGACGACAAGGAATAAGAAGCCCAATACATTGCTCAGCGCCCCCCCCTCCAGAATTTCGGTAACGGGGGCCAAGGAAACATCAACTCCTGTGTAGTATTCCCACAAATCAGTCAAGTTACCTAAATGCGTGCTACGTTTTACTTTAGGACGCAAACTCAACAACCTTCTATCCTTATTAAAGGATATTCTTGAAGCTTTATACTATTTTTCATTTAAATATTTTTAACATTTTAATTTGGTATTTAACTAATGCTGCTAATACTTCAGGCACAAATAAAACTAAAACATGTATTAATAACACTTATTTATTGTTCAATCTTGGTAGTTAATTTTATATACGACGCATGCGCACTATACGTTTCCCAATGGAGGAAGACGGGCGTAATTTCTTATTCTCTATAGGAATGGCAAAGGAGGGTCCTTCGTCTCGCCACTGACACATAGTCTCCGGCGCACGAGAAGAGGCAAGTCAAAACGCTAAGGTCATTTCTAAAATCATGGTCTAACCCAAAACGTCAGATTTGCAGGAAAGGTTTCATATATGATTTTGGGTTACTTATTATATTACTCATATCTTTTATATTGTGTATAATTAACATTAGGCTTATATAAACGTACACAATTTATATAAATTTGTATATTAAAGGTTAATAAAATATAAACCTATTATTTGCATAAAGACACAAAATGATTTGATAGTTTTCACACTTCGCTAACGCAACTGTTTCCAACAACGAATGCATCGCCAAAGCAATAAAAGTGAAATCCTGTTTCTTTGGAACGTAATATTTTAAACATTACATTTAAAAACCTATGATTTGTAAACATTTTTATACCATCTACAAATTATAGTTGAAATGTATTGGTTAGGAACTAACCTAGCCATAAAGTAGATAAATCACGAGGTAAAAATAGAAGGAAACTAAACTGAGTAAAATCTTGTTTTGAAATATGTTTAATATAAAATATTTATATCCTTATTAAGTAGTTATTCTGGTACTTAGGAAAATAAAAATATTTAAATATTGAAAAACTGTTGGTCAATATAATCATTCAAGGCTTTATACCTAAGGTAAAGGCGTTGCGATGCCTTCATCAGTAACGTTCTCCTCACTGGACGTATCGGTGGTGTCGGTGCATCGGCTCCGAGGTTCACGATCACACAACAACGCCGTCTCTCCCTCAGTAGAACTCTTCCATGCCTTTAGTTTGATGAACAAAATCTCCCTAGACATCGGAAGTGATGTTTTCAAAACACTTTTTCACCAATTCCTTCAGTATTTCAATGCATATTTCTCATTTAGTATTGTTCTGTCGCACAAAGTATTTTAGCTTACTCCAAGCAGATTCCATAGCGTTCAAGTCACACATGTAGGAGGTAAACGTATCACTTGATGCCCGGGTTTTGTAGCCACTCATGCATGTCCTTCTTGAGGCTTGACTTTGATGGAGGTTCATCCACTTCTTTGTTATGGTAAGGAGCATTTACCACTACCACGGTTGGAATCCAATGGGAAGTTGGGAATTACCTTTTCTTCAATCCACTTTGAAAAATTTGAGAAGTTTATGTTTCCGTGGTAATCTTCTGTGGATAAGTCAGTTCAGAAAACCACAGATTATATAAAATACACCACAGACTCGCACCAACACAACACACCTGAGCAACAGTCTTGTTAGTAATTGAAAAATTGCAGCATTGAAAAATGTGCTGACCTAGTGCGAAACACGTCTGCTGAATACATCAGTAAGTAGTGATTTTTGCCAAGATAATACAAACAAGTGTAATATTATTTTCCATTTATTCTTGCTTTTTCCACTTAAACCCCATCTTATTCAGGACTCTTAAGCATCTGTCACTCCATTCAAAATTTATTTTCTCCCTAAAAACTGCTACAATAATTCCAATAGGCGGAACTATGTTTTTGTTAACGTAAAAGCCCTGTATTACGTCTAAAATTACACTGCGATCGAACGAGTCCACTGCACAGTTGCGCTGGTCTGTTCGTTTACGTTTATTAGCTGGAGTTATTAATTTTTCTTAGTTACTGTTTTCATCTTCTCTTCTCATGCATTTTATGGTTTCATCTTTCTTTACTCAAATCGTTTCTTTATTCATTTCTCATCTTCCGATGTACATATAAACTTGTTTTAACAAATAATAAGTCCAAGAAAAAGTAATATTATTTTTTTACTTTTATACAACTAAAAAGATGAAAATCAATAAAGAAACAAGTTGTGATAATTAAGTGCCAATAAGAGTTGTACGTGTTTAAAGTGATAAAAACCGCCAGACTACATTTTTAGGTTGCACTTGCAAGGCGTTTTAAAAAAGTTATATCTCTGCAAATATTTAACACAAGATTTTCATTATGAAAAAAGAAAATAAATTTTTATTTATTTTTTTCGATTTTTAAATATATATAATTAACAGTGTTTGAGTAATAGGCTATACAAAACTAGTAATTTTCGAACGGATTTGTACTGCACGAATTACTCTTGGATCTAATAGTTTAGAAAATATCCGCTTGATAGCAGTATCCAATGGTTCGTTGTAACAATAATTTACTTACACAAAAATGTAAATAACTCGAAAACTAGACAAAATTCTGAAAAACAACTGACACCACCCTCTTCTACGTTACATACTAAAACTATCGATGTATATAACAAAAAATCTGATTTTACCACGTTTTTATTAGTTCGGTTTCCGTCACATCTGTCTGTCTGTCAGAGTGAAATGTTGCAATCAAGTTTAAACTAGCTTCCCAATGAGCTAGATACCTGAAATTTAAATATAGATCAGAATTAGATAAAAATGCCACATTCACTAGGTTTCTTGTCTTTTCATTTGTTTAAACCATGGTTATTTAAACAAATCGAACTTGGAAGATGAGCTAGAGACTTGGAATTTTCCAAATATATGTGAGAACTGAATAATATCCTGGTGTTTCCTCTGCTCCTGATCCGCAAGAATCTTTAAACAAATTAAGTTTGGTTGAGGAGCCACAGACTTGAAGGTACATACATGAAATTTTACTTACATTCAGGAATGGATGACAATGCAACTTTCTCTCGCATTAAGTCTGCAACACGTTAGGTTTTATAGTGTGCACGTGTGTAGCTGCAGTACTTGTGAACATGTACCTGTGTGCGCGTGTCGGGTGTCCCGCCCCTAGCTTAACGCATAGTAGCGTATAATATTGACCTAAGCGTGTGAGTGAATGTTGGGACAATCGTTACAAAGGTTAGTCACGGCTACTGTAAGAGAAAAAACTTAGTGACTTTCTGTCTTTTCATTGGGAGCCTTTACATAGCAGAACACAATGCAACCAAACACCCATCTATTCGTACATTACAGCAAACATAAGCAACCCACCAAGTCGCCTTAGCGCAGGGCACGATGCGGGGGGAGATTTCCAAAGTCCAAGATAATCTGCTTGCCTCACCACTACTTGCGGTAGGGATAATAACCGCATGTGCATGTGAGACAGAGGGAGCTAGCTAGAGGAGGGCTGGATCCGGGTTGAAGAAAAATCTATGTTTGCCTCTATAGCCCTTTTTGACATAAGGTTTATGTTCACTATGCTGTCTGTCATTAAAGTAACTTATAGGCTACATTACCATATTAATTGAATTACCCTTTGAAGATAACAATATTTCTCTTTTACGAAAAGTATTCATTAAGATTTTACTATGGAGTTGTCTATTTATTCACATAATTTCATGTTTACTTAAAGACTGTAAAAGATATTTATAGAATGACAACCGCGGTTGAAAATACAAGATTTCTTCTTTAGTTTCGTATAAGAAACATCTTGTTGGGTTGAATATTTCCAGAGATGTGACAGTTTGTAAATAAAAACCTTGCATTCTTCAATCCTGGAAATGTAAAATGAGGCTGTTTTTATCACTAACAGCGCGTACAATTTCTAAACCGTTATTTAATATATCATCCTGTAAAAGTGTTCTATCTAAACCAATTAATTTTTAATAATATACCCACTCTTATCCCTTATAATATATATCTATAAAAACCTTAAACAACTATTAAGTTTTATTGCAACCTTAAATTTTGTATCATAATCACATTATAGGTGATATTGCATAGTGATCTGGTTTTTCCCCGTCAAACTTGCATTTAAACGCCGTAAGCGAGATATAAAACATCCCGAAGAACAGGGTAAGATCGACTTTGGAGATAATGACAAAAGAAAGGATCAAGCGAGGTCACGTGAGATAAGGGACGCAGATTCTACTCGCCTGGCCGATTGCGTGCCTTGACTTGCTCAAGCAAGAGCAAACAATACTCCCAGGTACACACTGCTCACTTTGCCAGCCCTACTACTTTTATATATGTCCCTGACAGGGTCTCATTTATATATATAATATCAATTGATATTTGTCACCCGGACATAAGGCTAAACAGCAGAAAATAGTAAATAACATTTTAAGAGAATTAAATATGCCACGCTTTTAAAACTGACTAAAAACTCACTAAAATAACAATGGAACTCTCTAAGTTGTTCCATCTATTCTCAATATCACTAAGTTTTAAATTTTTTCTAATTTGTAATAAAAAATAATAAATTAAATAAATGTCTTTTCATATACCACGCTTTTAAAACTGACTAAAATGTACAAAATAATTGTTCATGGCCCTTCTACATGTTGAATTGAAAATGGCATTGGCTGTAATTTATTTCATTCCCTGTGCCCTACATCATGGATTGTCTACTTGTATTATTTACTGGCAGCGCCCCAAGTTATCCTCTCCAAATATTACAAATATATCCCATAGTCACTAACAATTCTCCCTCAAAATTGTAGGAGGGCCATGAAAAATTATTTTATACATTTTAGTCAGCTTTAAAAATGTGCTATAATGAAAAAACATTTGTTCAATTTATTATTTTTCTTTACAAATTAGGGAAGTTTAAAAACTTAGTGATAATGAGTATAAATGGAAAAACTTGGAGAGTTCCTTTGTTACTGAATAAAGATGTCAACTGAAGGGATGAGAAATAACACTCACTGGGGTCTAAAATGCCATCAGCCTTAGATCTGAGCCGCCAACCATTCCTAATATAAGGTTAAGGTATTAGACAAGCCTTACATAACTTTCTATGAAGTACGTAGGTATATTTATATTAGATAGTATAATCCTTAAAGATAAATCGTACTCATGCAAGTTGTACAGCCCCCGTATAAACAATGCTTGGACGTAAGCGAGATATAAAACATCCCGAAGAACAGGGTAAGATCGATCTTGGAGATAATAACAAAAGAAAGGATCAAGCGAGGTCACGTGAGACAAGGGACGCAAATTCTTCTGGCCTGGCCGATTGCGTGCCTTGACTTCTTCAAGCAAGAGCAAACAATACTCCCAGGTACACACTGCTCACTATGCCAGCCCCTACTACTCTTATATATGTCCCTGACAGAGTCGCATCTATATATATAATATCAATTGATATTTGTCACCCGGACATAAGGCTAAACAGCAGAAAATAGTAAATAACATTTTAAGAGAATTAAATATGCCACGCTTTTAAAACTGACTAAACAGTTACTAAAATAACAATGGAACTCTCTAAGTTTTTCCATTTATACTCATTATCACTCAGTTTTCAATTTTTTCTAATTTGTAATAAAAAATAATAAATTAAATAAATGTCTTTTCGAGATACTTCGCTTTTAAAACTGACTAAATTGTATAAAATAATTTTTCATGGCCCTTCTACATGTTGAGGGAGAATTGTTAGTGGCTATGGATATCAGTAAATAATACTAGTAGAGAATCCGAAAATATTCACAAACGATTTCAGTGAATTGAAAATGGCATTGACTGTAATTTATTTAATTGTCTGTGTCCTACATCATGGATCCTCTACTTGTATTATTTACCGGCAGCGCCTCACGTTTTCCTCTCCAAATATTACAAATATATCCCATAGCCACTAACAATTCTCCCTCAAAATTGTAGGAGGGCCATGAAAAATTATTTTATACATTTTAGTCAGTTTTAAAAATGTGCTATAATGAAAAAACATTTAGGAAACAAATTAGGAAAGTTGAATAAAGATGTCACCTGAAGGGATGAGAAATAATACTCACTGGGGTCCAAAATGCCATCAGCATTAGATCTAAGCCGCCAAACATCCCTAATATAAGTTTACGGTATTAGACAAGCCTTACATATCTCTCTATGTAGTACGTAGGTATATTTATATTAGATAGTATAATCCTTAAAGGCAAATCGTCCTCATGCAAGTTGTACAGCCCCCGTATAAACAATGCTTGGACGTAAAAATAAATCTCGATGTTTTCATAACTAAACCTTCTATATAATGTTTTCATTATAAAAAGTATTTTATATAACAAAGCAAGTTGCGATGTATCACATAAACCTTATCCATGTCCGCAATATACCTGACTTTATAAATAACGATGGGAACTTACCCTTATCTTATTTTGTAACCATAAAGGCTTTGTTATTGTTGCAGAACCTATAAATAGGAGACCAGGACTAGTTGACACACGGGTAAGTTGGCGCAGTGGCTTCTAATTCTATGTTAATGAGTTCACAACACTGAACGCTCGGTGATGTATTTCCCCACGTAACACAACAGTGTGGACGTAATCTGAGACCTGGATTCTTAGTTGTTTCGTGAGTGTTTGGGATTGTTTGTTTTACAAAAAGGTAATTAATAATTTGTTACTACAAGTATCGTATTATTTTATAACACCATTGCTCTAGCTTCTAAGTCTTGAAGCACAAACCACGTCATTTCCCTTTTATCAAGATACAAAACAAGTCGCTGTTGCATGCTTTTACTTACTTTGGTGTAGAGCGAGATTAGTTCCAACCTAAGATAGCGTGAGGAGGTAAGTTGGCGAAGCGGTCTGGGTGCATGTTGACGCATCGCATACTTACCCCGACCCTTCTTATTTCGTTACTAAAATCTAAGTTACTATATCTTGAATCTTACATAACAGAGAAGGACAGTTAAGATGCCGGGTATTGTACAGATTCAGTGGCTTTCCCTGTAAAACAGCAGGAACCGGTTTGGCTTTGTCTACTACAGAAGACGTTGGCCTATTTAAAACATTTCAAGGAAAAAAATAAGGAATGAAAATACAGACTTTCTCCTTTTGTTAAATATACATAGCATCTTGTTGGGTAAATATGGGCAGAGATATGACTTTTAGAAGAATTCCTTGTATCATGGAATAAGGAAATGCAAAATCAGACGCTTATAACCTATAAAATTTATAAACCGGCGCTGGAATCAATTTGTTTCTATAGGGACGTGTCACTACAGAAATGTTTCTACAGATATTTAACACAACAAGATTATTCTTAGATCATATGAGCCCCTGAAATAAATTAGTGGTGTAAGTCACATTATTATAAAGATGGTTATTGAGTGTTGAGAGAAAAATATGAAAACTATATGAGTGTTATACCACGTGAAGGGGAAAAGTCAAAGTGGTTTATGAGTAATTTGCTAAAAAAAACTATTAGTATTCAACTTCGTGCTGCAGAAAGCCTTCTTGTTTGCAATAGTTCACCGTAAGTCCGCTGGTATGCAGCACCTAACGATATATTTTAACAAGAATTATCACAACTGTTGACCGCCTTGGGAGGCAAATTAGACGGACATTAATTCAGTACAAAGTCGATGGCTTCCAAGCGGAATTGGCGACCTTAAACACAACAGATACACCCATCTGGCCGATGGTTAAACCCTTCATGTAAGAACCGCTGCGCTATCCCCCACTCATGGGCCCGAATGGGCAGATGGGCGTCCCGGCAAACCACAGAAAACCTGACTCATATAGACCGATAAGCTTGTTGAATACGATGGGCAAGGTATTTGAAAAAAACCTACACAAACGTATTAACAGGCATATCCACACACACAACATACTGAGGTCTGAGCAACTCAGCCACGCATCAGCTGATGAGAGGGGCGGAGCATCCAACCAAAGGTTTCAACAATTTCTGCTCGACAGGGTTAGTCTTCCTGGACATTGAAAAGGGGTTTGACCAGGTCTGGCACAACGGGAACCTACGATCTTAGTAAAACTAAGGGACTATGGATTTCCAAATGGGCTTATACACCTAGTTAGCTCATACCTGTCTAACCGTAAGGATTTGACAAACAAACTCCAGGAAAGCTCCTAGACCAGACACCATCACCACACAACGCAGATAAACCTCACGGAGAAACCGATTTCATCAAACAACACCACCGACACTTTGCAACAAGGTTCTACAAACAGGCTCATGCACAAACAACATCCACACTAGGTAGATCAGACCCCACCCACGACACATACAGACTGCAGCTGTTCCTTAGCTCTAACCATAAGACAGCAATATAAATATACATAATAATAGATTCTACTTCACAGGTTTGTTCCAGGTGACGCAGGGGCACATCTCCAGTGTTGCAGCTTAGCCCCAACGGAAGTACTAATTTGATTGCATGCCTTTTCAGTTTCGAGTAGGCAACAGAAGAAGAGGTGCATATCGTTCCTGCTTGAGACTCACTAACAAGGTATTTGTAGGGTAATACTATTAGGTAACTATTAGCACCACGTCATTTTACATTACATTTTGCTACGTATATATAAAAAATCTGATATTTCATCGAAATGTTGGTAAAACTGACTGTGAAAATTCTCCCCCTTCACATTAACCAAAGTCTAACAATACTCAATGTCCCAATGATTGTTAAACTGTAGAAGATTATAAAATGAAAGCAGCGGATGAAAATACAAGCTTTCTTCTTTAGTTCCGTATACGAAACATCTTGTTGGGTTGAATATTTCAAGATACATGACGGTTTAAAAAATTAAAATCATGCATTCAGCTGTCCTGGAAATGTAAAATCCCCTTATCCCTTTTAACATATATTTAAAAACACCTTTAACAAGTATTAAGTTCTATTCCAACCCTAAATTTTATATTTATTCATAAGTATTAAATAAACCGACTTCATCACGCGTTCTTTTCGTAGGAACAGCAATAAAAAAATTGCAGGCAAGCTTTTAGTATAGACTTAAATGTGTTTTACTTTTCCAAGATACTCTAGATCCCACATTCTCTATTGGATTATATAGGCTATGTGTTAGATCCCACAGGAGAGCCTACAATTTGTTTGTAAAGTCCATTGTTAACTGAAAGTAAGCATTATTAGGTAAAATTGTAACTAATTCCAGAAAGCCTGCTTCATTAAACTTAGTGAGTTTTCTTATTAAATACCTAAGTTTTTAAACTATTAGTAGCTAAACATGCAAGAGGTTTAGTGAATAAAGTTGTAACATCAAGGGGTGTCAAATAACATTCCTTGGGGACCGAAATAGGCACAACTTTAGATTTATGATCTCAGCTGTACTTATTAGGAATAGTTGTACAATCTTACAAATAGTACAAGACTTACCTTTATAAGTAATTTTGGTAATTTATAAAATATGATTTTCCTGCTCTAGAAGTTGTCGCATGTTTTCCTTTCAGAAGCCTGTTCCCGACGTCTGCATCTGTAACCAGCAAAATGTGTTTATAATTTCAATCATATTGTTAGTTATAAAAGAAAGTTTTATGAGATGCAAAACTGTGAGTTGAAGATTTATATTTTGACCAATAATAAAAAAAGGATTAATAATTAGTTCCTTGTAAAGTCTTATATTACAAATCTGATAACTGAAATTTGTTCATGTGAAACCTCAATTATAATAAATAAATCTAATATTACATAGTTTTACACTTAATATATAATGGTAGATTGAGCCCCTTCAACAAAAAAGGAAGATAACCAAGTACACAAGTCTCCTAAACAAATAGTCTACGGAGCAATAGCAGGAGCAAAGCTCGAAGTGTGATATTAAAGAAACATTTTTAGGTGCCTTTGTGCTTTAGGTAAAAAAACGATTTGAGTTAGAATGCAAATAGAAAGGAAAAAATTACAAAAATATAAATTTATCAATGCTAGCAATGTGTGACTATTTAATGAAAAAAAAAAACCTCTTGCTTCGATAATATAATAAAAGACACATCTGCAAATAGTATAAAACTTACCGTTAATAAACAACTTTTGTTTTTTTTTTTTTTAATATGATTTTCCGGTTCCAGAAGTTGTGCTATTTATAATAAAACTTTATCAAACACTGCAAATATAATAAAGATCCGTTTCTATTCTACGAGAAACTACCAGGATTTTAACTAAATTAAAAACAATATTTTGGTTAAAAACAAAAACTTTAGATTACATTATTTCAGCAATACCAACTTAGGAGCGACCCTAAACGAATTATATAATGAGAAATTATAGACCACCAAAATTAGAAACGAAAAAAAGAAAGCGAATAAATAATAACAAACAAACAAAGTAGTCCTTCTCAAAAATTCCAAGGAAATTCTCTTTTTATTTTGCCACTTAATATTGTTGTTTTTAATTATTCACTTTAACAATAACTTATGACTATCCGAACTTTAAATTTTGTAAATTTGTAAAAACTTACTGCGACAGAACGTTTTCAATCGCTGTGGCGATGTTCATCAGTGTCTTCTGCTTGGAGATATTGGGTCAAGCGGTGACTGTTTTAAAGGCAGGTTTTCGATAATATCAAAGAGTATGTTTGATTCGTTTTCGGTTTGTTCTTTTATTATGTTTGTACTTTGTGTTTTTGTTGTCTGTAAATTTCATATTGTGTAAATGTTTAATTTACATAAAACAAACCATTAAAACTGTATACAAAAATAAAGACTCACTGAACCAAAAGTTATACCAACTTCACCTAAATCTCCCCACCACGATCGGACGCGAACTCACAACCAATCATAATAGACACTAATAATTGGGCAACAAATAAACTAATAAACATTAAAAATAAACACAATAAAAAGATTAATCAACTATTATATAAAACAAAAAACACAATATACTCTCAACCCACACAAAAATTCTACCTCCGTACATTTAACTTCACTAATAACAAATTCACACAACACGAAATGAATGTAATAAACAAAGGCCTGAAATAGAACCTACATTAAAGACCAAATAATATTATAAATAGAAACATTATACTACAAATTGAAACAGCAACACACAAAACGGTCACCAAAGACCAAAACAGACTTTGACATGACACAAAAGACCTAAAAAAACACAAAAACAACCAACAAAAACGTGAACAATTAAATTAAAAACGCAGCAAACATAAAACAAAAAGCTACACTAAACATCACACTCACCACAGCAGAAAAATGCAACAACACAGTAATTGTTATTACAAACAGCCTAAATGACAAAATCGATGAATACCTAAATCGATAATAAATAATAATATAATACAACTACATACAGATCCAACTGAGAAATATCACAGAAACATCAAAAAACTAATTATTACATCCGAATACATTATCAGCAAAAACAAAAAAACACCACCAAAAACAAATCCACCCTAAAGTACCTACCCTCCAAGCTCTCTCTAAAATTCACAAACCCAATGTCCCCATCCGAGCCATCATCAACTAGACAAATGCCCCTTAACATAAAGTAACAAAAAACATAACAAAATAATAAACACACATAAAAACAGAACAAACCTCATAAATTAAATAAAAGACATGCACTTACTACACAATTCAATACTACTATCACTCGACATAACAAATATGTACACCAACATACCCATATCCGAAACCTTCAACATCCTAGAGACCCAATTAATACAGAACAACATACCAAAAACCCATCCGAAATCCTAAACATCCTCCAAACCATCACCAAACTAAACTATTTCACTTACAACTCAAACTTCCATTCACAACCAGATGGTCTACCCATGGGAAGTCCTATCAGCAGTGCTGACTATAAGTCGTTGATATCATAACACTATACAGAGGCTACACCTGACAATGCGTAAAACTTCACACCTACACTAATAACATACACCCAAAAATCAAGTTCACCTGAGAAATTGAAACCAACCTAACTTTAAACTTCCTTGACCTCACCATAACAAAAAGCCACACACAAAAACAGCTTCTACATTTACAGGAAACCCATAAAAACAGACAATTATCCACAACACCCCAAACCACCCTAGCCAGTACAAACACGCTGCATTCAGACTTAAAGAAGTTCCAATGATCTCAGAAAACCCAAACACAGAACTAAACAATATTAAATATTGAACATAAACAAATGGATACAACACCACAATTATAGATAAACTGCACAATGTACAAAAAAGCACTAAAATTAACACTACAGAGAGGGAAAACAAATATATCACAACACCATACATAAACAAAACAACAAATAAAATAACATGTAAATTTAAAAAAACAGGATACAAAATAGCATACAAAACTAATAACAATTTTACAATATAAAATACAGCATGACACCTACAACAAAGATAAACTACAAGCACCAGGCATATACAAACAGAACTGCGACGAATGCAACACATTCTACAGTGAGCAAACAAGTAGCAGTTTTAAACAAGGAGTCGAAGAACACAAAAAGAACACAAACTCAACATTTTACCTAACAATCACCTAAAAGAAACAGGACACAAATACACAGCCATTTACCATAAAATCGGTAAATAGAATGTTCACACATCAACAAAAAAGGGCCACATCTCATCACACTAGAACAATATGAAATTTAAAGACACACAAAAACACATAGTACAAACATATTAAACGAACAAACCCAATACAAATCCCACATACTCTTTGATACTATCGAAAAACTTTAAAAGCCTTTAAAACCATTGAATTTGGCTGGCTTGTGTGAAGGTGCCGGTGTGGAGTTAATTAGTGGGTGACTGGGTGGGTTTTGTTTGTGGATATTAGGTAAGGGGTTAGATATTGGTTCTTGGAGTTTTATTTGTTTGTAGTATTCCTTTTGTTCTGGTTTCATGATTTCGATGCATTTATAATTTGTGTTTGATATTTTGGTGTAGGGTCTACATGGTGTTTGGTCATGTTGGTTTCTGTCATGAATAAAATTACTTTATTGTCAACGTCTTGTTAGTACATTATTACGTCATTACGTTACTGCATTATTACTATAGATTTGCTTTTATCTATTTTAATAAAAATTGAAGTTAGTTGGTCGCGATTTGTATTTTAGACATTTTAGATTCAATGTCTTGTAAAATATATTCATGGGAAATGAACTCTGGGCTTTGTATTGCTGTTTATGTGTCCAATCGTTTGTTTTTTGTTGCATTTCTTGGGGTATAAGCTGTTTTTAAGTCATTTTGTTTACCCTTAATTCGTTTATATTGAATTTGATGTCTATGGTGTTTATTGTGCGTGGATAGAATTTGTTGTTGCTGTAAATAGTGTTTTTTTGCGTCGAGAGTTTTGTTAGTGTCTGATACTCTGTTGCTGTCTATGTGTATGTTCTTTGGTGTATTGAACGATTTCTTCGAATACTAATAGCAAAGTATCAACGATTATGTTCAACTACTGCGTATATAGGTCATTAAGTAAAACCCATTTATCCAGCTTTATATGTAATTCTTTGAGAATTTTAGGATATCAAATAGTTTAAACAACTAAGTAAATAACACACAACTAGAAAATTAATAAAAAAATATAGCCTTCGGGAATGTATCGAAAAAAATTGTAGAAGATGCTTTATCTAAAAAAATGTAATCGAATTAAATATACGATTTGTTGAAAGATTGATACGTCGTTTTATTCCTAATATCAGGTTTAAATGGCTTCAATTTTCTACGTAAATACAAAGCAGAAGCAATTCATTACCCTTTATGTATAATTTTAGATAAATAGGCCTATTTTAATATTTTATTCGGTAAATAATACAGAATTCTTTGTAAAAACCTATGCATTTTGGGTTATGAAATATCTTAAAAAACTAAACTAATAAAACACATCTATAGAATCAATCAAAAAATACAGTCGGGAAATTCGGCAAATAATATAAAATTATTTATTGTAAAAATATAAGAATATTTTCCTGTAAAGATATTAGCAATGACTGATGTTTGGTTGCCTGGTATCATGCATTAAGGTTACATTATTGTTTCCATGGAAAGACACATTGTTCCTGGAATCTAGGCTTGTCGCTACAAATAAGATAATTTTATCTGGGACAAAAACGTTTTCCTTTATTGAATAAGATTTTATCGAACATTTTGGTTGTAAATGTTTTACTTTAGATTTTTTAACGACAAATTTTCCCGTTAAAATGCTTCGAAATATGAAAAAAAAGTCATCAATATTCAATTTGCTTCCTAAATATTACATACACATAAATATAGCATAAACTCCAAACTTAAACATTTCAAATAATAACCAACTGTAGTGTTTTTCTCTGTTTTATATCTAATCCCATATTTTAAGGTTTGTGTTTATTTTACCCAATTTTTATACACTTATTTAAAGAGGATTTTTGGGAAATGTTCCTAGTGTTATAATGATCTTTTCACACAAAAAGGTCCTTCAAACCAAATGTATATATTAGCACAAACAATGTTATTCCTATGCAGGTTTTCCAAAAATCTATTTCTTAAAGCTTAAAGCAATCATAGTCAATTATACCCTTACACACACATGTAACCTATAAAAGTAACCAATTTAACAACAAATGTAACAATTTTACATAGTGCAAAACCGTTATATATATATATATATATATATATATATATATATATATATATATATATATATATATATATATATATAAAGAACCAAGTCAAAATACAAATACAAGAATTATAATTGAATCCACAATCCAAAGCTTTTCGTTGGCTAACAGTACCATTTTTGTATTTTACCATTTGTATTTTGACTTGGTTCTTTATTAATACACAAGAATACATATTGTGATATATATATATATATATATATATATATATATATAATTTTTTTCAGTTTCTTTAAAAAACTGTAGTCATTTTAATTAAACAGGTTATAAACTCTGTGTGACTGTATTACTGTGTCTCTGTGTGTGTCTGTGAATTAAAATCAACGAAATACAAATTCAGCTGGATTTGCAGGCAGGGACGTCCATTGTGTGTGTGTGTGTGTGTGTGTGTGTGTGTGTGTGTGTGTGTGTGTGTGTGTGTGCGTGTGTGTGTGTGTGTGTGTGCGTGTGTGTGTTTCTGTGTGGTGTGTGTGTGTGTGTGTAATTGTGTGTGGGCGTGTTTGTGTGTGTGTGTGTGTGTTTCTGTGTGGTGTGTGTGTGTGTGTGTGTGTGTGTGTGTGTGTGTGTGTGTGTGTGTATTTGTGTGTGGGCGTGTTTGTGTGTGTGTGTGTGTGAGAGAGAGAGAGAGGAAGAGAAATTGAGGGAGAGAATTCAAATCAGTGCTATATATCCACCCACTAATACAAACACAAATAAACCTATATCACAAGGCAGTGCGATCCATAATTACTCACGCTGATTTAAGAACGACTTACACTTTTACCAGCTCTTTTAGTTTAACCAAATATTTTTATAAAATGTCATTAAATTTGCTAAACTCCTTCAACACTAAATGTAGGGTAATTAATCACAACTGAGTAAAACTGCTCCGAGACTGTTGGAATTTATTTACAATATAGAAATGGATGCCCGATATTTTGTATTATAAAATTCACAATTTAAGCTTTTCCGAAACCTAAATCCATGAATTACAAATGGCAACCCCAGGCTATAAAATTACTTTTGCTTAAATAGACTACATAAGGTAAATAATGGCTTCAAGTGCTAAATAAACAGAATAATATAATAAGTTAGTATAAAAAAACACTCAACAAATACATTATCTTTCTTATACCACTACTATAGGTTATAATCTATTTATAGGTAATATTATAAAAACAACAGGATATAATTCTCTATGCATTCATGTTTCGGAAAAACTACAAGTTGTCTTTTAGGTCAGTAAGATTTAATCCAAGGCTGGAGTTTTATTTTGAAATAATTTTTTTGTTACGCACGCTTTTCCCCCTAAAACACAATAGCTCTAGACTCTAGGCTACGCCATGGAAACCCCATGTTTGCTGAGGTAAACATAATGCACTTGCCTCAGGATTAGTGGCGAATGGTGTTAGCGCGCTGTGGCGATTAACCTTGTGTTTTTTGAACATAGATATGCTCAAGAAGTTGTATTCGTTTCAAAGTTTCCCTGAATACATTGTCAAGAGATACAAGCCTTTGTTGCACCATTGGTGAGGCGTGTTGGATATAGAATCTAAAAAAGTCATTGTGTTGAATCAAAACCTTTGTGAAGGCGCCTCACCTGAAACATTTGGTTAATAGAAGCCGTAGAAGTAACTTAAGAATGTAGTTGCGTTTTATTTATCTGTCAAAAATCTCTCATTCTCAGCAAATCGGCAAAGGAGCCCAATGGGCCTGTGTCCTCTCTTCATGCTACACAGCATCCTCCAAACCACGTGCAAGTAGTAGTCATGCATTGTCGTGGAACCGGGGCAAGGATGAAAATATTGTAGCCGCAGTAAGAGTTACACCGAATATGCCCGCCATATCCAATATTTATTGAAGCACAACAAGTACGTTAGTGCAAAGGGCTGCTCATGGGGACTCGTCAAAGCGTCTCCGGGACTCCTGTATATATTATATTGTCAAAGTTATTATGTTGAGGGAAGGTCGGGTGACAGCGGCCATCTTAGTTTTTCCCGTATAACGTTGTATTTATGAACTTAGAGTAACTTATGACTTATTTGCCATTCTAGCCTTTATACCTTTACCCAAGTACCATTTAATACTTTTGTTTCAAAAATGTTACGTATGAATTTATATTTAAAATATGTTAAAAGCCTCTATTTAGCACAGCATGACTGTGTGATACCATCCTCCATAATCTGTAATACCAAAAATCCAAAGGTTTTCAAATTTGCGAAAAATAAATATTTCTTTATTTTTTACATTTTTGGTATTACAGATTATGGAGGATGGTATCACTCAGTCTTGTTGTGCTAAATAAAGAGATTTTAAACATATTTTAAATATATATTCATACGTAACATATTTGTGGAAACTTAATTTTTTTTTAAATCAAGTATAAAACTACATTTTTTTCATTTTTCACGTTTTAGTTATGTTTTGGAGACGTAGAATATTAACAAATATTTTAGACTAGGTTGAACATTGAAAACTCTTAGTCTATTCTTATTTAATTATTTTTCGTACAAACATCCCAGTGGTAAATGACTACTTCCTTCTAAGTTGGCACAATTTTTCGTGAGCCCAATCCTCACACATTTGACACCGCTTTCAGGCTTCTTCAGAACTCTCGCCGCAAATTATGTAGTGAGTGACATCGTTAGTCTTGTTTGGGATAATTTCGTCGTTATTATTTAAACCTTTCTTAAACTTATACTTTTGTAATATTTCCTCATTTTGTTTTCAACAACTTTCATTTTCAATGAGTGTTCCACCACTTCCCCATAGATATAGCTCTGTGTCTATCCCCTAATGAGCTTCTTGGAACACTGTATTTTTCACTTGTTTCCCTTATTGCCATTTTTTTAAACTTTAAACTTGTTCTATTCTAATAAATAAATTCAGATATAAACACTGCCTATATGTTTTGTGGTAAGGCAAAATATTGAAATGAAATAGTTTTATTATTATTGAGCACGGAAATGGCATTTACATTATCACAAAGGCTTTCTTATCGCTTTCACATCTATAATCACAACTCCTACTTCCAGATTCACGCTCCCTCACAACATCCTGGGCAAAGCTGGACACGTAAACCTACTATAGTTTGCCTATATACATTGTCAGCTTTATTTGTTGTCTACTAGAGTAGACTAACTATTACTATTTGCAGATGACACCGCGTTATCCGCTCAGTCATGGAAACCACATCTAATACACTTATATTTACAGGACCACCTTACAGTACTAGAATCATGGCTGAGCTACTAGATAGTTAGGGTGAATGAGGCCAAGTGCCAGGCTCTGCTTCTCACCAAACGTAGGACACACAAACTCAACACACCAATAAAAGTATTATGCGAGGACTTTCACTGGGGGAACCAGGTGAAATATATGGAAGTCATACTCGACAGAGGCCTGACTTGGGACCCTCACATTACTAACAAGTTAAAGAGAGCAACAATTATAATAACACAACTATATCCTATGCTTAACAGAACCAGCCCACTTTCACTACGGGAAGCCACTACTATATACGTATCTATGTTGCGCAGCATACTTACGTACACTTCACCCGTCTGGGGCTATGCAGGCAACTCATGCACACGCAGACTCCAGTTATTCCAAAACTATCACGAAGCCACCTAGATGTACAAGATTAACACTGCTTCAGACTGACTTGAAAGTGCCTATCATCAAATAACACCTCCGAAACGTAGCCACAAGGTCTACAAACAGGCTCATGTACATACAACATCCACACTCATTTCCTCACTGGGACAGACGGCCACTGTCCATATTGCCCGCTTATCTCTAACCATATTACAAAAAATTAAAATATGTGTACTAACAGATTCTGCTTCACAGTTATGTTCCAGCTGACATAGGGGCACATCCCCAGGATTGTAGCTTAGCCCCAACGGAAGTACTAATTTTGACTGCATACCTTTTCAGTTTTGAGTAGGCAGCAGCAGAAGAGGTGCATGTCACTTCTGCAATAGGCTAACTTACAAGGTATTTGTAAGTGTAACCTGGCAGGGTTTTTCATCACGCTCTTAGCGCGACACTCATCGTACTGTTTCATTTCACCATCTCCTGATTCCCCATGGAAAAAGCCATTGAGCTTGGTACATGGGCATTCAATCCCGTTTCCTTCACTCACGTTAGAGATACTAACAGCATCCGCAAGTGATACCTAGGCGCCTCGCTAGAGGTTGGTTGCCACGAGGACTGGGCTGTCTCAGGGGTTCCCAACCAAGACTTACAAAAATATTTAAAAAACCAATAACTTCCGTAAATAACTAGATTAAGTTTTGTAAAACTATTGGTACCACCTCGTTCTACGTTAAACTTAAACTATTACTCTACGTGATGCCCAAAAATGCTTTGTTTAAACGTTTTACAGGAACTACAAACTCACGAATAAGAGGATAAACTCTATTTTACCATGTCTTGCCCTGGGAGCTTTGTTACAGCTCCACTCAGAGCGGACTGACACTTTACCGTGGAGTTGTTCATGTTGTTTAATATTTTCTAAAGCTTACGTGGTAATTACAGTCGCAGTCAGAGTTGTATCCTGACAACATTCGACCAAGATGTAACGGCTAGGGCAGTCACTATCTACGTGAACATTTTATTCTCACTTGGTACAGCTGCGCAGAAAGTAGATTCCAAGCTATCCTCAGAGACGCTTAAATTAAACTAATTTTACAACTCCTGATATTGAGTTACTTTGAGTCGTTATAAAATTAGTTTTAAATAGTAGAGGCAACGTTATATCTATGTTACGTCATCAAAATTGCTAAAACCTTATACCTGACGATGTACAAAGTCAAAGGAAACATGAAACCTAATTCCAAGGATCCACAAATTTACAAAAATTGAAAAATAACTTTGTTACACACACAAACCCTATACACTGGAGGTTTTTATAAAACATACCCCTGTTATATAATACAAATGTATATAGCTACAAAGTATTTTGTAAGGATAGACTCGGTTCTAACAAAAACCAGGTAAAGTCTACGAAGGTAGGCTATTACACTCTTTAGGAGAACCCTAAATTATATATTTCAATCATAACTCTTGTATATATATTACACAAACCTACTACAACACGCATTCCATGCGTAGGAACGGCAGTGAAAATATCATCCTCAAGCTGTTAATATAGACTCAAATGTGTTTTACTCTTCCCAGATATTCTAAATCCCCCATTCCTTATTGGATAGGTGAGGTGTTAGATCCCACAGGAAAGCCTACAATTCGTTTGTAAAGTCCATTGTTAACTGAAAGTAAGCATTATTAGGTAAAATTGTAACTAATTCCAGAAAGCCAGCCTCATAAACTTAATGAGTCTTCCAAATAAATACCCAAGTTTTTAAACAATTATTTGCTACGTTATGAAGAATGTAATTTGTAAAGCAAATCCAATGTTACATGGTTTTAAACTTTACACTGCATCTTAGAATTAGCCCCTTCAATTCTACTACATGTAACTACATCTACAATGTTGTCAATGAATGCGTATGGGCAAAGAGAAGGGGCAAAGTTTGTAGCTTAATATGTTACATGGTTTTAAACTTTACACTGCATCTTAGAATTAGCCCCTTCAATTCTACTACATGTAACTATATCTACAATGTTGTCAATGAATGCGTATGGGCAAAGAGAAGGGGCAAAGTTTGTAGCTTAATATGTTACATGGTTTTAAACTTTACACTGCATCTTAGAATTAGCCCCTTCAATTCTACTACATGTAACTACATCTACAATGTTGTCAATGAATGCGTATGGGCAAAGAGAAAGGGCAATGTTTGTAGCTTAATACTGTATTAAACAATCTAACATGTTTTTGTCCTTTAAATAAAAACTATTACAGGTATTCAAACTGTAAATAGAGAGGAATAAAAAGGTAAAAATACATGCATAACATTGTGGACAAATAGGATTACAGTTGCGCCTCCATATCCGCGGGTAATAGGCTCCAAAATTACTGCGGAAAAGAGGAACCACGGATAATTAGCACGAGGTGTGTTAAATACTATACCTACTGACAATTACAGTATACAGGAGTACATGTACATAGATACGGGAATTGCGTAAGTACATTATATACTGTATAATTTGTAAAATATTACAGTACAGTACAAAAGTATTGTTATGTACAGAAAGGCCATAGGAATTGCTGTTTGTACTTACCCTGACGTAGTGTACAGCACTCCATTCCCTTGTAGCTACCAACAGCAAATGTTTGTTATCAAACGCGGAGGGTATAATTTGACTTTGAGAACTTCTTTAATAGAGCTGTACAGAGAGTATGTATGTGTGAAATGGTGGACTTCACAATTTACCCGTTAAAAAAATACTACGTACAAAAAGAAGTTTTAAGTTGAAGTTGAGAACATGAAATATTTACTTAGAAACATCTTTATCTGAAAGCGGAAAAGACTCGAAAAAAAACGGTCTCTTACGTTTAGTGATGCTGACCATACCTGGCACTTTTTTTCTACTTGAAAAAACATTGTGATAGGAGATTGTTTTTTTTTCAATTCGCTGAAGAGTTGTTGAAGAGGTTGCATGTTTATCCAGCGCAATGGTAATTATATGACTTTAAGAATTTAATAAAGCTGTACAGAGAGAAGATCTATGCATGTGGGAAATGGTACACTTTACAATGAACACGTACAAAAATTATCACGTACAAAATTAAGTTTTAAGTTAAAGTTAAGAACGAGAAATATTTTTAGTCAGAAACATAAAAAAACTTCATGTGGAAGTGGAAAATGACTCGGTGTTGGAAAAAGAACGGTCCAGTGAACTTGACGCTAATGGAAAAGTTGAAATAGGTTTATAATGGGTTTATTGGAAAAACGATAATGCCAATAATTTAAACATGCTTCACTGTCTGTAAGCTGTATGTTGCATTAGAGGTCATGTGAACACCATTGCATGCCTAGGAAGTAATAATTCTACATGTAAATTGAAATCAACTACCATTTAAACACTCTTTATCTACGGGAATAAAGGGTTGTACCAGCAAAGTTCTGATACCTCACACAAAGACAAAGATGGTAGTTTACAAGATTAGGTTTTCTACAAGAAAAATTAATCAACAAAAAGGAATTTACACAAAAATGTAACATACAATAAAAAGTCATCTACAAGAAAAATTAATCTACAAGTAAGTGTTGTTTACAAGAAAAGGTTATATACAAGAAAAAGGTAATCCCCAAGTAAGTGTTGTCTACAAGAAAAGGTTACCCACAAGAAAATGTAATCCACAAGAAAGTGTTGTCCACAAGAGGTAATCCCCAAGAAAGTTTTGTCTACAAGAGGTAATCCCCAAGAAAGTGTTGTCTACAAGAAAAGGTTATCCACAAGAAAATTTAATCCACAAGAAAGTGTTGTCCACAAGAGGTAATCCACAAGAAAGTGTTGTCCACAAGAGGTAATCCCCAAGAAAGTGTTGTCTACAAGAGAAGGTTATCCACAAGAAAATGTAATCCACAAGTAAGTGTTGTCTACAAGAAAAGGTTATCCACAAGAAAATTTAATCCACAAGAAAGTGTTGTCTACAAGAGGTAATCCCCAAGAAAGTGTTGTCTACAAGAAAAGGTTATCCACAAGAAAATGTAATCCCCAAGTAAGTGGTTGTCTACAAGAAAAGGTTATCTACAAGGAAATGTAATCCCCAAGTAAGTGTTGTCTACAAGAAAAGGTTATACACAAGAAAATGTAATCCCCAAGTAAGTGTTGTCTACAAGAAAAGGTTATCCACAAGAAAAAGGTAATCCACAAGTAAGTGTTATCTACAAGAGGTAATCCCCAAGTAAGTGTTGTCTACAAGAAAAGTTATCCACAAGAATATGTAATCCACAAGTAAGTGTTACAAGAGGTAATCCCCAAGTAAGTGTTGTCTACAAGAAAAGGTTATCCACAAGAAAAAGGTAATCCACAAGTAAGTGTTATCTACAAGAGGTAATCCCCAAGTAAGTGTTGTCTACAAGAAAAGTTATCCACAAGAAAATGTAATCCACAAGTAAGTGTTTACAAGAGGTAATCCACAAGTAAGTGTTGTCTACAAGAAAAGGTTATCTACAAAAAAAATAATTTATAAGAATATGTGATATAAAAGTAATCACGAATGCTATTTTTAGTCGAAATTTGTAAAATCGCAGAATTATAAAAAAATAGCAACGAACAAAAAAGGCTTATTGTAAAACAAAATATAAGAAACCGACAACGCTAAACGCGCGAGCCATGAGGCACTGACCTTATAATTATCAGTTATATATGAGTGGTTGAAAATAAACTGAAAAGTTTACAAAATCTCACAAAATACAGATTGATAAAATTTACTGAAATACATTTTGGTAAGATATAAATTACCACAATAACGCGTCACAAGTGTACAATACAAGCTCTTGGCAGTAAGGCAGTTCTATGCAGTAAGGCACTTCTCATTAAAGAATACTATTGTGCAATAAAAGTACTGTTGCTATAGTAGGGTGAGGAACAGCACACAGCGTTAGTTCCATTATTCTTTATTGATTTGTCTTAAAGCTCATACTTTACCCTCTTATTATTCGTTTACGAATTGTTAAACCTTTTTAAACTGACAAATTGTTTTGCACACACTAAACAACTATCAATACTGTGAAGTCTCAAGGTCCGCGAAGTCGTCTCTTTAAATTGTGTTGCAACCTCTAAGTGTGAAATTTTATTAGCTCTGTTGTAAGTGAGGCCAAGCAGGGATGTTTCACTTTGCACGAAGGAATATCGGCTCAACTCAAAACTTCGCTTTAAGCAAGACAGAAGACGATAGAAAGAAATGTTAGGCAATAATTTCCTGAATTTTTAAATAAATGCTTTGAGTTTCTTTAATGCGTTACTCAGTTATTGATTATTGTTTGGCAAAATCAAGACCGCTAACGATAAATTGTAAGAAAAATAATTTTTATTAAGTGCGCTAAATTTTTTGAACAAGGAACCATTGCGTTGTTAAAATTCAGGTTGTGTCTCGACAAAATACATCCCACAACGCTAAGTCTAAAGCCAAAAGAACCTATCGGAGTAAATATAAGGCTAGAAACCTTTACTTTACAGTATAATAAATTTACCTTCTCCATTCACTTGAGTTGAAGTTCTTCTATTTTCCAAGTGTAAACGTCTACAGGCGCTCCGTCATTTTCCTTTCCAGAGTAAAACTATAGATCCAGCTTGCGGCACGTGTAAACCTCTATTAGTTCATGCGTGAATCCTCATCTGAAACAAATAATTTCATTTAGGCTAAACAACGGCTTTCCTCTATATTTAGAGGTTATGTTTACATCGTTTTCAATGTAAATTCCTATAAATATAGAAACTGACTATATGTTAAATGCAGATATTTAATACCTAAGTACAGTTATTGGGGACTATGTGAAAAAATTCCAATATAAACTACAAACATTAATAAATAAAACAAAAAGTAATATTTTAAAAAATCTTAATTCTTTAACTGGACTAAAATCACAACTTACTGATATTTCTCAGAAAATTATAATTTATTGTCCGGTTATAAGGAAATATTGCACTCTATTTTATGATTTAATGCATTTCCTTAAGGGAATTAGAGTGTGTACTATAAACTATAAGCCTGATACTATTGAATATTGATATTTTTATATTAAATATTATTATGTTTGAAGAGGAGATTTATCAGAATCCATCTATTAAACTGAGTATTTGTTAAAAACATCTGGAAAGTTTATATACAAGTATTTCTAAAAATAGACTAACACACAAACTCACATACACACAAACAAACACACACACACATGCACGCACGCACATGCACACACACACACGCACACACACACACACACAAACACAAACACACACATACACATACACACACACACACACACACACACACACACACACACACTGTTGAACGTCCTTGTCTGGAACCACACTGATCATTGGAAAGAAGTTTGTTGGCCATCTTCTCCAATAGTTTACATAAGCAGCTGGTCAGAGAGAGATGGGTCTGTAACTGCTGGATTAGTTTTGTCCTTTCCTTGTTTTAAAAGAGGAATTATTGTCGCTTCTAACCGTGCATCGGGAAAGTCAATGGAGTATACGGTTGGTACGTATACTCTTGGAGTATACGGTTGTATATTAGAAGGAGAGCTAGTTTTGCCGACGGGGGAAGATGATTAATCTTGGAGTGTATAATATAATCCAGACCTGGAGCTGAATCCTTCGTTGACGAGAGAGCTGACTCTAGTTCGTCAAGAGAGAAATGGATATTCAAACAAGAACCTCCAGACAATCCAACAGTGAAAGTTAGGGCTTCCTGTTTACGCTTGTACACCTGGAAAGCGCCCTTGTATGCAGAAGATGAAGAATATTTTGAGGCCGATAACGTCAGCACATTGGCAATTTCCTCACAGTCCGTGGTCAAAACTCCATCCGAATGCCTTAATGAAATTAATGGCTTCGGAATGGAAGTGCCACAGACGTATTGTAATTACTGCCATGTAGATGACGCTGTAGTTCTTGTAATTTTGCCAACGTACTGCGACCGTTATTCGTGTTTACCTAACCTAAATATTCTCCGTGCTTTCGCAGGAAGATTTTATATTTTTCCAGCTTTTCACTCGTTGGATGTCCTTTAAACTTGTTCAAAGCTTTTCTTCGTACACGAAGGATTCATAATTCCACCACGGAACAGGTGGTCGTCGTGGATTTGAGGAGGTTTTCGGAATTGCTTTTCCGGCAGCAATCAAAAGTTTTTGTAAATGAATTGACAATGTCATCAACAGGAGCCAAGTCACTCATGTCCAGTAGTTCTAGATCTTGTGAAAATTGTACAAATAAAAAATTTTAAAACTCTTTTGTAATTTTGTAAATTTAATTTCTCTCTTTTCTACAAAACCACAAACGTTTAATGACATTTTTATCTTTTAATGAGGCTTTTATCTAATTTACGGTAGTTAATTCGTAGTAGTACATTCAATATTCCACATAAAATAACAACTGGAAAACACATAATTTACTCAGAAAACCAAACGTAACATAATTTTGAAATTTTATTAAAGAATCACACATATTTAATAAATCAAGATTATATAACAAAATTACAAACATTTATATATCATAATTATATCAGAAATTTTCCCATTTGTAATCAAATAACCAACCTGAAAATCTTCTTATTCTTTCTTTGTATGTTGCCAAAACAATAACTTATTTCTATGATTTTATAAAAACATTCAATTTCGTTTGCTATGGTTATTACTTTAAGGATGATTAACCCTATTTCCTATCTAAGGATAAACCCTTAATGAGATTTCCTTCTAAAATAATATTTATGGGCTCTGGATACTAAACAAAAGGTTCGGTCAAAATTATTTTTAATTTTGTCCTATTTTTAAAGTTTCTTCTTTAATCTTAACAGTGATTTTATTTTTCAAAACAGATTAAGTTAAGCATGAATATAAATTATTTTAAACATTTAATTTATGTTGCCTGACATTTCTGTGTGACCCTAAATTTTGTTTATTTCTAACTGGCTTTGTATATATTGGATTTACAACTGATTTAACAACTGCCCTAATTACTATCAAACAACTAACCATTTAATTTTTAAATTACAAGAACATAATTAGATACAAATTTTCTATAATCACATTTATTTCTAAATCAAAAACCCTCTAGACATAATAATTATTTTATATAAACAAATTTCCATCAGTTTAGTTCCTTAGAAGTAACACAATTATATATGTTAAGATTCCTCTTGTATTCCTGACATTTTTGTAAAAACCCCTTTATTTATTTACTTCTTAATTTGCAACATTTTACAAACATTTTTACTTATTTTTATTTGTGTACTCATTTAAAATAAATTATCTTTATTTAAGGTTGAAGTGATTATTTCAAATTTTGACTATTTCTAAACGTGTGTTTACATCTGACTAGTTTAATACCGCCATGTTGGTTTTATGACGTAAACCAGTACGGCGTCGTATTTGTCTCAGGGTTTATTCGTTCTAACAAAATAAATCCACTATACTCAAAAACATATTTTAATGAAAATTTACGTCAAAATAAATTTGTTTATTTTCCATTTTAACCTCAAATAATTAAACTTTATACTTATTGGAAAGAAATAAGAAAGCTCTAACCTTTTATAACTGGAGCAGGTTCCAGCGTCCTTGTAAATCTAGGTACTAGTTTGGAACAGACCTCCCAGGTTGTTTTGGCCGATCTACTTTGTGATCTGATTGAGTCTTTCCCTCTGTATCATTTTGAGTTGGTTATCGCTCTTCTGCCTCAATTCTTTCTATACTGTTTTACGTGTTACCGCAAATTTAGTTTATAAAATTCGAAAGTTCTTTATTTATTACAAGGTTATAGTTTCACTATCTTTATACTTTTTTATCTATGTCAATCCGTTTCCGACTTTAGGCTTAAGTTTTAGAATTTGGATTTCTTTAGAATTTTCTTGACCCGACAATTTAAAAAATTAAAATTTAAGCTTGGTAACTTGAAAATTAGTCATTGTTCTGCTTCTACATCTGAAATACAAATTTCACTCCCCTTTTTTTTACCGACTTCAATACTTAAAAAACACAACACAAGTTCTGTTAAAAAGACCACATTTAGAGAGTAAAATCCCTGAAAGGGTTGGGAAACTCACATATTAGGCTACCAGGCTACCCCTACAAACTCAGACCCAATGATCCTTCTATACTTTAATTTAAAAAGCGGAGTTCGAAACGACTGTCCATGTTAACTACTCATACCACCTTAAAACAGCCTTCGTTGTCTTCGGCTTCCCTCTCTGGCTACCCCACCTCTGTTGCTGAGACGTCCTCCAATCACAAAATTGCTAAGATACGGAGCTATTATACGATACATTCTTGCTGGTATTTTCCAATGCCAATGGTCTTCCTAACTGCATTTTCACTTCCTTTCACTGTTTGTATTCTACTTCTCTCCCAAATGAACAAAATTGTCCCATCTTTAGAATGGTTTTTCTTTACACATTCTAGTTATTAGGTATTTGGATAGGGCATGATGTTTGTAGTTAAATCCTGTTTTTTTATAAAGTTTAAATTTTTATATGTTTAACTTTAAATGTATATATATATATATATATATATATATATATATATATATATATATATATATATATATATACTTAGAATAATGTATTAGACAAAAAAAGTCAACACGGCAATAATACAAAATGACTGAGAGTTATATTTCGTGTTACAAAAATGTCGACGTGTTCTATTGATGATCCTTTTTGCATTTTAAGGCTCTGCTTCATTTATTTTGATTGAAATTTTTGCTGTAATTTTGAAGTTATGGTTTGATGTTTTGCTGGATTTTTCTGCCTGGTCGGCCCTTTTTTACTGGTCGGCCCTTTTTTACTGGTCGGCTCTACTTTTATTCAATAAAATTTTGATTCACTGTTGCTTCGTCCGTCTTCTTCCGCACATCCCGGGAGGAAATCTTTCTGTCAATGTTTTACATCCCGTAAGAATTTATGGAAGGTTAGTCTTTGAATGCTGTTAAACTTCAGTAACTTCAGTTCTGTTGTACTCAAGTTTGTTAAAATCTTCCGTTATTGTTTGCCTCTAACCCATTTTGCAAACGGCGTAGTTCCGTTCCCCGGGATGTACGTGTGCGGTGCACGGACGCGGGTTGGTTACATCCCATAAATTTTGATGATAAGGCCGAAAGGGTGCCGATCCTAGGCCGGCGTCAAAGCAAGAAGAATTTCGATGACTCTGGTGGCAGCTAAATCAGAATAAACAAATTTATTGTAACTTCGTGTCGTTTAATTTATCTAAATTATTTATTCTAAAATTATTTATTCGTTTTATTTAATCAAGATTTTATGGAATTACAATGCATCACACTTGATATATTTTGTGAGCACATCACTATTTCCTACTTTCAGTACAAATTAATTTCTACATACAATGATTTTTCTATATCTACATCATCGTCCAGACCAAAGTACTCTATGTTATACAGATGCGCCGATTCCGATTCTCGATTCCAGGAGTCGTCGATTGTAATGGTATCTAGTGATAGTTGATACTCGATTCTGTTTTTTACAACTGTTGAAATTCGTGAACGGTGTAACTTATTGGGAAAATAACTAATCATCAACTATGTCTTATTTATGTATTAGTTTGTTTGAATGAACTAAACGATTAAAGCAAATGAGGTTTTGAAATAACTAAAATATTATTATTATTTGTAACGCAACAACAAAGACGATCGCAAGCACTCATGGTCCGTTTATTTGTCACTTTTATCCGATATGTTTGTCATGCTTTCAGATAGTCCTATTCATAAATTATAACAAACAACGTTTTGTGTTGCCTATTATTTTTAATCAGATTTTTCAAAAGGCTTCACCAAACGACCGAGGTGTAAGCTAAATTATTATTAGAGCATAAAATGGAGGCATATATAACCTGAAATAATCGAGAATCGACCTAAGAATCTAGAATCGAAAGAAAAATGTTAGAATCGAAATTGGTAATGGAATCGAAAAGTTTAGGAACCGTTCCACCCCTACTATATTATAATAGGTTCTTTTCTCCTGAAAAGTAAAGCAATATAATGTTCCATGTAGTCTAGAGGTCACGATACTGACGTTTCGGGGCTGGGGGAGGGGTGTGAAAATTATATGACATAGTTCTGACATAGTTTGAGAATCCCTCAAATGGTATATTTGTATTATTAGTACATCATATCTTGATTGTTTTACTTTGAAATAGCCATGAACCTTTCTTTCTTACTACGCCAGTGAAGTAGGATACGCTGTAGCGGCTTCAACAAAGTATGAAACATAGAATTCCCATTCCGCAAATATATTTACTTCTGAGGACGGTTCTACACTGTTTACCTCTAAAGCAGTAGTTTCCACCCTTAGAGGACCGTGGCCAATGTCTTAAGGGTCCGTGAGATATCACTGAAATTGATATATTTTTAAATAACACGTTCGCTGAGACTGTATTTGTAACTACGTGTTTCATGAGAAATAAATATAGGAATCGGCTTGATATGCAGTATGACGTCAGAGTAAAAGTTTCAAGTATGGAGCCTAACATTTCTCCAAAATCTTGAACCCAAAGGACAGATTCAACTCATCTCACTACAATTGTTGTTAAGTAGCGAGAATGTGTAATTGCATTGTAAAATTTATTCAGCCCAAGACTGCAGTCGGCGCAAGACTCCTGACTTTGTCGGATGCTGGTTATTTATTAGATTTTATTGCTATTAATAATTTATGTTCAATAATAAATAATAATAAAAACGTTCAATAAATAATTGAAATACTGAAATTATTTTTGCCTGTGCCTGTACCCTTAGTGGAACACGTTCCCTAAACTTCAAGAAACACTTCTTGAAGAAATCCCCAAAAATTGACAAATAATTGACAATGCTTTGTGACTTTGTGAAAACATCGAACAAGAACGTGTAGTGCACGAGTTTTACGTTGTGACGGACGACGGATTTCCTTTTCAAAAAAGAAAAGTAAAGTGTACAAATTTAAACACCCCCCATCCCTTCACAAAATACAAGGCATTAGACATTAATAAGAGATATAAATGCACTTTCACCGTCCATCACTACTTATAACAAAAACTTAACATAAAATAATTTACAAACTATTCTTATCGATTACGAAATTCAAATAAAAAATAATTGGTAAATATACAATTAATTGTAATGTTTTATTTTATTAAGTAATTCTGTTCGTTGCTCACCTGAAATGACCCTGTTCTTCAAGAGATTTAGAAAAGGTTGGGTCGAAAGGGGTAATTTCGAAGATAAGTCGAGACAAAGAACATGTAAGCGGGTGGACATTCATTTCAGCATTCTGTGAATAGAAAATAAATATTAAAAATAATTTTAAATGCGGGTCAACAGCTTCTTAATACACATCAATTTAATGTTTTTTAAATGTTTGTCTAATGTATGTAAAACAGCGACACAGCAACACAACAATACTTATAATAACAACAGTTTATCTTAAGCAACTTGGAGCTACTAAAGGCAATAAGACTCAAGGCTAGTCTATAAACGTATACGGCAAGATATAGAGTCTCCGGCTTGGTGTGCTCCCATACAAGCTGAGAGAGCTTGCTGTTTTCCTAAACTTATTTAGTTTAGCAACTAGGAGCTACTAAAGGCAATAAGACTCAATGGTAGTCTATAAACGTATACGGCAAGATATAGAGTCTCCGGCTTGGTGTGCTCCCATACAAACTGAGAGAGCTTGCTGGGTTCCTAAACTTATTTAGTTTAGCAACTAGGAGCTACTAAAGGCAATAAGACTCAAGGCTAGTCTATAAACGTATACGGTAAGATATAGAGTCTCCGGCTTGGTGTGCTCCCATACAAGCTGAGAGAGCTTGCTGGGTTCCTAAACTTATTTAGTTTAGCAACTAGGAGCTACTAAAGGCAATAAGACTCAAGGCTAGTCTATAAACGTATACGGCAAGATATAGAGTCTCCGGCTTGGTGTGCTCAAATACAAGCAGAGAGAGCTTGCTGGGTTCCTAAACTTATTTAGTTTAACAACTAGGAGCTACTAAAGGCAATAAGACTCAAGGCTAGTCTATAAACGTATACGGCAAGATATAGAGTCTCCGGCCTGGTGTGCTCCCATACAAGCTGAGAGAGCTTGCTGGGTTCCTAAACTTATTTAGTTTAGCAACTAGGAGCTACTAAAGGCAATAAGACTCAAGGCTAGTCTTAAACGTATACGGCAAGATATATAGTCTCCGGCCTGGTGTGCTCCCATACAAGCTGAGAGCTTGCTGGGTTCCTAAACTTATTTAGTTTAGCAACTAGGAGCTACTAAAGGCAATAAGACTCAAGGCTAGTCTATAAACGTATATGGCAAGATATAGAGTCTCCGGCCTGGTGTGCTCCCATACAAGCTGAGAGCTTGCTGGGTTCCTAAACTTATTTAGTGTAGCAACTAGGAGCTACTAAAGGCAATAAGACTCAAGGCTAGTCTATAAACGTATACGGCAAGATATAGAGTCTCCGGCTTGGTGTGCTCCCATACAAGCTGAGAGCTTGCTGGGTTCCTAAACTTATTTAGTTTAGCAACTAGGAGCTACTAAAGGCAATAAGACTTAAGGCTAGTCTATAAACGTATACGGCAAAATATAGAGTCTCCGGCTTGGTGTGCTTTCATACAAGCTGAGAGAGCTTGCTGGGTTCCTAAACTTATTTAATTTAAAGTAAAATGTTTGCTCACCTCCACCAGACGTCGTTCCAAACCTCGATGCCAAAATGTCGCTTCTGAAAACATACATAATAATTTGTAAACATTAAGTGTAGTAAAATAGAAAATATTAAATAGATATTAAGACACATAGATGATAATAAAATAGATAAATGGATATTTAGGTCGGTAGGTAAAAATATAATGATTTACTTTAACCTTTCCTATGCAATATCTATTGGAAGTTGTATAGCAATGCTTACACGAGTATTGTAGTTTACTTACGATGTAGGCTACTGCAGGATATTTGTCTCTAAGGGAATCAAATTAATACATGTGTTATACAATAACAGATTTACTTTAGTTCTAAGTTCTAAATTGTATTATTTAGAGGTAGTTAAAAATAATTAAACAAATAATAATGTACATTTATTCTCCTACACTAGAAATGCTTCTATACCGTATGTAAACTTTAGTTCTATAATACTCTCTTACTAATACCACTTCCTACTTGATTATCTCCTTCACTTAATACCACTTACTACTTTTACTTTGCTAGTTTACTTTTTCCTATTTTAATTTAGAACTTGATACTAAAATTACCCTATCGCCCCCTCCTAGAAAAATTCTTAGAAAAATACCACATTTATAAAAACATACACAACAATCTAATGAATCTACAAACAACATATACAGAAGACATACTATATAGAAATATCATACACACAGATCAAGAAAAAGTGCGCGTAACGTCAACAAACACCAACTTCACAGACCGAACATCTACAATAGAAAAACATCAGTGATTCGACAATGGTCAATTGACCGAAAGGTGCCTCATCACTCAAGGTAAAATTATTGCACTTAATGGTGGACAAAATTACTTACATAGTAATATATTAACTTCATATATATGTATATATATATATATATATATATATATATATATATATATATATATATATATATATATATATATATATATATATATATACATATATATATATATATATATATATACATATATATATATATATATATATATATATATATATATATATATATATATATATATATATGTATATATATATATATATATATATGTATACATATATATATATATATATATATATATACATATATACATATATATATATATACATATATATATATACATATATATATATATATATATATATATATATATATAGAGAGAGAGAGAGAGAGAGAGAGAGAGAGAGAGAGAGAGAGAGAGAGAGGAAAAGAAAGAGAAAGAGAGATAGTACTTGGAACTCGTTGCTGACTGAAACACTGGCATTTGTGCGTAAGCAGATATAAGTTCTAACTCAAGTAACTAAGAAGAGAATTTCCATTTTATATAAAACGAAAGGAAAAAATAAAAAGTCACTTACAAAACGACTGAGTTCTGTAGAACGCAGGGACTTCAATCTTTAGCGGAAATAGTGCGGAATCACTTGTAGAAAATATTGCAGCTTTTTTATAAACTATTTCCGCTTCCTCTTCTTCCTCATCGTCCTCAGGAATCACCTCGAGAATAGGATCGAACTTTTTTCTCGGGTATGCGCTTGACAAATAGCTGAGCATGTCTTCATCGAAAACTGCTGTAAAGTTAAAATTTTTATTAAATCTTGTGTAATAATCAATTCATCTACAATATAAATAAGATATTAAACTGTAAGGTGAAACTAAAGCTTACTGACAAGCATATCATGATATATATATTTACTAAGTACTGTGTTGATGAATTTTAAAAAAATAATTTTTCTCTATATCATAGCTAATGTTCTTATTTTTCATAGTTTTTTAAAGTCATGTTCGTAGAACATAGAACTATATATAAACAAAAATGCAGGTCACATTTTATAAGCTGCCACTTGGCTCTTAATATATATTTAATAAATTTAAAATTATATAAATTAAAACTACTGAAAAACATAAAGAACTGGACGTTTTGGCAGTTACTTTCTACTCATTTTACATGTCCAGTTATTTATATTTATCATAAAGAAATGCTCGACATTACTGAATACAACAAACGGCCACAATGTGGGTTTGCTATAGTGTTAGCACTGTGACAAGAGGCGCAAGTTCAAACCTTGCGGAAGGCTTCTTATTTAAGGCATGAGTGTGCTAATGGTTCAAATCTGATGTTTTAATTAACATATTATTTATACAGTTATGCAACTTTAATACTTTGGATCTATAGTTTCATTAAACTTCATGTATTTTCTCCTTGAAATGTAATATGGTGGTAGTAGAATTAAGGGCGGAGACTTACAAGAACCACAAAATGAAAATCCTAAAACTGGCAGCTTAAATTTGATGCTATAATATTTCAATGTTATCAAAAGAACACGCATGAGATGAGGATCCCAATATTTGCATTAAAACCAGCAAATAGTGGAAAATGAAAACATATATGACTTTTCAAACAGCCAAAAAACTATTTAATTAATTTAGCGGATTTTAATAAAACTACTAAATTACTTTATTTCAAGGTAAAGTTAAAACATCTTAATAGTAATTACCTCCCCTTTCCTTCCTCTTCTTTGCACCAAAGCAGCACGTGACTGGAACAAGGCATCGTTTTATTAAAGCAAGAATTTTACAAGGTATACAATATCAGTTGTATTATTCTAAACGCACGCGCGCACACACACACACACACACACACACACACACACACATACAGACAACTGTTATTGCAATCTATTTTTTAAAGTTAAACATGTATGTAGAAAGCCCTATTCAATAGACCATTAGAAATCTTTCAGTTAATAATGTAGATATTGACTATTTAACAGAAATATAGGTCTATATAGGGATCAAGGTGTTAAAACTATAACGTAACCTAATCAATAAAACAACTGTTCTACCACATCACCTACAACATAAAATCAGCTGTTTAATGAAATTGTATGTTATCACTAATTTTAACTAAATTAGGCGAAATAACTAAATTACCTACTTTGCAAGTTTTGTGAAAAATTTTCTGCCTTTAAACAAAATTACTTCATTAAATTTGATTACTGAATTAACGTTCGAAAAATCTGTAATAAATCCTTCACTACAAGTTTTAAAATGTATTTGAAAGTGAGTAGTATTTTTATAATTATAAAAAGAAAGTAAGAAGGTTGAGGAAATTTATCATCCTGATGATGTTGATTTTGTACAAAGGGTTCAGAGGCTGTTGCGACTTTCTTTAATAGAAATGTAATAGTTTGGAAAGCATCATAGAAGAAGAAGGTGAAAGGTTCTATGGGTCAAAATCTTTGAGGGTAAAGGGCTGACTATTATCATTAAACCTTATCTGAGTTTAGAGATGACTTATTGGGCCTATTCCATAATTAGTAGCCTAAATGTCAGAATGTATATTTAGTAGGCCTAATATAACTAACAAATGGCAATTTCACTAACTTAAATCAAGTCGACAATAACCTGTGAAAAATTAACATTTCTTCATTTTCAATCTTTCGCATCGGCAGAGCCTTGACATTTAAGGGGATATATAATTAGAAATATGGTTGTAAATCTAGAAAATGTTTATAAGAGGCATTGTTTTTGTTATACAAAAATATCGTTTCTTGATAATGTGCACGAAAAATGGGTGTTTTAGCAAGAGGTTAAATATTGATGTTGGGTCAAAATAAAAAATGTTTTAGTAAGTAATATTTTTAGGTTATTTATTAGGTTCATACACTAAGTAATCTACCACCAGCTGAAGACTTTCCATGCTTACAAAACCTCTATCATTATTTATGTTTGTACTTACAAAGTTTCCAAATGTTTTTAAGTTTCATATTTTTTGTTCTTATTTCAACAAAATATAATGAAAAATGGCTTTACGTAACCATGGCTATATAAATGAGGTTTATTCTTGATTGTTGTACAGTTTTAGCTGGCATAAATAATATTAATATTTATATACTCATTATATTTAATGTTCGTTAAGATTTATTTATTTTTATAAATTCTTAAAATTTTGAAAGGATATTATTTTACATTAGAATAGATGCTTTACTTCCTCAAAATCCCGCTTGCGGCGCCCTCTACATATTTGTGTCAGAAAAACACAGAACAATAAGGCAACATTGTTACTCTTGTCAGGCTGACTGGCAGGCTGTGACTGGAAACATACGATATGTATCATATTCTGCCTCACAACTCCTACCTCAGTATGAGCATAGTTTCTTTACGGTGTGATGTTGCTTACGAATCTTGTAAATATTGGATAAATCGTGGCACAAATAACAAACCTCCCTCCTCCCATGGAGAAAAAGTTCTCGACCATATTGTAAATAAAAAAGAACACACAAAGACAGAAGCAAATAACCAATCTATAGATTTGCATCACTAACTGTATTGCAAAATACAAAATAGAAAAATCACTTCTAGGCTTTTAAAAAGTGGTAGCAACAGTTTTTGAGATGAATGAGTTTAATCCACAATTTTATCTTGGGTCACACTCCTTAGTAAAAGGTGGGGAAAACCTTTTGATAAATATGAAGAAATCAAATACGTGGCTTCGATCGTTGCCAGCCAAGGAGTGTAACATCAGCATCGAAAAAGTGGAAGCACGCTACGGGTGCCTACTCCAATGGTTCCCAACTGGAACTAACACCTAAGGTTCCGCGACAATGTCTTAGGAGTCAGTGAGATGTCACTGAAATTAAAATATTTATATTTAACACATTCACTGCGGCCATATCCGACCGTTGCATTCATCGAGAGGCTTTAGTAGCCAAGAGATTGCCTGAAGTGTTGCATAAAACTCTCAATGAGGTAGTTCAACGTATTTACTACATTAAACCTTGCAGTCTAGATTGTTTTTTTTGTTATTGGGCAGTGAGAATGCTCCGCTCCTTATTAATACCGAAGTAAGGCGGCTTACCCGAGGTGGTATACGAAAAGGTTTTTTGATGTTAAGGATGAGGTCAGCTTCCTTCTTGATACCAAGTATTGAGATTTACTTAGACATTTCTTGGCTTTGTGTGACTGCTTACTTAGCTGTGTTTGAACATTTGAAAGTTTCGTATCTAGGCTTACAAGGTAATATTATACATATGTTCAAAGTTGAAGACAATTTTTGCCCCATGGTTTAAAAATGTCTGTTGTGGGCAACAGGGTCGATAAATGTTCTCTTACAAATTTTCTCTCTATAAAAGTTTTTTGCGTCTTCTGATGAAAACTTAATAAACCAAATAAAGGGAAGCATAACTGACCACCTTCAAAGTTTAGCAGCCACTTTCAGGAAACACTTTCATGGCCCAGATCCTAATGAGAGTTGGATTAGAACTCCGTTCTGCTTCCCTGAAATATAAAAGGTTCTGAGTCCTTCAGAAGATGAAGAAGATCGACTTGAACTGACCAACAGTGGCAGTGGCACAATAAAAATGTTTTTAATGGCAAGAACATTGTAGAATTTTAGTTTCCAGTACAAAAAGACTACAAAACACTTAGCAATAAGGCAATGAAGGTAATACTATATGTTCCAACTACATAGAGATGTGAACAGGCATCCTTAACTATGTGCTTCATGAAAAATAAATATAGGAATCTGCTTGATATGCAGTATGATTTCAGAGTAAAAGTTTCAAGTATGAAATATGAGTACCATATCTGAAATCATGAACTCAAAGTACAGACTCAACTCATCTCACTGAAATTATTGTCAAGTTATGATTTGTTCCAGTTACATAATAATAAATTTGAATTAATATTAATAATATTCTATTATATTTTTATTGAATAGTTTTTCTTTGTTTGTCGCAATTATAACAGAAGTTTGATTTTTGTGTTTACTTCATAACAACCAAATATTAATATAAATAGGTTTAATAAATTTCGTCTGGACCTACGAACTTTAACATGTGATAGTTTTATACTTTGTATCTTAAATAAAAATTCAACTTCTTGAATGTACTTCTGGTAGAATCTTGTTTGAAACTCGTGGTAGAATCAAATTTAATATTCATATGCAAGAACAGTTTCCGCCTTAAAGTAAGTGGGTAGGCAAACCATAAACTACTTACTAATAACTAATATAACTCAGATTGCTATGCGTGTATTCTACAATTTAACTTCATGAGTTGGAGGGGTCCTTGTCAATGTAGCGACCGATACCCTCATTGGGTCCTTTAAAAAGATTTCTTGGTAACCACTGGCCTACACACCTAGAGTTTACTTTATAGAAAAATATTTTAAGGTACTGTAATGCTGAAAATAAGGTTTTCTAGTTATATCTTTTGTATTTATTCAGTTATAGCAAACCGTTCTTTACATTCCCGATGACTTATTACCTTCGTGTACGTCTATATATATATATATATATATATATATATATATATATATATATATATATATATATATATAGAGAGAGAGAGAGAGAGAGAGAGAGAGAGAGAGAGAGAGAGAGAGAGAGAGAGAGAGAGAGAGAGAGAGAGTCTAATTCGACTGGGACAGTGGTTTGTTTGTAATTGACAAGACATGCCGTCTACAGTCCATGAGAATATAGTTATATAAGTAAAATTAGGGTAAATCATTTGATTAAAACTTACAAAGTCTCCAAAAGTTTTTTAGCTTCATATTTTAGCTTTCAAACTAAGAAAATATGATTCAAAATGTCCTTAGGAAACCATGGTAATGTAAATACAGAGTTTGTTTAATTGTTGTACGATTGAATTAACTACTGTAATATAAATATATTTTACCTTTTATATTTACATATTTAGTTATTATTGAATTTTTATAGGGTCTCAAACTTTTGAAAAACGTAGAGCATTGCCAATGTCTGTCTTTATATTCAAAATAAACTACTAAAACCTGATTCTCCTGGAGGAGCTCATCATTTAGGGAGAGGGATAGGCCTTACCTTCTCCTCAAATCCCTCAGGAGCTCCTTACATTCCGGTAAATCTTGTTCTCCCCAGCGTCATCCAACATAAAACCGCAGTGACTGATGGTCATCTGCATTATAAATGCTGACTAACAACTACCCTGCCACTGGATGTTCCCACGTTTACACGGACGCTTCGGCATTGGGAGAGTCCAGTTCGAAAGTCGTTCCAGGGGTTTACACGGAAATCACATTGATTACAAATTGGCAACCATTTTTCATGCCACTGAAAGGCTTTTGAGATGCAACACTTCAGCGAAGGTGGTCTTTTTTTTTAACCTCGGCATTGCATTCTATTCCCTTATATTACCATAAAAAAGTTATGTTTTGTCAGGTGCAAACAACCCGTACTCCATACTTTAAGCAGAAATAAAGGGTGTTCTGGATATTGGGTTTCTGGACAATCGAGCCTTGACTGCAGACAAGCATGCTAGAGCTGGTTGTGACCTTTCTCAAGATGGCAGTAGATAGGAGCTGACGGTAAGATCAAGAGACCCGCCTTGTCTATCTCCTGAGTCAAATGGAACCCCCTCGAACATAAGTTTAGTTACTAATCATGTTTACACTCGCAGAGATTATTGTTAAATAAATTATATTCATTGTCTTCCATATGCTATTCACTCATTCAATATAATCCAAATGAATGTTGTTTGCACATTTGTGAGTACATTTGTGCATTACATTTATTTACAGCGAAATTTTCCCTAGGTTATTTTATTTTTATTGAATTTAAGGTGTTTTTACATCGTATTTTGTTGTTTTACTCCCAACATGTGACAGGAGACAATATAGAGCAAATGTGTCGTTATAACAACTTCCTGCAAATAATATCCAGTACGAAAGAACTACCTATGAATAATTTCACTTTGTTATACTAAACTACTCTATCAGTCTATTTATACCCCTACAAAGTATCTGGTCAGGACAGAAACCCAAAGAACAGCTGGTGGGTGGATCTACGACATTGCTGAAGAGGTTATAGGAGATCAATGTATAACCTACTAATAGTTGTAGAACTGTCTAATAAGATGGAATATTTAGAAGATAGCAGCATTAATAGAATATTACGCATTTATGGGTAATCTGTAAAGTCTATCAGTGTGTTCTGCAACTAAGAAAAAGTTGACTTTATTGTTGTTTTTGTTTTAAAATTGTTTCAATATTAATCTTAAAGTCTAAAAGTTTAATATTGAGAAGGTAAGAATAGAATTATGGAATCTGAATAACATTTGACTTTTTAAAATCTATTTGAAATTTTACTTACCTTAAATATTCATAAAAATAAGAATATCTTAATTAATATAATATTGTATAATAATATATAGTAATATTAATGTGTTTATAAGGAATAGGTTTAAACTATTGACAAAAATAAATCAAAAGCTTTGGACTTTCGCCGCAATCAGTGACAAATGGGATGTGTAGTATAGGTTTTTTTCAAAAAGGTATTTTAAAGTTTCCAATTTACCTAGTAGTGAAATATAGAAATTGAGAAATTATAACATAAAATTTCATAAGATAATGAGATTTTAACCCTACATTTTAAGTATATAGTTGAAAAATTACACTTAGACCTTTCTTCATTTAACAAACTAACAAATTTAAATTTATTTAATAAGATTTGTAATTTTATTTGTATAATATTTTTGTGTATTGAAATAGTTTCAGTAGGCTATGTACTATGGTAAGTGTTCCTACTTTGTACATGTTAAGTTCCAATCATACACGTAGATGCCGTTTTGGTTTATTTCTTTTCTGTTTGTACAATATAATATTTGTTGGAGCTTGTGATTTTGACTTTGTAGATGTCATTGCAAGTATTCCGGTATTTTCTCTTTGTAGTTTATAATTATTCCATTGTTTTTGTAAAATAAGTGTAAATTTTGTTTTTTCAATATTTTTGGTTATGCTTTTATGTTGTGGTTAGGTGAATATTATCCATTTGTTTTCGTTTTACGTTTTAATCTTTAATGTATTATTTTGTTAAAAAGTTGCTGAAACTTTGCTTGAAACCACAGGCAGTTGTTAAATAACAACACATCAAATAATGATTTTGTTTATTTCATTTATTTATTTTTTTATGCAAACGTCTGATGTTGCAGTATTATTTTGAGATTTTCCTCTTTATAAAGACTGCAAATCATTGTTAACCATTCTCCCATTGTTCCACCATTCAAAACATCTACCTTCTCATAAAATACCTGAATTTAACTCAAAGCTGTATTAATTACATTATCATTTTATAAACAAAATATTTATGTAATAATAATATAAGTTAAAGTTATCTAATAAAACTTATAGTTTAATCAGTGAATTCAAGATGATTACATCAAGTAAATTTAATAGAAACCCAACTACCCTAAACTTACAATATATAACAAAAATACCTCCTGCACAAAAAACTATAACACATAACACATGCACAGAAAATATTTATTACAAATAACATCAAACAATTATATGCTAAAAATAACCACGTCCTATATAAACTATTCCAAACTTTCACCACAATACCACAGCAAACCCAACTTGAATAAAACATTCAATACACTAACAACTATACACACAAACCATTACAGATTATTAGAAACAAGCAAAAACAAAAACTACACAACCTCTCAACACAAAACAATATCACTTTCTACTCCATCCACCAGTTTCACCCGAGCGCAGTCAACACCACAAACATCAAGTTTAATACAAACGAAACAACACTATTGAATGAAGGACTAAAATACAGTCTACACCCCAAAATATACAACCATAAAAAATGTCAAACATTCTTTTGGACACTGAAACAGCAATTCAAAACACAGAACCCACACATCATGAATACATTAAACAAGACATCAAACATAAAATACCTAACATAAACACTTTGAACGATAAACCAAACACAACTAATGAACACCCAATCCTAAATTAATCATACAAAACTGCTACTAACGTAACTTAATTTTTTTAAAAGCAAATAAAGGCAAATTCATAGTAATAATACCCCAACAAGACATTGATAGTAAAGTAAATAATTTCATAAAAGAAAACAAAACAACCAGAACTTCATTTAAATCCTACACCAAAATTTCAAACCCAAATTAAAAACCTAAATAAATGCACCAAAGTCATGAAATCAGAACAAAAGAAATATTACGAGCAAAAAACCCCAAAAGCACCCATTCTAATCCCTTTACCTATAATCCATAAAGGAAACCCACCCATTCTAATCCCTTTACCTATAATCCATAAAGGAAACCCACCCATTCTAATCCCTTTACCTATAATCCATAAAGAAAACCCACCCATTCACCCACAATTATACTACACACAGACACCTTCACATAAGCTAGCCAAGTACGTGGACAAACTTATCAGAGACAACATAAACTTTAACAACCACATACCCATACGCAATAACATAGACCTGTTCCACAAAATTAAAGACATCCTTATACCACACAACCCCACCATACAAGATACAACACCTATACGCTAATATACCCATTGATCAAACACTCTAAATACTACAAAACATGCCGCAGCAAGCAAAACTCCACATAAACTCACTCACCAAACTCATAACATCACAAAACTACTTCACATATCAAAACAAATTCTACACACAAAACGATGGCCTGCGTATGGGTTCCTAGCATCCTTGCAGAAATATTCCTTCATCATATTGAACAACAGTACATTCTACAAAACAACACATACACAAAAAATAATTTACTACCATAGATATGTAGATGACATTTTACTATTATACAACGGCAACAAACGACAAATCAAACAACTACATAATACCATACATCAAAACTTGACATTTACCCTGAATTAGAAGAAAACAATAAAATAAACTTCCTGGTCCTTATTACCACCAAACACAATTTCAAAATATACAGACAAACAACAACACCTGGTACCGTCATACATAACACATCTAATCACCCAACACAACTCGAACATACTGCTTTTAACCAAATTTTACACCCCCTAATCATTATACCCATGCAACAAAAAGACTATGACGAAGAACTCAATATAATAAAATACATCGCTCAACAAATTGCTTCCACATTCAGAAAACTCAATTGTCAAATAACACACAAAACAATTAACAAACACTTTAAGACAACACATTAAACTCTTTCAACAACAGACAAATACAATTTATACGATATATTCAAAATAATATGTAACAACTGTCCCAACTTCTATATCGGCCAAACCGATAGATCATTCAACACATGGTTTAAAGGACACATCAACAACATAGAAAACATCCAGCTAATCAACGCATCTACAAAACACGCAACATACATACACGGACATACATACTAATTTAAATACTCTCCACATATTAAACAATAGTAAAAAACTAACAACTACAGAAAAATATGAAATAAACAAACATCATGCAACAGATAGAGAAAATGTCTTAAACAACCACACACACTTTAATTTAACACCCTTTTCCATTACATACTAATCAACCAACCTAATCCACCCCCACTACTCTCATAAATCTTATGCTGATTAGTTATGTAACAGTTATAACAGTTTAATCAGTTATTTCCTGATGATTACAACAAGCATCATTGCAGTGTTCCTGACAGACTTGGAAAGTAGTTGTACCTCACCAACATTTCATCATTTCCTTTAATTTAGATAATATTAGAGTCCTTTAGCAAGAATTCCTGGCTCTGTCCTCAGTTATAGTCAATTGATCATGGTAATCAGATTTACTTCATTTGAAGCAAACTTTCGTGCAATACTATTCATCGCAGAGGTGTTTATTTATGTTCATTGTGAATTTATGAAATCAAATACAAATTAAGAGAAACTCAAAGAAATGCAAAATTTAAAATGTGAAGGGTATTTACAAAAATACAGAAATATTGCTAAATATACTAAGTGTTCTTAGTGTCACATTATATCGGATATTGTACCAGCTTTATAGAAGCAGAATCGGTTTTTTACATCTAGTGATGTTTTTGGTAAATGCTTTAGAATGAACCCAGCTGCTTTTCACAATGAACATTTCATTGCCATGTGTTATGCTTGATTTAATGAGGCTATGTATTTTACTACTTGGTTTTGATTTTACAGCAATTTTCAGTTTTGTACGAGTTATTTTTTTACATTATTAAATCTCATATGTTATTTATGTATCTGACTTATTGTTTGTTTATTTATATTTATACTTGAGTGGGTTGCAGCAGTTTTACAAGTTAAACAGTCAGAAAGTAACTTAGCAGATTAAACCATTCAGAAAGCATTCTGCCAGTTTATCAGATTATTCTTCTGGCAAAGAATACAGTGATTATGAAGTAAGAGATTTTGTAGAGTCTAGTCCGTGAACTCAAAGCATTGAATAATTGCTGACCTACGTGTCTGCTGAATAAGTCACTATGTAGTGTTTTTTTGCCAAGTTAATACCAAAAGTGTAATTTTGACCATAAGTGGTCCCATAATATTGCTAGTATTAAATATATCACATTTACTAGAAATGTCAGACATTTACAACCAATAATGGGTCTTCTAAATGACATCAATTCCACACAACAAACTAATTCATTGATTTATTCTTCTTATTCTGGACGATTAAATAAATAATCATTTTATGAAAAATCGCTGAATATTTACAAACCAATATTTACTGCAGTTTTTCTTGGACTACAAATACAACCATTTTTAAGAATTAGTAATAACCAAGACTTAACAGCGTTAGAAAATAAAATATTCTTGAGATTTGGGCTGCATATTGGTTCTATTGTGGTCAATATATAACAAGATTACTAGGAAATGGATGTACACATTTCTTTATTCAGTAGATACATAAGCTGTGACATATTTTTTATGGTAATGAAAAGCATGAGATCCATCTCATACAATTAAACCATATAATTTGTTAATCATGTCTATAAAAGTGGGTAACTAAACTTATATAACACATGAGATGTTAGAAAGTGTTTGACAGTTCCACTACGAGTCTAGAGGAATATATGGCATGGAACGGACACCATTTAAATGTCATTTTTAAATCTTAAAAGTTATATAAGTTTTTATTCCTGATTTTCATTAATTGACATTCATTGTAGTTCTTAAGAAATAATAAATACAGTAGAACGTCGGTTATCCGAACGTCAATTATCCGAAACGTCAATTATCCGAACACGAAAAAAGGTTGCGTGTAACCTGAACTAGACCAAACGTCACCGCGTAATAAACACTCGTCAGTTTGACCTTGGTAGTCGGCGCCGCCGTGCGACGTAGCAGACGTTAGACGGCACTCACAGCAGTCGCTTCCTTGTCAATCATTCACTCGCATAGTGCAGCGCTAAAAGTACATTACAGTTTAGTTTATAATTTGTGAAGTTAAGTTTGTTTGGAAAGTACAGTACAGTTTAGTTTATAATTTGTGAAGTTAATAGTATTGGACTGTACAGTAGTTTCAAGAACATTAGTCCAGTAAGTTAGTTTTTTCTTTTATTCTGTACATTATTGTTGTTTTAAGGTTAGGTTAGTTGTAATATTGTAGGCCGTAGGATGTTTATAATTTGACATGGCGACCTCTAGTAAACCTAATAAAAGAAGCAGAAATGTTTTATCTATTGAATCAAAATTAAAAATCATTGAAAAACTAGAAAAAGGTGAAACAGGGACATCTTTAGCAAAACAATTTAACGTTGGCAAGGCAACAATATCAGAGATAAAAAGTAAAAAATCTGAAATCCTTAAATTTGACTACTAAAATTAAACTGGACAGCGAAGATGGATCTAGAAAAAGGAAATCGATGAAAAGACCTCAAGATGAAAAATTAGAAGAGGCGATGTATCTATGGTTCATTCAAAGGCGAACAAAGGGGGAACCAATATCAGGCCCTTTGCTTTGTGAAAAAGCCATCCAAATCAATAAAAAACTTGGTGGGTCAGCCGACTTCAAGGCTAGTACAGGGTGGTTGAAGAATTTTAAATCACGCCATGGCGTACGTGAGCTTGACATACAAGGTGAAATATTATCTGGAGATTCTACAGCTGCAGAAAAATATAAAGAGACATTTTCCAAACTGTTAAAAGATGAAGGATATTCATTGGATTTGGTATACAATGCTGATGAAACAGGCCTTAATTGGAAGGCACTGCCGCGTAAATCATTGGCATCAAAACGAGAAAAGGCGGCGCCAGGATTTAAGGTTAGCAAGGAGCGTGTAACAATCATGGTTGCAGCAAACGCTACTGGTACGCATGCATTGCCTCTCCTAATGATAAGCAAATCTAAAAAGCCTAGGTGTTTTAAAAATGTGACTTGTTTACCTCTTACCTACAAATCACAAAAGAATGCATGGATGAATTGTGAAATTTTTTTAGACTGGTTTACTAATGAATTTATCCCTGATGTCAAAAAGTACAAAAAAGATAACAATAAGCTGGGGAAAGTACTTCTCGTTATAGACAATGCCCCAACCCACCCGGATGTTGAAATATTGAACTCAATCGACGAGGACTTTAAAGTGACCTATTTACCACCTAACGTGACAGCGTTACTTCAGCCCATGGACCAGGGCGTTATAGAAAAGCTTAAAAGGATGTACAAAAAGCAAGTTCTTCGTCGCTTGTTACTTGCTGATGCCAATGAAGAAAGTGTTGTGCAATTTGCCAAAAAACTCAATGTCAAAGATTGTTCTTACATGATAGCAGACTCTTGGAGCACCATGAAAGAAAGCAACTTAAAAAATGCTTGGAACAAAATTTTAGAAAAGACTCGTGAAAACATAGAGCCTGAAGTTACAGACCAGGAAGATGTTGATGAATTTTGGGAGTTGTATGGAGAAATTCCTGGATTTTCAGAATGTGACATACAAGATACTGAAGATTGGCTAACAATGGACAATGACCCAGGCTTCCAGATCATTGATGATGAGGAAATTGTTTCTCTGATGCTGGCTGAAGATACCACCCAGCATGACAGCGATGAAGACTGTAACACAGATACTGCAGAAAGCACCAAGAATCGTCCAAGTCATGAAGAAGCTTTTTCGGCATTTAATACTGCGATGTCTTGGCTTGAAAAGCAAGAGGAGAGCTGCCCACCTCAGCTTTTACTGCTAAAGAGGCTTAGGGACTAGCAGCTAAAAAACGGTCCTCAAGTTTAAAGCAAAAGACAATAAAAGACTATTTTACAAAGTAATTCCAATGCAATACATTACAGTATTAAAAATGTTACTTTATCATATTTTTATGTTTCTATTTTTTTTTTAATTTGACATTACTCTTTATAAAATGTGTGAATATTATATTAACTTCAGTACAAAATTACATAAAAGAGTTGATAATATAATAAAAGTATTATGTATACGTAAATATGTTGTGTTTTTAATTTCCACATGCTTAATCAATAATTTACCTATCAGTAAGCGCCTCAAATGGCATTATTAAAACTATGTTTGATTATCCGAACATTTGATTATCCGAACACCCTCAGGTCCCAATTAGTTCGGATAACCGACGTTCTACTGTATATAAAAAGGTTTAATACCGCAAATAATCTTAATTAAAAACCGTTAAGTTTTTTTTGCCACATAAGACCTGATTTAGTAATGTATATGTCAAGTGGTGGATATCTACCTTGTAAATCTTAGGTAGAGCATTTAGTAATACTCATAAGAGTTATGAGTTTTATGTTGTTGTCATATTTTAATTTAAAAATATATGTTTTTTTTATCGACCCTACCATAGTTTATTAACATTAACTTGGCAGAATTAACCCAAGTAAAAAGATTTATTGATATTACATTTGTAATTGGATAATGGTTTACTAACATTATCTTGGCAGAATTAACCCAGGTAAAAAGGCTTATTGATATTGCATTGGTAATTGGATAAAATTGTCAATACTTGGTTAGGTCTGCGTTTATAATTCACTTTAAATGTTATATTAGATATTGTTAGAAACTACAGAATCTACTTCACATTCAGCAAACAATTTATACAACAGCTGTGTATAAACACAGCAGTGTTCTAAACAACAGCTGTGAGGTTGAAATAGAACTGAAAAGAAATACAACTGATCACCTGTGATGTATGTTTCAAGTTCCCAGTTTAAAGTCGTGTTGTTGTTTGTTTGCTGTAAATGCTCGTATTTTATTTGAATATTGATTTTATACAGTCAAGTGGGATTGATAGAGAATTAGATGAGAGTCTAATAACTAGTGAAAGAAAGCCGTCATCTCTGTATTACCCAACCGAGTAAACATTGCTGTCACAGAGGAGAATACTAACAGCAGAGTAGCAGTTGTTTTACTCTGTAAAGTAGTATATTTTGTTCTTTATAAATATTTGTTGTTGCTGTTAAAGCATGATAAAGCACCCAAGGTTTAGAATGTGACACCAGAGAGGATTTGGTATATCTTCAAATGTAACCTTGTTCAGTTTAAATTAATTTTTGTCTGTCAGTGAGTATACTTTTTTTACATATTCTTAACAGTTTTATTCTTTCAGGTGTGTTTGTACAATGTTTATTTTTTACTACTGTCATCATTGTGTGATGCTCTTGTTGTATTTTTCTTGTTGATAATTAGAGCTAGCACACTTCATCACAGTATTATTCTCTATTTCAACTGTATTTGTAACATGTTTATTTTTTACTACTGTCATCATTGTGTGATGCTCTTGTTGTATTTTTCTTGTTGATAATTAGAGCTAGCACACTTCATCACAGTATTATTCTCTATTTCAACTGTATTTGTAACATGTTTATTTTCCATAATATCGTCACTGCTTAACCCTGTTATTGTTTGAGCTAACATACTTTTGTTATCACAGTGTATTCATTCACCTTCAGCTAGTATAATTTAAATTTACCTCTTTCAGTAATATTTTACCATTACCTCTATTTTTCACTCTGCTGCTTTATGTGTTTCAGAATTATGACAGAACAGGCAAAGATATATGCACTCTGCGATAGATCCGTGGCTTTCAACATATACCTTAGGCCAACAAATCTTATCTCAATGGTATGGGAAACCATTCACCCCATATTGTTGAAATGATCCACTACACCTGTAGCAGATACTGTCTTTCTATATAACCATCTAACCTTCTTGTTCTATAAATTCTAACCTTCTTGTTCGCTAAAATTAGTTTAATACAAAGAATTAAAAGCACTCTTTTCAAAAACAAATAAATTTTATCTTAATAATTTTATCCTTGATAGTTTGTCACGGTACAATTTTTATTGGCATTGTATCAAAAACCCTGTACAACATAAGAATATGATGCGAGAGCACAAATTACTAATTATTGCTGAAATTGTGTTGAATAACTACACACCTATTTATATTACTAAAATTGGATAGTGTACTTTGTTCACATTCATTGTTATTAACAGACAAAAATTATACTGATACATCCTTGGAAATACTGGAAGGTCAAACACTACATTCATGTATATAACACTCCGAAACATCTCCAACTAACTGACAGATAGTTCAGCAGTAACACTACAGACCTCTAACCTATAGACTTATAGTTCAAATCCAAAGTAAAGAACAGGTATTTTGTATCATTAAAATTGTATAGAGGGAGAGAGAGAATGCAGTGGCCAAATACAATTCCATGAAAATGTCAAGTTAAACCAATTCCATTGGTAAGTTAAACCAAACTACCTTTCATTGTAAAATTATTTTTGAACCGAAATTACATTTCAACAACAGATCATGTAGAAGAAATCTCTGCTAAAAGACTGCTGAGAGAGGATGTGAAAACTAATAGAAAAAATATAGTTTCATAGTTATTAAGGTCTGATTGTTTTATTAAATTTTATTTAATTAAGGAATTGTTGCATGTTTAACTAAATATTCATAAACTTAAGCATAACCTATTAACATCACTGTACAACCGGTCTAAATTTTGTTGCCGTTCTAAGTGATGCAACAATGATATCACAAGCAGAAGTAAATGCTCATACACTGCTGATGATGTGGAGATTACACTACTAAATTTTTTAAATAAATAAATCTGACCGAATCAGTTTTATTTAAGTGAGTTACAATTTGTAGTATATCACGACAATTTCTTTATTCATAAATTAGGAATTAGAAGCAACAAACTTGACTTGAACAGCCAATGTAAATATAAATTATTTCTCATTATTATTAAACTAATTAATGACTTGCCAAACCTATAATTAAAACAAATATATGCAAAACTTATTGAAACAAAGCGTCTTTTTTAATTAATCACGTAATTCTTGAATGTTATAGACCATTATGTTCCATGAATCTTAATAATCACTTAACCAATAGTTTATGACTATCCGAACTAGTGTTTTTTTTAACACTAGGCAACCTTTATAAAGGTCTAAGTTAGCTGCTTGGAAGCATTGTTTGGCTAGGTGCAATGGTTTTAATGACAGTTGTGTCTATTATGTGATTTATATTGGGATTGTTTATCTTATAAGTACTGTAATGATTCGGTTCCTGGCAGAGGTCGGGCTGGTTTCAACATGTAACTGAAGCATTTGTACCTCATTTTTGTGAGATCAATTGCTCTTTCATTGCCTGTTACACCAACATACCTTGGGATCCACTGGAAGCTAACTGATCAGTTATTCTATAGGAGATGAGAGTTTGCTTCACAGTATTGGAATATGTTTGAGAAGGTTGTTGGAGAGTTGTTGACTATTGCAATTATGGCAGTCTATTATTACATTGTTTGTTGCACATTGGCAGACTATTGCTATTATGCAAATGTGTACAGAAAACAACACATTGGGGGTGATAAGCAGTAAGTGCCCCTCCAGCCAGTGATACTACTCTTATTACCCTGTCAAAATTACTTGAGTTAGCCCCAATGCCTTGGATGATTTCAAACAATTTTGAGAAGGCTCCAACTCATTTTTCCGTCCATAGACATAGAGAATACTACTTAGGTTGAATATTAATAATAAATACTCAAAAACTTTAATCACAACACTTTTTTATTTTACCCTTACATTTCAGTTACTAAGTAACCATCCTCAGAATGATAACATACAAAGACTGACATACAAAGATAACATCCTCAGTCATTGTATATTATCCCTCTGAAAATGGTTACTTGGTAACTGAAATATACATAAGGGTAAAATAAAAGTGTTGAGGTAAAGAGGTTTTTGAGTATTTACTATTACACATAGAGAAGTACCAATGTCTTCAGAAAACACCAGTAAATCAACACTATAAAATATTAAGCATACTGAAATGGTCACAATAATTGATAAACTCTAGCGATAATACAAAATACAAACAAAACATTACACCAGGGAGAAAAAAGTTATCACACTCATCTACATGAACAAAATCACGAATAAGATTACTCGAAAATCTAAAAAACAGAGTATAACATTTAAAACTAACAACAAACAGCAATCATATAACACACACACACATGCACAAAAGATAAAGTACAAGCATCAAGTATAAATAAACCAAACTGTACAGGATGTATCAAATTCTATATTGGGCATACAGGTTGCTCCTTTCAATAAAAATTTTGTTTTAATATTCTGTAGCGAATATATTATTGGTTTACCTTTTGTTGGTCAAATAATAGAAATAGGCTACATATACACAGACATCAACGATACACTAAAAATCTGATCATTAACAAAAGAGGGTCGCACTCATGACACTAGAAAAATACGAAATGTACAAATTCAACAAAAACAACCATCATCAAACAATAGCATGAGGAAGTCTGCAGAAGAAACTAGTGGGCATCACTCTTCATCAGTGGCAATCTGTCGACCAGAACCGACAGGAGAACTGTTGTAGCCAGCTTTTGACTTTTGAACAGCCACAATTATCTCCAGATACAACTTCATCGTTTTGGCCTGGCTGAATTTGGGTCCACTCTGCCTCTGTGGTATCATGAACAGGGTCCACAAATCCAAGCTATTCTGAAGGAGACAATCAGCTATCCAGATACAGATTACTATGAGTTTATCCCCAAATGGCTCAACAGGGAAGCACAGGTATTGGCTAAAGCAAAGTAAGTCCAAGTCTACCGAGCATGGATCTAAAGGCAGCAAGTTTATGTGTAGTGGGTGGTTTAAAGTGTATTTGGATAAGTGTGTCTACCTAATGTAAAGAGTTTTAAGAATACATCTGAAAAAAATATTACTGATTTACAACTTGTTAGAAAGGAATAAATAATCTAGGTTTGGTAAAAGCATATTGACTTATCAAAGTGTGGTTTAACCAAGCACAACATCAAATGGGATTATGTAACCTGGAAAATTACTTATAAAACTATAATTAGATAGTACTTAACTAATTGAATACATAAGGGCTTACTTGATGATGTGTTTTGAAACAATTGTTATTTTTACGAAACAAAGACTTTGTTTTGTAAAAGGGACGATTGTTTCGAAACGCGTCATCAAGTAAGCCCTTACGTATTCAATTTTTAAGTATTAACTAATATATTTCTTTAATATCTGTTAATAACTATTATATTTTTTTAAATAGATTAATGACAGATCACAGACAATTTTGCTTTTTTAAACACTCAACGTTTCGAATTTCTTTCCGAAATTCCTTTTAAAGAGCTCAAATTTCAATTAAACAATTGCAATACATAACCTACTATTTATAAAATACATAACATACATTAACCATATTAAAATCAACAATTATAAAACTCTTAATGAATATCCATTTACAAGTCAAATTTTTTCTTATCACAGTCTTGAGTGTTGAGTGTTTTAAAAAAGCAAAATTTTCTGTGATCTGTCATTAGCCTATATAGAAAAATTAATAGTTAAGTATTATTTAATTCTAATTTAATCAGTGAATTCAAGATGATTGCAACAAGCAACTGTACTTATAAAAAAGTTCCAGACCTCAGATTTAACCCCAGTAAGGTTCTGAACCAAAATTGTAAGGAGTGTCTCCATAGAAACAGGGGAAGGAATAAAGAGAGAATACCAAGATGAAGGTTGTGCTCATTAAGTTGAACCTGTTGAATCATGATTTGTAAAAACCCATAATTGAATAGCCCATACGTAAAATACATTATTTCTACTTTTAGGAAATTCAGATTCTGTTATCTTAGGATTCTACATATTACGAGTATTAGTTCTAAATGTTTCTTGTTGTAAACATAAATTTAAATTACCTTAGAAGTAGTTCCAAAGGACAGTTATTCCTTCTGTCATGGTTTGGTTTACAAGGAGTAACAGGATGTCTTTGAAAAACATTTATAACACCTGATAATTCCACTTTTCTGCAACATATAATGTTACACTTTAAAATTTAGTGTCTTGTATAATAAGTTATGCACCTTAAAAATAACATTATTGTGTGCACCTCAAAACATCTTTGTAATAAAGGAAAATGCCTGTTATAACTTTCTGAACTTTTAAAACCAGTTGCTTTAAAATGTATCAAAAACTTACTGATGTTGTAAACAAAGCAACTGATTTTATTCTTTTCAGACTAGATTGAGAAAATAAAGTTAAAGTTGATTTTTACAAGACTTCTTTCACAAACCAAGAAAAGAACTCTAGATTGATGAAACAAAGGATGATTTTTATATTGCTGGGGGTGTACAGCAGCTATTTTAATCATCTGCAAGACTTTCTTCCAAATGACATCTTGTAGTTTTGCCAAGTATTCTACTTTATGACTTGTTAGATTGATTTTAGTCAAATCACTTTAGTATAACATTTTGATTTGATTTCTCTAACACAAGTTTTGTAGCTATCTTCTAATTATTGACATTTGTTGATTCCATCTTCGCCTGAGCTACTAGTAATCACTAAACACTTTTAAATGTTTTAAACTTGCATATAGTAGCACTTAATTTGCTTGTTGAGGACGGCCGTTTTGGGAGTGTGTCCCTTTGAGTTACGATCTGAGTTGACAAAGGGACACATCTCCCGAAACGGCTGTCCTCAACAAGCAAAGTAAGTGCTACTATAGTCAAGTTTAAAACATTTAAAAGTGTTTAGTTCTAATTATTAATGTCTGTCTACAGTTCCAAAACCTCTTAAAAATACTTTATAGTACCAAAATATATTACTTTCAAATTGTTTTTTCAAAATATCTAATTAACTTTAAATCACTAAACACATGTAAATATTTACAAACTTGCCTAGAAGAGCACTTACTTTTATTTGTTGAGGATGGCCGGTTCGGGAGATGTGTCCCATTGTCAACTCAGAACGTAATTGATCTCAAGGTTTACGTAGGTTAGGGTATTAGGGTGGGGGTGGGATATTATGGTGGAGTGGGTATATTTTGTGAGAATTAGGAGTTATGATGTCAAGAAGTGTGTGTGAATTGTAATGTAATTGTGTATTGAGTATATGTGTAGGGTGTAGTTTGAAATGTCTGTATATTTCGTATTGTTTGGTTGTGTAGCGTTGGTTATTTCTGTGTTGTTTATAAAGAATTTGTAGGTTAGATGCTATGTCTATGTAGTCATGTTTTGTGGAGTTAAGATGATCGGCGAAGTTTGATTGGTAGTTATTGTTTGTTAGTGTGTTTGTATGTTCTTGGTAACGTGTGTAGAAGGTCCTCCCTGTCTGGCCTATGTAAAAGCTAGGAAACAAACTGCAAGTTAGTTTGTAAACTCCAGTGGCGTTGTAAATGTCGTCGATTTTGTTGTTATTGTTGATATTGTACAACTATGTATGATATTGTAAACATTAGAAAACTAACAAAACAATAAAAATACCACATTTGCGACAACCTTGAATATTTGATCAAAAAACTTAGTGATAAAATTAAACTCAATTTCTTAGAAAAATTACTACAAATTTATTAGTCTTTCAAATATTTCAATAATCTAAACAACAGGGATGTATGTGAAATATACATCTTTTTTCTGTAGCTTATTATACTCTGTTGAAACTTATCTATTGAATATTTTCATTGACTATTTTGTCCATAAAAAAAAGAACACTTCAAAAAAAAAAAATGCGTAACTAAATACTGGCATTCACCTTTAATTCAGTAATCTTTATATAAAGTGAAAACCCTTACTTGCATTTGGTCTATAAAATATATATATATATATATATATATATATATATATATATATATATATATATATATATATATATATATATATATATGTATGTATGTATATATTAAAATACTATGTATGCTATTCACACATAATAGTTTTTTTATAACTAAATACTGGCATTCACCTTTAATTCAGTAATCTTTATATAAAGTGGAAAAAATTATTTGCATATGGTGTATCCAATATACTGTATACTGTATATATATATATATATATATATATATATATATATATATATATATATATATATATATATATATATATTATACGTTTTCTTGTTTAATAATTTAAAACAACATAGGTTATTCAAATACAAGTATATTTATTAATTTATATTCAAAGCTTTTCGTCGATAAACAGTACCAACATCATCAGGAATAAAAATTACAATAATGCTTACAATAAAAGCTTTGGATATAAATTAATAAATATTCTTGTATTTGAATAACTTATGTTGTTTTAATATATATATATATATATATATATATATATATATATATATATATATATATATATATATATATATATATTAAATATGGTGATATGTTTTCTTGTAATAATATTTAATAAATTAAAAATATTTCAAAAACAAGAATACTTTTAATGAATATATTTATTCAAAGCTTTTCGCCAATAAAATAGTACCAGCATCTTCAGGAAAATAATTATCTAATAAAATATTTTTACAAATAATATGATTTAATTTTGTAAAAATATTTTATTAGATAATTATTTTCCTGAAGATGCTGGTACTATTTTATCGGCAAAAAGCTTTGAATAATATATTCATTAAAAGTATTCTTGTTTTTGAAATATTTTAAATTTATTATATATATATATATGATGAATAGTTACTATCTGGAGTACATCCGTTCATTCTGCAGTCCATAAATTCGCAGTTCCAACGTTTTGCTAGAATCTCATCCAGCATTGACGAGGTGAACCCAACAACAGTAGAAGGGCGAGACCTTCTATGCTGGATGAGATTCTAGCGAAACGTCGGAACTGCAAAGTTATGGACTGCAGAATGAACGAATGTACTCCAGATAGTAACTATTCATCATATTTTTCCATCCGTGAAGGAATACGTATCAGCATATATATATATATATATATATATATATATATATATATATATATATATTTAGGTTAGTTTTGGTTGGTAAAGATTATTTAGATTTTTTGGACTAGGAGACTGACAGACTTACCTTGGTAAGAGTCCACTCTGTAGTCTTGAAATAGAAACACATAAAAGCACTTAACCAATGATATATTTCAACCACACAGGGGTTTTTGTCAATCTCTCTTTTTCATTTTCTCATATTTCTTTTTGTGTTTTCTCTTTGATTGATAAAGACCACTGTGTGGTTGAAATATATCATTGGTTAAGTGCTTTTATGTGTTTCTATTTCAAGACTACAGAGTGGACTCTTACCAAGGTAAGTCTGTCAGTCTCCTAGTCCAAAAAATCTGTATATATATTAAAATACTATGAATGCTATTCACACATAATAGTTTTTAAAATGGGTAGTTTATATTTCCCAATAGATATTTTTAATTTGACATATCAACGTTGGTTTTTTGATTCATAACAGTAATTTATTTTTAAAAATTACTGTTTGACCTTTGTGAAGTTTTAAGGGTATAATTTAATTTTAATAATAATTCTGATTTGGAGTTATACAATATGTAAATTAGAATAAAGAGATGTTTGAAAGTATTGTTATAAGTTTTAGCTTTTAAATTTATTAAAGTTGCTGTAAAAATAATATTTAATTAGATTTTAAAAAACTCAGTGTCAGATGCGGTTATCTAAAGATTTTAAGCAAACTATCTTCAAAAATCTAAAACAGAAATCACTCAGACAGCCAAGAGAAAGAGAAGATTTGGTGGCCCTAGAGGTAATGCAGCATCTGTCATATGACAATGGCAGATTATGACAGACAGGATTAGGGAAGACAGGGCTTTGGGTATTGGACTGAGATTCAGGAGGGCCATTTCCTAGTGGAAGGGATTTTATTTGGGTGGAAGAGGTAAGGTTTATTTAATTTAATAGGGTCATGACTGACTGACTTATGATATCTAAAAAAAGAACTTACTAAAAGATTCAAGATTACTACTTAATTTAAACAATTGCAACAATTTACTTAAGGCTAACAAACTAAAGGTAGGACTAAACTAAACTAAGACTTAGGTATAAAGGGAGTTAATGCTACAACCTAACCATGGCTAAGAGGAAAGATGCAAGAAAAAGGTAAAAAGACATCGATATTATGGAGATAACTGGAGTACTTTAGGACGTGTACTAAGAATAGAACGAGGCTCAGTTGAAGTACTCAGAGTTTGGATGTTTGGACTTGCCAAATAGTTTGGCCGAGAAAGAATGTATGAATTAACAATGGTTAAGGCATTGAATAAATTTCAAATGGCAATATTAAAGAAGATGCATAGAAAATAAGATCTGATTCTCAGATACTTTGACTAGAAGTATTTGTGGCATTTCTTGGATGTCCTAGTGCAAATTGTGCCACCAGACTAGTTCAGCGTATGTGACAATGGGATATACTAGCATCAGGTAGAGAAGGTATTTTGTTTTAAAGAAACATACCATGAAAGAAAGGGGGAGAGCTTGGAACAGATTCCCTGCCTTATTACATCTCTCTTCTTCACCAGAGAATTGGGAATAGAAGGCTAGACATTTGTTGAGGACGACAGCATGATATTTGACAGAAGACCCCCAGGTGATCGACCTCCCATTGAGAGTGATGGTTTAATGGTTTGAGCTTCCTTGTGACGCAGATGGCCTCTGATTTATCTGTTTTGACCTCATATCCGGAGTAATGGGAATAGGATGTTCAGCTGACCATGGATGACCTTTGTAGATTTAGTTTCACTCCATGAGCTGTATTGAGACATGGCATCATTCACATACAGGAAGAAGCAGGATATTGTTTATATACACCGGGTTGAGGAGAGGGCTCAAGACGGAACTCTGTGGGACACCTGCAAAGATAGGTCGGAGAGTAATCACTGGCATTATTCAACATAAACGGTGATTTTTCATCTGGACAAGTAGGACCTGAGAAGAAAGATGATGTGTTTAGGAAGGAGGCTGATAGCCAATTTCTAAAGTAGGCCAGGAAGCCAGACATAGTCAAAGGCCTTACTGACATCGATAAACAAAGCCGTGGTTGACAGGGGATTATTGAATGCATTCACCACTGAGTTTCTAACCTTCTCCAGCTGCTGGGTAGTGAAGTGCTCTATCCTAAAACCAAATTGCTCCTGTCGAATTTGACTGTCCAGAGCAGGATAGATGTGAGAATGGAGAAAGCGCTCAAGCTGTATGGAGATGACGAGGTAAAAGGGAAATGGGGTGTTAGCTGTTAGACAGAATACGGATTTGTACTGTTTCAGGAGGAGTATTATTTTTGCTGTTTTCCAACAGGAGGGAAAGTGGAAAAGACGGGTGGCGTACTTAAACAAGTGTTGGAGGTAGGAAATTACTAAAACAGATCAAATTATATTCTAGTTGGTGCTGCTCTCGTACGTCAATATTGTAAACTACGTTGTATAATCTGTTACAAAACAGTACGTATTTTAAATTCTACTGTCTCAACTTGTAGCTTGCTTTGAACAGTTCATATACTGAATTTCAAATAAAAACAATTTGTAACCTTCTTGATAATTCACAACCCCTTCAATTCTAGGTATTTGTACAACAAATATAGTTTCAAATGTGAAAAAATGCGTAGGATATATGTAGGTCTACATGCCCTGAACCACTCCTGAATTTCTAGTATAGATAACATTGCTAGGGGGTTTAAAATTTAAAAACCATTTTTATAAAATGCTTACAACGCTCAAGATTAGAAATATAACATGAACTTTTGACGGCTTTAAAGCGCTTTCTATTTAATCTAGACTGTTTATGGGCTCAAATTTTCATATATTTAAAAATAACTACATAACTAAGTTACAATATTATTATAACCAAAATTACAATTTTAATATTGTTAGCTATTTATTATGATATTATTGTTCAGTATGCATTGTTATTATGTTCAGTATTTACTATGCTATTGTTGTTCAATATTTAATGTGATGCTGTTCTTGATTATTTATTGTGGTATTATTCAGTTTTTATTGTGTCATTATAGTTCAGTATTTATTGTCATTATGTTTTTCAGTATTTACTATGTTGTTGTTTTGTATTTATTGTGATATTGTTCAGTATTTATTATGCCTATTGTTTAGTAATCATTGCTGTTATATTGTTCAGTATTTACTGTGTTGTTCAACATTGAATGTGATCTTATTCAGCGATAATAATATTCGGTATTTATTGTGATGTTCTTGAGAATTTATTGTGATATTGTTCAGTATTTATTATGCCTATTGTTTAGTAATCATTGCTGTTATATTGTTCAGTATTTACTGTGTTGTTCAACATTGAATGTGATCTTATTCAGCGATAATAATATTCGGTATTTATTGTGATGTTCTTGAGAATTTATTGTGATATTGTTCAGTATTTATTATGCCTATTGTTTAGTAATCATTGCTGTTATATTGTTCAGTATTTACTGTGTTGTTCAACATTGAATGTGATCTTATTCAGCGATAATAATATTCGGTATTTATTGTGATGTTCTTTAGAATTTATTGTGATATTGTTCAGTATTTATTATGCCTATTGTTTAGTAATCATTGCTGTTATATTGTTCAGTATTTACTGTGTTGTTCAACATTGAATGTGATCTTATTCAGCGATAATAATATTCGGTATTTATTGTGATGTTCTTGAGAATTTATTGTGATATTGTTCAGTATTTATTATGCCTATTGTTTAGTAATCATTGCTGTTATATTGTTCAGTATTTACTGTGTTGTTCAACATTGAATGTGATCTTATTCAGCGATAATAATATTCGGTATTTATTGTGATGTTCTTGAGAATTTATTGTGATATTGTTCAGTATTTATTATGCCTATTGTTTAGTAATCATTGCTGTTATATTGTTCAGTATTTACTGTGTTGTTCAACATTGAATGTGATCTTATTCAGCTATAATAATATTCGGTATTTATTGTGATGTTCTTGAGAATTTATTGTGATATTGTTCAGTATTTATTATGCCTATTGTTTAGTAATCATTGCTGTTATATTGTTCAGTATTTACTGTGTTGTTCAACATTGAATGTGATCTTATTCAGCGATAATAATATTCGGTATTTATTGTGATGTTCTTGAGAATTTATTGTGATATTGTTCAGTATTTATTATGCCTATTGTTTAGTAATCATTGCTGTTATATTGTTCAGTATTTACTGTGTTGTTCAACATTGAATGTGATCTTATTCAGCTATAATAATATTCGGTATTTATTGTGATGTTCTTGAGAATTTATTGTGATATTGTTCAGTATTTATTATGCCTATTGTTTAGTAATCATTGCTGTTATATTGTTCAGTATTTACTGTGTTGTTCAACATTGAATGTGATCTTATTCAGCGATAATAATATTCGGTATTTATTGTGATGTTCTTGAGAATTTATTGTGATATTGTTCAGTATTTATTATGCCTATTGTTTAGTAATCATTGCTGTTATATTGTTCAGTATTTACTGTGTTGTTCAACATTGAATGTGATCTTATTCAGCGATAATAATATTCGGTATTTATTGTGATGTTCTTGAGAATTTATTGTGATATTGTTCAGTATTTATTATGCCTATTGTTTAGTAATCATTGCTGTTATATTGTTCAGTATTTACTGTGTTGTTCAACATTGAATGTGATCTTATTCAGCGATAATAATATTCGGTATTTATTGTGATGTTCTTGAGAATTTATTGTGATATTGTTCAGTATTTATTATGCCTATTGTTTAGTAATCATTGCTGTTATATTGTTCAGTATTTACTGTGTTGTTCAACATTGAATGTGATCTTATTCAGCGATAATAATATTCGGTATTTATTGTGATGTTCTTGAGAATTTATTGTGATATTGTTCAGTATTTATTATGCCTATTGTTTAGTAATCATTGCTGTTATATTGTTCAGTATTTACTGTGTTGTTCAACATTGAATGTGATCTTATTCAGCGATAATAATATTCGGTATTTATTGTGATGTTCTTGAGAATTTATTGTGATATTGTTCAGTATTTATTATGCCTATTGTTTAGTAATCATTGCTGTTATATTGTTCAGTATTTACTGTGTTGTTCAACATTGAATGTGATCTTATTCAGCGATAATAATATTCGGTATTTATTGTGATGTTCTTGAGAATTTATTGTAATATTGTTCAGTATTTATTATGCCTATTGTTTAGTAATCATTGCTGTCATATTGTTCAGTATTTACTGTGTTGTTCAACATTGAATGTGATCTTATTCAGCGATAATAATATTCGGTATTTATTGTGATGTTCTTGAGAATTTATTGTGATATTGTTCAGTATTTATTATGCCTATTGTTTAGTAATCATTGCTGTTATATTGTTCAGTATTTACTGTGTTGTTCAACATTGAATGTGATCTTATTCAGCGATAATAATATTCGGTATTTATTGTGATGTTCTTGAGAATTTATTGTGATATTGTTCAGTATTTATTATGCCTATTGTTTAGTAATCATTGCTGTTATATTGTTCAGTATTTACTGTGTTGTTCAACATTGAATGTGATCTTATTCAGCGATAATAATATTCGGTATTTATTGTGATAGTGTTGTTCAGTACTTTCTATTCAAATAATGTTTAAATCCAATTACCTATAAATAATAAGATATCTCGTATACTTAATTAAGTCTTGTGACAATGTAGGATTTCATAAGACTGTTTTTTATTGCTCGTAGGTTATGTTTATATATTGCTGTAAGTTAAATTTTACCACTTACCTATACGTTAGCTGTAAATTTAGTTATCTAATATATGACTGAAGCTATATTTATTTATTCATAACTTAGCATAGCCTATTTAATACACAATATTTGTGTTACAGATACACTTTTGCCAACCGTTACAAGAACCAATGTTTTTTTTTTTAATTCACGTTGAAATATTCTTTATTTATTATTTTATGTTATTAATACAATCGTCTGTGTCAATAAAACTTGTTTCTTCATTAAATATAATTCTTGATCGTGTCTTTTAACTCACTGCTTGCAGCGCCTATATTTTCTCCGCTATAGCCACAGCGTGGGGGGGTGGATATCACCTGCGGACACAGTACTTAATGGCTTTAATATTTCCGAACTTACCGCTGCTTAAGCCGGTCGGGTTAGATTGCATCCTAATGAGCCGGGTATGACGTAGCCAGTAGCACGCGAACTAAGCGATCGATCCCCGAGCTAAGGTCACTCCAGTTTTTATTAACGGCTATTTCTTTCCTTTTAATTTATTGTGGTAAATCACAACGCCATACTCTCGGATAGGACGTATTGCGACGGTGCTCTGGATCTTGGCAAGGAATTAATTCCGTGAACATTAAATGTTGACATTTGCTGCACAGGCACAGACAACAAACGAGCTTGTCCTGTCGCACAACTCTGGCTTAACAACAATCCCATAGCATAGAAAACCACACTACAATATCTAGGGGTGACGCTTGACAACAAGCTCACCTTTCAGCTCCATCTCCGACGTGCTATCGGAAGGGCTATTGGCGCCCGTCAAAAGCTCTTCCCTGTCATTCGCGGAGCTGGGAACCCGATCCCAATGTCCGTCAGGCTGAAGTTGTACCAAATGTACATCAGACCCATCATCATATCTACGCAGCTCCCGCTTGGTACTCCCTTCTGAGCTCAGACTAATCACCAACTCCCCGTGGTATGTGAAAAACACTGTATAGCCGCTGGACTTAACGTCCCATCCCTAGATGATTTCATTGTCAAACTGACCGCATCTCTCAAAGGTCGAGCAGAACGCTCCTCCCATACGCATCTGTCGGCAATAGTTACAGATCCGGCACCGCCTCCGGTGCGCAGGAATCGACCCCTGTGCTTCGTTTACGAGCCCCCATGAAGGTCGAATATCTAAAATCCACACCTCACAAAAATCCAAGTCTAAACAAATCTGTCAAATCAACAGGAAAAAATTACACAAAGCTCAACACTAAACAGCCACGTGCAACATTTAAATGTAAAAGACCTCACAGAAGCCTATAAAGCAATCAGCCAACAAATCACACTGAAAACTACCATAAAGCCAAGAACATCAATTTAAACTGCTGTAAACGAGATTTTTCAGAAACGGCACATCATAGGAGCGAGACTGAGAGCTCTGTCCAACAAACAAACAGGCATAGGCACGAAGAAGATCTGCTTGGTAGAGAATCTTGGAATTAGGTTTCGATGAAAGTCGTAACTATATGGTACGCACGTAGCCAGGATTATGGAAAGAGAGGTTATAGTCCAAATGAAGTGACCCTGATAAAGTGGCGAGGGGTTACATATTTGTGTATATTAGTAAAACTTATCAATGAAAACTGTCTATAGTTTTAGGTTGTTGCTTTGCTTATCAATTTGTAATAATTTACATTTTTTTAAATATTGAGTTAATAATACAACTACAGTATTATCCAGCATATAAAAGATATTGTTTTTTCACCTAACATATTTTTCAACTACCACTTAACATTACATTTTTCAGATCTTTTCCGGTGACGTCCAATCAATTCCCATTCTTAGGTCAAAAAAATATATATTAAAATTACTTTTTATTAAATAATTACATAAACCCTAAGGTAACATAGCTATTGCTTTAAAACAGTTGTTCTACCACATAACCTGTAACATAAAAACAGCTGTTTTATGAAGTCATATGTTATCACTTATTTTAAGCCAAATGTGACGAAATAACTATATTATTGCATACCTTGCCTCTTTTGTGAAAGTTTTTCTCCCCGTATAAAACTAAAATTAATTCATTGAATTTAATTAATGAATTATTGTTTGAAAAGACTGTATTACTATCAAGTGCCAGCCTCTACAAGTTTGAACTTAAGTGGATGAACAGAAACTATTTTATTAACGATTGAAAATTTGAGCAAGATATATATAAGGAGAGTGAAAACTAATAGAAAGAATTCTAAAACCACTTGCATATGTACTGTATCAAAACCAATTCAAGTTTCAAGTCTAAATCCTGTTAATATCTAGAACAGCGTTCAAACAAATAGCCTATATTAGTTTAATAACTCCTTCAGTTTAGAAAGACTGTACTTTTAGGACGATATCAGTATTCGAAAATACAACGTCGGCCGTCCCGTATCATTTCCATCTAAAGAAGAGAAAAAATGCAAGAAGTGAAATGCAAAAGTTGAACCATAATTTTCTGAAACGAGTTTCGGGTCAGGTTCGATGCACTGGCTTTAACGGTCATATTGTGGCGATTCTACAGAGCCTGGAAAAGTCGCAAGGCCACCGGCGAAAGCTATCTTCATTTTGAATGCTCCTTAATATTATATTTATTGCTGAGTTTAAGAGTAAAAGTTTATTCTTTTATTTCATTTTCATGGGTTTACATATTTCCCCACTGACGTTTTGTTCGGATACAGTATTTGCAGTGGTTCTCCGGCTGGCTTAGTTCGTTCATTTACCTTTCTTTAAGTTTGCTTCGAAATAAATTGTTCATCTATTCACCTGTTCAGTCCACCGCTTTGTGTAGTAGCTTTAAGTTTCACACGCCAGGTCTGGTGTTTATTATATTTACATTCCTTATCCATAATCATATTTTATAATTTTACTTTATATTTGTGACAGTATTTAATTTCGATTGTTAACTTTACACAATTATATATATTTTCATACCTATTTTATTGCACGTAACATTTTTCTTTTATTATTTTTATTTGAGTAAATACATTTTTTGGCTAGTCTGACACTTTTTTATATTGAGAAAATGTAATTATTTCGATTGAACAGATTACGAATGAACAGATCTTCTCCGAAGATTTCCGAAAGTCAAGGACAGAAAGGAAAATGGAGGCGGTTAAAAGTAACATCAGTTTTCACCTTCACTTATAGCATATTTCTAGGTTATGTTAGATCATTTTCAAATGTAATATTAAAATATACCTTATAATGGTTGAATTAAGTAATAACATAAATCTTATAGCGCTTTTTTATTAATTATAAGTTACGGTATTTTCTGTAATGTATATTACCGGTAGGTTATAAACCATTTATCTACGATTAATGAACGGAAATTCCGCACTACAAGAATTCGGGAAACTTGTAGGACGTAAATAAAAAAAATGTTTAAGGATTATTAGATTTTATTTATTTATAATTGAATCCTATATACTTAGGGGGACATGAAAAATCCAATAGCCTATTTCTTATAGGAAATAGGCAATTTCTCAACTCAGCTACCATAAACCTAAACAGCTGAAGGCTATAATTTTTACGGCATGACACCCTACATGGAAAATCCAATAGCCTATTTCTTATATATAGCCTATTTCTCAATTCAGCTACGATAAACCTAAACAGCTGAAGGCTATAATTTTTACAGCACGACACCCTACATGGAAAACCCAATAGCCTATTTCTTATATATAGCCTATTTCTCAATTCAGCTACGATAAACCTAAACAGCTGAAGGCTATAATTTTTACAGCACGACACCCTACATGGAAAATCCAATAGCCTATTCTTATATATAGCCTATTTCTCAACTCAGCTACCATAAACCTAAACAGCTGAAGGCTATAATTTTTACGGCATGACACCCTACATGGAAAATCCAATAGCCTATTTCTTATATATAGCCTATTTCTCAATTCAGCTACGATAAACCTAAACAGCTGAAGGCTATAATTTTTACAGCACGACACCCTACATGGAAAATCCAATAGCCTATTCTTATATATAGCCTATTTCTCAACTCAGCTACCATAAACCTAAACAGCTGAAGGCTATAATTTTTACGGCATGACACCCTACATGGAAAATCCAATAGAATATTTCTTATATATAGCCTATTTCTCAATTCAGCTACGATAAACCTAAACAGCTGAAGGCTATAATTTTTACAGCACGACACCCTACATGGAAAACCCAATAGCCTATTTCTTATATATAGCCTATTTCTCAACTCAGCTACCATAAACCTAAACAGCTGAAGGCTATAATTTTTACGGCATGACACCCTACATGGAAAATCCAATAGCCTATTTCTTATATATAGCCTATTTCTCAATTCAGCTACGATAAACCTAAACGGCTGAAGGCTATAATTTTTACAGCACGACACCCTACATGGAAAATCCAATAGCCTATTCTTATATATAGCCTATTTCTCAACTCAGCTACCATAAACCTAAACAGCTGAAGGCTATAATTTTTACGGCATGACACCCTACATGGAAAATCCAATAGCCTATTTCTTATATATAGCCTATTTCTCAATTCAGCTACGATAAACCTAAACAGCTGAAGGCTATAATTTTTACAGCACGACACCCTACATGGAAAACCCAATAGCCTATTTCTTATATATAGCCTATTTCTCAATTCAGCTACGATAAACCTAAACAGCTGAAGGCTGTAATTTTTACAGCACGACACCCTACATGGAAAATCCAATAGCCTATTCTTATATATAGCCTATTTCTCAATTCAGCTACGATAAACCTAAACAGCTGAAGGCTATAATTTTTACAGCACGACACCCTACATGGAAAATCCAATAGCCCATTTCTTACATATAGCCTATTTCTCAATTCAGCTACCATAAACCTAAACAGCTGAAGGCTATAATTTTTACGGCATGACACCCTACATGGAAAATCCAATAGCCTATTTCTTATATATAGCCTATTTCTCAATTCAGCTACGATAAACCTAAACAGCTGAAGGCTATAATTTTTACAGCACGACACCCTACATGGAAAACCCAATTGCCTATTTCTTATATATAGCCTATTTCTCAATTCAGCTACGATAAACCTAAACAGCTGAAGGCTATAATTTTTACAGCACGACACCCTACATGGAAAATCCAATAGCATATTCTTATATATAGCCTATTTCTCAATTCAGCTACGATAAACCTAACCAGCTGAAGGCTATAATTTTTACAGCACGACACCCTACATGGAAAATCCAATAGCCCATTTCTTATATATAGCCTATTTCTCAATTCAGCTACCATAAACCTAAACAGCTGAAGGCTATAATTTTTACAGCACGACACCCTACATGGAAAATCCAATAGCCCATTTCTTATATATAGCCTATTTCTCAATTCAGCTACCATAAACCTAAACAGCTGAAGGCTATAATTTTTAGAGCATGACATCCTACATGGAAAATCCAATAGCCTATTTCTTATATATAGCCTATTTCTCAATTCAGCTACCATAAACCTAAACAGCTGAAGGCTATAGTTTTTACAGCACGACACCCTACATGGAAAATCCAATAGCCTATTTCTTATATATAGCCTATTTCTCAATTCAGCTACCATAAACCTAAACAGCTGAAGGCTATAATTTTTACAGCACGACACCCTGATAATCTACAACAAACAATGACGAACAAAGTAACATAAATATAATTGAGATTTGAGAAGCAGTTAATAGCAAGTGAATAATTAGTCTAATCTTACGCTATTAATCGTATAAAGTTAATATAAATTGAAATAAAATACAATAAAACTAAAGTTATACTCTCCCCTTTGAACTTAATAAAATAAAGACTTGTCAAACTTCTAATTTAAGTAAACTCATGAAGATATAAGCCCTAAGTAGATATAAGATTTGAGTTATATATGAGACAAAACGTTTTCTATCGTTAATTTTATTACACAGGAAATATTCGAAAACGCTTTGGAGAATATCAACGCATAGGCTTTAGATACTATAAATGTACAATGTATTTATCTACATAAAATATTAATATGGATAAAATCTTATCCCTTATTCACCTATTTTACATATAATCGTTTAGTATGTTAGATAAAATCTGGTTAAGTTAATGAATTCGTTAAATCGATTTTTTTAATCATAGATACGTTTTTTAACATCTTTATCAATCTATTAACAATATTTTCGATTAAAGTGTTTGTTCCTTTCTAACAGATTCAGGACTGTCGTCGTAATCTTTGCTATTCCTTGTTTTACATTTAACTAACCGTCAATGAAAATATGTCTTATATTTATCACTAACACTCCAATGTACTTGAACAGGAATCTTAATTGGTATATTGGCGAGTAGATTATCGAGAACGCATTACTTACAGTGTTCCCAATGTCGAGGTTTAAAAGCATTCAAAATAGAAAATTAATTATTATAGACAGTAGCATAACAAACCATACAATCCACTACTGCTTTTTGAACTTCACCAAACAAGAAATTTAAAAAATACTTGACAATAGGCAGTCCTCTAAATCGCCAAAATGAGAGCACTATAATTAAATAAAAAACCTCGAAAAACAACTCGCAAAATTTACGAAATATTATTGTTATTGAAGTACATTAAAGTGTAAGTGATGTAAGTGAAGAAAACAGTGTTGCTAAGTTAAATATATACACTGTATATATATATATATATATATATATATATATATATATATACACACACCCGCGCGTGTGTGTGTGTGTGTGTGTGTGTGTGTGTGTGTGTGTGTGTGTGTGTGTGTGTGTGTGTGTGTGTGTGTGTGTGTGTGTGTGTGTGTGTGTGTGTGTGTGTGTGTGTGTGTGTGTGTGTGTGTGTGTGTGTGTGTGGGCGTGCGTGTGTGTGCTAGCGTGCGCGTGCCTGTGTTTAAAGCTAATGTTAATTCCTAAAATATGAAACGTTTTAAAATATTTAACGACATTACTGCAGTGTTTCAAAACAACTTATTGCTTTGTAGCTTCATTCTAATAAAAATATGATCAAAGATTTGTGAGTGAATGAAACCTTGGTATCTTAGCTTTATCATTGGCCTATTTGAAACAGAAGGCAGATTGTATAACACAATATGACTGGTTAAGAAGTGAATACAATTTTGGTATTGGATTATTATTGTACCAAATAAAGCGACGGAGTGGTCGAAAACTATTTTTTTTTTAAATATATGTAATAAATAAAAATACTACATGTATTAGTTTGAATACATGCAGGTCACTGTTTAAACAACTCGAAGCCTTAGATGGGATAGTTTAACAAGTTATGAATGCAAGTACGGGCGAATGAATAAATAATGTGTCCCATATGTTTAAGATGAGACTGTACGTGAGGCAACAGACTGTACACCGGGACTCGTATTTCTTCAATGACTCACCCACCGCTCTCTTCTATATTCTAATAAGGTGGCAAGGGTTGGCAATATTTACCTCCTACCATGTCATCTGTTATTATGCTAGTGTTTAACCTGTCAGTGATTGACAGGCCGGCAATTGTGACTGAATGCAACGAGCCGTGACGGATTGTCGGAGAAATTGATGTGACGGTTTTTAAACGAAACTTATACTGCATTCTGAAAGGCAGAACTATTATTTGTCCACCGCTCTACTGGAATACTTGTTTTTAGTTTTGATATATACAATCACCCTTGAATTACATACCTATTATAGCTTAATTTAGCCACATGTTTCTAACTATCATTAAAAACAAGGTAGTTTTGGGGACATGTTATGGTGTTGTATACCATAGTTAGTGTTAGTGTTATGGGGACCTGGTCCTACTCTCTTTGTAGTTTTGGGGACCCGTTATGGTGTTATATACCATAGTTAGTGTTAGTGTTATGGGGACCTGGTCCTACTCTCTTTGTAGTTTTGGGGGCATGTTATGGTGTTATATACCATAGTTAGTGTTAGTGTTATGGGGACCTGGTCCTACTCTCTTTGTAGTTTTGGGGGCATGTTATGGTGTTATATACCATAGTTAGTGTTAGTGTTATGGGGACCTGGTCTTACTCTCTTTGTAGTTTTGGGGACCTGTTATGGTGTTATATACCATAGTTAGTGTTAGTGTTATGGGGACCTGGTCCTACTCTCTTTGTAGTTTTGGGGACCTGTTATGGTGTTATATACTATAGTTAGTGTTAGTGTTATGGGGACCTGGTCTTACTCTCTTTGTAGTTTTGGGGACCTGTTATGGTGTTGTATACCATAGTTAGTGTTAGTGTTATGGGGACCTGGTCTTACTCTCTTTGTAGTTTTGGGGGCATGTTATGGTGTTATATACCATAGTTAGTGTTAGTGTTATGGGGACCTGGTCCTACTCTCTTTGTAGTTTTGGGGACCTGTTATGGTGTTATATACCATAGTTAGTGTTAGTGTTATGGGGACCTGGTCTTACTCTCTTTGTAGTTTTGGGGGCATGTTATGGTGTTATATACCATAGTTAGTGTTAGTGTTATGGGGACCTGGTCTTACTCTCTTTGTAGTTTTGGGGGCATGTTATGGTGTTATATACCATAGTTAGTGTTAGTGTTATGGGGACCTGGTCTTACTCTCTTTGTAGTTTTGGGGACCTGTTATGGTGTTATATACCATAGTTAGTGTTAGTGTTATGGGGACCTGGTCTTACTCTCTTTGTAGTTTTGGGGGCATGTTATGGTGTTATATACCATAGTTAGTGTTAGTGTTATGGGGACCTGGTCCTACTCTCTTTGTAGTTTTGGGGACCTGTTATGGTGTTATATACCATAGTTAGTGTTAGTGTTATGGGGACCTGGTCTTACTCTCTTTGAAGTTTTGGGGAACAACTTTTAAAAAAACAAGTAATATAAACGAAAGGTTTTAAAGTCAATTCTTACTTAGGTCATCGAAGAAAAAATTTAATTTACTTACTTTTTATTAAATAATTACCAATTATCAATTAATATAAATAAAGTAACCTAACCTATGCGTTTAAACAGCTGTTCTACCACATAACCTACAACATAAAATCACCTGTTTTATGAAATCATATGTTATTACTTATTTTAAGCCAAATGAGACGAAATAACTATATTGCATACCTTGCCCCTTTAGTGAAATGTTTCTCTCCCATATAAAAACTGAAATCAATTATTTAAATTTAATTATTGAATTAATTTTGAAAAAACTGTGTTAACATAGTGTCATACACTAAAAGTTTAAAAGGATGTATTTGAACTTAAGTGGATGAATAAAAAGTAATTCATTAACGATTGAAGATTTGAACAAGATATATAAACTGAACTACTAAAGGAGAGAGTGGACTACTAATAAGAATTAGTCATCTAAAAGGAAGGTTGATAGGTTCAAATCATAATACACATTTGAGTACATTCTTCTGCTTTTCCTAACCTCAAAATATTATTCTTCGTTAACGCATTTCGGATTAACTCCATTATAAAAACTTTAAACTGTACTCTTACAGTTAATCCAAACCTTGTCAAATGAGGAACAATGTTTTAATGTTAGGAAAGGCAGAAAAATCTATTTAAATGTGAACGAATATTCCAAACAGAAATAAAGATGATTATATTAAGTATTCCAATTCCTAACCTCAAATCGATTACTTTTCGCAAACATACGACAAGAGAGTATATTATCAAACTCAAAGTGGTAACTTACCTGCCAGTAATGCACCAGAACTATTTGCCCTCTACTCCACAAAAAATAGCAATTTTAAGCACACCACACCTTGGATTGCTAATTTGCTAATAGTTTTCAAAATATTCAAACTGTCAAATTCTCTGCGTTGACAAAGCCATCAGTAAAACACAGACATATTTCCCTAAAAATAAAACACACAAGGGTTAAACAAATATTTTACGAAATTAGACTACATGTATTTTATTAAATTCCTTTTATTAGCCACACTCTCATTATATATATATACAGTATGTTAATAAAATACATTTTTATTCATCCAGTCAAATTCGAAAACACTTTTTTACCTATAGTGGATGACAATTGATGTTAATACAGTTTTTCAAAAATTTATTCAATAATTAAATTATAAAAATTTGGGTGGTCTAGGTCGGATTCGAAATGAGTGTCTTTATGTTCGAAGTCTAGTGGCTTTTGGCACTGAGCCAACTTTCCATAGCTAGAAATGAACTCAAAGATCTATATGAAAACCTTCATTGTATAACCTTAAATTATTGCCATAGTTACCACACAATATCATAAATAATGCTCTAGGATTAAAAATGAATGAAAAGAATAAAATTAAAAAACTGGATTAACGTTATCGAACCTTGCTTCACAAACGGACAATGCGAAAGGAAAGGGAAAAGAAATTACAGCACAATACAAGCTGAGAAAAAAATTAAAGCTTATAAATAGTAACAAATAAATATGATAGTCCAACACCATAAATAACAAGGGAAATGGAAAATTGCAAGGAAATTCGCTTTCAAATTTGCTACTTGAAATTGTTATTATGGCATATGTGTATATATTTATATTAATTAAAATTATAAAATAAAAAGAAACTAAAGTAAAATTTCTCTTTGTTGATTTAATGGGAATTTATTTTTTTTTAATTTGTATTACTTGTTATAAATGATAATATTGTTAAAACATATTACAGTACACATTTTTTTAATACTTGGAAAATGGTCAAATGTAACAACGTTTTAAGGTAAACATTTCGAGAATCTCTTATTTTTGAATTACGGATACTAAAAGTTTATAATAGTACATAATTGGATTCCAAAATTCCTTGAGGAAATTTCAATAAATTTAAGAAGTGAAAACAATTATATAAGCATTGGTTTTTTAAGACCTCTTAACCTCGAAATTTATTAAAGGTATTAAATTTACTGTATTACTTAAATCGTAATGTACATTTCAATTGTAAAGGAATTATCTTCAGCGGAAATTGTTATAAATTAATTATACTTTTTGTAATAATTTCCTTTGTTTAAAATACACCACACTTGTTCAATTATTCAGTTATTATTTGTTTTAGGACTAATAAAAGGTTTTCAGTCCCAACATTTGTAATAGGCTACCATATAAGTATATTTGGAATTTTTTTAAATGATTGGCATATAATGAACCCTTCAGAACTTGGTCAACTATTTGGTAGTTTTTCGAAAAAGGATTCCTTCTAACACTATCTTACCCTTACTATACAAACGAAAATAATATTTTACTGAAATAATTCATTTTTATTTAAATATAACAGGTTTTTCCAGGAAATCCGGCAGGCTTTGGTTGCGGGCAAACTCGCGATGGCATTTGACTTGGCATGAAGAAAACAAACCCAATAGAAATTCTTTCGATAGATTTAACCAGAGAGGTTTCAAGGAAGATAGTATTTGTTATAAATTTTAGGCCTGAGGACAGATATGTTAATGTAGGCTTAAAATAAATTCTGTTTGACGAATAGAGTTTATATCCCACCGATACTAAGTTAGATCTATCTGTTAGAAGCGTAGCCTGATTATGTTTTATTCACGCGATGATTGTTTATGGTTTAGTGAGTATGATGAGCGTAAAATATGTCCTACGTCATAAGGCTCTTGCTAAATGCTTGTGCATACATTTTCAATAGAATGTTATACTTTTTTAATTAATAATAGCCTATATTTAAATATTCAATGTAAACATATATGAAAATGTAACCTATATGAAAATGCGAAGTATAAGAAAATGGAATGTATAAGAAAATGCAACTTATATGAAAATTCAACGTATATGAAAATGAAACGTATATGAAATGAAACTCATGTGAAAATGCAACGTATATAAAAATGTAAAGTTTATGAATGCGCAACGTATATGAAAATGCAACATATATGAAAGTGCAGCGTTTATGAAAATGTAAAGTTTATGAAAATACAACGAATATGAAAATGCAACATATATGAAAGTGCAGCGTTTATGAAAATGTAAAGTTTATGAAAATACAACGAATATGAAAATGAAACTCATATGAAAATGCGACATATGTGAAATGCAACGTATATGAAAATGTAAAGTTTATGTATGCGCAACGTATATGAAAATGCAACATATATGAAAGTGAAGCGTTTATGAAAATGTAAAGTTTATGAAAATACAACGAATATGAAAATGAAACTCATATGAAAATGCGACATATGTGAAAATGCAACGTATATGAAAATGTAAAGTTTATGAATGCGCAACGTATATGAAAATGCAACATATATGAAAGTGCAGTGTTTATGAAAATGTAAAGTTTATGAAAATACAACGAATATGAAAATGAAACTCATGTGCGACATATGTGAAAATGCAACGTATATGAAAATGTAAAGTTTATGAATGCGCAACGTATATGAAAATGCAACATATATGAAAGTGCAGCGTTTATGAAATTGTAAAGTTTATGAAAATACAACGAATATGAAAATGAAACTCATATGAAAATGCGACATATGTGAAATGCAACGTATATAAAAATGTAAAGTTTATGAATGCGCAACGTATATGAAAATGCAACATATATGAAAATACAGCGTTTATGAAAATGTAAAGTTTATGAAAATACAACGAATATGAAAATGAAACTCATATGAAAATGCGACATATGTGAAAATGCAACGTATACGAAAATGTAAAGTTTATGAAAATATAACATATATGAAAATGCAAAGTTTATGAATGCACAACTTATATGAAAATGTAACATATATGAAAGTACGGCGTATATGAAAATACAACGTTTATGAAAATGCAAATTATATGGAAATACAACTTATGTAAAAATGAAATGTATATGAAAATCCATATATGAGTATTTGGCTCCGACAAAACCAAGTATTTTAATAGCTTTGCGACTCGTTTCTGTGCCTGATACTTCCTCGAAAGATATATTAACTTCGGGTTTGTAATATTATTGGAATAAACTACACAAAAGTCAGTTTCTACTAAATACTAAGCATCTAACGGGCAGACACGTCGGGTCGGAGCAGGTGTTCAGGTAAGGTAAGCAACCCTGCCCACACGATCCTATAACTTTCCCCTGTTCGCAGTTACCAGACATTCTTCTTAAACTTCGTAGGCGATAATAGTCATGGTAGCAGACTGCTCGAAGTCTAGAAGCAAGTGCGCCTTACATGGAGTTACTGGCTTCGTAAGGGATAATTTGCTATTTTCCTAATTAAGCCTCACGATCCGTTCCCCAGCCTATTGTTGTATTCACAGGCCACTCCACGGGGATAATAGTTATACCTGCGGATCCTGTTGGCAAGTAGAACACGCTCCAAGAGAAGCGAGCGCCATCTATGTTTTTAAAGGAATATTAAAAGAATAATGATGTGAATGCAGTATTTTTGTTCCCACTCGTAATTTAGTTTTAATTTTGTAATTAGTAATAATTTTGTAACACCACCAATGCGCTAAACGCGACTTATTGATATTTTCCAGCAGGCGCGTTATGGCATGCTAAGGCGCGAATGTATATAAAGATTTATTCTATACAAGTTTATATTGACTTATAATTTGATTAATATCTTGTTCTGCGCCAATTCGTTAACAATAGTTTATGACTATCCGAACTTTAAATTTAGTAAATTTGTTAAAACTTACTGAGACAGAACGTTTTCGATCGCTATGTGCCGATCTTCATCAGTGTCTTCTGCTTGGAGATGTCGGGTCAAGCAGTGACGGTTTTAAAGGTAGGTTTTCGATAGTATCAAAGAGTATGTGTGATTTGTATTGTGTTTGTTCGTTTAATATGTTTGTATTTTGTGTCTGTAAATTTCATATCGTTCTAGTGTGTTGAGATGTGGTCCTTTTTTGTTGATGTGTAGGATTTCTAAATTATGATAAATGTCTGTGTATTTGTGTCCTGTTTCTTTTAAGTGATTGTAAAATGTTGAGTTGGTGTTCTGTTTGTGTTCCTCGACTCTTTGTTTAAAGCTGCGACCTGTTTGTCTAATATAGAATTTGTTACATTCGTCGCAGTTCAGTTTGTACACGGCTGGTGCTTGTAGTTTATCTTTGTTGTTGGTGTTGTGTTGTATTTTGTATTGCAACTTGTTATTAGTTTTGTATGTTATTTTGTAACCTATTTTTTGAAATTTGCGGCTATTTTGTTTGTTGTTTTGTATATGAATATTAATGTGATGTATTTGTTTTCCCTATATGTAGTGTTACTTTTAGTGTTTTTTTGTATTTTGTGCCATAGTTTGTCTATTATTGTGGATTTGTATCCATTTGTGTATGCTAAATATTTATTTGTGTTTAGTTCTTTGTTTATGTTTTCTGTGGTCATTGGAACTTCTACAAGTCTATGGGGCATGAATCTGAAGGCGGAGTGTTTGTGTTGGATAGGGTGGTGTGAAGTGTGGAAAAGTGTGTCTGTCGTTATGGGTTTCCTGTAAATGTTGGAGCTGTGTTTTTGTGTGTGGCTTTTTGTTATGGTTAGGTCGAGGAAGTTTAGGGATCGGTTGGTTTCAATTTCATAGTTTTGAAGGTATTCTTTGTTAGTCGTGCTACTCACATCTATTCTAGTATACACTGTCGTATCTAACACAATAACAACAAAAATTAATACTGTAAGCTGCTTTACCCGTGACATTGAAGGCACAGCCCAAAGTTATAGGTAGCTAATCAAAAGGAACTCTTCCTTCAAACTAAGGTTACCTTGCTCCAGCTTTTTACCTGGAATTTTCATGTTTTACATTTCACCTAAGAGAGGGTTTGGGGGCCCAGTTCATCTGCCATTGGTTGAAACCCCCACGGCTTCCATTGTTTTTTTAAAAATTTATTTGAACTATAAGAACATTTGACCACAAACATATCTATACCTTGAACTAACTGTAAAGTATTCTCCTTTTTATTTATTTTTTCATACGTTGGCACTTCTGGACGTTTTCTGTAACCCTCCGAACCTATAAACGTCCTAGTCATCTCTGGGTTTTCTGTCAAGGCCCTCTTGTTGAATATGAGGCGTTCTGCTGCGTTTATGTTTTAGTGCTATGCTCGCTTGTCCGATGTGTCTGTCTTTGTCAGCACTTCTCTTTCTTCGTACGTTATAGTTTAAGTTTTGAATGTAGACATATTCTTGGAAACGTCATCCGAAGTTTGTACGTTCTTAGAACGGTTTCATTCACTAATAGTAAAATATTTCCAAAACCTTTAATTGCGGGATAGTGTTTATACACAAAAATGTTTCTTGTTTAAAGTGATTTTTCACGAAATGGTGAACAAAATTTTTGAAATTTGAAAAGCTCTAACAACAAAGTACTTCGTTTATTGTTGTTGTTGAGTAACGTCGAAGGCGAGAGTTTATCAAACGCCAGCGCTGGACCGCGACAGTAGACCAGCTGTTTTGGATCCTTCTGCCAAACCCGTTCTTTAGATTTGCAAACTGGTTTTGGGAACTGTCCAAGAGTCCAGGCCGCAGTGTCTGGTACATCGGCCTCGCTCCGGACACTTTGCGCAACCTTAAGGAAGTTTCGCGGAGAGAGATTATTCACGGCGCCGACTTGGTGCTTACCCAGCCCTTAATGAATTGTACCTAATTCTCATTTGTCAATACTGAGCAGAGAGAATTTCTATCATTTTTGGCAAATTACTCGCGTAAAGTGGTTCTAATAGCTTCACACAGTAAAATTAATAAAGTGTTAGGAAAATATTTTTACTTATGGAGCAAACAGATTATCAACCAACAGTAAACATTATTATTCGCGCGTGCGTGTGTGTGTGTGTGTGTGTAACGCTGATCATTAAAGATTCTCGTCGATGAGGTAATAGTAAAAATGTTTGATCATCGTAAAGTACAAAGATGTAGCCAAGGTTTAGAGCCTTTGCCTCATGCGATACTATTCCTTGCCAGCAATCTTGTCTGTTCCGAGAACACTAATCTGTATGAAGTAGGCTAAGCTTCGTGCAGAGTTCAACAAACAAACTTATCCGGCGTTTAGTCACAACACAAATGGACAAAAATTACTATGCACTTCGATCTCTATCAGTTCTAAAGAACTTTGTACATTTTATATTTGTGTTCAGTATTTACTGAAATTAAAAGTAAAATGAATCGACAGACGTTTTTGGGGCAAAATCCTTTGTAGGGTCAGTTAGACAGAAAAGGAGAGGTTTTAGCGACCCCTGTCGATATGCAGCGTCTGTCACACGACTCTAGTAGGATTGTGGGAATAGGACTTTTGATTTAGGGCTGGAATTAAAGAGGGGGGATTCCCAGCGTGGAAGGACCTTATTGTGATTGGGCTGGATATAATCCTAAGAGTTTTAGTAATGGGGCTGAGTTTATTTTTGTACAAAACAAAATTATCAGTTAAACTATGTGGTGTATGTATTCATATGTCAGCATACAAATACAACAATGCTTGTGAACCACAACAATGTCCATGTGAACTACAACATTGTCCATGTGAACTACATCATCGTCCACGTGAACTACAACATTGTCCATGTGAACTAGAACAATGTCTATGTGAACTACAACAATGTCCATGTGAACCACAACACTCAACATTGTCCATGTGAACTGCAACAATGTCTTTGTGAACTTAAATAATGTCTATGTAAACTACAACAATATCCATGTGAACTGTAATAATGGCCATGTGAACTACAACAATGTCCATATGAACTGCAACAATGTCCATGTGAACTACAACAATGTCCATGTGAACCACAACATTGTCCGCGTGAACTACAACATTGTCCATGTGAACTACAACAATGTCTATGTGAACTACAACAATGACCATGTGAACTACAACACGGTCCATGTGAACTACAACATTGTCCATGTGAACTGCAACAATGTCTATGTGAACTGCAACAATGTCCATGTAAACTTCAACAATATCCATTTGAACTGTAACAATGGCCATGTGAACTACAACAATGTCCATATGAATTGCAAGAATGTCCATGTGAACTGTAACAATGGACGCATTACAAACATAAACTATGTCATTTATAACGTAACTCACTAACTAAGAGAATATAACAGCACAGCTACTACGCAAGTATAGTCTCAGACCTGACCAGTGGTTCCAAGAGGGTGATTAAAAGGCGAAAATTGGCGCATAAACCTAATTCCCTCGAGGACATGTTTATTATATATTTTATTTTAATAATTATTGTAATAAAATAATTTTTAATAGATTTTTACAAAATTACGTATCATAATCTGTGTTTAGTAATGTAGTGTACTTACACCAAGCCAATAAACTAATGTAGCACGGCCATTTTGTTTACGACGAAACTGAAGTGACTTCATGAATTTTGGAGACATTGGCACCCGTAGGGGTTATATAATCTAGAACTCTGAAAGATTATCCTATGCGTAATGCATACATATTCTGAGACAAGGAGGATTGTTCATAAAGTGACTGTGAAGTATATATAGACGTGTTACCAGTTGCTTTATTGTCATCTACATTACACTAAGAGGGATCTAATGGATCGATTACACTTCCTTTAAGTTAAATCGTTTCTGTTAGCTACGTTCTGCAACGCCAATAATCGTCCAACAAAAGATGATTACATCTGAGATCTTTAAATCACTATAATTCTGGATAATGGCCGCATTGGGTTAAGTTGCTTGTTCGTATCTATAGTGAGTGAAGCGTAAGAGGGTCCTTGGTATCGTTCTACAATGCCACCTCCTCAAAATGTGTTAAATATTGTTCTTCTGTATAGTGAGTGGAAGCGTAAGAGGGTCCTTGGTATCGTTCTACAATGCCACCTCCTCAAAATGTGTTAAATATTGTTCTTCTGTATAGTGAGTGGAAGTGTATGAGGGTCCTTGGTATCGTTCTACAATGCCACCTCCTCAAAATGTGTTAAATATTGTTCTTCTGTATAGTGAGTGGAAGTGTAAGAGGGTCCTTGGTATCGTTCTACAAAGCCATCTCCTCAAAATGTGTTGAATATTGTTCTTCTGTATAGTGAGTGGAAGTGTAAGAGGGTCCTTGGTATCGTTCTACAAAGCCATCTCCTCAAAATGTGTTGAATATTGTTCTTCTGTATAGTGAGTGTAAGTGTAAGAGAGTCCTTGGTATCGTTCTACAAAGCCATCTCCTCAAAATGTGTTGAATATTGTTCTTCTGTATAGTGAGTGGAAGTGTAAGAGGGTCCTTGGTATCGTTCTACAAAGCCATCTCCTCAAAATGTGTTGAATATTGTTCTTCTGTATAATGAGTGGAAGTGTAAGAGGGTCCTTGGTATCGTTCTACAAAGCCATCTCCTCAAAATGTGTTGAATATTGTTCTTCTGTATAGTGAGTGAAAGTGTAAGAGGCTCCTTGGTATCGTTCTACAAAGCCATCTCCTCAAAATGTATTGAATATTGTTCTTCTGTATAATGAGTGGAAGTGTAAGAGGGTCCTTGGTATCGTTCTACAAAGCCATCTCCTCAAAATGTGTTGAATATTGTTCTTCTGTATAGTGAGTGGAAGTGTAAGAGGGTCCTTGGTATCGTTCTACAAAGCCATCTCCTCAAAATGTGTTGAATATTGTTCTTCTGTATAGTGAGTGGAAGTGTAAGAGGGTCCTTGGTATCGTTCAACAATGCTACCTGCTCAAAATGTGTTGAATATTGTTCTTCTGTATAGTGAGTGAAGTGTAAGAGGGTCCTTGGTATCGTTCTACAATGCCACCTCCCCAAAATGTGTTAAATATTGTTCTCCTGTATAGTGAGTGTAAGTGTAAGAGCAAGTGTAAGATGAATGACAGAGGAATTTAACAGAATAGCATGAACAGTAACCGTTTCATTGGCTAAGTGGTCCTAAGTGGGCGAAGTGGGAAGGGTGATTAAGATGAAATAGAAGAGAGACCCCGGAAAAGGTTTCTAGTACAGCAGGAACAAAAGTCGTCCCCAAGAAAATAAAAAACAATAATGGTTCGAAAGTGATCATTTATAAATATTTTGGTCATGTAGAACCTTAAGGGCATGGAAAGGATGATGAGTTACAGACTGGGTCAAGATAGGAATATGAAGTCCTGTATTCTGGCAAATAGGGGAAGAATTCTTGATTACTATCCCTCAGGTAGATATGCTCTATGTGTTGTAGAGAAATATCTACTTGTTACACCTCAGTTTCTTTTAGGCATAGCAATGGGGTAGAATAAGCAAAAATCAATTCAGTATGATAAGACTTTGGTATTGGGAATAGGTAAAATCATAGTTCACTTAGTCAGAATGAGTTACCTTAAATATACTTGTCACAAACTGGAGTGAACAAAATAGGTAACTTAGCACAAATATTAACGGTGGCTTTTCTGTTTATAATTTTTAGATTTAAGCGTAAGAGGAAAGGAAAAAATTTTCTTAATCAAAAAATCAACTTCATGATGGTTTCTTAATCTAAAGATAAAAAGTAGAATCTCTAAAAAAAGATTTACTAATCACACACACAAAATAAAACTGTATCCAAATATTAAGGTGCAGTTCACAAAAATGACGTTTTATTTTTCATTCAAAATATTCAGCTGAAAAGTATGTACTCTGTCAAACATTCCATGCATTGAGTTGAACTTTCCGGCAGAGAAGCGGTAGCGCGGTCACACCTGCGCGTCCGTTTATTTATCGTTCGTACTCATTTATCGTAGATTAGAACAAGTCACCCCCAACCCCAAGCCGTTGACCTCTGCACCCTCCTCCTTCATTAATTCACCCCTATTTCACTTGACCTCGCCCGAAGCTTGAGTTCTGTAACACGGGATTTTTCTTTCCATTTTGTCATGCACTGTGCGTAGGGAATTTCGCTTCTCCGATGTTGGCACGCCTGGTTTCATCGAGCAGCTGTTTTTAGACGCTTACGTACGTGTGATAAAGCTCTTACCGACAGCTTGAATCATGTTCTATGTTAATACACTTTTTTGTTATATTTTTATGAAAAATATACCTCTGCATGTGCAGGTATGACTGTCTACACTGTATATCCCTCTTTTCTTCTTAGTGTGTGTGTGTGTGTGTGTGTGTGTGTGTGTGTGTGTGTGTGTGTGTGTGTGTGTGTGTGTGTTTGCAAGGCCAAATAGGTATTTCATAGGAAATCTACGTCTAATAAAATCTACCATAGACAACCTGGAGTAGGGTGACGTCACTCCCTGTTACATACCAATAAAACCACTTCTCTTATTTTCCTTAAAACCATCTATGGAACCGTTACCAAACATTACCATGCGAGGGCAGGGCGGCTACGAGCCTAGTGAATGGATTCGCGCTACTACGGGCTTCCATCTCGGCAACCTCTTGACCATTGTGGCGAAACCAGATACAGCCACCCATATACTTCTGATGTCTTTACTACTTTTAACTGTCTCACAGGTCCCCCAACGTCCTGATGGCGTGTATGTGTTCTTTAAGCTCATGACCACTAAGTGCCTAAGTCTCATAGTATTTTATTACCACAAAATCACTCGCCATTCCTATCTTTTTTGGTCCTTTTACCAATTCTCTTCCCACTATCTATTTGTTTTTTTTTCATATTAGTGTATCTGTATCTTGACTAGCTATTCTGTGACTTGGCGTCTGTTTTTATGCGTTCACTATCATTTTACGCAGTCGCCTTTGTACCTTGACAAATCTGGCGTCATCACTTGTCTTTTCTGTGCATTGATTGGTTTATCATGTACAGTGGCTCGACGTCTTTACTAGACAATTCTGTGCCTTGACTAGTCTGTTCTGTGCCTTGACTAGTCTGTTCTGTGACTTGGCGTCTGTTTTTATGCGTTCACTATCATTTTAAGCAGTCCCCTTTGTACCTTGACAAATCTGGCGTCATCACTTGTCTTTTCTGTGCATTGATTAGTTTAACATGTACATTGGCTCGACGTCTTTACTAGACAATTCTGTGCCTTGACTAGTCTGTTCTGTGCCTTGACTAGTCTGTTCTGTGCATTGATTAGTTTAACATGTACATTGGCTCGACGTCTTTACTAGACAATTCTGTGCCTTGACTAGTCTGTTCTGTGCCTTGACTAGTCTGTTCTGTGCATTGATTAGTTTAACATGTACATTGGCTCGACGTCTTTACTAGACAATTCTGTGCCTTGACTAACTATTCTGTGCCTTGGCGTCTGTTTTTATGCGTTCACTATCATTTTAAGCAGTCCCCTTTGTACCTTGACAAATCTGGCGTCATCACTTGTCTTTTCTGTGCATTGATTAGTTTATCATGTACATTGGCTCGACGTCTTTACTAGACAATTCTGTGCCTTGACTAGTGTGTTCTGTGCATTGATTAGTTTATCATGTACGGCTCGACGTCTTTACTAGTCAATTCTGTTCCTTGACAAGTCTGTTCTTGCCTTGACCAGCCTTTCTGTGCCTTGACTAGTCTGTTATTGCCTTGACTAGTCTGTTCTGTGCCTTGACTAGTCTGTTCTGTTCCATGACTAGTCTGTTCTGTTCCTTGACTAGTCTGTTCCGATCCTTGACAAGTCTGTTCTTCATTTTAACAATCGGTTTTTAATTGTAGTTATAATTTTTAATGTTGAAAATTATTATTGGAAATATTATTAGTATTATTGAATAATATTATTGCAGATTATGATCCAATAACTTGTGTAACTAGTTTACCTTTTATTTTTCACAGCTGTTGCTTCACTGAAAATAATATTCACTAAATACAATGCCATACGCAAACTGTCTAGGAACTCCAGAGCTTTATTAGGCTATATTTATTGATATAGGCTCCTAACTAATAGCTTATTGATATTGATGCCTAATAGCATTATTGATATTTTATTTCAATTATATTTGTCATTGTTACTGTATCAATTCTCTTTTTATCCTTATTTCCAGTCTTTCTCCCTTCACAATATCCAGGTTTCAATACTTTTGCTAAATCATGCAACACAATGGTTAAATAGTTCTGTATGTGCTGCATGCAAGGCTCTGTCCTTAGATCAGTTCAACCTACACGATCTTATAATCTCTGCTCCCCAATAGTCACAAACATAAGCAAGAATGTGTACAATTTACTCACCCGAATTTACAATTTGTTTGTGAACAAAAGTTTTTCTAGAATTTTCTATCATGTTTCTCAATGCACTAACTTACGAATCAATTTGTTGGGGGGGGAGGCTCAATAAATAAAAGTTTAGTAAGTTGTTGAAGTAATTCTATTTTCCGACATCCATTTCACTAAAAACCTCTAATCTACAGTGGATTAACATTAATGTATTTCATTTACCTTGGTTTTAGCCTAGTTACAAGTCCGTGCCTATGTTTGAGTCAGACACTATGTTTTCCTCAGCAATCCTCCTGGCTTGCTGTCTCTGACCACACATAGGCCATCCTCAGGTAACAGCTTGAACCGGCTAATGTACCTACACATTCAAAATTATGTTGAATGTGAATAATACTGTTGGAAAAATGAGGTGATGAATGTAGAGAGTGAATTAAATTTGTCTACAGCGGGAAATACTATTTTATTATTAATAATACATGCTAATTCCGAAATTAATCAATACGCATACATACAAACGTAGTATTTATATGTTAAGAAATAATATATTTCATAGATTCTTATTATTATTGGCATAAATTTATTCTAAACTTGTACCAAAATATGTTGTATTAAAAGCAAAATGGTTGTGTTCTGTAAGTAATAAATAATTGTTTATAATTTTAAATAAATTTATTTAATTTATTATATTTATAAATTGTTAAGTTTACATTTAAACCCTACCAAATTTTACAATTAATGAACATCTGACGTACTTAACTAACTCCATTTACTTATTTAACTACTTAATTATTTTACTCTAAATATGCGAAATTTAAATTATAAACATACGTTATGTTATGTTTGAACATTACATAAACATAACCTCAAGACGAGGAAAAGTACGTTTACATTGCATTGTTAGTGGTTACATATCGGTCACGTAAAAGGTTACCTACGAGCCAACTTACTCGCCTGAGCCATACAAGTAATAACAGTGACTACACGTAGGCCTACTGACACGTAAACTCACAATTTGTTTATATGTTCCCAACGTGCGCAGTATATCTCCCTGCTTGATTACTATACTTTACTCACTTTTTGTTACTTCCCTTTGATCAGGGAGGGAGGAGTTAACCCTTCCCCATAAGGGTTGTAAAGTTTCTTTTTAATCTTTCATCGATTGAATAAAATATTTTTCATTGGCCAGTTTTATAACAAATTTGAAATCCTTATAAGAATTTCAAATACTATAATTTCAAGATAAAACGAGTTAAAATTATCTATCCTATAAAACAAGTTGACATTAATATATAAAACAAGTTCACAGTAATATATAAAACGAGTTGACATTAATATATAAAGTAAGTTTACATTAATATATAAAAAGAGTAGACATTAATAAATAAAACTATTTCACAGTTACCTATAAAAAGAGTTTACATTAATATATAAAACTATTTCACAGTTACCTATAAAACGAGTTTACATTAATATATAAAACTATTTCACAGTTACCTATAAAAAGAGTAGACATTAATATATAAAGTAAGTTTACATTAATATATAAAAAGAGTAGACATTAATAAATAAAACTATTTCACAGTTACCTATAAAAAGAGTTTACATTAATATATAAAACTATTTCACAGTTACCTATAAAAAGAGTTTACATTAATATATAAAACTATTTCACAGTTACCTATAAAAAGAGTAGACATTAATATATAAAACTATTTCACAGTTACCTATAAAAAGAGTAGACATTAATATATAAAGTAAGTTTACATTAATATATAAAAAGAGTAGACATTAATAAATAAAACTATTTCACAGTTACCTATAAAACGAGTTTACATTAATATATAAAACTATTTCACAGTTACCTATAAAAAGAGTAGACATTAATATATAAAGTAAGTTTACATTAATATATAAAAAGAGTAGACATTAATAAATAAAACTATTTCACAGTTACCTATAAAACGAGTTTACATTAATATATAAAACTATTTCACAGTTACCTATAAAAAGAGTAGACATTAATATATAAAGTAAGTTTACATTAATATATAAAAAGAGTAGACATTAATAAATAAAACTATTTCACAGTTACCTATAAAAAGAGTTTACATTAATATATAAAACTATTTCACAGTTACCTATAAAAAGAGTTTACATTAATATATAAAACTATTTCACAGTTACCTATAAAAAGAGTAGACATTAATATATAAAACTATTTCACAGTTACCTATAAAAAGAGTGATAGTAACCTTACAATAAACATACTTATACAATGTCCGTCAATGTGGCGTATATAGAAGTAGGAACGGGCTTCTCCCGAAATGTATGAAATCTATCATTTTCTTAACATTCTAATTAAGAGAGTGACAAGTGGTGGGGAATCTCTGATTGAATGACCATGGCTACGCTAGGGATAGTTTGGTCGCTTATTCCCACATCCCGGATTCGGTATTCCTTGGTTGAATGGCCTTGGTTGCGGTAAGGGTAGTTTGGCCGCTTATCACGTACATTCCGTGGTCGCTTTTTCCATACATTCAGTCCATTAGCTTTTAAAAATCTGTATCTCAAATATCACCATTCTTAGTAGAATTGGTGGTGTCACCTCGTTATTATTTTTAACATTTATTATAGTATACTCGTTGATATGTGTAGCGTAACAATAGTGCGATGTTTCGACAGTAAGTACTGTTATTATCAGGTTGGTGAAACATGAGTGTCAAGTATAAGTTAATAATATAAATATCCTAACCTTAGATCGACGATTAAAATATAATATGCACCCCTTTTAATTTAATAATAACTATAAAGACTTTAATGAACAGCTCAAGGCAAGTAGTTCTAGTTCGAAATCTTGTTGCTGTTCAGAACGGGCTGGTTGTTAATTACTTATTACACTTTTGCTATTACTTGCGACCAGACTTTTTGTTAACTAAAAGTTGTTAAATTGTTAACTTACACTTGGAGGAAACGTTTTCGTCTTACCACTTCTTCAGCCTCGTATTTTTGTCCCTAGGATTGCTGCAGTTGTGCTTCCTTGGTACCATTATTTTGAAAGTTAGAAGTGATGTGATCGAAGAGTGTGTGATTTGTGCCATGTTTGTTCATTTAAGATGTCATTTTTATGTGCGTTGCTATGTCTGTATAGGCCTACGCACTAGAACCGTATGAAGTATGGTGTTGACAGCGACATTTTGACCAATCGCAACGCAGACACCTCTCCCTTTCAGTCAACAACACTGCCGAGCGCAGAGCCAGTGACAGTGAAAAATCAACCCATGACAGCTGTTTCATCCAGGGACTGCGACATTTTGCCCAATCACAACAGAGGCACTTCCGATCGATCCATTGTCACTGTAACTGGCATTTTCCATATATATATATATATATATATATATATATATATATATATATAAATGAATACGAGTGACACGCTACCGTGACAGAAAATATCGTCCATTTCCTAGACATGTCTATAGAGAATGTATCTAGACATTTTAGAGACTTTGTTGCATGTACAACACTTGTTGGTAAGTTGCTAAACATGGCTGACCTTGCTCCCATCGCTGCTTGTGCTGTTATAATTTAGAATATTGAAGTTATATGCTTGGTGTTCGTACGCCAACCAAGAAGTCTTGAGAGATGCTCCGCTCTTGTTTTCATTGATTTTTTTGTGTTCCCGCTGAAACGTCGTTTTAAAATTATACATTTTCCCACATCCTCCACGGATATTTCATTTTTTACCCACTTCTTCGATAGCGTTTCTTTTTTATCCCAATTTGTAAGATCGAGATTTGTAACTTCTGATAAACAATTTCTCGCAACAAGTCCTACATTGTCTAAGGATTGTCTAAAGCAGGGACGGCCAAACTAGCGGCCTGGTTTTATGCGGCCTCAGACGAGTGTTACAAACATTAGATTATTGATTTATTAATAAATATAAAACATAAAAGCATAGATTGGCATAGGATATAGGTTGAACACGGCTCCTATCACCAGTAAGAGCTCCTGTGACTTGCAAAGTGACCCAATTTCTTCAGACAAGGTTGGAAACTGGCCTATTTTGGAGTCTAGTGCCTGAGGAGAATATCCAAAACTACATGTCCTCGGTAGGAACATAGTTTCTATGTTTGGAAGCACATTCCTTTGTGAGTGCACCTTTTCAACAATGTCATTTATAAAATCAACTCACTCAACAGACTCACAGACAACTATCTTAGAGTTCTGCTAAAGGTTGCCACCACTTCAATTCAGATTGAATTTTATGAGCTGTTGAACGCTTGCCCCTGCCAATAGTTAGGTGAAGTAGGTAAATTCTGTTGGAATATTTTAATTTTGAATAAATTAGAGTTTTCTTCCAATTTTTTTTTCCAATTTAATATTACAGTAATTATTTTGATCCTTTGTGCATTGAGCTTGATACTAAATGTATACGACATATTTTGCATAACGTTTATGGATTCATATTATTTCATATACGACGCATACTATACGATATACGTATTGCCTACATTTGGCTAATTGATGAATGTGTTGAATTAGTTGTGCGGTCCTTGTCAACACAGAAAATATTAAAGTGGTCCTTTAGGGATAAGAAGTTGGCCATCCCTGGTCTAAAGTGTCCCATCTGAGGTGAGACACCTATGTTCTGCAATTATGTTGCTAAGGCATGTCTATAGATTCGGGCTTTGTCTATAGACATTCGCTCTATTGTATCTAGACATTGCCTAAAGACAGAAATCGCTTGACTTTGTCTAATAGTGCGGACTAGGCTGCTCGGAGCAAATCTCAGAAGCGACGGTGCGTAGAACTGCTGTTGGAGCTGGCGATTTCACTAATTAACGAAATACTAAAGCGGTTATAATTTTCTCCGATGAGGAAATAGAATTAATTGGGCTCGTTATGTTGGCAGCAGTGTCTAAGAATAAATGTTTGTTGTTTCGAACAAACAGATAAGACTGGAAGCGATCGCTTTCTACAAACACCCGGGTCGGAGTCCGTTGTGAGTAACACTGATTGTTGGAGCCTTTGTCTGTTCTCGGAGTTTGTCATGCGTCATGGGCTGCTTGACTCGGATTAACCCTGAGTCTGGGCAGCCGATGTTTTATCGGTTCGTTTTACGTGGCCAGGGCGTATTATATGGTTTCCCGATATTGTTATGTTTAGGTCAAAAATAGGGAATTTTTTTAATTTGTTAAATGGAACAAACTATACATCAATGAAAACACGAGATTTCAAACATAATTTGTACGCCTAAAACGTGTATTTAAGACCCTGTATTACCAGAAAATAGTCTTACTTTTTATTACAAGAAATTACTGATATTCACTAAGTGTTATATAGTTGCTTGTCAAAACATCTGAAGGCACAAGTTTCCAAATTTCTTTGGATTTAATTAATTTTAAGTACATAGTTCTCATAAAGAAACTTTATAATTTATGAATCTAGAGTAAATTTTTTACATAATGTTTAACTTTGTATTATAATTACTATTTAAAAAAAAAACTTCCAAAGTTGAATACACATATTTTCAATTTTTGAAAGTTCTAATTTCATTGTTATTTTTCATACGTTTTTATACATATAAGGATTATATGTTTTCTTATAGTTCAATTGTTTTAGATAATATTGATCAAAATATAGATAATACAGTATACGAAATATATAATTATTTTGCTTTCATTTCTGTCTTTAAGTATTTTGTTGTACCTTTTGAGAAAAATACGTTATTGTATATATCTTATATTATTTTTTAAATTATATTTTCATGTAAAGAACTGTTCAGTTCATTAAATTGCAATTCATAAATGTGCGACTCATAAATATTTACTTACTGTAAAAAAATTATTACAGCAGGATTTCAAAATTTGATTTTTTCTTAAATATATTGTTGGCAATTACCAATATTATTATAAACATTTATAAAAATATATTTACATACGTGTGTTACACCATTGGGTTCTACATTCTTTCTAGAAACATAATATATCTATATATGTACACTTTACCTATCCAAATTACGTGTTTGCCCAATATTACTACTATACAAATACTGAACGAAAAATATATTTAAAAACATTTTAAGTAAATTGCTACTGAGGTTAACAATGAAATATTTTATTTTAGTTAAGCTAGAGCACTATTTATGATATTGTGTGGTTACCATGGCAACAGTTTAAGGTTATGCAATGGGGGTTTCAATGATAACCAGATGAGGGAAAAATTCATGTACATCTATGAGAAATATTTCCAGGAATTGGAAAGTTGGCGCAGTTCCAAGACGCGCTGGACTTCGAACATGAAGATTCTCAGTTCGAATTCGGCTGGACCCCACACATTTTTTAAATTTAATTATTGATTAAATATTTGAAAAAACTGTATTAACATCGGTTGTCATTCACTATAGGTTAGAAAAATGTATTTGAAGTTGATTGGATGAATAAAACATATTTTACTAACGACTGGAAAATGTGTACAATATATATATATATATATATATATATATATATATATATATATATATATATATATATATATATACAGTTTGAGCTAATAGAAGGAATTTAATAATAAAGGTAAAACGTTAAATTAGTAACGTTTTACGTGTGCTGTGGAGGGGGGTTTCTATTTTCCAAAATCTTTAGTTTTTGGAGCGTGAGCGAAAGTTTTCATAATTTTTTTTGTATTCCTGATAACTTTCTGCATCACCGGGTACAATTTGTTTTGCTAAAATCGATTACGTAGGAACGGGAAATGAATATTAGAGATTGTTTGTGAAGAGGAAAATAAACAAAACCTTAACAATTTATCGTATTTTATTAACGATTTAAAATTTGTACAAGATATATATATATATATATATATCAGGAGAGCATGAGCTAATAGAAGGGATTTTAAGAAGTATATAAATTAAACCCTTGGGAAGTATACGATTGAAAGAAACCAATATTCCATTTACAATGTTTAAAGCACTATCCCTTAATTTGTTTTCAAAATAATACTTCGTGTGTTTTAACTAATTTAAAAAAAACTGATCTATTTCAGAAACAACCCTGCTCTCGAGACGCCATTTTACCATATTCTCAGACCTAGAGAATACTTATCCTTTCTGGTAAAACTTGATGAATTCTTCATGTAGTACAATTTTTTTTTTTTTCACTTATGTTACTTGAAAACACTTTCTATGCAATACCAAAGTAGTTTTAAATGCCTTAAACCGTAACAAGTGATAAAATTGCAAACAATATAAGCATTAGCGTACCAACACTCTAACTACGTAAACTAAATGTTTCCTTATACGAAAGCACTATTTTATTATACAATTAAATATAGTTATTTCTCAGACTAGCTACAAAGTGTTTAGGATAGGTTGGGTGAGACAAAAATTAGGTTTATTAACGGTAAAATTTTATTGAGCAACCTGTTAGTTTACGTTTTAAAACTTAACCTAACCTAACCAGATACATGTTGGTATTTTCAGTATATACATGTACAACAATTAAATATAGTTATTTCTCAGACTAGCTACAAAGTGTTTAGGATAGGTTGGGTTAGACAAAAATTAGGTTTATTAACGGTAAAATTGTATTGAGCAACCTGTTAGTTTACGTTTTAAAACTTAACCTAACCTAACCAGATACATGTTGGTATTTTCAGTATATACATGTACAACAATTAAATATAGTTATTTCTCAGACTAGCTACAAAGTGTTTAGGATAGGTTGGGTTAGACAAAAATTAGGTTTATTAACGGTAAAATTGTATTGAGCAACCTGTTAGTTTACGTTTTAAAACTTAACCTAACCTAACCAGATACATGTTGGTATTTTCAGTATATACATGTACAACAATTAAATATAGTTATTTCTCAGACAAGCTACAAAGTGTTTAGGATAGGTTGGGTTAGACAAAAATTAGGTTTATTAACGGTAAAATTGTATTGAGCAACCTGTTAGTTTACGTTTTAAAACTTAACCTAACCTAACCAGATACATGTTGGTATTTTCTGTATATGCATGTACAACAATTAAATATAGTTATTTCTCAGACTAGCTACAAAGTGTTTAGGATAGGTTGGGTTAGACAAAACTTAGGTTTATTAACGGTAAAATTTTATTGAGCAACCTGTTAGTTTACGTTTTAAAACTTAACCTAACTTAACCAGATACATGTTGGTATTTTCTGTATATACATGTACAACAATTAAATATAGTTATTTCTCAGACTAGCTACAAAGTGTTTAGGATAGGTTGGGTTAGACAAAAATTAGGTTTATTAACGGTAAAATTATATTGAGCAACCTGTTAGTTTACGTTTTAAAACTTAACCTAACCTAACCAGATACATGTTGGTATTTTCAGTATATACATGTACAACAATTAAATATAGTTATTTCTCAGACTAGCTACAAAGTGTTTAGGATAGGTTGGGTTAGACAAAAATTAGGTTTATTAACGGTAAAATTATATTGAGCAACCTGTTAATTTACGTTTTAAAACTTAACCTAACTTAACCAGATACATGTTGGTATTTTCTGTATATACATGTACAACAATTAAATATAGTTATTTCTCAGACTAGCTACAAAGTGTTTAGGATAGGTTGGGTTAGACAAAACTTAGGTTTATTAACGGTAAAATTTTATTGAGCAACCTGTTAGTTTACGTTTTAAAACTTAACCTAACTTAACCAGATACATGTTGGTATTTTCTGTATATACATGTACAACAATTAAATATAGTTATTTCTCAGACTAGCTACAAAGTGTTTAGGATAGGTTGGGTTAGACAAAACTTAGGTTTATTAACGGTAAAATTGTATTGAGCAACCTATTAGTTTACGTTTTAAAACTTAACCTAACTTAACCAGATACATGTTGGTATTTTCTGTATATACATGTACAACAATTAAATATAGTTATTTCTCAGACTAGCTACAAAGTGTTTAGGATAGGTTGGGTTAGACAAAAATTAGGTTTATTAACGGTAAAATTGTATTGAGCAACCTGTTAGTTTACGTTTTAAAACTTAACCTAACCTAACCAGATACATGTTGGTATTTTCAGTATATACATGTACAACAATTAAATATAGTTATTTCTCAGACTAGCTACAAAGTGTTTAGGATAGGTTGGGTGAGACAAAAATTAGGTTTATTAACGGTAAAATTGTATTGAGCAACCTGTTAGTTTACGTTTTAAAACTTAACCTAACCTAACCAGATACATGTTGGTATTTTCAGTATATACATGTACAACAATTAAATATAGTTATTTCTCAGACTAGCTACAAAGTGTTTAGGATAGGTTGGGTTAGACAAAAATTAGGTTTATTAACGGTAAAATTGTATTGAGCAACCTGTTAGTTTACGTTTTAAAACTTAACCTAACCTAACCAGATACATGTTCGTATTTTCAGTATATACATGTACAACAATTAAATATAGTTATTTCTCAGACTAGCTACAAAGTGTTTAGGATAGGTTGGGTTAGACAAAAATTAGGTTTATTAACGGTAAAATTATATTGAGCAACCTGTTAGTTTACGTTTTAAAACTTAACCTAACCTAACCAGATACATGTTGGTATTTTCAGTATATGCATGTACAACAAATAAATATAGTTATTTCTCAGACAAGCTACAAAGTGTTTAGGATAGGTTGGGTTAGACTAAAATTAGGTTTATTAACGGTAAAATTATATTGAGCAACCTGTTAGTTTACGTTTTAAAACTTAACCTAACCTAACCAGATACATGTTGGTATTTTCAGTATATACATGTACAACAATTAAATATAGTTATTTCTCAGACTAGCTACAAAGTGTTTAGGATAGGTTGGGTTAGACAAAAATTAGGTTTATTAACGGTAAAATTATATTGAGCAACCTGTTAGTTTACGTTTTAAAACTTAACCTAACCTAACCAGATACATGTTGGTATTTTCAGTAAATACATGTACAACAATTGAATATAGTTATTTCTCAGACTAGCTACAAAGTGTTTAGGATAGGTTGGGTTAGACAAAAATTAGGTTTATTAACGATAAAATTATATTGAGCAACCTGTTAGTTTACGTTTTAAAACTTAACCTAACCTAACCAGATACATGTTGGTATTTTCAGTATATACATGTACAACAATTAAATATAGTTATTTCTCAGACTAGCTACAAAGTGTTTAGGATAGGTTGGGTTAGACAAAAATTAGGTTTATTAACGGTAAAATTGTATTGAGCAACCTGTTAGTTTACGTTTTAAAACTTAACCTAACCTAACCAGATACATGTTGGTATTTTCAGTATATACATGTACAACAATTAAATATAGTTATTTCTCAGACAAGCTACAAAGTGTTTAGGATAGGTTGGGTTAGACAAAAATTAGGTTTATTAACGGTAAAATTGTATTGAGCAACCTGTTAGTTTACGTTTTAAAACTTAACCTAACCTAACCAGATACATGTTGGTATTTTCTGTATATGCATGTACAACAATTAAATATAGTTATTTCTCAGACTAGCTACAAAGTGTTTAGGATAGGTTGGGTTAGACAAAACTTAGGTTTATTAACGGTAAAATTTTATTGAGCAACCTGTTAGTTTACGTTTTAAAACTTAACCTAACTTAACCAGATACATGTTGGTATTTTCTGTATATACATGTACAACAATTAAATATAGTTATTTCTCAGACTAGCTACAAAGTGTTTAGGATAGGTTGGGTTAGACAAAAATTAGGTTTATTAACGGTAAAATTATATTGAGCAACCTGTTAGTTTACGTTTTAAAACTTAACCTAACCTAACCAGATACATGTTGGTATTTTCAGTATATACATGTACAACAATTAAATATAGTTATTTCTCAGACTAGCTACAAAGTGTTTAGGATAGGTTGGGTTAGACAAAAATTAGGTTTATTAACGGTAAAATTATATTGAGCAACCTGTTAATTTACGTTTTAAAACTTAACCTAACTTAACCAGATACATGTTGGTATTTTCTGTATATACATGTACAACAATTAAATATAGTTATTTCTCAGACTAGCTACAAAGTGTTTAGGATAGGTTGGGTTAGACAAAACTTAGGTTTATTAACGGTAAAATTTTATTGAGCAACCTGTTAGTTTACGTTTTAAAACTTAACCTAACTTAACCAGATACATGTTGGTATTTTCTGTATATACATGTACAACAATTAAATATAGTTATTTCTCAGACTAGCTACAAAGTGTTTAGGATAGGTTGGGTTAGACAAAACTTAGGTTTATTAACGGTAAAATTGTATTGAGCAACCTATTAGTTTACGTTTTAAAACTTAACCTAACTTAACCAGATACATGTTGGTATTTTCTGTATATACATGTACAACAATTAAATATAGTTATTTCTCAGACTAGCTACAAAGTGTTTATATAGGTTGGGTTAGACAAAAATTAGGTTTATTAACGGTAAAATTGTATTGAGCAACCTGTTAGTTTACGTTTTAAAACTTAACCTAACCTAACCAGATACATGTTGGTATTTTCAGTATATACATGTACAACAATTAAATATAGTTATTTCTCAGACTAGCTACAAAGTGTTTAGGATAGGTTGGGTGAGACAAAAATTAGGTTTATTAACGGTAAAATTGTATTGAGCAACCTGTTAGTTTACGTTTTAAAACTTAACCTAACCTAACCAGATACATGTTGGTATTTTCAGTATATACATGTACAACAATTAAATATAGTTATTTCTCAGACTAGCTACAAAGTGTTTAGGATAGGTTGGGTTAGACAAAAATTAGGTTTATTAACGGTAAAATTGTATTGAGCAACCTGTTAGTTTACGTTTTAAAACTTAACCTAACCTAACCAGATACATGTTCGTATTTTCAGTATATACATGTACAACAATTAAATATAGTTATTTCTCAGACTAGCTACAAAGTGTTTAGGATAGGTTGGGTTAGACAAAAATTAGGTTTATTAACGGTAAAATTATATTGAGCAACCTGTTAGTTTACGTTTTAAAACTTAACCTAACCTAACCAGATACATGTTGGTATTTTCAGTATATGCATGTACAACAAATAAATATAGTTATTTCTCAGACAAGCTACAAAGTGTTTAGGATAGGTTGGGTTAGACTAAAATTAGGTTTATTAACGGTAAAATTATATTGAGCAACCTGTTAGTTTACGTTTTAAAACTTAACCTAACCTAACCAAATACATGTTGGTATTTTCAGTATATACATGTACAACAATTAAATATAGTTATTTCTCAGACTAGCTACAAAGTGTTTAGGATAGGTTGGGTTAGACAAAAATTAGGTTTATTAACGGTAAAATTATATTGAGCAACCTGTTAGTTTACGTTTTAAAACTTAACCTAACCTAACCAGATACATGTTGGTATTTTCAGTAAATACATGTACAACAATTGAATATAGTTATTTCTCAGACTAGCTACAAAGTGTTTAGGATAGGTTGGGTTAGACAAAAATTAGGTTTATTAACGATAAAATTATATTGAGCAACCTGTTAGTTTACGTTTTAAAACTTAACCTAACCTAACCAGATACATGTTGGTATTTTCAGTATATACATGTACAACAATTAAATATAGTTATTTCTCAGACTAGCTACACAGTGTTTAGGATAGGTTGGGTTAGACAAAAATTAGGTTTATTAACGGTAAAATTATATTGAGCAACCTGTTAGTTTACGTTTTAAAACTTAACCTAACCTAACCAGATACATGTTGGTATTTTCTGTATATACATGTACAACAATTAAATATAGTTATTTCTCAGACTAGCTACACAGTGTTTAGGATAGGTTGGGTTAGACAAAAATTAGGTTTATTAACGGTAAAATTATATTGAGCAACCTGTTAGTTTACGTTTTAAAACTTAACCTAACCTAACCAGATACATGTTGGTATTTTCAGTATATACATGTACAACAATTAAATATAGTTATTTCTCAGACTAGCTACAAAGTGTTTAGGATAGGTTGGGTTAGACAAAAATTAGGTTTATTAACGGTAAAATTATATTGAGCAACCTGTTAGTTTACGTTTTAAAACTTAACCTAACCTAACTAGATACATGTTGGTATTTTCAGTAAATACATGTACAACAATTGAATATAGTTATTTCTCAGACTAGCTACAAAGTGTTTAGGATAGGTTGGGTTAGACAAAAATTAGGTTTATTAACGATAAAATTATATTGAGCAACCTGTTAGTTTACGTTTTAAAACTTAACCTAACCTAACCAGATACATGTTGGTATTTTCAGTATATACATGTACAACAATTAAATATAGTTATTTCTCAGACTAGCTACACAGTGTTTAGGATAGGTTGGGTTAGACAAAAATTAGGTTTATTAACGGTAAAATTATATTGAGCAACCTGTTAGTTTACGTTTTAAAACTTAACCTAACCTAACCAGATACATGTTGGTATTTTCTGTATATACATGTACAACAATTAAATATAGTTATTTCTCAGACTAGCTACACAGTGTTTAGGATAGGTTGGGTTAGACAAAAATTAGGTTTATTAACGGTAAAATTGTATTGAGCAACCTGTTAGTTTACGTTTTAAAACTTAACCTAACCTAACCAGATACATGTTGGTATTTTCAGTATATACATGTACAACAAATGAATTTCAATATAAGAAAGCACAATAGAGAAAACTCGCAAATACATGAACTAGGTAGACACTCAATGGTACACCCTAAGCATTATGGTACTGGACCAGTTTACTTTGTAGATCGTAGACAACAACTTTGTTACGCATCGTTCAGTTAGCAGATTAGACGTTTTATACAATCCCTCCTATTACTTCACACTCTCCTTGTACATATCTTGTTCAAATTTCCAATCATTAATAAAATACCTTTTATTCACCCACTCAAGTTCAAATACAATTTTTTTTAAACTGGTAGTGGATGACACTTGTTATTACAATTTTTAAAAAAAATCTTTTAATTAAATTTAACAATGAATTATTTTAGCTTTATATGGGAGAAAACCTTTCACAAAATTAGCAAAGGTATGCAATATAGTTATTTCCTCCTACTTGGCTTAAAATAAGTAATAACATATGATTTCGCAAGACAGGTGATTTTATGTTATAGGTTATGTGATAGAACAGCTGTTTTAACGGATGAGTTGTGTTATTTTGTTTATATTAATTGTAATTATTTAATAAAAAGTAAATAAAATAACTTATTCATTGTTGGCCTAAGTAGGAATTGACTTTACATTTTTTTTTTTTTTATATTACTTGTTTTGTAGCTACATAAACTATTGTTAAAGTGATTAATATCTAACTGTACTACAAAGATAAACTCACTTATTTATAAGTATAGCTCTATGTTATATCACATTCTTTCAAAACTTTAGAATATAATTACAAAGTATTCGTTTAGAATAGCGTTGGTTATAAATTAAACAATAAGTTTCCCAACATAAACTGAACGATTGCTGAAATGAACGAGTTATCCTCCATTTGCGTGTCAACTAAATTGGTTTATGGCGCCGTGAGACAGAATTTTTGTGTGTATTGTCCATGTTACCGGGAAATTCTTTAATTATTATAAAACTTAAATTTAACTCTTATGAACATTTCGATGGCCAAGTAATCATTATCAGTTGGCATGGGCGTACCCAGCGAGGGGGGTAGCTGCCCCCTGGAAGCAAAATTATAATAAATAAATGGTTATTAAGTTTTGTTGCTGGAATTTATTACAATTTAAAAACTAATTTATTAATTTTAAAAAACTTACACTATTGAAAATTATGAAATTAGGGTTATTTATCGTTATTTTTTTGTCGATCAAAACCTGAACGACCATGGCTTGACCCCCCCCCCCCAGTTTTGATCTGGGCACGCCCTTGTCAGTTGGTATAACTACATTGAAAGTACAAGAGAAACCTTGATTACAAAGGTAAATATCATAAGGGTTCACGTAAAATCTCACTAAACGCTAGTTCATTATTATATATTGTACGTGTATGTTTTAAGAAACTAGTATGTAGTGAGATTTTGAGTGAACTCTTTTAATATTTACCATTGTGAATTGTTTTCACTAGTTAAACTCTAACTTACTTAATATTAAAACTTGTTTGTTTAACTTTGTTTTATGATTTTAATGCAGTTATCTTCTCTAAAGATGACTTGGCCATCGAAACGTATATTAAAGTTTAATTAACATAGCATTGTTAATAAAGGAAATATTAATGTATTAATAAGGAAACTTTATGTAATTAAATATGGAGGATTAAAAATTTATTATTATAAAGCCTAATTAAACTCATTTAATTTGAAATGTTGTTTTAGGTAAACTAATGCCTAATAAATTTAACTTACTTAATATTAAAACTTGTTTGTTTAACTTTGTTTTATGATTTTAATGCAGTTATCTTCTCTAAAGATGACTTGGCCATCGAAACTTATATTAAAGTTTAATTAACATAGCATTGTTAATAAAGGAAATATTAATGTATTAATAAGGAAACTTTATATAATTAAATATGGAGGATTAAAAATTTATTATTATAAAGCCTAATTAAACTCATTTAATTTGAAATGTTGTTTTAGGTAAACTAATGCCTAATAAATTTTATTAATTAAAAATAAAACATAAAAATTTTTATGTAGAATTTTAAGCATATCTAAGTGGAAAAACACAGTTTTCAACACAGTTATATTATAGATGTAAAAAGAACCCCATGACACACATAGTGCATACATCGTATACGGACCGTACTCGTGTATATTTAAATGTGCTGTTTAACTAATTTTCAGTCGTGCATTATTGTTACACCAGTGACGTAGGAAGGTTGTAGAGTTATAGGTAGGGAGATGGAGTCGCCTATAGTGGGAGACCGGGAGAGCTTTCAATACTACGGCTTAGCAGCGTCAACGATTCTCCGGCCGCTATCTCTTTCCAAGGAAACGGTTTATTTCGAGCGCACCGAACGACCATGACTCTAACACATGCTTAGACCTGACCGTTTGCCCTTTGCCCTTTGCCCTCTTTTGCCGATAACAAGGGCTTTGCAGTGTCGAAGATTACACAAGGCAGCTACAGATCACTCTTATTGTTATTTTAGTGGAACAATATAATTTGTGAAGAAGTTAAATATTATTTGATTACTAATAGAGTTTTCTGGCGTTATTGGTTCGCGCCTAACATTGCCAAATCATGACCAACACTGAAACAGAAGAAAATGTGTTTCGATTTCATTTTTAGAGAATATTATTAAAACTACTCCCTAAAGTTACCAGAAAAGATATTTATTAAATTCCTTCTATCAGCTCATAGTCTCCTGATATATGGTTTGTACAAATTCCTTCTATTAGCTCATACTCTCCTGATATATGTCTTGTACAAATTCCTTCTACTATCTCATACTCTCCTGATATATATATATATGTCTTGTACAAATTTCTTCTATTAACTTATACTCTCCTGATATAGGCCTATGTCTCGTACAAATTTATTCTATTAGCTCATACTCCCCTGATATATGTCTTGTATAAATTCCTTCTATTAGCTCATACTCTCCTGATAAATGTCTTGTACAAATTCCTTCTACTATCTCATACTCTCCTGATATATATATGTCTTGTACAAATTTCTTCTATTAACTTATACTCTCCTGATATAGGCCTATGTCTCGTACAAATTTATTCTATTAGCTCATACTCCCCTGATATATGTCTTGTATAAATTCCTTCTATTAGCTCATACTCTCCTGATAAATGTCTTGTACAAATTCCTTCTATTAGCTACTCTCCTGATATATGTCTAGTCTAGTACAAATTCCTTCTATTAGCTCATACTCTCCTGATATATGTCTTGTACAAATTCCTTCTATTAGCTCATACTCTCCTCATATATATCTTGTGTACAAATTCCTTCTATTAACTCACACTCTCCTGATATATATCTTGTGAACAAATTCCTTCTATTAGCTCCCTACTAAAAGTACCATATGATCATTACTTCTATGACCTTCCATTACATCACCATTACCCTTTTCTTAGTGACATCTAATTCCAAGATGTGTCTCTAGTGTCTATGTGCCACAAGACCATATCTACACTTTTTCTTCGTTCCACTTAGAAGGGATGAAACTAGGCAGGTCTTTGTGATCTTGATAGAGAGCATGAGTGCGTCACGATGCAACTGCACTCGTGATCATATGACATCACCATGGGCGCCCATATGAAACTTTGTAGGAGGCGGTGATTGTATATTAAAAAATTGAGCAGCTAAAAAATTGAATCTTTAACCTTGTTTAATCTGTTACTACTTACGAAGCACTAGGCCACTGTACTTAATGTATAGACACATTAATCTAATTACTCGTACTATTTATTAATAAACAATAATATGTGAATATTCGTGAGAAACGGTGTCGCGAAAAAAGCGACCAGTGAAATAAGCGGTCATTACGGATTTTCTACCTGTGCCTGGAGTCTTAAATCTTCAGTGAAATGAGCGACAAGTGAAATAAGCGGTCATTACGGATTTTCTACCTGTGCCTGGAGTCTTAAATCTTCAGTGAAATGAGCGACAAGTGAAATAAGCGGTCATTACGGATTTTCTACCTGTGCCTGGAGTCTTAAATCTTCAGTGAAATGAGCGACAAGTGAAATAAGCGGTCATTACGGATTTTCTACCTGTGCCTGGAGTCTTAAATCTTCAGTGAAATGAGCGACAAGTGAAATAAGCGGTCATTACGGATTTTCTACCTGTGCCTGGAGTCTTAAATCTTCAGTGAAATGAGCGACAAGTGAAATAAGCGGTCATTACGGATTTTCTACCTGTGTCTGGAGTCTTAAATCTTCAGTGAAATGAGCGACAAGTGAAATAAGCGGTCATTACGGATTTTCTACTTGTGCCTGGAGTCTTAAATCTTCAGTGAAATGAGCGACAAGTGAAATAAGCGGCCATTACGGATTTTCTACCTGTGCCTGGAGTCTTAAATCTTCAGTGAAATGAGCGACAAGTGAAATAAGCGGTCATTACGGATTTTCTACCTGTGCCTGGAGTCTTAAATCTTCAGTGAAATGAGCGACAAGTGAAATAAGCGGTCATTACGGATTTTCTACCTGTGCCTGGAGTCTTAAATCTTCAGTGAAATGAGCGACAAGTGAAATAAGCGGTCATTACGGATTTTCTACCTGTGCCTGGAGTCTTAAATCTTCAGTGAAATGAGCGACAAGGATATAAATGTTCTTTGTATTCCACAATCTTCCTATAGTAAGAGAGTTTGAACTGTTAGATTTTATCACACTTCAACCAGGTTTTGGACTGGCTAAATGATGATAAATCAATTCGATCATTTAGGCCTTAAAGTCAGCCTTAAGAAAGCTCCGTAAATGATTTATGAAACATAAATATAAAAAAAAGTTTTTTATAATAATTCTTTTTATATTTACATAAGTTTGTATTTATTTCTATTTTCTTGTATGTTTCTCTTTTTTTATGATCGTCAATTAAATCCAAGTTTTGAAGGTAGGAGAGAGTACAGAGACAAGTCTTTATGTCACCTTTTCCTTCATATTTCTTCATTGTTTTGCCACTTATACTTAAGCTTTCTTCTTTTTCCATCCAAGTTTAACTGTAATGAGGAGTGGAAGTGCAGCTTCGTCGCTAATTTCGCGCATTCTGTAAAGGTCACGTTTTTCATAAATTCCGGAAAACACAGATTTTTTATATATAAATATTTTAGTCCTTAGTCATGTCCTACAATACACCAGTTTTAAAAATAACTTTCTCGAAAAAATCCACTGACCTATATATGACGCCTGGATATTTATTTTGTCTTCTATATCTGGGGGCCCAGATTGTTCCCTGACGGCATTGAACCTCACTACACCCTCTGTAAACAAATTAATGCCCCCAAGTAAATTTTAAAAAATAATCAAATCGAAATAGGGGCTAGTGTTTAGGTTTTGTGATAAGTGAGTTATACTACCAACTCTTACGAAATCTACACAGAGCGCAGTAACGTAGTTATAATGAAGTACAATAACCCTTGAAGCACCCTTGAAGTACATCGCTAATATTGTCAGCATCATCAGAAAGCTACAAACATACCTATAGGTTGTTTACAGTATGATTGTGACCTGATGATGCTAACAGTGTTAGCGAAATGTACACCACGGGTAACAAGGGTTATTGTTGTTTACTAGCAACTCCTCAGATATAAACTATTCCCTAGAATTATTTGAGTATTTTGTTATGGTTACTAATTTTTTTATTACTTAGACGTGGGTACATCCATAATGTTTAGGTGTGGGATATCTTGTTATGCCCACTAACCTATATACTACATAGTTGTAGGCAAATGCTTAGAATTTGTGAGTATTGTGTTATTCCCACTAACGTCTATACCACTTAGATGTAGGCTACGGTTTTAGGTTTTGTGAGTATTGTGTTATTCCCACTAACGTCTATACCCCTAGGATGTAGGGTACGGTTTTAGGTTATGTGAGTATTGTGTTATTCCCACTAACGTCTATACCCCTAGGATGTAGGGTACGGTTTTAGGTTTTGTGAGTATTTTGTTATTCCCACTAACGTCTATACCACTTAGATGTAGGCTACGGTTTTAGGTTTTGTGAGTATTTTGTTATTCCCACTAACGTCTATACCACTTAGATGTAGGCTACGGTTTTAGGTTATGTAAGTATTTTGTTATTCCCACTAACGTCTATACCACTTAGATGTAGGCTACGGTTTTAGGTTTTGTGAGTATTTTGTTATTCCCACTAACGTCTATACCACTTAGATGTAGGCTACGGTTTTAGGTTTTGTGAGTATTTTGTTATTCCCACTAACGTCTATACCACTTAGATGTAGGCTACGGTTTTAGGTTATGTAAGTATTTTGTTATTCCCACTAACGTCTATACCACTTAGATGTAGGCTACGGTTTTAGGTTTTGTGAGTATTTTGTTATTCCCACTAACGTCTATACCACTTAAATGTAGGCTACGGTTTTAGGTTTTGTGAGTATTCTGTTATTCCCACTAACGTCTATACCACTTAGATGTAGGCTACGGTTTTAGGTTTTGTGAGTATTGTGTTACTCCCACTAACGTCTATACCCCTAGGATGTAGGGTACGGTTTTAGGTTTTGTGAGTATTGTGTTACTCCCACTAACGTCTATACCCCTAGGATGTAGGGTACGGTTTTAGGTTTTGTGAGTATTGTGTTACTTCCACTAACGTCTATACCCCTAGGATGTAGGGTACGGTTTTAGGTTTTGTGAGTATTGTGTTACTCCCACTAACGTCTATACCCCTAGGATGTAGGGTACGGTTTTAGGTTATGTGAGTATTGTGTTACTCCCACTAACGTCTATACCCCTAGGATGTAGGGTACGGTTTTAGGTTTTGTGAGTATTGTGTTACTCCCACTAACGTCTATACCCCTAGGATGTAGGGTACGGTTTTAGGTTTTGTGAGTATTGTGTTACTCCCACTAACGTCTATACCCCTAGGATGTAGGGTACGGTTTTAGGTTATGTGAGTATTGTGTTACTCCCACTAACGTCTATACCCCTAGGATGTAGGGTACGGTTTTAGGATTTGTGAGTATTGTGTTACTCCCACTAACGTCTATACCCCTAGGATGTAGGGTACGGTTTTAGGTTATGTGAGTATTGTGTTACTCCCACTAACGTCTATACCCCTAGGATGTAGGGTACGGTTTTAGGTTTTGTGAGTATTGTGTTACTCCCACTAACGTCTATACCCCTAGGATGTAGGCTACGGTTTTAGGTTATGTGAGTATTGTGTTATTCCCACTAACGTCTATACCGCTTAGATGTAGGCTACGGTTTTAGGTTATGTGAGTATTGTGTTATTCCCACTAACGTCTATACCCCTAGGATGTAGGGTACGGTTTTAGGTTATGTGAGTATTGTGTTATTCCCACTAACGTCTATACCCCTAGGATGTAGGGTACGGTTTTAGGTTATGTGAGTATTGTGTTACTCCCACTAACGTCTATACCCCTAGGATGTAGGGTACGGTTTTAGGTTATGTGAGTATTGTGTTATTCCCACTAACGTCTATACCCCTAGGATGTAGGGTACGGTTTTAGGTTATGTGAGTATTGTGTTATTCCCACTAACGTCTATACCCCTAGGATGTAGGGTACGGTTTTAGGTTTTGTGAGTATTGTGTTATTCCCACTAACGTCTATACCACTTAGATGTAGGCTACGGTTTTAGGTTATGTGAGTATTGTGTTATTCCCACTAACGTCTATACCACTTAGATGTAGGCTACGGTTTTAGGTTATGTGAGTATTGTGTTATTCCCACTAACGTCTATACCCCTAGGATGTAGGGTACGGTTTTAGGTTATGTGAGTATTGTGTTATTCCCACTAACGTCTATACCCCTAGGATGTAGGGTACGGTTTTAGGTTTTGTGAGTATTGTGTTACTCCCACTAACGTCTATACCCCTAGGATGTAGGGTACGGTTTTAGGTTATGTGAGTATTGTGTTATTCCCACTAACGTCTATACCACTTAGATGTGGGCTACTGTTTAGGTTTTGTGCGTATTGTATTATTCCCAATAACGTGTATACCACTTAGATGTGGGCTATTGTTTAGGTTTGGTGAGTATTGTGTTATTCCCACTAACGTCTATACCACTTAGATGTAGGCTACGGTTTTAGGTTATGTGAGTATTGTGTTATTCCCACTAACGTCTATACCCCTAGGATGTAGGGTACGGTTTTAGGTTATGTGAGTATTGTGTTATTCCCACTAACGTCTATACCCCTAGGATGTAGGGTACGGTTTTAGGTTATGTGAGTATTGTGTTATTCCCACTAACGTCTATACCCCTAGGATGTAGGGTACGGTTTTAGGTTTTGTGAGTATTGTGTTATTCCCACTAACGTCTATACCACTTAGATGTAGGCTACGGTTTTAGGTTATGTGAGTATTGTGTTATTCCCACTAACGTCTATACCCCTAGGATGTAGGGTACGGTTTTAGGTTTTGTGAGTATTGTGTTACTCCCACTAACGTCTATACCCCTAGGATGTAGGGTACGGTTTTAGGTTATGTGAGTATTGTGTTATTCCCACTAACGTCTATACCACTTAGATGTGGGCTACTGTTTAGGTTTTGTGCGTATTGTGTTATTCCCAATAACGTGTATACCACTTAGATGTGGGCTATTGTTTAGGTTTGGTGAGTATTGTGTTATTCCCACAATCTTCTATACCACCTAGATGTAGACTACGTTTTAGGTTATGTAAGTACTAATTACTATACTATGCTCAATAACGTCTATACTACTGAAAAACAGGCCAATGTATCGGATTTTTGAAGTCGTGTTATACCTACTTTCGTCTATACTATTTAAGCGTTGGCTAACGTTCAGGTATTGCGTCACGGCAATTGGTTCTATACCACTTAGTTGTAGGCTTATGTTTAGGTATTGCGTGATGTGTATTACATTCGATACCACTTTCATGTAGGCTACTATGAGGTTTTTTATTTATGTGTTTAACCTATTAACGCCCATTTTGTTTTTAAGTACACTAATGATTTGGTTTTATGATATTGTGTTATTTCTACAAATTTTAATAGCGTAAATGTAGGCTAAAGTTCAGGTATTGAGTTATGTTAACTTGTTCTATACCACTTAGTAGTAGGCTATGCTAATGTTTAGATATTGTGTTATGTGAACTAATGTTATACCACTTAGTAAGGATATTATGTTATGGCTACCAACATCTACATTAATAATATATAACCTAATGCTCAGGATTTTGAATATTATATTCTTTCGTCAGTTATAAGGAATGAAATCTTTCATTAAAAATTAGTTTTACAAGTTGTAATAAAATCATGTTTTTTAGGGGTGATCTAAGAAAATAATGTTCATGCACTCTAATTGCTGACACTAATTATCCTGTTACAACTTGTTAAGTTTCATGTTACATCCAGAAATACCAAACAATTGATGGCTGTGGTTCAATATTAAACTAATGATAATGTGTTTTTGTTATTGGAACCAGAGAGACTCAAAAGGAAAATAGCCCGTTAACGTTTAAGCTTATATGACAGATAATGAATTGTTTTTGTGTTTAGTGTAAAAAGACGTATCTTCATTGGGAAAAGAAGCTCCGTACGAGTCACTCGTTCTGTTGAAGATACTCTTAGATGAAGTCATGGTGTAAAAAGACGTATCTTCATTGGGAAAAGAAGCTCCGTACGAGTCATTCGTTCTGTTGAAGATACTCTTAGATGAAGTCATGGTGTAAAAAGACGTATCTTCATTGGGAAAAGAAGCTCCGTACGAGTCACTCGTTCTGTTGAAGATACTCTTAGATGAAGTCATGGTGTAAAAAGACGTATCTTCATTGAGAAAAGAAACTCCGTACGAGTCACTCGTTCTGTTGAAGATACTCTTAGATGAAGTCATGGTGTAAAAAGACGTATCTTCATTGGGAAAAGAAGCTCCGTACGAGTCATTCGTTCTGTTGAAGATACTCTTAGATGAAGTCATGGTGTAAAAAGACGTATCTTCATTAAGAAAAGAAACTCCGTACGAGTCACTCGTTCTGTTGAAGATACTCTTAGATGAAGTCATGGTGTAAAAATACGTATCTTCATTGAGAAAAGAAACTCCGTACGAGTCATTCGTTCTGTTGAAGATACTCTTAGATGAAGTCATGGTGTAAAAAGACGTATCTTCATTGGGAAAAGAAACTCCGTACGAGTCACTCGTTCTGTTGAAGATACTCTTAGATGAAGTCATGGTGTAAAAAGACGTATCTTCATTGGGAAAAGAAACTCCGTACGAGTCATTCGTTCTGTTGAAGATACTCTTAGATGAAGTCATGGTGTAAAAATACGTATCTTCATTGAGAAAAGAAACTCCGTACGAGTCATTCGTTCTGTTGAAGATACTCTTAGATGAAGTCATGGTGTAAAAAGACGTATCTTCATTGGGAAAAGAAACTCCGTACGAGTCACTCGTTCTGTTGAAGATACTCTTAGATGAAGTCATGGTGTAAAAAGACGTATCTTCATTGGGAAAAGAAACTCCGTACGAGTCACTCGTTCTGTTGAAGATACTCTTAGATGAAGTCATGGTGTAAAAAGACGTATCTTCATTGGGAAAAGAAACTCCGTACGAGTCATTCGTTCTGTTGAAGATACTCTTAGATGAAGTCATGGTGTAAAAAGACGTATATTCATTGGGAAAAGAAGCTCCGTACGAGTCATTCGTTCTGTTGAAGATACTCTTAGATGAAGTCATGGTGTAAAAAGACGTATCTTCATTGGGAAAAGAAACTCCGTACGAGTCACTCGTTCTGTTGAAGATACTCTTAGATGAAGTCATGGTGTAAAAAGACGTATATTCATTGGGAAAAGAAGCTCCGTACGAGTCATTCGTTCTGTTGAAGATACTCTTAGATGAAGTCATGGTGTAAAAAGACGTATCTTCATTGGGAAAAGAAACTCCGTACGAGTCACTCGTTCTGTTGAAGATACTCTTAGATGAAGTCATGGTGTAAAAAGACGTATCTTCATTGGGAAAAGAAGCTCCGTACGAGTCACTCGTTCTGTTGAAGATACTCTTAGATGAAGTCATGGTGTAAAAAGACGTATCTTCATTGGGAAAAGAAGCTCCGTACGAGTCACTCGTTCTGTTGAAGATACTCTTAGATGAAGTCATGGTGTAAAAAGACGTATCTTCATTGAGAAAAGAAACTCCGTACGAGTCACTCGTTCTGTTGAAGATACTCTTAGATGAAGTCATGGTGTAAAAAGACGTATCTTCATTGGGAAAAGAAACTCCGTACGAGTCACTCGTTCTGTTGAAGATACTCTTAGATGAAGTCATGGTGTAAAAAGACGTATCTTCATTGGGAAAAGAAACTCCGTACGAGTCACTCGTTCTGTTGAAGATACTCTTAGATGAAGTCATGGTGTAAAAAGACGTATCTTCATTGGGAAAAGAAGCTCCGTACGAGTCACTCGTTCTGTTGAAGATACTCTTAGATGAAGTCATGGTGTAAAAAGACGTATCTTCATTGGGAAAAGAAGCTCCGTACGAGTCACTCGTTCTGTTGAAGATACTCTTAGATGAAGTCATGGTGTAAAAAGACGTATCTTCATTGGGAAAAGAAGCTCCGTACGAGTCATTCGTTCTGTTGAAGATACTCTTAGATGAAGTCATGGTGTAAAAGACGTATCTTCATTGGGAAAAGAAGCTCCTACGAGTCATTCGTTCTGTTGAAGATACTCTTAGATGAACTCATAGTGATATGGATATTTTAAAATCTCTTATTAGAATTAGAATGGGTTTAAGTTAAAAACCTGTATTTAGAATCAGGGTGGAGAAGTGAACCTGTCTTGATTGCGAGGGATGGGTAAGAATCCTTGCTTGTTATTGCAATTTTGCCTACTAAAATAATTCTAGAGACGCCTTCTATAAAATTCCTGTCTAGTATACTCAGATAACTGACACATTTTTAAATTTCCTTCGATTAAATTCCAACATTTTACTATCGAACAGGGATATCATGCTAAGAATACTTTATCAGGCCTCCGTCTTACGTGTCAAAAGGTTAACTGATATATTGCACGTGTTAACATAAATCATGAAGCCAAGGAGGTAAAAATGTTTTAAAAAATAAATCACAAAGATAAGAAATATTTATTTCGACTCGAAAGTTCCCTAATTCGATTGTTTAAAAAGCTGTAACCGAAAAATAAATCACAAAGATAAGAAATATTTATTTCGACTCTAAAGTTCCCTAATTCGATTGTTTAAAAAGCTGTAACCGAAAAATAAATCACAAAGATAAGAAATATTTATTTCGACTCTAAAGTTCCCTAATTCGATTGTTTAAAAAGCTGTAACCGAAAATAAATCACAAAGATAAAAAATATTTATTTTGACTCTAAAGTTCCCTAATTCCATTGTTTAAAAAACTGTAACCGAAAAATAAATCACAAAGATAAGAAATATTTATTTCGTCTCTAAAGTTCCCTAATTCGATTGTTTAAAAAGTTGTAACCGAAAAATAAATCACAAAGATAAGAAATATTTATTTCGACTCTAAAGTTCCCTAATTCGATTGTTTAAAAAGCTGTAACCGAAAAATAAATCACAAAGATAAGAAATATTTATTTCGACTCTAAAGTTCCCTAATTCGATTGTTTAAAAAACTGTAACCGAAAAATAAATCACAAAGATAAGAAATATTTATTTCGACTCTAAAGTTCCCTAATTCGATTGTTTAAAAAGTTGTAACCGAAAAATAAATCACAAAGATAAGAAATATTTATTTCGACTCTAAAGTTCCCTAATTCGATTGTTTAAAAAGCTGTAACCGAAAAATAAATCACAAAGATTAGAAATATTTATTTTTTACTCTAAAGTTCCCTAATTCGATTGTTTAAAAAACTGTAACCGAAAAATAAATCACAAAGATAAGAAATATTTATTTCGACTCTAAAGTTCCCTAACTCGATTGTTTAAAAAGTTGTAACCGAAAAATAAATCACAAAGATAAGAAATATTTATTTCGACTCTAAAGTTCCCTAATTCGATTGTTTAAAAAGTTGTAACCGAAAAATAAATCACAAAGATAAGAAATATTTATTTCGACTCTAAAGTTCCCTAATTCGATTGTTTAAAAAACTGTAACCGAAAAATAAATCACAAAGATAAGAAATATTTATTTCGACTCTAAAGTTCCCTAATTCGACTGTTTAAAAAACTGTAACTGAAAAATAAATCACAAAGATAAGAAATATTTATTTTGACTCTAAAGTTCCCTAATTCGACTGTTTAGAAAACTGTAACCGAAAAATAAATCACAAAGATAAGAAATATTTATTTCGACTCTAAAGTTCCCTAATTCGACTGTTTAAAAAACTGTAACCGAAAAATAAATCACAAAGATAAGAAATATTTATTTCGACTCTAAAGTTCCCTAATTCGGCTGTTTAAAAAACTGTAAGCGAAAAATAAATCACAAAGATAAGAAATATTTATTTCGACTCTAAAGTTCCCTAATTCGACTGTTTAAAAAACTGTAACCGAAAAATAAATCACAAAGATAAGAAATATTTATTTCGACTCTAAAGTTCCCTAATTCGACTGTTTAAAAAACTGTAACCGAAAAATAAATCACAAAGATAAGAAATATTTATTTCGACTCTAAAGTTCCCTAATTCGACTGTTTAAAAAACTGTAACCGAAAAATAAATCACAAAGATAAGAAATATTTATTTCGACTCTAAAGTTCCCTAATTCGACTGTTTAAAAAACTGTAACCGAAAAATAAATCACAAAGATAAGAAATATTTATTTCGACTCTAAAGTTCCCTAATTCGGCTGTTTAAAAAACTGTAACCGAAAAATAAATCACAAAGATAAGAAATATTTATTTCGACTCTAAAGTTCCCTAATTCGCCTGTTTAAAAAACTGTAACCGAAAAATAAATCACAAAGATAAGAAATATTTATTTCGACTCTAAAGTTCCCTAATTCGACTGTTTAAAAAACTGTAACCGAAAAATAAATCACAAAGATAAGAAATATTTATTTCGACTCTAAAGTTCCCTAATTCGACTGTTTAAAAAACTGTAACCGAAAAATAAATCACAAAGATAAGAAATATTTATTTCGACTCTAAAGTTCCCTAATTCGATTGTTTAAAAAGCTGTAACCGAAAAATAAATCACAAAGATTAGAAATATTTATTTTTTACTCTAAAGTTCCCTAATTCGATTGTTTAAAAAACTGTAACCGAAAAATAAATCACAAAGATAAGAAATATTTATTTCGACTCTAAAGTTCCCTAATTCGACTGTTTAAAAAACTGTAACCGAAAAATAAATCACAAAGATAAGAAATATTTATTTCGACTCTAAAGTTCCCTAATTCGATTGTTTAAAAAACTGTAACCGAAAAATAAATCACAAAGATAAGAAATATTTATTTCGACTCTAAAGTTCAATAATTCGACTGTTTAAAAAACTGTAACTGAAAAATAAATCACAAAGATAAGAAATATTTATTTTGACTCTAAAGTTCCCTAATTCGACTGTTTAGAAAACTGTAACCGAAAAATAAATCACAAAGATAAGAAATATTTATTTCGACTCTAAAGTTCCCTAATTCGGCTGTTTAAAAAACTGTAACCGAAAAATAAATCACAAAGATAAGAAATATTTATTTCGACTCTAAAGTTCCCTAATTCGACTGTTTAAAAAACTGTAACCGAAAAATAAATCACAAAGATAAGAAATATTTATTTCGACTCTAAAGTTCCCTAATTCGACTGTTTAAAAAACTGTAACCGAAAAATAAATCACAAAGATAAGAAATATTTATTTCGACTCTAAAGTTCCCTAATTCGGCTGTTTAAAAAACTGTAAGCGAAAAATAAATCACAAAGATAAGAAATATTTATTTCGACTCTAAAGTTCCCTAATTCGACTGTTTAAAAAACTGTAACCGAAAAATAAATCACAAAGATAAGAAATATTTATTTCGACTCTAAAGTTCCCTAATTCGACTGTTTAAAAAACTGTAACCGAAAAATAAATCACAAAGATAAGAAATATTTATTTCGACTCTAAAGTTCCCTAATTCGACTGTTTAAAAAACTGTAACCGAAAAATAAATCACAAAGATAAGAAATATTTATTTCGACTCTAAAGTTCCCTAATTCGACTGTTTAAAAAACTGTAACCGAAAAATAAATCACAAAGATAAGAAATATTTATTTCGACTCTAAAGTTCCCTAATTCGGCTGTTTAAAAAACTGTAACCGAAAAATAAATCACAAAGATAAGAAATATTTATTTCGACTCTAAAGTTCCCTAATTCGCCTGTTTAAAAAACTGTAACCGAAAAATAAATCACAAAGATAAGAAATATTTATTTCGACTCTAAAGTTCCCTAATTCGACTGTTTAAAAAACTGTAACCGAAAAATAAATCACAAAGATAAGAAATATTTATTTCGACTCTAAAGTTCCCTAATTCGACTGTTTAAAAAACTGTAACCGAAAAATAAATCACAAAGATAAGAAATATTTATTTCGACTCTAAAGTTCCCTAATTCGATTGTTTAAAAAGCTGTAACCGAAAAATAAATCACAAAGATTAGAAATATTTATTTTTTACTCTAAAGTTCCCTAATTCGATTGTTTAAAAAACTGTAACCGAAAAATAAATCACAAAGATAAGAAATATTTATTTCGACTCTAAAGTTCCCTAATTCGACTGTTTAAAAAACTGTAACCGAAAAATAAATCACAAAGATAAGAAATATTTATTTCGACTCTAAAGTTCCCTAATTCGATTGTTTAAAAAACTGTAACCGAAAAATAAATCACAAAGATAAGAAATATTTATTTCGACTCTAAAGTTCAATAATTCGACTGTTTAAAAAACTGTAACTGAAAAATAAATCACAAAGATAAGAAATATTTATTTTGACTCTAAAGTTCCCTAATTCGACTGTTTAGAAAACTGTAACCGAAAAATAAATCACAAAGATAAGAAATATTTATTTCGACTCTAAAGTTCCCTAATTCGGCTGTTTAAAAAACTGTAACCGAAAAATAAATCACAAAGATAAGAAATATTTATTTCGACTCTAAAGTTCCCTAATTCGGCTGTTTAAAAAACTGTAAGCGAAAAATAAATCACAAAGATAAGAAATATTTATTTCGACTCTAAAGTTCCCTAATTCGACTGTTTAAAAAACTGTAACCGAAAAATAAATCACAAAGATAAGAAATATTTATTTCGACTCTAAAGTTCCCTAATTCGACTGTTTAAAAAACTGTAACCGAAAAATAAATCACAAAGATAAGAAATATTTATTTCGACTCTAAAGTTCCCTAATTCGATTGTTTAAAAAGCTGTAACCGAAAAATAAATCACAAAGATTAGAAATATTTATTTTTTACTCTAAAGTTCCCTAATTCGATTGTTTAAAAAACTGTAACCGAAAAATAAATCACAAAGATAAGAAATATTTATTTCGACTCTAAAGTTCCCTAACTCGATTGTTTAAAAAGTTGTAACCGAAAAATAAATCACAAAGATAAGAAATATTTATTTCGACTCTAAAGTTCCCTAATTCGATTGTTTAAAAAGCTGTAACCGAAAAATAAATCACAAAGATTAGAAATATTTATTTTTTACTCTAAAGTTCCCTAATTCGATTGTTTAAAAAACTGTAACCGAAAAATAAATCACAAAGATAAGAAATATTTATTTCGTCTCTAAAGTTCCCTAACTCGATTGTTTAAAAAGTTGTAACCGAAGAATAAATCACAAAGATAAGAAATATTTATTTCGACTCTAAAGTTCCCTAATTCGATTGTTTAAAAAGTTGTAACCGAAAAATAAATCACACAGATAAGAAATATTTATTTCGACTCTAAAGTTCCCTAATTCGATTGTTTAAAAAACTGTAACCGAAAAATAAATCACAAAGATAAGAAATATTTATTTCGACTCTAAAGTTCCCTAATTCGACTGTTTAAAAAACTGTAACTAAAAAATAAATCACAAAGATAAGAAATATTTATTTTGACTCTAAAGTTCCCTAATTCGACTGTTTAGAAAACTGTAACCGAAAAATAAATCACAAAGATAAGAAATATTTATTTCGACTCTAAAGTTCCCTAATTCGGCTGTTTAAAAAACTGTAACCGAAAAATAAATCACAAAGATAAGAAATATTTATTTCGACTCTAAAGTTCCCTAATTCGACTGTTTAAAAAACTGTAACCGAAAAATAAATCACAAAGATAAGAAATATTTATTTCGACTCTAAAGTTCCCTAATTCGACTGTTTAAAAAACTGTAACCGAAAAATAAATCACAAAGATAAGAAATATTTATTTCGACTCTAAAGTTCCCTAATTCGGCTGTTTAAAAAACTGTAAGCGAAAAATAAATCACAAAGATAAGAAATATTTATTTCGACTCTAAAGTTCCCTAATTCGGCTGTTTAAAAAACTGTAACCGAAAAATAAATCACAAAGATAAGAAATATTTATTTCGACTCTAAAGTTCCCTAATTCGACTGTTTAAAAAACTGTAACCGAAAAATAAATCACAAAGATAAGAAATATTTATTTCGACTCTAAAGTTCCCTAATTCGACTGTTTAAAAAACTGTAACCGAAAAATAAATCACAAAGATAAGAAATATTTATTTCGACTCTAAAGTTCCCTAATTCGACTGTTTAAAAAACTGTAACCGAAAAATAAATCACAAAGATAAGAAATATTTATTTCGACTCTAAAGTTCCCTAATTCGACTGTTTAAAAAACTGTAACCGAAAAATAAATCACAAAGATAAGAAATATTTATTTCGACTCTAAAGTTCCCTAATTCGGCTGTTTAAAAAACTGTAACCGAAAAATAAATCACAAAGATAAGAAATATTTATTTCGACTCTAAAGTTCCCTAATTCGCCTGTTTAAAAAACTGTAACCGAAAAATAAATCACAAAGATAAGAAATATTTATTTCGACTCTAAAGTTCCCTAATTCGACTGTTTAAAAAACTGTAACCGAAAAATAAATCACAAAGATAAGAAATATTTATTTCGACTCTAAAGTTCCCTAATTCGACTGTTTAAAAAACTGTAACCGAAAAATAAATCACAAAGATAAGAAATATTTATTTCGACTCTAAAGTTCCCTAATTCGACTGTTTAAAAAACTGTAACCGAAAAATAAATCACAAAGATAAGAAATATTTATTTCGACTCTAAAGTTCCCTAATTCGGCTGTTTAAAAAACTGTAACCGAAAAATAAATCACAAAGATAAGAAATATTTATTTCGACTCTAAAGTTCCCTAATTCGGCTGTTTAAAAAACTGTAACCGAAAAATAAATCACAAAGATAAGAAATATTTATTTCGACTCTAAAGTTCCCTAATTCGACTGTTTAAAAAACTGTAACCGAAAAATAAATCACAAAGATAAGAAATATTTATTTCGACTCTAATGTTCCCTAATTCGACTGTTTAAAAAACTGTAACCGAAAAATAAATCACAAAGATAAGAAATATTTATTTCGACTCTAAAGTTCCCTAATTCGACTGTTTAAAAAACTGTAACCGAAAAATAAATCACAAAGATAAGAAATATTTATTTCGACTCTAAAGTTCCCTAATTCGACTGTTTAAAAAACTGTAACCGAAAAATAAATCACAAAGATAAGAAATATTTATTTCGACTCTAAAGTTCCCTAATTCGGCTGTTTAAAAAACTGTAACCGAAAAATAAATCACAAAGATAAGAAATATTTATTTCGACTCTAAAGTTCCCTAATTCGACTGTTTAAAAAACTGTAACCGAAAAATAAATCACAAAGATAAGAAATATTTATTTCGACTCTAAAGTTCCCTAATTCGACTGTTTAAAAAACTGTAACCGAAAAATAAATCACAAAGATAAGAAATATTTATTTCGACTCTAAAGTTCCCTAATTCGACTGTTTAAAAAACTGTAACCGAAAAATAAATCACAAAGATAAGAAATATTTATTTCGACTCTAAAGTTCCCTAATTCGGCTGTTTAAAAAACTGTAACCGAAAAATAAATCACAAAGATAAGAAATATTTATTTCGACTCTAAAGTTCCCTAATTCGGCTGTTTAAAAAACTGTAACCGAAAAATAAATCACAAAGATAAGAAATATTTATTTCGACTCTAAAGTTCCCTAATTCGACTGTTTAAAAAACTGTAACCGAAAAATAAATCACAAAGATAAGAAATATTTATTTCGACTCAAAAGTTCCCTAATTCGACTGTTTAAAAAACTGTAACCGAAAAATAAATCACAAAGATAAGAAATATTTATTTCGACTCAAAAGTTCCCTAATTCGACTGTTTAAAAAACTGTAACCGAAAAATAAAGTGTACGTTTCAATTTTTCAAAATGTAATTAGAAATTAACTTTGCAGGACCCTATCTTGGATGGTTTTATATTTGGAAGGATCTACGTTTTAGACATGCTGCAGCTTATAGTATCTACCTGGGTAAAATAACAGTAAAAAATAAACTGATAACCTTCCGAAACGGATGATGTAACTGCGAACGAATCGATACGACACCGCGTAACACTCTGTATACATCCTATTAGCTGGGAGCTAGTGTACGGCTTGGCTGTACGGGACATAAGTTACAATACATTCTTGCACATTTACTGGCAAGGAATTTCAATAAACAAAGTGTAAAATTATATTGTATATATATATATATATATATATATATATATATATATATATATATATATATATATATATATTCTATTTAGCTTTTTTTTTAATTGTAGGCCTTTAAAGTAAAATTCTTAGTTAACCTTTCTACAAATGTATTAGGCTCATATTAAGAGGTATGTTTATGTCCTATTCCAAGACTATATTCTCCTGATACCTTGCAAGTAAAGTATCCAAGTACAGCCTTTAGTAAATATTAAATTTAAATGTAATAAAAGAATATATGTTAGAAAGTATAGAAATGTTAACTACCTCCAATATTCCCCTAAAACTTGGCAAGTTAATTTTCTAATTTTATAGAAATGTGTGGTTTAATTAATTAGAAATATATCAGGCTGGTATAAGATATTAAGAGGTATTCAAACATTCAATTTAAATTGTGATTTGATGTGTGTACACACACGCGCGCACACAAACACACACTCGCACACACACACAAATATATATATATTCTTTTTTTTAAATTGTAGGCCTAAATAAAAACTCATTGCTAATGGACATTTTTATTTTTTAAGTTTCCCGTATTAACAAAAAAAAACAGATTCTAGGAAAATCTGTTGTTTTTATGGTCTAAATAACAGGAATCATGCATTTTGGTATAATTCTATTAAAACTTACGAATGTCAATAGCAATAATTGCAAAATTACGCAAGTTTTCGTTTCTCAATTTTTTTTTTGTAAAATTAAAACTGTTCCAACATAATTTGGTCTAAAGTAGAAACATTTCCCGTGTCTACGCTCAGTATCGGCGACCCTTTGTCCTAGAAAACTGGCCACAATCACTACTCCAATCTAAAATATAATGGCTAAAGCTAAGTTAAGCCTGGTGTAAACATCCCCTCGAGGATGTCCACGAGGGAGATACTGTGTAAGGACACTACATTGCCAAGCCCCAACATATGGATACCTCAAGGGCAATTTCCCTTGCGGGGAAAAAGTCACCGCAAGTGGGGGTTGCATTCTGATCCGTCTTAAAATGTGTAAGTGAATTCACTAAATACAACAGCTGTTTAATAAGCTATTATTTACGTTATTTAAAAAACAAAAACGTGAAGAATTGTGCGCTAATAAATCTCGGATTTGTTGATCTCAAATGCAATCATAACTGACAAGTAAATGTTTCTATATACAAAAAAATATTTCTCGATAGTAAATAAATAACATTTCTGACTCATTTTAAAAGTGTTGTTTTGATTGGATAAAGATAGGCGTCTTATCAAATTTATTACATCAAGCGCGGACAATTTTCGAAGTTAATGGAATGTATGAAATGTAAATATTGACAAGATCTGTCAGAATATAAAGTGTAGAAAGAAGATAGTGTAAAATTTACAATTGTTTGTGTAAACTGTTTGGAGCCTTGCAGAGACTAGATGCTAACGATTCGACATTTCTACGCGAAATCCGACCTGAGACTCACTCTATGTGTATGCTTATGGTAAAATGAATTCACTTATACTTTCTCATTAGAATGAAAAGGTAAGAAGCTGGTTAAGATTCTGCAAGGGTTGATAGAAGAAGGAAGCGATAAAGCGCAAAATTTAGTGAAATATGACAGAAAATATATAAGTGATAGACAGTACGTTGTTCAGTGAAGGATAAATGGCCTTATGTATGGAATGGCGTAGGCCTATAATGAAGAATGACAAGAAGTAGGAGACGTGGCAGAAAGTTGTTCAGTGAAGGATCAGTGGATAAAAGACTTTACGGAATGGCGTATAGTGAAGGACGACAGAAAGTAAGCCGTTACGGGACGTAGTTCAGTAATGAATGACAGGAAGTAGGAGACGATGTAGCAAAGGATATACTAAAGGATGCTAGAAAGTAGAAGACGTTGCAGAAAGTTGATCAGTGAAGGATCAGTGGATAAAAGACTTTACGGAATGGCGTATAGTGAAGGACGACAGAAAGTAAGCCGTTACGGGACGTAGTTCAGTAATGAATGACAGGAAGTAGGAGACGATGTAGCAAAGGATATACTAAAGGATGCTAGAAAGTAGAAGACGTTGCAGAAAGTTGATCAGTGAAGGATCAGTGGATAAAAGACTTTACGGAATGGCGTATAGTGAAGGACGACAGAAAGTAAGCCGTTACGGGACGTAGTTCAGTAATGAATGACAGGAAGTAGGAGACGATGTAGCAAAGGATATACTAAAGGATGCTAGAAAGTAGAAGACGTTGCAGAAAGTTGATCAGTGAAGGATCAGTGGATAAAAGACTTTACGGAATGGCGTATAGTGAAGGACGACAGAAAGTAAGCCGTTACGGGACGTAGTTCAGTAATGAATGACAGGAAGTAGGAGACGATGTAGCAAAGGATACACTAAAGGATGCTAGGAAGTAGAAGACGTTGCAGAAAGTTGATCAGTGAAGGATCATTGAAAAAAGACGTAATGGGGTGGGGTATAGTGAAGGACGACAGAAAGTAAAAGACGATAAGTGACAAGGTTCCGTTAAGGATCACTGGAAAATAGACTTTACGGGATGGGCTATAGTGAAGGATGACAGAAAGCAGAAGACGTTACGGGAAGGAGTCCAGTAATGAATGACAGGAAGTAGGAGACGATGTAGCAAAGGATATACTGAAAGATGCTAGGAAGTAGAAGACGTTGCAGAAAGTTGTTCAGTGAAGGATCAGTGAGAAAAAGACCTTGTGGGGTGGGGTATAGTGAAGGATGACAAAAGGTAAAAGACGTTACGGGACAAGCTTCCGTTGAGGATCACTGGAAAACCGAGGCTACGGGATCGGGTATAATGAAGGATGACAAGAAGCAGAAGAATTTACGGGACGGAGTTCAGTAACGAATGACAGGAGATAGGAGGCGATGTAGCAAAGGATTTACTGAAAAATGTCAGAAAGTAGAAGTCGTTACAGGGAGGCATTCAGTGTCTAATGATAGGAATTAGAAGAATTATGAAGAGGGGTTTAGTGAAAAGTTACAGGAAGTGAGAGACGATAGAGTGCAGGATCGTGTAGGGGATGGGAAGTAGAAGACGTTACAGAACGTTGTTCAATGAAGGATCAACGGAAAATTGACGCTATGGGATGAAGTACAGTGAATGGTGACAGGACGCAGAAGACTTTATAAGACAATATTATGTGAGGGATCACTGGAAAGAAAATGTCACAGGATGGTGTTCAGTGAAGGATGACAGAAAGTAGGTTACATGGCATTCCGTTAATTAAATGGTCACTGAAGAAATAGAGGTTACGGTATGAGGTACAGTGGAAAATGCGGGATGGGATTCAGTGAAGGATGTCAGGAAGTAAAATGTTTTGCGGGGTGGGATTAATTTGAGGGTCTCTGGACAAATAGAGGTTACAGAATGAGGTACAGTGGAAAATGCGGGATGGGATTCAGTGAAGGATGCTGGAAGTAAAAGACGTTAAAAGAGCGGGAGTTTCGTAGAGGATGGCTGGAAAAAAGCTAAGTGTCGGGGTTCAGTGAAGCCTGTAGGCTATGTCAAAAAGTAGGAGGTATAGCAGCATTTACTTTTGTTTTGATGAGGACGACCGTCTCGGGAGATGTATCCCATTTCAATCTCAGACAGTAACTGGATCAGACAAGGAGTTTCAACAGACGCACATATTTGTTAACAGCTCTTAGTTCACTGTCGTCTCTGTTTATTCGAAAACTATCTTGAAGCCATAATTCTTGAATTTCCTTGTGAGAGGTGAAATTACAGCAATATGAAATTTGTTACAAACTTGAGTTTTAATTGTCTGTCTAATTTAAGATAATTTTTCCACTAGTTCGAAAAAGGAAACTTTATAGCTTCTTTAAAGGAGCGCTCAACCCAAAAACCCTTCTTTCTCCGTCCTTGTAAAACACAGTTCCTCAGACCATTAATGATTTAATGTTCAATATACTTTGGCCAGTATTTTGTATAATTACGTATTAATTTTAAAGTTAATTTTTTTCTAAAATGGCCACTTTGCGAAATTTGACAGCTGAAAATAAGTTGAACATTAAACTGAACACGTAATACAAAAAATTTTAAAGTAAATTTCTACGTAAGTCCACACAAAAATTATTTTAGTTACTTTTAATAAATATAACTTTTATAACTTTTTACTTTATTAAATAATTACAATTAATATACATAAAATAACTTGACATTAAAATATCTGTTCTACTACATAAACTATAACATAAAAATCAGCTGTTTTATGAAAACATATGTTATCACTTATTTTAAGCCAAATGGGACGAAATAGTTATATTGCCCATATTGCCTTTTGTGAAAAGATTTTCTCCCTTATAAAACTAAAGCTAATTCGTTGAATTTAACTAACGAATTAATATTAACATCTTGTGTCATCCGCTACAAGTATAGAAAAATATATGTAAACTTGAGTGGATAAAGAAAAAGTATTTTATTAACGATTGAATAATTGAACGAGATATATATAAGGAGAGTGCGAAATAATAGAAGGAATTGAAAAACGCATACAAAATTAATGTAACAAAATTTTATTTTGTATAATAAATGTAAAAACCACCCAGGGTCGAATAGGAGCCCTCAAAATGTAAGAAAAATACTGGTAACTGTTTTATTTTGAACTTGGAGTAATAAAATTCACGCCTCTAAGACTCTCGTAACAACTAATCGGTAAGGCAAGCGTACGGAGGACCCTAAGAACAAAGGGAAAATTAAGATGGGTTACAGCGGGAAATACTATTTTAAGAAATAAATACTTGCAGATACACTTACGCATTTTAAAAAAACACGCCTTTGAGACAGTGTCTTATAGAGACACGTTTTCAGAATGCGCCTTACAAGCGGATATGTTACCGATATCTGATCCTCAATCTGTCTGTTTCAAATCTATAATCCAGGCATTACCGCATCCCTCTTAAGGTTTTTTTCGTTCCGCATGACTTGCTCTACGATGTTCTCTCGTAAGTAATACTAATAGCCACAGTGTTTGATTGTGTTCGAAACTCCTGTTCTTATAAATATATACATCGTATGTAAATGATACTATGAACATTCTTTACAAGAATAAAAGTCTTTTAAACATTGAATAACTCCTTTTTGAAACAAGTAATTACTGTATTTAGTTATAGAAACTCGTACGACCGGTGAAGAGAGGTATTGGCTTCGGCCGTCCCTGATTGACCTCTACTGTGAGGACAAAATACATTTACGACCAATCCACTGATGTAGAGATAAATAGGGCCCTAATAAACTGAGAGTTCCCAGTGACACTGGGATCTTCAGACGTCCGGTAAATGATCCGCAGACAGGATTCAATTATGAGAATGATAACTCTCAATATTAAAAAAATTTAAAAAATAATGCAGTAATGGTAGCGCCGACAGAAGTGAGTCTTCACGAAATGTTATTTATAGAAAGAGCCATAAACGCATTAAGAAATCGATAGGTAGGTAACACAATTTTATAAAAAATTTAAAACTTCAATTTTCATTACATGTCTATTAAATTAGTATTATAAATTAAATTCATACAATTACACTTCTAAATATTACTAAACATACCTTAACAAATGAACTTAATAAATACAGTGCTAACTCAAGTCATTAACAAGTCAAAACATCAGACAACTAGAGTCTATTTCCGTATTAGGAAATAATATACGTTTTCTTAGACACACATATAATTGCTGATGCACAATAAACAGGGTAACATAACCTCCGAGCGATAAAACAGCTGTTGAGGAAATCATAATTAACAAATTATTTAATCAACAATAGGATATCTCTGAATAAATAGGAAATTGCATTTAGACATAACCTCTAACAACCTCTAAGTGAAGAAGAAAACACCTGTTTTACGTTAGGAATAATTCGTTAACCTCCGGAGTGTTACACATTCTCGTACACATTCCTAAGTGATGTCTACTCGTCTATTTCCGTATTAGGAAGTAATAATTGTTTTCTTAGACACAAATTTAATTTTTGATTCGCAATAAAGAGAGTAATATAATATCCGAACGATAATACCAGCTGACCAAGAAGACATCAGGGTCGGGAAACGGAAATGCAGTTGTGTGTTATGAAAATGCAGAGATTAAGAGTTTAGATTTAAAGCCGGTCTAGTTGAGCGTTAGGTTTTATGGGAATCAGTTCTACGGAATTACGTAATGGGTCCTTAAGATCGTCACTAAGATAATGTAGCCCCTTGAAGCGTGAACGGATCGAAGGTTGTCATGAGTATGATTAACCGTATTTAAGTAGAAATTACATTAAAAGGCTAGAATTGATTTTTTGAGTAGAAGGATACCACCTGCTTCCACACATCTAGACCTAATGGTGAGAGTTTACAGGAAAGAGAACAATGAGAAGAAGATAAAATTCCTCGTTAAAGAATTAGTTACCAACAACTATACACTGTACCCAGTTTTGAAAAAACATATAGTCAATATCGTCAACTAAAGAAAAATACGTTAATCATAAAACGTAATGTTAATAAGAGCGAGGAATGAGTGAGTGAAAGAAATAAAACGATAGAGACAGGGGGAGAGAGAGAGATGAAGGATATTTTCAAATTTTAATGAAATTAAATATGTATGGACAATATCGTCAACCAAAGGAGAATAGTTTAATCATAAAACGTAATGTTACTAAGAGCGAGGGAATGAGTGAGTGAAAGAAATAAAACGATAGAAACAGGGAGAGAGAGGGAGAGAGAGGGAGAGAGAGAGAGAGGAAGGATATTTTCAAATTTCAATGAAATTAAATATGTATGGACAATATCGTCAACCAAAGGAGAATAGTTTAATCATAAAACGTAATGTTACTAAGAGCGAGGGAATGAGTGAGTGAAAGAAATAAAACGATAGAGACAGGGAGAGAGGGAGAGAGAGAGAGAGAGAGAGAGAGAGAGAGAGAGAGAGAGAGAGAGAGAGAGGAAGGATATTTTCAAATTTCAATGAAATTAAATATGTATGGACAATGTCGTCAACAAAGGAGAATAGTTTAATCATAAAACGTAATGTTAATAAGAGCGAGGAATGAGTGAGTGAAAAAAATATAACGATAGAGACAGGGAGAGAGGGAGAGAGAGAGAGAGAGAGAGAGAGAGAGAGAGGAAGGATATTTTCAAATTTTCAATAAAATTAAATATTTATGGACAATATCGTCAACTAAAGGAGAATAGTTTAATCATAAAACGTAATGTTACTAAGAGCGAGGAATGAGTGAGTGAAAAAAATAAAACGATAGAGACAGGGAGAGAGGAAGAGAGGGAGAGAGAGAGAGAGAGAGAGAGAGGGAGAGAGAGGAAGGATATTTTCAAATTTTCAATAAAATTAAATATGTATGGACAATGTCGTCAACAAAGGAGAATAGTTTAATCATAAAACGTAATGTTACTAAGAGCGAGGAATGAGTAAGTGGAAGAAATAAAACGATTGAGACAGGGGAGAGAGAGGGGGGGGGGGAGAGGGGGGGGGAGAGAGGGAGGAAGGATATTTTCAAATATCAATGAAATTAAATATGTATGGACAATATCGTCAACCAAAGGAGAATAGTTTAATCATAAAACGTAATGTTACTAAGAGCGAGGAATGAGTGAGTGAAAGAAATAAAACGATAGAGACAGGGAGAGAGGGAGAGAGGGAGAGAGAGAGAGAGAGAGAGAGAGAGAGAGAGAGAGAGAGAGGAAGGATATTTTCAAATTTTCAATAAAATTAAATATGTATGGACAATGTCGTCAACAAAGGAGAATAGTTTAATCATAAAACGTAATGTTACTAAGAGCGAGGAATGAGTAAGTGGAAGAAATAAAACGATTGAGACAGGGGAGAGAGAGGGGGGGGAGAGAGGGGGGGAGAGAGGGGGGGGAGAGAGAGAGGAAGGATATTTTCAAATATCAATGAAATTAAATATGTATGGACAATATCGTCAACCAAAGGAGAATAGTTTAATCATAAAACGTAATGTTACTAAGAGCGAGGGAATGAGTGAGTGAAAGAAATAAAACGATAGAGACAGGGAGAGAGGGAGAGAGAGAGAGAGAGAGAGAGAGAGAGGAAGGATATTTTCAAATTTCAATGAAATTAAATATTTATGGACAATATCGTCAACTAAAGGAGAATAGTTTAATCATAAAAAGTAATGTTACTAAGAGCAAGGAATGAGTGAGTGAAAGAAATAAAACGATAGAGACAGGGAGAGAGGGAGAGAGAGAGAGAGAGAGAGAGAGAGAGAGAGAGAGAGGAAGGATATTTTCAAATTTTCAATAAAATTAAATATTTATGGACAATATCGTCAACAAAGGAGAATAGTTTAATCATAAAATGTAATGTTAATAAGAGCGAGGAATGAGTGAGTGAAAAAAATATAACGATAGAGACAGGGAGAGAGAGAGAGATGAAGGATATTTTCAAATTTCAATGAAATTAAATATGTATGGACAATATCGTCAACCAAAGGAGAATAGTTTAATCATAAAACGTAATGTTACTAAGAGCGAGGGAATGAGTGAGTGAAAGAAATAAAACGATAGAGACAGGGAGAGAGGGAGAGAGGGAGAGAGAGAGAGAGAGAGAGAGAGAGAGAGAGAGAGAGAGAGAGAGAGAGGAAGGATATTTTCAAATTTTCAATAAAATTAAATATGTATGGACAATGTCGTCAACAAAGGAGAATAGTTTAATCATAAAACGTAATGTTAATAAGAGCGAGGAATGAGTGAGTGAAAAAAATATAACGATAGAGACAGGGAGAGAGAGAGAGATGAAGGATATTTTCAAATTTCAATGAAATTAAATATGTATGGACAATATCGTCAACCAAAGGAGAATAGTTTAATCATAAAACGTAATGTTACTAAGAGCGAGGAATGAGTAAGTGGAAGAAATAAAACGATTGAGACAGGGGAGAGAGAGGGGGGGAGAGAGGGGGGGGAGAGAGAGAGGAAGGATATTTTCAAATATCAATGAAATTAAATATGTATGGACAATATCGTCAACCAAAGGAGAATAGTTTAATCATAAAACGTAATGTTACTAAGAGCGAGGAATGAGTGAGTGAAAGAAATAAAACGATAGAGACAGGGGGAGAGAGAGAGATGAAGGATATTTTCTAATTTCAATGAAATTAAATATGTTTGGTCAATATATCGTCAACCAAAGGAGAATAGTTTAATCATAAAACGTAATGTTACTAAGAGCGAGGGAATGAGTGAGTGAAAGAAATAAAACGATAGAGACAGTGGGAGAGAGAGAGAGATGAAGGATATTTTCTAATTTCAATGAAATTAAATATGTATGGACAATATCGTCAACAAAGGAGAATAGTTTAATCATAAAACGTAATGTTACTAAGAGCGAGGGAATGAGTGAGTGAAAGAAATAAAACGATAGAGACAGTGGGAGAGAGAGAGAGAGGAAGGATATTTTCAAATTTTCAATAAAATTAAATATGTATGGACAATATCGTCAACAAAGGAGAATAGTTTAATCATAAAACGTAATGTTACTAAGAGCGAGGAATGAGTGAGTGAAAGAAATAAAACGATAGAGACAGGGGGAGAGAGAGAGATGAAGGATATTTTCAAATTTCAATGAAATTAAATATGTATGGACAATATCGTCAACAAAGGAGAATAGTTTAATCATAAAACGTAATGTTACTAAGAGCGAGGAATGAGTGAGTGAAAGAAATAAAACGATAGAGACAGGGAGAGAGGGAGAGAGGGAGAGAGAGAGAGAGAGAGAGAGAGAGAGAGAGAGAGGAAGGATATTTTCAAATTTTCAATAAAATTAAATATGTATGGACAATATCGTCAACAAAGGAGAATAGTTTAATCATAAAACGTAATGTTAATAAGAGCGAGGAATGAGTGAGTGAAAAAAATATAACGATAGAGACAGGGAGAGAGAGAGAGAGGAAGGATATTTTCAAATTTCAATGAAATTAAATATGTATGGACAATGTCGTCAACAAAGGAGAATAGTTTAATCATAAAACGTAATGTTAATAAGAGCGAGGAATGAGTGAGTGAAAAAAATATAACGATAGAGACAGGGAGAGAGGGAGAGAGAGAGAGAGAGAGAGAGAGAGAGAGGAAGGATATTTTCAAATTTTCAATAAAATTAAATATTTATGGACAATATCGTCAACTAAAGGAGAATAGTTTAATCATAAAACGTAATAATTAAATAATAAAAATATATACAACTCACAAATATACAATTTTTTATTTTAAACGCGTTTCGACGACTACTTTGTCGTCATCTTCAGTGAAAATACACAAATAAAATTAACTAAAAAATATGTATATATTAAACATAACCTATAAAGTTTTAGCAAAGGTAAAAACAAAAGTCTAAAACAAAAAAACTTTAGACAGGGGAGAGAGAGGGGGAGAGAGAGGGGGGGGAGAGAGAGAGGAAGGATATTTTCAAATATCAATGAAATTAAATATGTATGGACAATATCGTCAACCAAAGGAGAATAGTTTAATCATAAAACGTAATGTTACTAAGAGCGAGGGTATGAGTGAGTGAAAGAAATAAAACGATAGAGACAGGGAGAGAGGGAGAGAGAGAGAGAGAGAGAGAGAGAGAGAGAGAGAGAGAGAGGAAGGATATTTTCAAATTTCAATGAAATTAAATATTTATGGACAATATCGTCAACCAAAGGAGAATAGTTTAATCATAAAACGTAATGTTACTAAGAGCGAGGGAATGAGTGAGTGAAAGAAATAAAACGATAGAGACAGGGAGAGAGGGAGAGAGGGAGAGAGAGAGAGAGAGAGAGAGAGAGAGAGAGAGGAAGGATATTTTCAAATTTTCAATAAAATTAAATATGTATGGACAATGTCGTCAACAAAGGAGAATAGTTTAATCATAAAACGTAATGTTAATAAGAGCGAGGAATGAGTGAGTGAAAAAAATATAACGATAGAGACAGGGAGAGAGAGAGAGATGAAGGATATTTTCAAATTTCAATGAAATTAAATATGTATGGACAATATCGTCAACCAAAGGAGAATAGTTTAATCATAAAACGTAATGTTACTAAGAGCGAGGAATGAGTAAGTGGAAGAAATAAAACGATTGAGACAGGGGAGAGAGAGGGGGGGAGAGAGGGGGGGGAGAGAGAGAGGAAGGATATTTTCAAATATCAATGAAATTAAATATGTATGGACAATATCGTCAACCAAAGGAGAATAGTTTAATCATAAAACGTAATGTTACTAAGAGCGAGGAATGAGTGAGTGAAAGAAATAAAACGATAGAGACAGGGGGAGAGAGAGAGATGAAGGATATTTTCTAATTTCAATGAAATTAAATATGTTTGGTCAATATATCGTCAACCAAAGGAGAATAGTTTAATCATAAAACGTAATGTTACTAAGAGCGAGGGAATGAGTGAGTGAAAGAAATAAAACGATAGAGACAGTGGGAGAGAGAGAGAGATGAAGGATATTTTCTAATTTCAATGAAATTAAATATGTATGGACAATATCGTCAACAAAGGAGAATAGTTTAATCATAAAACGTAATGTTACTAAGAGCGAGGGAATGAGTGAGTGAAAGAAATAAAACGATAGAGACAGTGGGAGAGAGAGAGAGAGGAAGGATATTTTCAAATTTTCAATAAAATTAAATATGTATGGACAATATCGTCAACAAAGGAGAATAGTTTAATCATAAAACGTAATGTTACTAAGAGCGAGGAATGAGTGAGTGAAAGAAATAAAACGATAGAGACAGGGGGAGAGAGAGAGATGAAGGATATTTTCAAATTTCAATGAAATTAAATATGTATGGACAATATCGTCAACAAAGGAGAATAGTTTAATCATAAAACGTAATGTTACTAAGAGCGAGGAATGAGTGAGTGAAAGAAATAAAACGATAGAGACAGGGGGAGAGAGAGATGAAGGATATTTTCAAATTTCAATGAAATTAAATATGTATGGACAATATCGTCAACAAAGGAGAATAGTTTAATCATAAAACGTAATGTTACTAAGAGCGAGGAATGAGTGAGTGAAAGAAATAAAACGATAGAGACAGGGGGAGAGAGAGAGATGAAGGATATTTTCAAATTTCAATGAAATTAAATATGTATGGACAATATCGTCAACAAAGGAGAATAGTTTAATCATAAAACGTAATGTTAATAAGAGCGAGGAATGAGTGAGTGAAAAAAATATAACGATAGAGACAGGGAGAGAGAGAGAGATGAAGGATATTTTCAAATTTCAATGAAATTAAATATGTATGGACAATATCGTCAACCAAAGGAGAATAGTTTAATCATAAAACGTAATGTTAATAAGAGCGAGGAATGAGTGAGTGAAAAAAATATAACGATAGAGACAGGGAGAGAGAGAGAGATGAAAAATATTTTCAAATTTCAATGAAATTAAATATGTATGGACAATATCGTCAACCAAAGGAGAATAGTTTAATCATAAAACGTAATGTTACTAAGAGCGAGGAATGAGTAAGTGGAAGAAATAAAACGATTGAGACAGGGGAGAGAGAGGGGGGAGAGAGGGGGGGGAGAGAGAGAGGAAGGATATTTTCAAATATCAATGAAATTAAATATGTATGGACAATATCGTCAACCAAAGGAGAATAGTTTAATCATAAAACGTAATGTTACTAAGAGCGAGGAATGAGTGAGTGAAAGAAATAAAACGATAGAGACAGGGGGAGAGAGAGAGATGAAGGATATTTTCTAATTTCAATGAAATTAAATATGTTTGGTCAATATATCGTCAACCAAAGGAGAATAGTTTAATCATAAAACGTAATGTTACTAAGAGCGAGGGAATGAGTGAGTGAAAGAAATAAAACGATAGAGACAATGGGAGAGAGAGAGAGATGAAGGATATTTTCTAATTTCAATGAAATTAAATATGTATGGACAATATCGTCAACAAAGGAGAATAGTTTAATCATAAAACGTAATGTTACTAAGAGCGAGGGAATGAGTGAGTGAAAGAAATAAAACGATAGAGACAGGGGGAGAGAGAGAGAGAGGAAGGATATTTTCAAATTTTCAATAAAATTAAATATGTATGGACAATATCGTCAACAAAGGAGAATAGTTTAATCATAAAACGTAATGTTACTAAGAGCGAGGAATGAGTGAGTGAAAGAAATAAAACGATAGAGACAGGGGGAGAGAGAGAGATGAAGGATTTTTTCAAATTTCAATGAAATTAAATATGTATGGACAATGTCGTCAACAAAGGAGAATAGTTTAATCATAAAACGTAATGTTACTAAGAGCGAGGGAATGAGTGAGTGAAAGAAATAAAACGATAGAGACAGTGGGAGAGAGAGAGAGATGAAGGATATTTTCTAATTTCAATGAAATTAAAAATGTATGGACAATATCGTCAACCAAAGGAGAATAGTTTAATCATAAAACGTAATGTTACTAAGAGCGAGGGAATGAGTGAGTGAAAGAAATAAAACGATAGAGACAGTGGGAGAGAGAGAGAGATGAAGGATATTTTCTAATTTCAATGAAATTAAATATGTATGGACAATATCGTCAACCAAAGGAGAATAGTTTAATCATAAAACGTAATGTTACTAAGAGCGAGGGAATGAGTGAGTGAAAGAAATAAAACGATAGAGACAGTGGGAGAGAGAGAGAGATGAAGGATATTTTCTAATTTCAATGAAATTAAATATGTATGGACAATATCGTCAACCAAAGGAGAATAGTTTAATCATAAAACGTAATGTTACTAAGAGCGAGGGAATGAGTGAGTGAAAGAAATAAAACGATAGAGACAGTGGGAGAGAGAGAGAGATGAAGGATATTTTCTAATTTCAATGAAATTAAATATGTATGGACAATATCGTCAACAAAGGAGAATAGTTTAATCATAAAACGTAATGTTACTAAGAGCGAGGGAATGAGTGAGTGAAAGAAATAAAACGATAGAGACAGGGGGAGAGAGAGAGAGAGGAAGGATATTTTCAAATTTTCAATAAAATTAAATATGTATGGACAATATCGTCAACAAAGGAGAATAGTTTAATCATAAAACGTAATGTTACTAAGAGCGAGGAATGAGTGAGTGAAAGAAATAAAACGATAGAGACAGGGGGAGAGAGAGAGATGAAGGATATTTTCAAATTTCAATGAAATTAAATATGTATGGACAATATCGTCAACAAAGGAGAATAGTTTAATCATAAAACGTAATGTTACTAAGAGCGAGGGAATGAGTGAGTGAAAGAAATAAAACGATAGAGACAGTGGGAGAGAGAGAGAGAGATGAAGGATATTTTCTAATTTCAATGAAATTAAATATGTATGGACAATATCGTCAACCAAAGGAGAATAGTTTAATCATAAAACGTAATGTTACTAAGAGCGAGGGAATGAGTGAGTGAAAGAAATAAAACGATAGAGACAGTGGGAGAGAGAGAGAGATGAAGGATATTTTCTAATTTCAATGAAATTAAATATGTATGGACAATATCGTCAACAAAGGAGAATAGTTTAATCATAAAACGTAATGTTACTAAGAGCGAGGGAATGAGTGAGTGAAAGAAATAAAGCGATAGAGACAGGGGGAGAGAGAGAGAGAGGAAGGATATTTTCAAATTTCAATGAAATTAAATATGTATGGACAGTATCGTCAACCAAAGGAGAATAGTTTAATCATAAAACGTAATGTTACTAAGAGCGAGGGAATGAGTGAGTGAAAGAAATAAAACGATAGAAACAGGGAGAGAGAGGGAGAGAGAGAGAGAGGAAGGATATTTTCAAATTTCAATGAAATTAAATATGTATGGACAATATCGTCAACCAAAGGAGAATAGTTTAATCATAAAACGTAATGTTACTAAGAGCGAGGGAATGAGTGAGTGAAAGAAATAAAACGATAGAGACAGGGAGAGAGGGAGAGAGAGAGAGAGAGAGAGAGAGAGAGAGAGAGAGAGAGGAAGGATATTTTCAAATTTCAATGAAATTAAATATTTATGGACAATATCGTCAACTAAAGGAGAATAGTTTAATCATAAAAAGTAATGTTACTAAGAGCAAGGAATGAGTGAGTGAAAGACATAAAACGATAGAGACAGGGAGAGAGGGAGAGAGAGAGAGAGAGAGAGAGAGGAAGGATATTTTCAAATTTTCAATAAAATTAAATATTTATGGACAATATCGTCAACTAAAGGAGAATAGTTTAATCATAAAACGTAATGTTACTAAGAGCGAGGGAATGAGTGAGTGAAAGAAATAAAACGATAGAGACAGGGAGAGAGGGAGAGAGAGAGAGAGAGAGAGAGAGAGAGAGAGAGAGAGAGAGAGAGAGAGGAAGGATATTTTCAAATTTTCAATAAAATTAAATATGTATGGACAATGTCGTCAACAAAGGAGAATAGTTTAATCATAAAACGTAATGTTACTAAGAGCGAGGAATGAGTGAGTGAAAGAAATAAAACGATAGAGACAGGGGGAGAGAGAGAGAGATGAAGGATATTTTCAAATTTCAATGAAATTAAATATGTATGGACAATATCGTCAACAAAGGAGAATAGTTTAATCATAAAACGTAATGTTACTAAGAGCGAGGAATGAGTGAGTGAAAGAAATAAAACGATAGAGACAGGGAGAGAGGGAGAGAGAGAGAGAGAGAGAGAGAGAGGAAGGATATTTTCAAATTTTCAATAAAATTAAATATGTATGGACAATGACGTCAACAAAGGAGAATAGTTTAATCATAAAACGTAATGTTACTAAGAGCGAGGAATGAGTGAGTGAAAGAAATAAAACGATAGAGACAGGGGGAGAGAGAGAGAGATGAAGGATATTTTCAAATTTCAATGAAATTAAATATGTATGGACAATATCGTCAACAAAGGAGAATAGTTTAATCATAAAACGTAATGTTACTAAGAGCGAGGAATGAGTGAGTGAAAGAAATAAAACGATAGAGACAGGGAGAGAGGGAGAGAGAGGGAGAGAGAGAGAGAGAGAGAGAGAGAGAGAGAGAGAGGAAGGATATTTTCAAATTTCAATGAAATTAAATATGTATGGACAATATCGTCAACAAAGGAGAATAGTTTAATCATAAAACGTAATGTTACTAAGAGCGAGGAATGAGTGAGTGAAAGAAATAAAACGATAGAGACAGTGGGAGAGAGAGAGAGATGAAGGATATTTTCAAATTTCAATGAAATTAAATATGTATGGACAATATCGTCAACAAAGGAGAATAGTTTAATCATAAAACGTAATGTTACTAAGAGCGAGGAATGAGTGAGTGAAAGAAATAAAACGATAGAGACAGTGGGAGAGAGAGAGAGATGAAGGATATTTTCTAATTTCAATGAAATTAAATATGTATGGACAATATCGTCAACAAAGGAGAATAGTTTAATCATAAAACGTAATGTTACTAAGAGCGAGGAATGAGTGAGTGAAAGAAATAAAACGATAGAGACAGTGGGAGAGAGAGAGAGATGAAGGATATTTTCTAATTTCAATGAAATTAAATATGTATGGACAATATCGTCAACAAAGGAGAATAGTTTAATCATAAAACGTAATGTTACTAAGAGCGAGGAATGAGTGAGTGAAAGAAATAAAACCATAGAGACAGTGGGAGAGAGAGAGAGATGAAGGATATTTTCAAATTTCAATGAAATTAAATATGTATGGACAATATCGTCAACAAAGGAGAATAGTTTAATCATAAAGCGTAATGTTACTAAGAGCGAGGAATGAGTGAGTGGAAGAAATAAAACGATAGAGACAGGGAGAGGGGGGGGGAGAGAGAGAGAGAGAGAGAGAGAGAGAGAGAGAGGAAGGATATTTTCAAAATTCAATGAAATTAAATATGTATGGACAATATCGTCAACCAAAGGAGAATAGTTTAATCATAAAACGTAATGTTACTAAGAGCGAGGGAATGAGTGAGTGAAAGAAATAAAACGATAGAGACAGTGGGAGAGAGAGAGAGATGAAGGATATTTTCTAATTTCAATGAAATTAAATATGTATGGACAATATCGTCAACCAAAGGAGAATAGTTTAATCATAAAACGTAATGTTACTAAGAGCGAGGGAATGAGTGAGTGAAAGAAATAAAACGATAGAGACAGTGGGAGAGAGAGAGAGATGAAGGATATTTTCTAATTTCAATGAAATTAAATATGTATGGACAATATCGTCAACAAAGGAGAATAGTTTAATCATAAAACGTAATGTTACTAAGAGCGAGGGAATGAGTGAGTGAAAGAAATAAAACGATAGAGACAGGGGGAGAGAGAGAGAGAGGAAGGATATTTTCAAATTTTCAATAAAATTAAATATGTATGGACAATATCGTCAACAAAGGAGAATAGTTTAATCATAAAACGTAATGTTACTAAGAGCGAGGAATGAGTGAGTGAAAGAAATAAAACGATAGAGACAGTGGGAGAGAGAGAGAGAGGAAGGATATTTTCAAATTTTCAATAAAATTAAATATGTATGGACAATATCGTCAACAAAGGAGAATAGTTTAATCATAAAACGTAATGTTACTAAGAGCGAGGAATGAGTGAGTGAAAGAAATAAAACGATAGAGACAGGGGGAGAGAGAGAGATGAAGGATTTTTTCAAATTTCAATGAAATTAAATATGTATGGACAATGTCGTCAACAAAGGAGAATAGTTTAATCATAAAACGTAATGTTACTAAGAGCGAGGGAATGAGTGAGTGAAAGAAATAAAACGATAGAGACAGTGGGAGAGAGAGAGAGATGAAGGATATTTTCTAATTTCAATGAAATTAAATATGTATGGACAATATCGTCAACCAAAGGAGAATAGTTTAATCATAAAACGTAATGTTACTAAGAGCGAGGGAATGAGTGAGTGAAAGAAATAAAACGATAGAGACAGTGGGAGAGAGAGAGAGATGAAGGATATTTTCTAATTTCAATGAAATTAAATATGTATGGACAATATCGTCAACCAAAGGAGAATAGTTTAATCATAAAACGTAATGTTACTAAGAGCGAGGGAATGAGTGAGTGAAAGAAATAAAACGATAGAGACAGTGGGAGAGAGAGAGAGATGAAGGATATTTTCTAATTTCAATGAAATTAAATATGTATGGACAATATCGTCAACCAAAGGAGAATAGTTTAATCATAAAACGTAATGTTACTAAGAGCGAGGGAATGAGTGAGTGAAAGAAATAAAACGATAGAGACAGTGGGAGAGAGAGAGAGATGAAGGATATTTTCTAATTTCAATGAAATTAAATATGTATGGACAATATCGTCAACAAAGGAGAATAGTTTAATCATAAAACGTAATGTTACTAAGAGCGAGGGAATGAGTGAGTGAAAGAAATAAAACGATAGAGACAGGGGGAGAGAGAGAGAGAGGAAGGATATTTTCAAATTTTCAATAAAATTAAATATGTATGGACAATATCGTCAACAAAGGAGAATAGTTTAATCATAAAACGTAATGTTACTAAGAGCGAGGAATGAGTGAGTGAAAGAAATAAAACGATAGAGACAGGGGGAGAGAGAGAGATGAAGGATATTTTCAAATTTCAATGAAATTAAATATGTATGGACAATATCGTCAACAAAGGAGAATAGTTTAATCATAAAACGTAATGTTACTAAGAGCGAGGGAATGAGTGAGTGAAAGAAATAAAACGATAGAGACAGTGGGAGAGAGAGAGAGAGATGAAGGATATTTTCTAATTTCAATGAAATTAAATATGTATGGACAATATCGTCAACCAAAGGAGAATAGTTTAATCATAAAACGTAATGTTACTAAGAGCGAGGGAATGAGTGAGTGAAAGAAATAAAACGATAGAGACAGTGGGAGAGAGAGAGAGATGAAGGATATTTTCTAATTTCAATGAAATTAAATATGTATGGACAATATCGTCAACAAAGGAGAATAGTTTAATCATAAAACGTAATGTTACTAAGAGCGAGGGAATGAGTGAGTGAAAGAAATAAAGCGATAGAGACAGGGGGAGAGAGAGAGAGAGGAAGGATATTTTCAAATTTCAATGAAATTAAATATGTATGGACAGTATCGTCAACCAAAGGAGAATAGTTTAATCATAAAACGTAATGTTACTAAGAGCGAGGGAATGAGTGAGTGAAAGAAATAAAACGATAGAAACAGGGAGAGAGAGGGAGAGAGAGAGAGAGGAAGGATATTTTCAAATTTCAATGAAATTAAATATGTATGGACAATATCGTCAACCAAAGGAGAATAGTTTAATCATAAAACGTAATGTTACTAAGAGCGAGGGAATGAGTGAGTGAAAGAAATAAAACGATAGAGACAGGGAGAGAGGGAGAGAGAGAGAGAGAGAGAGAGAGAGAGAGAGAGGAAGGATATTTTCAAATTTCAATGAAATTAAATATTTATGGACAATATCGTCAACTAAAGGAGAATAGTTTAATCATAAAAAGTAATGTTACTAAGAGCAAGGAATGAGTGAGTGAAAGAAATAAAACGATAGAGACAGGGAGAGAGGGAGAGAGAGAGAGAGAGAGAGAGAGAGAGAGAGGAAGGATATTTTCAAATTTTCAATAAAATTAAATATTTATGGACAATATCGTCAACTAAAGGAGAATAGTTTAATCATAAAACGTAATGTTACTAAGAGCGAGGGAATGAGTGAGTGAAAGAAATAAAACGATAGAGACAGGGAGAGAGGGAGAGAGAGAGAGAGAGAGAGAGAGAGAGAGAGAGAGAGAGAGGAAGGATATTTTCAAATTTTCAATAAAATTAAATATGTATGGACAATGTCGTCAACAAAGGAGAATAGTTTAATCATAAAACGTAATGTTACTAAGAGCGAGGAATGAGTGAGTGAAAGAAATAAAACGATAGAGACAGGGGGAGAGAGAGAGAGATGAAGGATATTTTCAAATTTCAATGAAATTAAATATGTATGGACAATATCGTCAACAAAGGAGAATAGTTTAATCATAAAACGTAATGTTACTAAGAGCGAGGAATGAGTGAGTGAAAGAAATAAAACGATAGAGACAGGGAGAGAGGGAGAGAGAGAGAGAGAGAGAGAGAGAGGAAGGATATTTTCAAATTTTCAATAAAATTAAATATGTATGGACAATATCGTCAACAAAGGAGAATAGTTTAATCATAAAACGTAATGTTACTAAGAGCGAGGAATGAGTGAGTGAAAGAAATAAAACGATAGAGACAGGGGGAGAGAGAGAGATGAAGGATTTTTTCAAATTTCAATGAAATTAAATATGTATGGACAATGTCGTCAACAAAGGAGAATAGTTTAATCATAAAACGTAATGTTACTAAGAGCGAGGGAATGAGTGAGTGAAAGAAATAAAACGATAGAGACAGTGGGAGAGAGAGAGAGATGAAGGATATTTTCTAATTTCAATGAAATTAAATATGTATGGACAATATCGTCAACCAAAGGAGAATAGTTTAATCATAAAACGTAATGTTACTAAGAGCGAGGGAATGAGTGAGTGAAAGAAATAAAACGATAGAGACAGTGGGAGAGAGAGAGAGATGAAGGATATTTTCTAATTTCAATGAAATTAAATATGTATGGACAATATCGTCAACCAAAGGAGAATAGTTTAATCATAAAACGTAATGTTACTAAGAGCGAGGGAATGAGTGAGTGAAAGAAATAAAACGATAGAGACAGTGGGAGAGAGAGAGAGATGAAGGATATTTTCTAATTTCAATGAAATTAAATATGTATGGACAATATCGTCAACCAAAGGAGAATAGTTTAATCATAAAACGTAATGTTACTAAGAGCGAGGGAATGAGTGAGTGAAAGAAATAAAACGATAGAGACAGTGGGAGAGAGAGAGAGATGAAGGATATTTTCTAATTTCAATGAAATTAAATATGTATGGACAATATCGTCAACAAAGGAGAATAGTTTAATCATAAAACGTAATGTTACTAAGAGCGAGGGAATGAGTGAGTGAAAGAAATAAAACGATAGAGACAGGGGGAGAGAGAGAGAGAGGAAGGATATTTTCAAATTTTCAATAAAATTAAATATGTATGGACAATATCGTCAACAAAGGAGAATAGTTTAATCATAAAACGTAATGTTACTAAGAGCGAGGAATGAGTGAGTGAAAGAAATAAAACGATAGAGACAGGGGGAGAGAGAGAGATGAAGGATATTTTCAAATTTCAATGAAATTAAATATGTATGGACAATATCGTCAACAAAGGAGAATAGTTTAATCATAAAACGTAATGTTACTAAGAGCGAGGGAATGAGTGAGTGAAAGAAATAAAACGATAGAGACAGTGGGAGAGAGAGAGAGAGATGAAGGATATTTTCTAATTTCAATGAAATTAAATATGTATGGACAATATCGTCAACCAAAGGAGAATAGTTTAATCATAAAACGTAATGTTACTAAGAGCGAGGGAATGAGTGAGTGAAAGAAATAAAACGATAGAGACAGTGGGAGAGAGAGAGAGATGAAGGATATTTTCTAATTTCAATGAAATTAAATATGTATGGACAATATCGTCAACAAAGGAGAATAGTTTAATCATAAAACGTAATGTTACTAAGAGCGAGGGAATGAGTGAGTGAAAGAAATAAAGCGATAGAGACAGGGGGAGAGAGAGAGAGAGGAAGGATATTTTCAAATTTCAATGAAATTAAATATGTATGGACAGTATCGTCAACCAAAGGAGAATAGTTTAATCATAAAACGTAATGTTACTAAGAGCGAGGGAATGAGTGAGTGAAAGAAATAAAACGATAGAAACAGGGAGAGAGAGGGAGAGAGAGAGAGAGGAAGGATATTTTCAAATTTCAATGAAATTAAATATGTATGGACAATATCGTCAACCAAAGGAGAATAGTTTAATCATAAAACGTAATGTTACTAAGAGCGAGGGAATGAGTGAGTGAAAGAAATAAAACGATAGAGACAGGGAGAGAGGGAGAGAGAGAGAGAGAGAGAGAGAGAGAGAGAGAGAGAGGAAGGATATTTTCAAATTTCAATGAAATTAAATATTTATGGACAATATCGTCAACTAAAGGAGAATAGTTTAATCATAAAAAGTAATGTTACTAAGAGCAAGGAATGAGTGAGTGAAAGAAATAAAACGATAGAGACAGGGAGAGAGGGAGAGAGAGAGAGAGAGAGAGAGAGAGAGAGAGGAAGGATATTTTCAAATTTTCAATAAAATTAAATATTTATGGACAATATCGTCAACTAAAGGAGAATAGTTTAATCATAAAACGTAATGTTACTAAGAGCGAGGGAATGAGTGAGTGAAAGAAATAAAACGATAGAGACAGGGAGAGAGGGAGAGAGAGAGAGAGAGAGAGAGAGAGAGAGAGAGAGAGAGAGAGGAAGGATATTTTCAAATTTTCAATAAAATTAAATATGTATGGACAATGTCGTCAACAAAGGAGAATAGTTTAATCATAAAACGTAATGTTACTAAGAGCGAGGAATGAGTGAGTGAAAGAAATAAAACGATAGAGACAGGGGGAGAGAGAGAGAGATGAAGGATATTTTCAAATTTCAATGAAATTAAATATGTATGGACAATATCGTCAACAAAGGAGAATAGTTTAATCATAAAACGTAATGTTACTAAGAGCGAGGAATGAGTGAGTGAAAGAAATAAAACGATAGAGACAGGGAGAGAGGGAGAGAGAGAGAGAGAGAGAGAGAGAGGAAGGATATTTTCAAATTTTCAATAAAATTAAATATGTATGGACAATGACGTCAACAAAGGAGAATAGTTTAATCATAAAACGTAATGTTACTAAGAGCGAGGAATGAGTGAGTGAAAGAAATAAAACGATAGAGACAGGGGGAGAGAGAGAGAGATGAAGGATATTTTCAAATTTCAATGAAATTAAATATGTATGGACAATATCGTCAACAAAGGAGAATAGTTTAATCATAAAACGTAATGTTACTAAGAGCGAGGAATGAGTGAGTGAAAGAAATAAAACGATAGAGACAGGGAGAGAGGGAGAGAGAGAGAGAGAGAGAGAGAGAGAGAGAGAGAGGAAGGATATTTTCAAATTTTCAATAAAATTAAATATGTATGGACAATGTCGTCAACAAAGGAGAATAGTTTAATCATAAAACGTAATGTTACTAAGAGCGAGGAATGAGTGAGTGAAAGAAATAAAACGATAGAGACAGGGGGAGAGAGAGAGAGATGAAGGATATTTTCAAATTTCAATGAAATTAAATATGTATGGACAATATCGTCAACAAAGGAGAATAGTTTAATCATAAAACGTAATGTTACTAAGAGCGAGGAATGAGTGAGTGAAAGAAATAAAACGATAGAGACAGTGGGAGAGAGAGAGAGATGAAGGATATTTTCAAATTTCAATGAAATTAAATATGTATGGACAATATCGTCAACAAAGGAGAATAGTTTAATCATAAAACGTAATGTTACTAAGAGCGAGGAATGAGTGAGTGAAAGAAATAAAACGATAGAGACAGTGGGAGAGAGAGAGAGATGAAGGATATTTTCTAATTTCAATGAAATTAAATATGTATGGACAATATCGTCAACAAAGGAGAATAGTTTAATCATAAAACGTAATGTTACTAAGAGCGAGGAATGAGTGAGTGAAAGAAATAAAACGATAGAGACAGTGGGAGAGAGAGAGAGATGAAGGATATTTTCTAATTTCAATGAAATTAAATATGTATGGACAATATCGTCAACAAAGGAGAATAGTTTAATCATAAAACGTAATGTTACTAAGAGCGAGGAATGAGTGAGTGAAAGAAATAAAACCATAGAGACAGTGGGAGAGAGAGAGAGATGAAGGATATTTTCAAATTTCAATGAAATTAAATATGTATGGACAATATCGTCAACAAAGGAGAATAGTTTAATCATAAAGCGTAATGTTACTAAGAGCGAGGAATGAGTGAGTGGAAGAAATAAAACGATAGAGACAGGGAGAGAGGGGGGGAGAGAGAGAGAGAGAGAGAGAGAGAGAGAGAGAGAGAGAGGAAGGATATTTTCAAATTTCAATGAAATTAAATATGTATGGACAATATCGTCAACCAAAGGAGAATAGTTTAATCATAAAACGTAATGTTACTAAGAGCGAGGGAATGAGTGAGTGAAAGAAATAAAACGATAGAGACAGTGGGAGAGAGAGAGAGATGAAGGATATTTTCTAATTTCAATGAAATTAAATATGTATGGACAATATCGTCAACCAAAGGAGAATAGTTTAATCATAAAACGTAATGTTACTAAGAGCGAGGGAATGAGTGAGTGAAAGAAATAAAACGATAGAGACAGTGGGAGAGAGAGAGAGATGAAGGATATTTTCTAATTTCAATGAAATTAAATATGTATGGACAATATCGTCAACAAAGGAGAATAGTTTAATCATAAAACGTAATGTTACTAAGAGCGAGGGAATGAGTGAGTGAAAGAAATAAAACGATAGAGACAGGGGGAGAGAGAGAGAGAGGAAGGATATTTTCAAATTTTCAATAAAATTAAATATGTATGGACAATATCGTCAACAAAGGAGAATAGTTTAATCATAAAACGTAATGTTACTAAGAGCGAGGAATGAGTGAGTGAAAGAAATAAAACGATAGAGACAGGGGGAGAGAGAGAGATGAAGGATATTTTCAAATTTCAATGAAATTAAATATGTATGGACAATATCGTCAACAAAGGAGAATAGTTTAATCATAAAACGTAATGTTACTAAGAGCGAGGGAATGAGTGAGTGAAAGAAATAAAACGATAGAGACAGTGGGAGAGAGAGAGAGATGAAGGATATTTTCTAATTTCAATGAAATTAAATATGTATGGACAATATCGTCAACCAAAGGAGAATAGTTTAATCATAAAACGTAATGTTACTAAGAGCGAGGGAATGAGTGAGTGAAAGAAATAAAACGATAGAGACAGTGGGAGAGAGAGAGAGAGATGAAGGATATTTTCTAATTTCAATGAAATTAAATATGTATGGACAATATCGTCAACCAAAGGAGAATAGTTTAATCATAAAACGTAATGTTACTAAGAGCGAGGGAATGAGTGAGTGAAAGAAATAAAACGATAGTGACAGTGGGAGAGAGAGAGAGATGAAGGATATTTTCTAATTTCAATGAAATTAAATATGTATGGACAATATCGTCAACCAAAGGAGAATAGTTTAATCATAAAACGTAATGTTACTAAGAGCGAGGAATGAGTGAGTGAAAGAAATAAAACGATAGAGACAGTGGGAGAGAGAGAGAGATGAAGGATATTTTCTAATTTCAATGAAATTAAATATGTATGGACAATATCGTCAACAAAGGAGAATAGTTTAATCATAAAACGTAATGTTACTAAGAGCGAGGGAATGAGTGAGTGAAAGAAATAAAACGATAGAGACAGGGGGAGAGAGAGAGAGAGAGGAAGGATATTTTCAAATTTCAATGAAATTAAATATGTATGGACAATATCGTCAACCAAAGGAGAATAGTTTAATCATAAAACGTAATGTTACTAAGAGCGAGGGAATGAGTGAGTGAAAGAAATAAAACGATAGAAACAGGGAGAGAGAGGGAGAGAGAGAGAGAGAGAAAGGATATTTTCAAATTTCAATGAAATTAAATATGTATGGACAATATCGTCAACCAAAGGAGAATAGTTTAATCATAAAACGTAATGTTACTAAGAGCGAGGGAATGAGTGAGTGAAAGAAATAAAACGATAGAGACAGGGAGAGAGGGAGAGAGAGAGAGAGAGAGAGAGAGAGAGAGAGAGGAAGGATATTTTCAAATTTCAATTAAATTAAATATTTATGGACAATATCGTCAACTAAAGGAGAATAGTTTAATCATAAAAAGTAATGTTACTAAGAGCAAGGAATGAGTGAGTGAAAGAAATAAAACGATAGAGACAGGGAGAGAGGGAGAGAGAGAGAGAGAGAGAGAGAGAGAGAGAGAGAGAGAGGAAGGATATTTTCAAATTTTCAATAAAATTAAATATTTATGGACAATATCGTCAACTAAAGGAGAATAGTTTAATCATAAAACGTAATGTTACTAAGAGCGAGGGAATGAGTGAGTGAAAGAAATAAAACGATAGAGACAGGGAGAGAGGGAGAGAGAGAGAGAGAGAGAGAGAGAGAGAGAGAGAGAGAGAGAGGAAGGATATTTTCAAATTTTCAATAAAATTAAATATGTATGGACAATGTCGTCAACAAAGGAGAATAGTTTAATCATAAAACGTAATGTTACTAAGAGCGAGGAATGAGTGAGTGAAAGAAATAAAACGATAGAGACAGGGAGAGAGGGAGAGAGAGAGAGAGAGAGAGAGAGAGAGAGAGAGGAAGGATATTTTCAAATTTTCAATAAAATTAAATATGTATGGACAATGACGTCAACAAAGGAGAATAGTTTAATCATAAAACGTAATGTTACTAAGAGCGAGGAATGAGTGAGTGAAAGAAATAAAACGATAGAGACAGGGGGAGAGAGAGAGAGATGAAGGATATTTTCAAATTTCAATGAAATTAAATATGTATGGACAATATCGTCAACAAAGGAGAATAGTTTAATCATAAAACGTAATGTTACTAAGAGCGAGGAATGAGTGAGTGAAAGAAATAAAACGATAGAGACAGGGAGAGAGGGAGAGAGAGAGAGAGAGAGAGAGAGAGAGAGAGAGGAAGGATATTTTCAAATTTTCAATAAAATTAAATATGTATGGACAATGTCGTCAACAAAGGAGAATAGTTTAATCATAAAACGTAATGTTACTAAGAGCGAGGAATGAGTGAGTGAAAGAAATAAAACGATAGAGACAGGGGGAGAGAGAGAGAGATGAAGGATATTTTCAAATTTCAATGAAATTAAATATGTATGGACAATATCGTCAACAAAGGAGAATAGTTTAATCATAAAACGTAATGTTACTAAGAGCGAGGAATGAGTGAGTGAAAGAAATAAAACGATAGAGACAGTGGGAGAGAGAGAGAGATGAAGGATATTTTCTAATTTCAATGAAATTAAATATGTATGGACAATATCGTCAACTAAAGGAGAATAGTTTAATCATAAAACGTAATGTTACTAAGAGCGAGGAATGAGTGAGTGAAAGAAATAAAACGATAGAGACAGGGGGAGAGAGAGAGAAGAAGGATATTTTCAAATTTCAATGAAATTAAATATGTATGGACAATATCGTCAACAAAGGAGAATAGTTTAATCATAAAACGTAATGTTACTAAGAGCGAGGAATGAGTGAGTGAAAGAAATAAACGATAGAGACAGTGGGAGAGAGAGAGAGATGAAGGATATTTTCTAATTTCAATGAAATTAAATATGTATGGACAATATCGTCAACAAAGGAGAATAGTTTAATCATAAAACGTAATGTTACTAAGAGCGAGGAATGAGTGAGTGAAAGAAATAAAACGATAGAGACAGTGGGAGAGAGAGAGAGATGAAGGATATTTTCTAATTTCAATGAAATTAAATATGTATGGACAATATCGTCAACAAAGGAGAATAGTTTAATCATAAAACGTAATGTTACTAAGAGCGAGGAATGAGTGAGTGAAAGAAATAAAACGATAGAGACAGTGGGAGAGAGAGAGAGATGAAGGATATTTTCAAATTTCAATGAAATTAAATATGTATGGACAATATCGTCAACAAAGGAGAATAGTTTAATCATAAAGCGTAATGTTACTAAGAGCGAGGAATGAGTGAGTGGAAGAAATAAAACGATAGAGACAGGGAGAGAGGGGGGGGAGAGAGAGAGAGAGAGAGAGAGAGAGAGAGAGAGAGAGAGAGAGAGGAAGGATATTTTCAAATTTCAATGAAATTAAATATGTATGGACAATATCGTCAACAAAGGAGAATAGTTTAATCATAAAACGTAATGTTACTAAGAGCGAGGAATGAGTGAGTGAAAGAAATAAAACGATAGAGACAGTGGGAGAGAGAGAGATGAAGGATATTTTCAAATTTCAATGAAATTAAATATGTATGGACAATATCGTCAACAAAGGAGAATAGTTTAATCGTAAAACGTAATGTTACTAAGAGCGAGGAATGAGTGAGTGAAAGAAATAAAACGATAGAGACAGTGGGAGAGAGAGAGAGATGAAGGATATTTTCAAATTTCAATGAAATTAAATATGTATGGACAATATCGTCAACAAAGGAGAATAGTTTAATCATAAAACGTAATGTTACCAAGAGCGAGGAATGAGTGAGTGAAAGAAATAAAACGATAGAGACAGGGGGAGAGAGAGAGATGAAGGATATTTTCAAATTTCAATGAAATTAAATATGTATGGACAATATCGTCAACCAAAGGAGAATAGTTTAATCATAAAACGTAATGTTACCAAGAGCGAGGAATGAGTGAGTGAAAGAAATAAAACGATAGAGACAGGGAGAGAGAAGGGGGGAGAGAGAGAGAGAGGAAGGATATTTTCATATTTCAATGAAATTAAATATGTTTGGTCAATATCGTCAACCAAAGGAGAATAGTTTAATCATAAAACGTAATGTTACTAAGAGCGAGGGAATGATTAAGAGAAATAGAGAGAGTGAGAGAGAAAGAGAGAGAGAGAAGAGAGAGATAGAGAACGCGTGCGAGAGAGAGAGGATACTGTCATATTTCAATAAAATTGACTATGTATGGTTAATATAAGGTGACCATATTTGTAATGACCTCAAGGCGGGACACACATTAGAAGGGGCAGGGAAACCCCCTCCCCACCCCCCGATACCGTGTGAAAGATATTTTCTAAATTGACACAACTAAACGTCCTAAACTCATTATTTTATCTATTTTAGCACTTAAATTTACAGAAATAAGCATAGGAAAATCTTTACTGTTCAGGTAGTGAAAGTAGCACAATTACACTAATCGGACCATCAGTTAAATTAATTTATTAATAATGAAACAAACAAAAATACACATTTAACAATTGTAAATATTGTACGTTACGAATGAAGTGTACTGTCCGACCGCGAGAAGAAAATAATTGGAAAACTATGTAGACAAGTTTGTGAAACATCTTACTAAGACCCTAACAACAATTTTACCAGACTTGTAAAAAGGTTAATTGGCAAATTGGTAAAGTTTAAATTGTCAATGCAATCTCAAAACATTTCAATATAAAAACAAGAGTACAGTATGTCCACTAGCCTACACGTTCACGCATTGGCATACGTTTTTGATGAAAGTATGTCTTTAAGGAGAGCTGGTTCTCCTTTTATTTTGTCATGAAACTTATCACAAGTTAGTCCAACATTGTACTTCAGCATAAGCATTGCTCTTTCAGTCCATATATTGTTCATGTTAGTAAACACTCGTTCAACTGGAGCGTTAGTTCCTGGCAGGCACAGAAGCAACTCAGAGATGTAACGTAAGTTTTATAATGTACCAAATAAACAATAGGTTTAAGTGTATGCAATGTCCTTGTTGCTTTTATATTGTGAAAGAGTCAGTCAAGACTATTTTATTTTGGGATATAATATTAAATAATATTTAAAACGGGACGTTTATTTGTTTATCTTTATCCTGCCAAAGCGGGACATAATAGCGTTCCCCAAGTAAATCTGGGGACAGCGGGACACTAACCTAAAAAGCGGGACTGTCCCTCCGAAGGTCACCTTAGGTTAATATCGTCAAGCAAAGAAGAACACTTTAATCATACTTATTTACTTACTTTAACCAAAGCTAGATCTTGCCATAACTGCCAATTTCCACCCAGCTTCCCAGAGACAATGCTGACTTCGCTCTTCCACATCTTGCAAAGCTGGCAGATCTGTAACTTGAAGGACAGAGTTGGTCGCATCTGCAGCATGCTTTAGCTGTATGTTACCCTTGGGTGGCGCTAAGTGAGCAGCAAAACCCGAGAGCGACACGGAGACTTCAATGATGAAACGTTGTGCTATTAAGAGAGAAAGTATGAGTGAGAGAAAGACAGAGAGGATATTGTCATATTTCAATGAAATTAGACTCCTATTCATAGTAATTAATGATAAGGTTGACAACAAGACGATAAGGTGTGCGTGTGTGTGATAGGCTCGCCTATATCTGACACTTGTGGACACGAGTGCGTATGTAAATACAAATTCAGAAGAAAAAGGAGTTCTATATAAAGGAGGACAGAAGGACGTATTGAAGAAACAGCTGAGGAAGAGAAAATGTAAGATCCACAAGCGGGCGCCATTTAATAGAAGCGAGTTTTTGTAACGAAAGATTGCCCAATACTATTCCCGCTTAGTAGATAAAAACCGAGAAAGAAAAATCAGCATTAAATCTTACTGAAGTTAAAACATTGACTTAATTAGTTAATTAAATGAAATAAAATGAAATGAAATGTTTGATAAGCACTAAGAATAGTAATGGCGGGGTTATCTACAGGTCGTACAGTCTGGACCAAAAGTATGCTACGAAGAGCTGAGTTGGAAGTAAGTCATAAGGTGGCGTGTCAGCGTGTTCACGTGGTCCCGTGTAACGCACGCGCATGCGCTTCCACACAGTGATATATCATTTCTGTTATTATTTACACGTTTAAACCAATTTACGTGGTTGTAGACAATTGCAAACCCAGAGACGAAGAAGGGTTAGTTAAAGTGGTGATAAAAACCTGACAACTTCTTTGAACTATGATGACAAAAACGTGTCAAAATTTTGAAATACAAACGACCACAAAAACCAAAGACTAATTTTTAATTTTGAAGAAAAAATTTGATAACAATATTAAAATAATAAAGACCACCAGGAGGGATAAAAACCTGACAATTTTTTAAACGAAGATGACAAAAAATTGTCAAAATTTTGAAAACAAAATGCTGATACTACTTTGTAATCTTGAAAAAAAAATTAATATTAGTAATAACGTCCAGCAATTCCCAATCAATCATTCCTCAAACGCGTTTCAGTAACAAAGTAATCATCATCAATGATCAAGCTAAAACAGGATCAAAACTTTATACTGTATAGTTAATTAGAGCTTGGCTAATGAGAACAACTCACCAAACGTAAATACTAGAAGAGTACACTAAAAATGTCACTAAACACTATTTTATTCAACCAAACTAGTTTCGACGGTCATGTAGCCATTATCAGTGATGAGCTAACATTCTATCTAAACTGTAAGTAAAATATGATGATGACCTTGTCATTGAAACCCGTTTGAGAAATACGTTATTGACCGACTGTGAGTTGGTGTTTGTTATTTATTTGGTTGTTACGTGTGCTCACAAAAGCAGCTCAAACGTTTTGGTAAAAGATACAATATTTTAATATTTAAGAAAACATCTATGACTTCTAAAGGATTCTAGTGGAAATGGAACAAATTACTAACGTAAATTTTATTTAATCAATGTCGATATCTACAACCTATCACTGCTAACGCTATGGTCGTTATCGAGACCAGAACATTCTAATCAACCCAAAAAGGATTTACAAAGTGAAAATGTAAATCATAATATATACTTACATACACTTACATCTAGGACTTCTAAAGCTCGAAAATGAGAGAACTGTTAATAATAAGCTCTCGAAAGTCGACTCGCAAATATACCAAGTAAGATATTTGTTTACGTACATTAAAGTGTAAGTGATAAGTTAATACAAGAAAATATTGTTGCTAAAGTATATATTCATTTAAGAGCTACACACACACACACACACACACGCACGCACGCACGCACTCACGCACGCACGCACACACACACACACACACACACACACACACACACACACACACACACACACACACACACACACACACACACACACACACACACATATATATATATATATATATATATATATATATATATATATATATAAAGAACTAAGTCAAAATACAAATACAAGAATTATAATTGAATTTACAATTCAAAGCTTTTCGTTGGCTAACAGTACCAACATCATCAAGAATATTAAACCTGGAAATATTAGGTTTAATATTTCTGATGATGTTGGTACTGTTAGCCAACGAAAAGCTTTGAATTGTAATTTCAATTATAATTCTTGTATTTGTATTTTGACTTATTATTTATTAATTCACAAGAATACATATTGCGATATATATATATATATATATATATATATATATATATATATATATATATATATATTAAATATGGTGATGTTTTCTTGTAATAAGTTAATAAATTAAAAATATTTCAAAAACAAGAATACTTTTAATGAATATATTTATTCAAAGCTTTTCGCCCATAAAATAGTATCAGCATCTTCAGGAAAATAATTATCTAATGTCTTCAGATTAGATAATTATTTTCCTGAAGATGCTGATACTACTGTATTTTATCGGCGAAAAGCTTTGAATAAATATATTCATTAAACGTATTCTTGTTTTTGAAATATATATACTGTATATATAAACTGTATACACACACACACACACACATATATATATATATATATATATATATATATATATATATATATATATATATATATATATATATAAGCTGTATACACACACACATATATTTAGATATATAAATATATATATATATATATATATATATATATATATATATATATATACATACAATATATGTTCCATACTGAGTTTATTGGGTTGTTTTAGTCTTGAAAAGGACCATGGCGTAGCCTACGCTGTGGCTCATTGATACATCGACACGTATTAATAATTACCCAAGAACATCAGTCTCAAAATTAATTAACATCTATTAAATTGATAAAAACTATGCCTATAAAATTTAAAAACAAATTGTCAAAGTCTTATGGCAATTTAAAGTTTGTCGACACAAATTTGAAAATTTTCAACAAGGTGAGAAAAATTGTTCAATTTTAAAAACTCAAAATAATGATAAAAACCTGTCAAATTTTAAAACAACTATAAGGTCAAAATGAAATCAATACTAAATATTAGAAGAACATTATCAGTTCTGCTATAAAAACCTATCGATGTGTATTTTTTTAAATCAACATGGGCATAAAAACTGTTATTGTAATATGATTCTGACGTCTTGTGTGTTGTAGTAAACAGCAAAGACTGGAGAGAAGCCACTCTGTTCTCTAGGTCTATCTACAAGGTAGGTAAATGGTAGTAAACTATAGTTAAAACACCCTATTTCTCTCTCTACCCAAGGTCACACATAGCACTCATCTTTCTGTCCATACATACTTATTGCTTACGCTTTCTCTATTAGTAGTGTTAAGGATTTGTTGATGTAGGCCTACATTGTGTGCTTGTTTTTAAAGTGTTAAATATTTTCAACAAGGAGCAAAGTGTAGCCGTTTAATGATTCTTGGTTGGGAAATTATTTCGTAAAAGAACATGGAAATAACGTATTCTAAGTATGAGAATAATAACAGATGTAATAATAATACTCGTATTAATAAATAGTGGTACATCATAGTAGCAACAATGATAATAATAATAAGTAGTTGTAGTAATAATAGGTATAATATTAATTATGATGATAATAGTAATAATAACAATAATAATCTTAGTAGTAGTAGTAGTAATAAATAGTAGCATTATTTATAATAAAAATAAATATTAATATTAAATATTAAATAATAAAATAGTAGTAATAATATTAGTAAAATAATACTAATAATAATAAATAGTAGCAATAAAAGTAATAAAAATAATAATAATGATGGTGATAAGTAGTGCTACAGTAGTAATACAAATTATAACACGGGCTAATTATAACGGGCTAAGACTTTTTTTGGCCCGTTGAGCCTCAAAACCCGCCCAATATTCGTACAGTCATCCCCTAATGATTTCCCTCCGATTCTAAGGCGCATGCGGTTAGTATCCCTGTACGCGTGAAGGAATCGGGACAAATTGTCCCTTAACCGAGCAAATATGCTCTTCCCGTGGAAAATAAGGAGATAGTAAAACCTTGCAAGAAGAAACCCTGCCAGGAAACGCCCGTGATTCATCATGCACAACTACCAGGCTGAGCCTCGCAAAGTACTATTTGTATCACTATTGGCCCTCCGTACAAGAATGTTGAGCCGCCTGGAGGAACATTTCATCCCTCAACACTCATATCCACAGTGAACTTATTCGAACAATGTTAAACAATTATGGGACCCTGTCGACTCATTTAACATGCAAATATGGACCAGGTAATAGGCTTCACAAAATATTTGTTCATGAAGCTGTTATAAGAAGAATCCCTTCTCCCATATCCTTATGTCAGTGGCGGATTTAAGGGGGGCGCTTTAGAGCTCAAGCCCCACCCTAAAAAATATGAAAAAGTCAACATTTTTCAACTACAAACGTAAACAAAATGCCATTTCCGATGTTTGTGATGGGGGTTCGGCTGATTTAAATCTACTTATTAATTAGTAGAATATGTTTACAAACCCATATTAATCACTATAACACCATACTATAATCATTAAATATTACTCCCCCTTACGATGTAATAAATAGGTGTTTTATATTGCAAATATAGCCTATAGTAAATGAGGACAATTAATGATTGTGTATAGGTAAAATTGTATAAGCTGGCCCTTAGGACTTGGCGAGAGGCCGAGGGCGAGGGGAGGGTGAAGGTGCTCGCAGGTCGACCCTTGAACTTCCGCTGACTCATAGTGTAAACTCATTATTTTGTTACTTATTAATAGTTTCTAATCTACAGTAAAAATAACAACAAATGTAAATAGGAGGTTCAAGGAAACATGATAATTGGATTGTCTAATAGGCTGCAATTTATGGCCCCGATGAGGGATGGCGATAGAGCCTGATGTTTTCTAAATGACGAATACACTATTTCTACCTAAGAACTAAGTGCCAGATCATAAAATGTGACCTATAGTGTCGCAGAGTAGGCCTATAACTATTTCCCTCAGATAACAGACGCTCGGAGTTTATACTATTGCTATCATATTTCCTAAATATTTTCCGTGAGTGGGACCCCTACTCCTCCCTCCACCAACCAGCCCCCAAAATATTTTTCTGGATCCGTCACAGCCTTAGAAAAGATCTCGGATTCATAAAATTCACTCCGAAAATGTTTCATTAAAGTTTTTTTTTAATAAAACCACTGATGGCGGATTACTTCTTTGCGTCACTCACGTTATGAAATGGCGTATTATTGGCGTGAAATAATTTTCACGCAATAAAGTTACAATTATAAAGATTTAGTTTTAGTAAGTTGGTAATAAGTGGGAAATAAAATGGTGTGTAAATGTTCAATACAATATTTTCAGTGGAAAAATGTCAGTCAGTGTTTCGTACTTTTGAGTAATTTAGCAACTTATTATCGCCAAAAAATAAAATGTGTCTAAGAGTTTTATAATGCTATAAGGTTTGTGAGCCGGGGAAAACGTGGTGCTAATAGTGCTTTGTTAAAGTTGATTTTTTTAAAATTTATAATATTTTGGAAGTCAATAGTAAATGTTATTACTTTTCGAGGCATTTTGCGTGTTATTACGTCCAAACAAGTAATATTAAACAAAATTTTTCAAGTAAATTCCTATTTAGGTTAACGAATAAAAATTTTATTTTAGTTACCCTAGAGCACTATTTATGATAATGTGTGGTAACCATGGCAACAGTTTAATGTTGTACAATGGACCTTTCGACGACAACCAGATTGGGGAAAGAAATTCATATGCATCTTTGAGCAATATACTTCTAGGTATTGAAAAGTTGGCGCAGTACCAAGGCGCACAAGACGTCGAACATGAAGATTCTCAGTTCGAATCCGGCTGGACCTCACAAATTTTATAGTTACATTCTTGAATAAATATTTGCAAATACTGAATTGACATCAATTGTCATCCACTATGGGTTAAAAAAATATATATTTGAACTTGGTTAGATGAATGAAAACGTATTTTATTAACGATTGGAAATTTGTACAAGATATATATCAGGAGAGTTTAAGCTAATAGAAGGAATTTTAAAATAAAAATAAAACGTTAAATTAATGACGTTTTACGTGTCCTGTGGAAGGGGGCTCCTAACCTGGGGAGGGATTTTCCAAACTTTTTAATTTTTGGAACGAGAGCGAAAGTTTTCATAATTTTTTTGTATTCCTGATAACTTTCTGCATCGCCCAGTACATTTTTTTGGCTAAATCAATTACGTGGAAACGGGAAATGAATATTAGAAATTGTTGGTGAAGAGGAGAATAAAAAAGCTCTTAACAATTTATCAGAAAAGCTACAAAACATTCTCCAAAATTAAACAAAAATAAAAATAAAAAGTTTTGCTTATAATGTATCCTTACTGGTTTCGTAATTTTAGGGTGATCATCAAGTGGGACTAGTATTGTTTGAGACAAATAGGAAAGTGTTGCAAACATATATAGGATTAATGTAGGAAGATAAAACACCCTAGTACAAGATAAAGGACTTATGGTTCAGTTGAGCTTAGCCCAGATATTGCGTGCAACAATCCTCAATGTTCCCAAAAAAAATCAAATATAAAAATAATTATTTTTAATTAACGAACACGTCTCGACTTAGTGACTTTTCATAAGCGTGTATTCTTAAGCATAAAATCCAAATTCATATTATGATGTCAATAGCCTGATCTTTTGTAATCTCATTTTCTACACAAATTCCTAAAGAATGTTTTTTTAGAAAGCTAAACGCCAGTGGTACGATAAAAACAAAAGGTATATTTAGTTTCGTTAAGTTGGCAGTGTACCATCTATTTCTAAACTCTTGTCGCCTTTAGGGTTTTTGTGTTAATAGGCTATTTGAGTCAACAATTCGAATTTATGTCTTGATTCGAGGGGAGGGGAGATTGCACAAGTGAGAGGGGGCGTTCTCGTCTTCGATTGTTAAAAATATTTTGTTGCATAAATAATACAATATTTTAAAGTTATAGATAGATTATTTGAGGATATAATTCAAAAAATATTGTATTATTGTAAAAACTGCGTAACTAGTAATTAACTATATAATAGTTTAAATAATTTATTTTTTCAGCCCAATGAGCATTCTTAATTAAAAACAATAGTTTTGTCTTACCACAGATTTCTTCTTAACTCTGTCCTATAAGGAAAGCCAGGTTGAAGGAAGGGATTGCGGTATAAACCCTGGCCTTATTAAAACTTAAGACTAAATTTTAAAAAATTGTAATTATTAAGATCAGCACCATAGCTCCGATCGACGAAATATTTTTTTTAGATAAATTTGACCTTGCTGAACACGAATCTGAAGTTTATTTTTACTGTAAACACATTTTAAAAAAATAATAATAACCTGACCTAACCTGACCTGACCTGGTTTTCTTAGCTTAATATTTGTTTGCCGTTAAAAATAACTTTAGATTCGTGTTCAGCAAGGTCAAATCTATCAGGAAAAAAGCCGATCACAGCGGTAGTCGCTGATCTTAATAATTACCAAAAATATAACTTTAGAACACACAAAAATTATATATAAATACAAAGTAGGATAGTCTGTCGTAAATGTTTAATAAATACATAACATTTGTATAGCGCTCAGTATGTTTCGTATTTAACTCTAAATTCCTCAATACGTTTCCTTTTCGCGCTACGTTCAGAGTTTGTGGTTCTTGAAAAGTCCCTACAGAAATTTAACCCTAGGCTTAGCTTAACCCGTCTGCCGATAAGCAGACTGTATTCTCAACCATTATCGAACACATCATAGCAGATTTTACTTTTTGTTCAAGTAACGAGGCAAGATCCTCTAGTGTCGTCCGTCCGAGCTGTGCGACCACTGCAACGTATTCTCCTGGTGGCTGGGTGGTCTACTAGCTAGCCCACTTCTCTACTAGGACTAAAGGTAGCACTTTATGTAGCACTAAAGGATCTCTAGAAGCTTTCAGCCAATACCATTACTTCCAGCCTATGAGAATGAGAACATGAGTAAGCCTAGTAAAAGCCAAACATTAAGAAAATATTGGAGATTGTTAGTGCTGACTACATTACCTTGCTTGAGGAAATCGTCTACATTGTCTCTCCCCAAAGCTTGGCCATGGTACGGAGGGAATATATATTATTATCTCTAAACTTCTGTGGCGACTGCGTGGTCTAGTGGCTAGAGTGCTTGCCTAGAAACCCAAAAGTCCCGGGTTCGAATCCCAATAGTTCTAAATATATTGTAAATTCTTTTACATGCCCTAGGTCTACAAATGGGTGGAAAGAGAGAGATTTGGGTGTTTGAAACGAAGGACTGTGTATATCACCTTCCTAAAAAGGCAGATAGATTTGGCACAGCCCCTGTCTCTCCCGAGGTTCTACAATTGTATCCGTGGTGTAGTGGTTAGAGTACGTTACTAGTAACCCAAAAGTCCCAGGTTCGGATTCCAATGGTTCTAAATATATTGAAAATTAATTTTAAAAATACTTAACTAAGTGAATACGTAATTGCTTACTTACTGACGCGTTTCAAAACATTCGTTCCTTTTATGAAGCTAACCCTGGCGGCATCGGTGAGGTGTAAGGGCTCTTACGGGACTGGATTTATGACTGTGGAATGGGGTGCGTTGTTTGAGTTGTGTGTCATATAATGGAAAAGGCTGTTGGCTTCATAGTGTGTGTGATCATTTAATACGTTTTCTTTATCTGTTGCGTAGTGTTTGTATATTTCATATTTTCCAGAAACTTTATATTGTAAATTCTTTTTCAGGCGTTAGTTCTGTTCTAAGCTTACACAAATGGGTGGAAAGAAATAGATTTGGGTGTTTGAAACGAAGGACTGGCCACATCACCTTCCTAAAAAGGCAGATAGGTTTGGCACGAGTAAAACCCTCCTAAGCTATGTTCATAGTGTAAAAGCTAATGTTGACTGATATAGTGGACAGAACACTATATCAAATAGTGTTCCCCAAAGTTCCAGGCCCAAATCCCGGAGGAAGAAATAATTTTAAATTTATTTCCAACCGTTATGTCTACTCTCGGCCTGAGAAAATAAATACTTTAAGGCAAACACAGAAATTTACGGGAGTTAGAAGCATAGAGCTGACCATTTTACCTTTCTTGTGAACATCGTATTACCCAAGTAGGGTATTTCTCTGCCCTGACTCTCCTTAGGGTATAAGGGTAAGTTATTATTTTAAATTTTGTTGACACGCAACACGTTCTGTTCCCGAGTTAGTTTAATCTTAAACCCATTTCCCTTGTTAAACGCAAGGAATTCTATCTAACGAAGCTGTGAAACTGTTTTTAAAGGTTCCTGCATGATTTATCACTAAGGAAGTTCTGCTAGGATTTTTTCTTGCCAGGATTTCCATCCAATTTTCACGCTACACTCATCATTCCGTCACATTTCACTATCTTCCGATTATCTATGTAGAGAGCGCAACAGTATATATGGGCAATCAATCTTGAATTCTATATTCGATTTGACAATAGTAAACCACAAGCGCCTGTGAGAAGCAGTTACTTGTAAGATATAGCCAACACGAGAGCTGGACGGGTTTTGAGGACCCACACCCGGCTTAGAAAAATATATTTTATAAAATTTTGGAATACTCACATTATTTTAAGAAAGAGTTAAAAAATTTAAGAAAAAAGTGTTTGCAAAATGTGAAAATGAATTTACACAAATTTGAAAATAGATTTAGTGTGTACAAATCTCTAGAAGACTGTGAAGATTCAGTTTAAGGGCTTAAACCTGACGTAGTAGAGCCCTAAGTAGCACTACAAATAGAGTAACGCCCTTCGTAGTGAATTGAAACTTGTTAATCTCTTGATAAGCCATAAAAGCCAACTATTTCTGTATTTGTATGGCTTACAGCCAGGCTGTTATCCCCAAGAATTAAAGTTGGGAGATATACCCATTTGGGACAGGGTGAGAAAGGGATCATGCCATCGAGAGGGCAGCGTTGCGAACCTATAGTAAAACTCACTCTCTCTACCGGGGTAATAAATAGGTGGGACGAGGACACTAGACGTACACACTTTATATATTTATCTTAAACCTTTCTATTGTTACAAATTATTATCGACGAAAACACTTGAATTGCGACTGAAAGAGAGGAAAGAGAGAGGGGAAGGGAGAGAGACCGATGGAGGAAGAGAGAAAGAGCGAGGAGGAGGGAGAAAGAGCGAGGGGGAGGGAGAGAGAGAGAGAGGGAAAAGAGAGAGTAAGGAGAGGAAGAGTGTGAGAGAGAGAGACTTAATATTTTAACAAATATAGCAAAAAATCAAAACTGTAGATGCAAAATATTTACACAAGTGTTGAATATTCTCATGTCATTAATTTTGGTTATATTAAATTTTAAACACAAAATGTGATTACAAACAAGTGTAATTTCTATAAAAATTCAAGATGTACAACACAAAAAATGCAAGTTCTACAAAATGTGATTTATTAATTTTGTTTTAAATATTTTTTTAAAACTTCATCTGATAACGTTAAGCATATGTTTTTGCCAACTGCAGGTAATAACGTGGAAAAAAATCTGCAACATTTTCACTACCAACTTTTAAAACACTACATTGAAGTCTGGAGTTTAACGGTATTCTCCCACGAGTGTTTGTGCAACGTACCTAATTAGATTTACTAACGATGCTAGCTCGGTTCTTGTATCAACTAATTTCCCAGAGTCAAAGCTCGGCAGGCTATCGGCGGAGGTCAGGGTTCTAAACTTTGATCACATAAAGAAGCGCTTAATCGGTAAGGGATCGGTAAATTGCCCCCTTGAACCCGTCGCGGGACAAAAACTAAGCCAGTGTAACGTTCAATGTTAGTACGGTATTGTTGGTCTCCGAAGTTGGTAGCATTGGGCCGCTCAGTGAGTCAGTGACGTGAGTCCGCAGTGTCCGGTGTGGTAAAGTGGTTTTAGGAGTCTATCCATGTAAGTACGATTCAAACAATGTTCTAACCTGCAAATTTCGGCTGTAATTTGCAATAATTTCGTTGTAGTAGTTTTTAATTTATATCGAAACGGGTATTGTTACTGTGTAAGGCTTATAAGCAAATTTATAAAAGTAAATTTTATTTAAAACATTGCTGACAAATTTAGAGAACTCGTGTTCCAACTGTAACTTATAACCTACGTTTTAAACATGTTGAAATTTGATAACTTTTTGTTTAATTCTATTTTTAAGCTAATACAACATTGTGTTCCATTCATAAATCTCGTTTATTCAATTTTATATACCAAGAAAGTGTTGATTTAATAAAAATTGTCAAGTATTTTCTGTCCAAAAAGTAAAATTAGAGCTATATAAATTATACTCCTACGTCAATGCTCTTCCATATTGTACAAATTTTTAACACACTGTAAAATTCCAAAATTTGTAGGCCAATAAAGCTAAAGAACTTTTTATATTAAAGATAAAACCTTCATTATATTATTTGTACATTAACCATTGCTAAACTGTAAATTTGAATCACTTAAAACCATGTTATCAATTGCAAGTTTAAATGTAACAAAATCAAAATTAAGATTTTTAAAAGTGAACATTTTTTTTTATCAATTCTTGACTCAATTCCGTTTTTCAGTTACAGTAATGGGAGCCAAAATTTGTTATATATTTAAATGTTTTCCAGGAATGAATTTTATTTCAATGCAAACATTTAATTTAGACAGCATATTGTGCGCAGTGGATCAAATTTCCACACGTAATCTAAATCTTTGAATTTTCGTCTAATAAATGGGTTATTCTTTTGAGTGAAATTGAAGTTGAAATGTTATAATTCCAACGATGGAAATTAGATTTTTAAAACATTTTCACAAGCCTAACATCTAGGGTGAATATTATTTTTGGAGGACGTTAGTTTTATTTTCAATTAACGTCTAAACTCGCTTTGTAAAATTCTATTAATTTCAATGTAGGGAAACGGTAGCAGAATATTTGTTCAGTATAAATTGTTTAGAAAGTTTTTACAAATATTTTTTTTATCTCTCAACAAGTCTTAGTTTTTCTGTTTCAAGGCGACATACCACTTGTTCTCCGTATTGAGTCTATGAACCGTCGCTTGCAACTCGAGCAGCGTATTTACTCGTCATAGCCTAGAACACTTGTATTTGGAACCATATTTGCAATATGTCTGCTATTTTACAGCATTTTTGTAGTTTTTAAGATGAATTTTTTACTTTTAAATAACACAAAAATTTCAAAATATTAATAAGGCCTATTTTATTTGTATTCTATGGTGAAATTTAAAATATATTGCATGTGTAAAATATTAAAAAAGACGTCATATTTCTGTTAAAACAATTCCAACATCAGTTAAAAAGTGCGGTCTGTAAAAGTAAAAATTTCATTTCGATATCGGAGGGAATTTTGACAAATTTCCCTTTTTTGTTTTTCGAAAGTTGATATTTTTACGAACAAAAACCGAAACATGTTCTATAAAGTTCACAGTCAACCAAATTTGATGACCGCTCTATTACACATTGTACGTGAAGTAAATCGATGTTTTTATTACCTCTTCATGTGGAAAGTTTTACATTTCTAAGTTTAAAATACAGAGGGATTTTATTTTTGTAACGTTGCCATGTATTGCACCGCACAGTATCTGTCGGCCTTTATGGCGCTAACTTGCTAGAAGACTGCCACGGAGTAGTCTTGGCAAAGCTGGAACTGAGCGAGGAACACGTCTATTCATTACAAATAGGAATGTGAAACCTCAGCTGACAAAAATTTAATAAATTCCTTAATAAGTTACTTATTAAATGTGAAATAGTTTTTTTCAGATCGAAATTCAAAACTGTAAATATTTGATTTCCTGTTAAGAACTGGTATGAAATTGATTTTACGTCGTATATTTTAAAACATTTCGTCACGGGAATTTGTCGAAACCTTGTTCAGAAAGTTCCGACTTGAAACGATGCCCTTGAACACGTAGTATATTGCTCCCCCTCCAGATAAGCCACATGACTCTTAGTCGTAGTAATGTTACTCTCTATTAAGGTCATGCAAGGAGGTTTACTCGTTACACACCCTTCTAACAAGAAAGTTAAGGAGGGGTAGATGGAATTAGGTAGGTCTTAAGCAAAAGACATAATGATGCCCTCATCCTGGGAAGCAAAAGACATAATAATGCCCTGATACTGGGAATCGGGGTGGGGGGATCATAGCCTAGCGTGGGCAGTTGCTTAAGTTGAAGAAATTTTAGTCTATCGGTATCAAAAGAAAGCTAAGGCGAGATGACTGGTTTTAGGTAGGGCTACAAAAGACGTAATGCTCCCCTGGTATTAGGGGGGCTTATGGTCTAGCTGGCTAGTTGCTTACTTTAAAGCATTTCTTCTCTATCGGAGACAAAGAGGGCCCACCGTTTACACATCCTTGTAACAAGAAAGCCAAGGAGGGTAAATGGAATTTAGGCAGGGCTACAAAAGATGCAGTACTCCCCTGGCATTGAGTATAGGGCGGGGTTATGGCCTAGAGTAAGCAGTAGCCTAACTTTAAGTAATTCTGCTCTCTATCGATGTCAGATATGTCCCACCCTTGTAACAAGTAAGCTAAGGGGAGGTTGATGGAATTAGGTAGAGCTACAAAAGACGTAATGATCCCCTGCTATTAGGGGGGCTTATGGCCTAGCTGGCTAGTTGCTTACTTTAAAGCATTTCTACTCTATCGGAGACAAAGAGGGCCCACCCTTTACACACCCTTGTGACAAGTAAGCTAAGGGGAGATTGATGGAATTAGGTAGAGCTACAAAAGACGTAATGATCCTCTGCTATTAGGGGGGGCTTATGGCCTAGCTGGCTAGTTGCTTACTTTAAAGCATTTCTACTCTATCGGAGACAAAGAGGGTCCACCCTTTACACACCCTTGTAACAAGAAAGCTAAGGAGGGTAAATGGAATTAGGCAGGGCTACAAAAGACGTAATGATCCTCTGGTATTAGGGGGGCTTATGGCTTAGCTGGCTAGTTGCTTACTTTAAAGCATTTCTTCTCTATCGGAGACAAAGAGGGCCCACTCTTTACACACCCTTGTAACAAGTAAGCTAAGGGGAGATTGATGGAATTAGGTAGAGCTACAAAAGACGTAATGATCCTCTGGTATTACGGGGGCTTATGGCTTAGCTGGCTAGTTGCTTACTTTAAAGCATTTCTTCTCTATCGGAGACAAAGAGGGCCCACCCTTTACACACCCTTGTAACAAGTAAGCTAAGGGGAGATTGATGGAATTAGGTAGAGCTACAAAAGACGTAATGATCCTCTGGTATTAGGGGTGCTTATGGCTTAGCTGGCTAGTTGCTTACTTTAAAGCATTTCTTCTCTATCGGAGACAAAGAGGGCCCACCCTTTACACACCCTTGTAACAAGTAAGCTAAGGGGAGATTGATGGAATTAGGTAGAGCTACAAAAGACGTAATGATCCTCTGGTATTAGGGGTGCTTATGGCTTAGCTGGCTAGTTGCTTACTTTAAAGCATTTCTTCTCTATCGGAGACAAAGAGGGTCCACCCTTTACACACCCTTGTAACAAGTAAGCTAAGGGGAGATTGATGGAATTAGGTAGAGCTACAAAAGACGTAATGATCCTCTGGTATTAGGGGTGCTTATGGCTTACCTGGCTAGTTGCTTACTTTAAAGCATTTCTACTCTATCGGAGACAAAGAGGGCCCACCCTTTACACACCCTTGTAACAAGTAAGCTAAGGGGAGATTGATGGAATTAGGTAGAGCTACAAAAGACGTAATGATCCTCTGGTATTAGGGGTGCTTATGGCTTAGCTGGCTAGTTGCTTACTTTAAAGCATTTCTTCTCTATCGGAGACAAAGAGGGCCCACCCTTTACACACCCTTGTAACAAGTAAGCTAAGGGGAGATTGATGGAATTAGGTAGAGCTACAAAAGACGTAATGATCCTCTGGTATTAGGGGTGCTTATGGCTTAGCTGGCTAGTTGCTTACTTTAAAGCATTTCTTCTCTATCGGAGACAAAGAGGGCCCACCCTTTACACACCCTTGTAACAAGTAAGCTAAGGGGAGATTGATGGAATTAGGCAGGGCTACAAAAGACGTAATGATCCTCTGGTATTAGGGGTGCTTATGGCTTAGCTGGCTAGTTGCTTACTTTAAAGCATTTCTTCTCTATCGGAGACAAAGAGGGCCCACCCTTTACACACCCTTGTAACAAGTAAGCTAAGGGGAGATTGATGGAATTAGGTAGAGCTACAAAAGACGTAATGATCCCCTGGTATTAGGGGGGCTTATGGCTTAGCTGGCTAGTTGCTTACTTTAAAGCATTTCTACTCTATCGGAGACAAAGAGGGCCCACCGTTTACACATCCTTGTAACAAGTAAGCTAAGGGGAGATTGATGGAATTAGGTAGAGCTACAAAAGACGTAATGATCCCCTGGTATTAGGGGGGCTTATGGCTTAGCTGGCTAGTTGCTTACTTTAAAGCATTTCTTCTCTATCGGAGACAAAGAGGGCCCACCCTTTACACACCCTTGTAACAAGTAAGCTAAGGGGAGATTGATGGAATTAGGTAGAGCTACAAAAGACGTAATGATCCCCTGGTATTAGGGGGGCTTATGGCTTAGCTGGCTAGTTGCTTACTTTAAAGCATTTCTACTCTATCGGAGACAAAGAGGGCCCACCGTTTACACATCCTTGTAACAAGTAAGCTAAGGGGAGATTGATGGAATTAGGTAGAGCTACAAAAGACGTAATGATCCCCTGGTATTAGGGGGGCTTATGGCTTAGCTGGCTAGTTGCTTACTTTAAAGCATTTCTTCTCTATCGGAGACAAAGAGGGCCCACCGTTTACACATCCTTGTAACAAGAAAGCCAAGGAGGGTAAATGGAATTTAGGCAGGGCTACAAAAGATGCAGTACTCCCCTGGCATTGAGTATAGGGCGGGGTTATGGCCTAGAGTAAGCAGTAGCCTAACTTTAAGTAATTCTGCTCTCTATCGATGTCAGATATGTCCCACCCTTGTAACAAGTAAGCTAAGGGGAGGTTGATGGAATTAGGTAGAGCACAAAAGACGTATGATCCCCTGGTATTGGGTATAGATAGATGTTATGGCTAAGGATAAAGTCGTTCAACTTCAACTAATGTGGGGTGGATGGAATAAGGCAAGACTAAAATTAACTTAATGAAATTTAGGAAAGTTATGAATCGCGTGGGAGTCTCTCAACTTGAGGTGATTCTACTCTCTATTGGGGTAATAAACAGATGTCTTACCAATACACGCCCTGCTAGATATCAAGGAAGCTAAGGAGAGGCGGATGGATGTAGGCATAGGAAAGTCTAAGGAAAACATGATCCCTGATATTGTTAGTATAGGAAGATTGTTAGCCGGGTCACGAGTTGTAATAGACATCCTACAAACCTTTAGGAAGAACGCTACCGGGCAAATGAGTTACATTAACGAGGCCAGTCTTTTCTCGTTATTCATTGGTTAACGGCGAGTCAGCCAGGCCAAAGTAGCAGTAGCACTATATCTTGCAGTGTGATTTATGTGGTTCTGTAGATTTGATCAATTTCAAATCTAATATTTTAAATTGTTAATAAAAGAGGCAGATTAATCGGGGAAAAGGATGTAAGAACAATAAACCATGCTGTATTTTTTTTTTTAATATGACATTTATACTACATATTAAGAATATATTAGTTCCAGCTTACGGAGCTTGTTTTTGCCTACACGAAAAATTCAGATGTCAATAATTGAACATAATCAAATTCAAAACGGAAATATTGGAACATAACCTCATTCGACATCGTTTATTCAAAAGTAAATACAAACTAAGTTCAATATTTGCAAGCTGCGATTCCTTCTGTGACAAAATTCCCTGGCACAAGATGCGTTTGCCAAGAAGGCTTGCGCAATGTGTCACATCCCAAAAAGAACCAGTTTTTATATAGTTACAAAAGCTAAAATATTTAATTAACCAGGCCTACCAACTTTTGAGGGAGACAAACGAGTTGGACCGCGGAAGTTAACCAATTTAACGAGACGAGTATTTTCGGGGTCAATGGCCCTTCAGTTTTTCAAAATTTTCTACAGTAAAAAACTCGTTTATCTCTGTTCCCCTCTTAACGTATGAAGGTTTTTTTGGACATAACATCACCAATATTGTAAAACGTTTGTCAGCTTTCATTCCAAGAATGTTGTATCGTTTTTTTTTTCAATGAAACCTTTTGACACTTTCCAACAATAACATTTTACCGTTAAATAATTGGTACAAAAAATTAACTAACTTTCTAATATATTATTAAATGAAAAATGTAACAATAAAATGTATTTATCTTTTCATCTCAACAAAGCAAGACCGATTATTCAGCCACCTAACCTTTTCTCTGTAAAGAAAAAGGACGAGGGATTTTCTTATAAACACCCTTCTCCCATGTCGTGGTCTCATGGCGCAATTATTTACTTCTTTACTCGCACATTCTCTTTTACTTTTAATTTCCTTCTCGATGTAGTTCTATCTATAGCCCATTAGTCAAGCCATATGCCTACTTCTGAGAATTTAATCTTTTCTTTAATACCATTTTGTCCACACTTTATTTGTATTTATCGCTTGTTCTTCTAATTCATTGTATTTATGTAATATATCCAGTAGAGCTCTACCTCTGAGAATTAATTTTTTTTTCCTTATTGCCATTTTGTTCTCTCCTTAATTTCTATTTTTCACCATTATCGTATATACTTTCACTTCTTCATGTTATTCATGTAACTGAATTAAATCGAGCTATGCTCCCAACACTGTGGGTCCTTACTGTTTGTCATCCCTCATCGAGGCCATAAATCGCGGTCTACCCGTCCCAACTTTTAGACAATCCTATTACCACCCTTCCGTAAACCCCCTATTTACTTTTGTTGTTATTTTTATTATACATTAAAAGCTGGTAATAAGTAACAAAATAATGAGTCAGTGGAAGTCCAAAGGGTCGATGTTTTTGAAATCGTCCTGCGAGTACCTCCACCCTCCCCTCGTCCTCTCGCCAAGGCCCGCAGCGCCTAAGTATAAAGTTTTATCTGTGTCCTTATTCTTAAACGGAATGTAGTCCCATTGAAGAATAAGTCGATATTTTATTATATCTATATAACGTTTGAACCAATACCATAAATTTCATACAAAGCATGCGTTTACCTCGTGTGTAGCAAAATGTATTTGCTCTAGGTAGATCTATACCACGAATAGTATTGTTTGAAGGCTTTCTGATTTTACCAGCCTTGTTTGCACAGCCCAGCCGCCCTCTGCTTTCCTTCCGTATTACTATTCCAAGGGAATGCCCTGTTTTACCCCTACTTTGCTTCTTCATGTATGATACTTGAATTGAGCCTAAATTCTCTCATGCTTCCAGTATCGAAGATCCATACTTCGTCTTGTTTTAATTCCACATATCTCTTACTTCTAAACTAGGTGTGAAGGGCAGAAACATTAGAGAATAGGTCCGACAGGTATGTGTCCGATAGAGAATAGGTCTGTTTCGGATTTGCGAACTTAAACCAGTCCTCCCAGACCAAAACGTTTATGTGTCTTTCTCAATTCCTCCCATCCTAGGTTATGTCATCATGACCTCGATAACCAAAAACTGGTCTTGGGCAAGTATTATCTCCCTAACGCATTGTGCTGACCCAACTACAGTAACGCCATCACCCAGCTTCCTGGTGGCGAGGAGTCAGGTACAAGTGTTCCACTGCTTTAGGGATTCTGCGACTCATCTTGTAATCCCGGCCAAGGTTTGCAGTTTTCGTGACATCGCAACGACAGTCCACGGTGCACGTCGAACCGGCCATTAGACCTAATTGAATTAATGGAGCGAGCGGTTTGGACAGGAAGTGACGGCCACTTGTCTTCATTTATGTAGGCCTCCGCATGTTTCCGGCGATAGTATCCTAGATAGTCGGTGCTCTTGTTTGACGCGGAGGCCTAATAACTCTGCGCAGCTGCTCGTGAGGGGCGTTATGTACACGTTCAAAAAACGTGGCGCTCTTTAAGGCAACGCGCACTATGAGAATCTCGATTTGCTTTGGGTATAAACTTCACTAAAAGCACATTATTTTTATGGAATAGTATTCACTGTAACCTCAATTCACCTAAACTCTGAGTTCGGCGTAAAAACCCTTGGGTAAAATAATCTCTAAATATGTTACGAATGAATATGTTCTTGGCATTGTAATAGTAGAACAAATTAACTAGTTGTCTTCAGTTGTACGTTTCATCGCACACCTGCCATCTTCAGGTGTTGTAACAATCAGCACAACACATCTAAAGCGTTTTAGCACGTATTGCGACTTGAAGTTTTTACTATTATTGATTTCTCAAGTTCTAAAACGTACTGCAGTTCTTAAAGGCAAAAATTCATGATTTTTTCAACATTAAACACTTGTTTTGAGCTTTATTTCTTGTCTAAGGAGTGTTTTCTTTTTATTACATTTGGTTGAATGAATTGTTGCATTATTTTTCATAAAGTTACGTTTACTATGCTAGTAAGACAGCAATAAACACACAACCATAATAACCGATATTAACATACTTATAAATATTAATCTTTTGAGTACATTTCGATAACAGGTCATCATCATAAAGCAAATTGTTCCTCATAGCTACAGCAAGAGTTATGTAATTTCCCGGTAGTTATACCCTCTGATGATGACTAGGTATATAATCGTTACTCGACTATTATTCTTATATTGTGGTTTTGGTTTTATTGTTAGTTATATTAATTACTATATTACTACAGTTTTAATTAAATTTTACTTCTGAACCCCGCATTAAATGATTAATCTACAAATATTAATTAGTTTTTAGTATTTGGCACCACTGGATATCGGTAAAATCTAATATCGATATTGCAGATGTATAGACGTAAAACTATACACTGCTTTAGGAGGTCGGGTGGAAATTTAAAAACAGGTTCTATTCTTGTGTAGGCCTACTAACGACAGGTTGACTCCCGACAGCTGTACAGCGCGCGTCTCTTATGGCCACGCAGGGCGCACTACTGCAATGGGTATGTTCGGATAACGATACGAATTTGTTGTATTGCATTTAAAAGGATATTTATTTAAAATAAATACGGCGAGGCCTTGAACGGGTGTTTCACTAGTATTGAATATTAAAGTGAAGTGGTAGGGTGAATCCCCAACCCCAGTAGAGAGCGGGTCCGCTTAGGTAAACGTCCCTACCTAAGTCATCCTTCCTTGTAATATAGTCAGGGGGAACTATTTTTCTTGACTTTTCATATAAATTGTTTCCCTATTTTTTACGCAAAGGGATAATATTGATCTCCAATAGCATGATCTTCTTTCAGGGCATGGGCGACATGTTTAATTATTTCTTCGTGTTCCTCAAGAGTTATTACATTAACAGGGGTAATATTTTTTTCTGTTTTTTTGAGATGTCGGTCAAGTATTGGTATCTAGACAAACTGATAATAAAATCGGATTTAAGAAGATAGGCTTACATTACCGATATTTAACTTAAGAAGGTAGGCTTACATTACCGATATTTAACTTAAGAAGGTAGGCTTACATTACCGATATTTAACTTGAGAAGGTAGGCTTACATTACCGATATTTAACTTGAGAAGGTAGGCTTACATTACCGATATTTAACTTAAGAAGGTAGGCTTACATTACCGATATTTAACTTGAGAAGGTAGGCTTACATTACCGATATTTAACTTGAGAAGGTAGGCTTACATTACCGATATTTAACTTAAGAATGTAGGCTTACATTACCGATATTTAACTTAAGAATGTAGGCTTACATTACCGATATTTAACTTAAGAATGTAGGCTTACATTACCGATATTTAACTTAAGAATGTAGGCTTACATTACCGATATTTAACTTGAGAAGGTAGGCTTACATTACCGATATTTAATTTAAGAAGGTAGGCTTACATTACCGATATTTAACTTAAGAAGGTAGGCTTACATTACCGATATTTAACTTAAGAAGGTAGGCTTACATTACCGATATTTAACTTAAGAATGTAGGCTTACATTACCGATATTTAACTTAAGAATGTAGGCTTACATTACCGATATTTAACTTAAGAAGGTAGGCTTACATTACCGATATTTAACTTAAGAAGGTAGGCTTACATTACCGATATTTAACTTAAGAAGGTAGGCTTACATTACCGATATTTAACTTAAGAAGGTAGGCTTACATTACCGATATTTAACTTAAGAAGGTAGGCTTACATTACCGATATTTAACTTAAGAAGGTAGGCTTACATTACCGATATTTAACTTAAGAAGGTAGGCTTACATTACCGATATTTAACCTAAGTGTAAAGCAGTATAAGGTAGATTCAGCCAGTGGGGGATGCAGAATAATAATTGGGGGGGAGTGGTGGTATGAGAAGGGCTCCCGTGCCTGGAAAATATTTAAGAAATGTGGTGGCTAATACTGTAAACTCTAAACGTCTTCTATATATATATGTGGGAAATAGTTATAGGCCTACTCTGTGACATTACACAAATCATATACTAGCTTAATTTAACACATATTTACAATATAAAACGCCTATTTATTACATTGTGTGTGGCCGTATTTATTAATTATTTTAGTATAGTGTTATAGGGCTTAATAGGTTTTTAAACATATTCTACTAATTAATAAGTAGATAAATTAAGCACTAACGGCGAAACGTAAACATTGGGAATTGCATTTTATTATTTTATAATTTAAACATTTTCACTTTTCCTTATTTTGGGAGGGGCTTGATCCCCAAAGACTCCTCTTAAATCCGCCATTGATATGATTCATTATAAAATTGGCATGCCTGACTGAAGCTGGCACATGTGTTACAGGGGAGTGACATATTTCCTGCTAATTGCCAAGGAATATACCTCTTTCAATAACGGAGCGCTGTTAAATATGGGGAACATAACCTTCAAACGGATTATTTAATAATTAATGCTCGATTAAAAGTGTTTTATCCTCGTGGAAGGGCTTTTCAAAGTAAGGATAAAAAAGTGCCCGTAAAAGCTAATAAAACTCTCGACACAGACGCTTAAGCGCCTTGAAACAGATATTCCACTCTATTAGCTACACATTAACCGATGTTCAAGATACTGTAACATTGTAAATCTATATTCAGAAGTGGCTCTTCTTACGTTGAAACCACTATATAGCGTCAATGGAACTGATTCAAATCATATAAAGATTGTATTACATAATTGTACTTTAACCAGAGTTTTCGCGAGTCATTTGACAATTATTATAGAGAAACTCGACTTTTGGAAATGTATACAATACACAAAACAGATGTTTTGAACCCGTTTACTGATTCAGACGCCAGCTATGCATCTGTGATGATTCATAAGTACAACTGTGTGCATCATGGCTATGCTGCTTATCAACTAACACTCGTACAGTCTGCTTCTTGTAATTGGGTCTATTAAAAGTACAGTCGCGTTTGGCAGAGTAATCGACGCGGCAGGTTGGCGTCTTGTTGCTGGTGCGGAATAGTGCTGCCTTTTCTTTAACAAACAAGGTAAAATTTATTTTGTAGGTTATGTTTGTTCTACGCTTTCAAATCAGACACATTTGTAAATAAATGTTCGTGTTTGCGGTACGGTGATTGCATGGAATTTATTTTAGACGATGCCAGTATGTATTTTTATGCCACAAAGCGCGCGCACGCACGTACGGGTACATCTGTTCATTTCTCAACATCGGAGTGTAAGCCTAAACACCAGTATAATCCCAATAAGGGGAAAGGCATCCCCAAGGTCTTAAAAAAGTGTCTTTTCCAAGTCAAAGAGTCTATAAAGTTTTTGTTTAGAAAAATTAAAGACCAAAATCGTAAAATACATTTGCTCTTTGTTAGATGTGAACTCAAAACCTCTAACTTATGAAGTTGGAGTCCAACCAAAGGGTTAGTTTAAAATAAGTATAATATTGAACAATAAATATAGTGTTTACTATAAAAAAATGTATTTTAATAATAGTATATGTAATTTAAAAAAATCTAAAATGTAAGGGGAGGTTTTTTAAAATAAAAATCATTTAAAAAACAACACGATTTACAAAATAGAGGATGTGAGTTTTTCCTTATGCTTGAACTCATTAAAATGGCAAAACATTTGACTGTATACCTTCTATGGTCCTTTGGTTTAGGAAGATATTCTGTTTGAATTAGAATTATAAAAAAAACAGTACTCTCTCAGATCAGGAAATAGGCTACATTATGCTAAATCAGTCATCCGCTCAGCTGTTGGTTTACAGTTTTTGTAACGTAATTCAAGGTCATTGTATCGAAATCAGGGTTGTGGTCTATCTATCAACATCTAACGAGACAGATCTAGCACGTGTCGAAAGGGTTGTCCTATATCAGGTTTGCCCATCTTCTAAGATAGGTTCGGGGCTTCGCAGATCAAAACACAAGACAAAAATACAGACATGACTCCACATTACCAATTTAGACACGTCATCACTCACATTTATTTTTAGTGAGGCAGTGGGTTGTTGCCTTTCTTTCCCCTGGGATAAAGCAGGTGTCTTTCAGGTAAGCGATCCTACACACGCGAGTTATTATTTTCCCACGTTTACTGTTAGAGTATCACCATTCTCCCTTCTTTGGTCCTTTTGTGTTTCATTTCTACTCTTCTAAACCTCTTCTCAACTTTGTTTGTTTTTGCAGTTTCAAAAGGATCGACCCGTTTCCTTTTAATCACTGTTAAAAGCTAGGAGAGTATTGTGAATTGAGGTAGGATTAAGGAACGTAAAATCCTCTGGATGGGGATATGGATCGGATCATGGCATGACGTCTGTATAGTTGTGTAACATGTGAAATAAACCTACTCCCTACGCCTTGGAAAGGTGTCTATCCGGTACACTTTTACCTTTGTGAAACGGATAGATACCTCTTGAGATTCCGACTTATGGGATTATCCACACTCCTAATGCTAAGGCCCCTTGTCTCACCTTTACCTTTCTTTTTACACTGTATTTTGGTGGAACGTTGACTTATAATAATTATCGTAAATAATAGACAAGAAAAAGAACCCGTATCATTACCTATAGTACATTTGGTTTTCTTAATAAACTTTTAATTCACAATATAGTTATCCTTCTTACATTCCTTTTTTCCCCTACGTACTCCAAACTAAAACTTGTTTTCCCGCCCAAGAATCACACACACAATCCAGTCCTAATTAACAGCTGATCTCCACAGAAATTAAAAATAGTTCATTGAGAGTTGATCTGGGAGGATTGAGGATACTATAACGGATGACTACTTTCCTGTGATTGGAATATAGGTTAGGTCTGCTTGGAACATGTGATGCTACGTAGAGGTGTAGTGGGGCGGGAACACATTGGAACGGCGTTTTCACTATATATTAATAGGCGACCCGTGTTACTAGTAGCTTAAAACCAATAGGCCTATAACCATTGCACATAACCGTCACACAGTGTCTTTAAGACTAAAAATCTGTGAACACTTCGGACACCACCTTGTAAAATGAGGGGGCATTCTGGATCGTCCGATTTTAGTCAATTCTCAGTAGATGGTGAGCGTTACCACACTGGAAAATTTACGATTATAGTGTGGACCACATAACCGTGCACTTGGCCTTGAGAGATCGCAGTAGGCGAGACAGGAGGGTCAGTATAAATAATTTCCTACAAACATGATAGGACTGTCAAAACACTTGCAGGAGTCAGTAAAATTAGATGATTATTTCGATTCTGTATGTAATAAACTATGTTTGAAATATGTGTAGACATATCGAATGCAGAAGTTGTTGACGTATACAACATTCTGAGTATGTAACCTGTTTTCAGAAGTAGTAGTAGACGAGAAATCTCGTACGATCTCTCAAGGCCTAGTGCACGGTCACGCCTAGTCAATACGGGTGCTTCCCTACATTTGTGACCAATAACTTTTCCTTATTTCACAGCTTAGTTTATGTCACCTTAATCTTGCCTGTATTCAAAATCCTTTTCAAATCCTTCACAGGTGATAAGAATAAATTAACTGATTGCATTGAATCAAAAAAAAAAAAAACAATACCACACTAACGTCTTGTGTAAATTAGTTACCACCTTTACAAAGTCGTCTGAAATAAATTATAAATTACAGCATGTAACAAGGTGGAACTGCAACGTGGCTCCACCCACCCCGCTACCGACCGGTTTCCTATCCCGACGTGTCCGCACACGTAGGAGGAGCAACGCCACGCGCAACTTGCTAACACATATTCATTAAAACACTCTCGCACACTTCAAGTAGACATGATGGAATTAACAAAATATTTAATTACTTTATGTTTATTTATCGATGTTTGAGCGAAGGAAATAATAAGCAGTTACGTTGTGCTCGCATTATGTTAGCATTTGTTGTAATATTCTACCTTTCAGCGAGGCTCTGTGAAGCATCCGTACGTTTATGCCAATCATAGCATCAGCGAAATTCTTCTTGTTGGCGCTTTTAAAAAAGACTCCTATGCGGGGTAGGTACGACTCCTATGCGGGGTAGGTACGACTCCTATGCGGGGTAGGTACGACTCCTATGCGGGGTAGGTACGACTCCTATGAGGGGTAGGTATGACTCCTATGCGGGGTAGGTACGACTCCTATGCGGGTTGGGTACGACTCCTATGCGGGGTAGGTACGACTCCTTGCGGGGTAGGTACGACTCCTATTCGGGGTAGGTACGACTCCTATGCGGTTTAGGTACGACTCCTATGCGGGGTGGGTACGACTCCTATGCGGGGTGGGTACGACTCCTATGCGGGGTGGGTACGACTCCTATGAGGGGTAGGTACGACTCCTATGAGGGGTAGGTACGACTCCTATGAGGGGTAGGTACGACTCCTATGAGGGGTAGGTACGACTCCTATGAGGGGTAGGTACGACTCCTATGAGGGGTAGGTACGATTTCTATGAGGGGTAGGTACGACTCCTATGAGGGGTAGGTACGACTCCTATGAGGGGTAGGTACGACTCCTATGAGGGGTAGGTACGACTCCTATGAGGGGTAGGTACGACTCCTATGAGGGGTAGGTACGACTCCTATGCGGGGTAGGTACGACTCCTATGAGGGGTAGGTACGACTCCTATGAGGGGTAGGTACGACTCCTATGAGGGGTAGGTACGACTCCTATGAGGGGTAGGTACGACTCCTATGAGGGGTAGGTACGACTCCTATGAGGGGTAGGTACGACTCCTATGAGGGGTAGGTACGACTCCTATGAGGGGTAGGTACGACTCCTATGAGGGGTGGGTACGACTCCTATGAGGGGTAGGTACGACTCCTATGAGGGGTAGGTACGACTCCTATGAGGGGTAGGTACGACTCCTATGAGGGGTAGGTACGATTTCTATGAGGGGTATTTACGACTCCTATGCGGGGTAGGTACGACTCCTATGAGGGGTAGGTACGACTCCTATGAGGGGTAGGTACGACTCCTATGAGGGGTAGGTACGACTCCTATGAGGGGTAGGTACGACTCCTATGAGGGGTAGGTACGACTCCTATGCGGGGTAGGTACGACTCCTATGAGGGGTAGGTACGACTCCTATTCGGGGTAGGTACGACTCCTATGCGGTTTAGGTACGACTCCTATGCGGGGTGGGTACGACTCCTATGCGGGGTGGGTACGACTCCTATGAGGGGTAGGTACGACTCCTATGAGGGGTAGGTACGACTCCTATGAGGGGTAGGTACGACTCCTATGAGGGGTAGGTACGACTCCTATGAGGGGTAGGTACGACTCCTATGAGGGGTAGGTACGATTTCTATGAGGGGTAGGTACGACTCCTATGAGGGGTAGGTACGACTCCTATGAGGGGTAGGTACGACTCCTATGAGGGGTAGGTACGACTCCTATGAGGGGTAGGTACGACTCCTATGAGGGGTAGGTACGACTCCTATGAGGGGTAGGTACGACTCCTATGCGGGGTAGGTACGACTCCTATGAGGGGTAGGTACGACTCCTATGAGGGGTAGGTACGACTCCTATGAGGGGTAGGTACGACTCCTATGAGGGGTAGGTACGACTCCTATGAGGGGTAGGTACGACTCCTATGAGGGGTAGGTACGACTCCTATGAGGGGTAGGTACGACTCCTATGAGGGGTGGGTACGACTCCTATGAGGGGTGGGTACGACTCCTATGAGGGGTAGGTACGACTCCTATGAGGGGTAGGTACGACTCCTATGAGGGGTAGGTACGATTTCTATGAGGGGTATTTACGACTCCTATGCGGGGTAGGTACGACTCCTATGAGGGGTAGGTACGACTCCTATGAGGGGTAGGTACGACTCCTATGAGGGGTAGGTACGACTCCTATGAGGGGTAGGTACGACTCCTATGAGGGGTAGGTACGACTCCTATGCGGGGTAGGTACGACTCCTATGAGGGGTAGGTACGACTCCTATGAGGGGTATTTACGACTCCTATGCGGGGACACATCAACTAGTGGCTCTAGTAAAGCTAGAGCCGTTTGCTGCACTCACAGATGTGGTTTACCTGTCGTTCATCTGTCAGAATCACACTGCCTCAGTCTTTATCCAGTGATGGTCTGAGACAAAACTCCGATCCCATTCTAGGTGTTACATGTACAGTCTGTTCTTATTGACTTACCTAACACGCGTTTAGTACTCGCTAATCGTCAGACGATCTGCACTCTTTCCGAAACAATACTCATTTAAAGCTAACTAGCCAACGCCTACCCTTGACAGCTTTGTCATTTGGCGGCGCGCTGACCAGTAGAGATGGGCTTCCTTGCAGCTGGCACGGTCGTAATCTTGGGCCTGTGCGATCCTAAAGGTGTTCGGCATTCATGACTTCATTTCTTTAGCAGAACTTCCGGGATCGGCAGCACATGATTACGATGTAAGTGCGCAACAAAGTAGCCATGACAAGTCTTCATTCTGAAGGTTGTAACGCTAACAGCTCGGGGTAGATTATTGTCAATTGGTCCCTCCGAGACGACATTCCCACCGCGAGTCTCCTCAAAGCACCGAGCATTATTAATCCATTGATCGTTTGAAACGGTACCATTACCCATGGACTAGTCCTCACCGAACTCAACCATCACTGATCTAGCAGTAACGGATCTATCACCCGTCTGTGCCTCAGGAAAACACCCTCTACCTAAATCTTCATGACGAGTTTATACTAAATAACTCCAAGACAACCAACAGTGAGCACAAATATAGTTAAGTAATGCATAGAAAAGTCTGATTGATGATGCCTTTCGTCAACAGGACGAGTATGACGTCATTAGGAATAGCAGTAACATGTACTACCAAGGGGTTAATCTGGGATATAGTTTATCTCGAGTACATACGCTCCGTTAGGTTTACAAGACAAGTTTAACCTCGTTATGAGCAACGTGCTTAGTATCTGATAGAGAATAGGTCTTTCTATATGCTGCAATGGTTGTTCCAGAACAGGCAGTCGTATCTCCCCATCTAGCTCTTTCCCAATCCTGATAGGGTCGAACTGCGCAACTGGTCAAGAAATTAGTAAGCGGATTATTTCTAGGGCCCTAAGACTATTGTTGAGCTGCGCAGCTTTAGAACTAGGGTCAATTCGCACATTTTACGCCTAATAGCCGTCTTTTTGTCACGTGGCCAGCCGTACCATTGCCGTTCTTCTAGTTTACATTCCCCTTTTTCATTACAAGTTGTGCATCTAAGCATATTAATACAAGAATAAATTTTACATAAACAATATTCACTGCTTTTGCCAATTACCATTTTCAGCATTAAGATCAACGAATCATGTCCCGACCCGATGGTATGCTACAACAGTCCATTATTTCGTTCCAACTCAACGTGCCAAGTTGTTCTTGACAATGCTGACAACTTAACACTAATGAAAATTTTATTCTTATTTATTTATTAAAACTGTAGAATTAGGTATAGACCTACAACACTTAATCCTTCAGATACTATATTATACAGTAGTCTATATATATATATATATATATATATATATATATATATATATATATATATATATATATATATATATATATATATATATATATTTATTACATTAGGTTAACGTAGGGATACGTATGTGTTATATCTAAATGTTTGTTTGAAGTGAGCTATGTGTAATTAACAGCCCCTGTAGAGGTAATTTGGTATTTTAGTAAAAACCAAATATTTCTATTACCATTAATATTTACGAAAATCATTTAAAAAAATAATTTTTATATATATTTACTAAAGATAGACTCTCACTAACCATCCAATCGACGACCAATTCACTCCATTGTCGTGTGAAAACGAAAACTTTCAACGCAGGTCAATTGTGCTATATCTCGTATTAAATGCACATTTAACAATCACTTGAACAATATCACACGGTAGTGAATCACGCGGGATATTTAATGTGAACATCCCAAACACGTTTATTACTTCACAATAAGTGAACCTAATAACAAAATAACTGTTGTGATGAAGTATCTCAATTATGTTTATTGTAGAGTAGATTATAAAATATTAGATTAACGAGTAAAGATTAGTTGGTATGGCATAAGCGAAAGTTTAACCTGGTCTTTTATGGCGAGAGTTCTCAGAAACACTGGAAAAATAATACTACCTAGTGTAAGAGAAATAGTGAGTGTGTGTGTGGGCATGGGTAGGTGGTGTGTGTGTGTGTGTGTGTGTGTGTGTGTGTGTGTGTGTGTGCGTGCGTGCGTGCGTGCGTGCGTGCGTGCGTGCGTGCGTGCGTGTGGTGCGTGCGCGTGCGCGTGCGCGTGTGTGGTGTGGTGTGGTGTGTGTGTGTGTGTGTGTGTGTGTGTGTGTGTGTGTGTGTGTGTGTGTGTGTGTGTGTGTGTGTGTGTGCGCGCGCGCGTGCGTGCGTGTGTGTGTGTGTGGGGGGGGTAGATGGGTGTCGGCTTATGTGTGTGTGTGTGTGTGTGTGTGTGTGTGTGTGTGTGTGTGTGTGTGTGTGTGTGTGTGTGTGTGTGTGTGCGTGCGCGTGCGTGTATGCGTGTGCGCGTGTGTGTGTGTGTGTGTGTGTGTGTGTGTGTGTGTGTGTGTGTGTGTGTGTGTGTGTGTGTGTGTGTCTACGTTTGAGTGGATGGTTTGTGTATATGCGTGCGTGTGTGTGTGTGCGTGCTAAAATAAGGTATTTTTTCTTTTTTTTAACAAATTTATTTGTTGGCGCCTTACCGCTAAGTTTGATTATATTTATCGTGTTGCTACACTTCCCGCATCGCCAGACGCACAGTGACAAAACAAATAATGTGTCCAATGATTCATACTTCATAAATACTGTAACGTAATAAACAATGAAACAACAGGCAAAACAATCATTCTACTATTTTATGCGTTGAATAATAGATGCGAGATTAGCGATCTGAGTTGGTTCTGTAACGCGGAAGTGTAGGCTATTTTAGTTTGTAAGGAATCATATTATTAAAATAATTAAAACCCGTCACAGTCTGTAGCGGAGTCCAGTTATCCCGGATAGAAATTTTATTACAGATATTTGAGGTGTAATTAGTTACTGCCTACTGGGTTAGGTTTTGGTCGTCTTTAAACATAAAATATTCGATACTGATGATAAGCTAGTTTAGTTTAGGGTCGAACATAGAGTAAATTATCGTTAAGTTAGATTCAAGGAGATAAAACAATCGAGGTGAGTTCTATAAAGTGGGCACTCGATGGTATATTAGTTAGGTTAGGTCTGTGTTAAGCTCAAGAAAGTTCAAGAGTCAATGGTTAAGGTTTGATTTGGTCATTGAATAATCGATGGTTAGGTTAGATTCATTTACCCGGAAGAATCTTTGGTTATGTACTAAAATTTGGAAAGTCAATTATTATGATAGGTTTGGTTAAGTTTTGTTTAAATTAAGCTTAAGGATGTAGAGTAATAAATAGTTATTAATAGATTAGGTTCAAAGGCGTAGTATTAGCGATCTTTGGGTTAAACAGGGTAGGTTAGGTAAATTGAGTACATAATAAATCAGTCTGTAATAGGATTATTGGGGATAGGGGATCGAGGTATGGCGAAGCAAGCCTACAGGTTGTCTGTCTGTCAGGGTATGAAGGGAAATAAGGTGAGACTAAGTTGATTAAACGGTCAAACTTGTATCTGTAATTTTGTATTTATCATTTGATATAATTCACACAAAAACTTTAGTAAAGGAAAATTACATAAATAATTTGAAATAAAAAAAAATGCCATTGTTGTATTGTTTTTGCTATTAGTTTGACGAAAGTTTTACACGAAGTTCATCCCTTAGTTAGAAACAACTCAAAGAAGGGATTCTTTAAATGTAATATTAATCAGTCGCTTGTGTTGATTGAAAACGCTTTTCCGTCAAAGCCATCACGTCTGCATTGCCGGCAGTGTTTACTTGCAAACTTGTTCTCATACTCAAAATGGCAACGTAGGACAATTAGCGACCGCAAGGCACGCGGGATATTTTAATTTCGTGTAGTGGCACAACAGTTTAATCTTAAATAAATACTTGAATAATTTGATAAGTGGAGTTAGTAATGTGATAAGAGAATTCTGGCTTTAAAACATTATATTTTATTGGCCATTAATGACAAAGCGATATTCACATACTGCAGCGCCGCCATTTTGTATCGATTTCTCGATACTATTTTAAACTGAGGTTTTTTGTAAAAATGTCCCCACCCTGCGTGAACGGCCTTGATATGAATCGTCTTGACAGCCATGCGGAATCGTGATCTTACAGACGTGCACATTTTTGTCTGCGTTTAAGGTGGCTCACCGACAGATACTAATTAAATCGCTCGGATTAAGTTTCTAGATGAGCATTCAACTTCCTCAACCTCGTTACAGTTGTCTGAGAAGCCTTATTGGAAGGCCTGCCTGACCTTTGGAAGAGTTCCAGAACCAGTCCTTCGGAAGTCGGAGCAGGACTTCACGACCTTGAGATGTAGTCCCATTTGAATCTATAAAGCAGTTCCCAGTATATAAACCCGAGACATTTGAGGAGGAGGAACAGCATCAGATCCTTATATTTCAAAATATCTTTCCACTCTTGTGTGTCCGTTACATATTCTTCAATTTTTTCACTCTCGTGGTGTGGTGCATTGCTTTTGTTTTTTTAAATATATATTTGTTTATCCATTTATTGTCAATATTTCAGCCGCGTGTAAGACATACCCAAATGCATTTGTGACACAAACTAAGATTTCGTATTTTGTCAGACCTCAGTTGCGCCAGCTGTTTTTCATACTTGTCCCCCCCCCCCCAACATCTGAATTCTTTTCTCTTTGTCACGCAACGCTGTTCTCATGCTGTTTTCAGTATATATTTTAATTTCATTTGACAAAACCCTATGATAGTACAATTAAAATTAAAAAGGTATTTTACTAACCAAAGGTCGAATTAGCGTCTAATTAGAAACTTGTTTCCATGACGACTGGATTTTAACAGGATCCTTAATTTCTCATTCAGTTTCAGTTACATGTTCTTCAGATTTATCGTTCTCGTTGCCTTATTTTGATTCTTAACCTAGCTTAATAGTTTTGCTCAGTCTTTTTTCCCTCCATTTATATATCGTTTTAGAAGCATGATGCCTAACATCACACCACAACTTTTGATATTAACTTTCGCACCTATATTGCTCCAATTGTTTTTCATATATTGTTCACCATACCCTTTCTTTAACATCTGAATTATAGCTACTTTTCTCCAAACTTAATTATTTGTGACACTTATTGTCATGTAACGTTGGTCTCGCACTGTATTTCAATAAAAGATTCTTCAAATTTATTCTTGTCAAAACATTTCGATCAAAGCAGGCTATAGTAGAATTAAAATTAGAAAAGTATTTTACTAGCTAAGATAGAAGAAGAACCCAATCAGAGACTTGTTTCAATGACGACTGGATTAGAACGGAATGCTTTCCCATCGTCAGTTCTGATTCAATCTTAAGTGCTTGTGTGGCTTTCGTAGAGACGTAACTACGGTGGCATACTGACGATAGATCAACGTCGCAGCAGCCTAAACTCTGATTTGTAACAACTTAGCGGAATTTTTTTAATGGCTAAAGTGGCAGACATTTTGTACATAGACTGAAAACATCGTCATACGAAACCCAGTGAATAAAAGGCATTTTTTGCCACTCCTCGTCAATTCCGTTGGTGTCTCGAAGGAACTTGTATGAAGGGCAAAATACTTGTCAAGGCTACACACGATATGCAATATACAGTGCACGCTGCTAGAGATGGCCTTGCCTTGATTTAGAAAGCTATATCACATGGGGAAGAGTAGGGGTGCTAAAGTCACTCGTACAAACGGCACATCTTTCACGTACACCTCGCATCCTTTCCCGCCGTACTCTACATTATAAATTTCCCTCGCTCTACAAAACACTTTTTGCAACGGGCTAACGCCTTTTATGACCCCGATTTAATCTCGGCTAGGTCTTCTACTTCAGTTACGCTGGATTTCCCTTCCTCCCACACGGGATGTGCACACGATCCTTCCTCCTATACCCTTTACGTCCCTAAGTTAAACCTACCTATGCACAGCCTTTTCCTATCTTCCGGAAGCAATAGGTGCTAGTAACTGATCGTCCTGAAACTACAAACAAATCTACCCAACCGCGGTTCCTAAATAGGCTTCACCTTATTCCGCACGACCTATAGATATGCCTGTTGAAATGAGTAACCTCCTACATAGGGTTCACCTTATACCGAACGGCCTATAGATATGTCTGTTGAAATGAGTAACCTCCTACATAGGCTTCACCTTATTCCGCACGGCATATGACACTTTTGTTAAATGAGTAACCTCCTACGTAGGCTTCACCTTATTCCGCACGGCATATAGATATTTATGTTAAAATGAGTAACCTCCTACATAGGCTTCACCTTATTCCGCACGGCATATAGATATTTATGTTAAAATGAGTAACTTCCTACATAGGCTTCACGTTATTCTGCACGGCATATAGATATTTTTGTTAAATGAGTAACCTCCTACATAGGCTTCACCTTATTCCGTACGGCCTATAGATATGTCTGTTGAAATGAGTAACCTCCTTCAGAGGCTTCACGTTATTCCGCACGGCATATAGATATTTATGTTAAAACCAGTAACCTCCTACATAGCTTCACCTTATTCCGCACTGCATAAGGATATTTATGTTAAAACCAGTAACCTCCTACATAGCTTCACCTTATTCCGCACGGCATAAGGATATTTTTGTTAAAATGAGTAACCTCCTACATAGGCTTAACCTTATTCCGCACGGCATATAGATATTTTTGTTAAAATGAGTAACCTCCTACATAGGCTTCACTTTATTTCGCACGGCTTATATATATATATATATATATATATTATTATTTTTTTTAATGAGTAACCTCCTACATAGGCTTCACGTTATTCCGCACGGCATATAGATATTTATGTTAATATGAGTAACCTCCTACATAGGCTTCACTTTATTCCGCACGGCAAATAGATATTTATGTTAAAATGAGTAACCTCCTACATAAGCTTCACTTTATTCCGCACGGCATATAGATATTTATGTTAATATGAGTAACCTCCTATATAGGCTTCACTTTATTCCGCACGGCATATAGATATTTATGTTAATATGTGTAACCTCCTATATAGGCTTCACTTTATTCCGCACTTCATATAGATATTTATGTTGATATGAGTAACCTCCTTCATAGGCATTCCGCACGGCATATAGATATTTTTGTTAAATGAGTAACCTCCTTCAGAGGCTTCACTTTATTCCGCACGGCAAATAGATATTTATGTTAAAATGAGTAACCTCCTACATAAGCTTCACTTTATTCCGCACTTCATATAGATATTTATGTTGAAATGAGTAACCTCCTTCATAGGCATTCCGCACGGCATATAGATATTTTTGTTAAATGAGTAACCTCCTACGTAGGCTCCCTACGTAGGCTTCATTTTATTCCGCACGGCATATAGATATTTATGTTAAAATCTGTAACCTCCTACATAGGCTTCACTTTATTCCGCACTGCATATAGATATTTTTCTTAAATGATTAACCTCCTACGTAGGCTTTACCTTATTCCGCATGGCTTATAGATATTTTTGTTAAATTGAGTTATAAATTTAACCGATATAGATTTTCCTTTGTATTTACTTGGATTTGTATTTTACAAGAATCTAAAAGTTAAAGTTGATGTTTCGAACTTGAAGCAAAGCTCTAGTTAATTGTTCTCACACTTCGACTGCTTTCTATAGAACCGTGGATTTTGTTGTATTTTTTAGGCGATTAGCTAGGATGGCTGTTATAGCTTAGTAATAATGGGAAACGTCATAAAACTGTTTGCCGTTACGTTTCCAAGGGAAATGCTTTCCTACCATATTATTGTAGCAGGTGCCAAAGTTATGTTTGCAAATATCATAATTTTTTTGTAAATTTATACATGCGTTAAATGTAAATAAAAAAATCGTGTTCTTATTATGAAAAAAAAAGATTTTTAAAAATATTTCAATTATATTATTGAGGTCAGTATTACCAGCGAGTTCTTGCTAAATGAGTGGAACCAAATCTAAACTATTTTGTAACGTGATTGATCGAAATTTCGTTTTTACATTACTGTGTTTAGACAGACCACGCTCACAAGTTCAATTCATCGTTGTAACTGCATCAAACTTTGTATTTAACTGTTTGTATCTTTGTATCGAATTATGAATACTCCCTTCTAGCAGCCAACCGTATATTTGTCGGTCGTTCGCAACGAATTCTATAGTGAAAGCGTCGCTTTAATTACGTTTTTCCATTAGCCTGTGATTAAAAATCCCGTGAACGGCCAGAAACTAAAGCGCGGCACAACTCCAGTGACTCACCTATCGCCTCGGCGAACAGTTGTCACGCGAGTCGAGTACGTAATTGCTTTCATGGATCGAGCACGTAATAAGCGTTTATGTACACTTGCCGCAAGCCAGAGGAATCTGTCAGCAACGTCCCTCTTGTTGTTGATCTCGGCAACGTTCTCAGCAAAACCTTTACTCCGCGACTTTGTGAAACGTTTAGTTGAATTCGCAATAAATACGAGAAGCATCAGCGTTCTTTAAACATAAATGTCGTAATATTAACGCGTAACAAACGTTTCCGAACAGAAATGAACGGGACTTGTGATTTAACGCAAATTAAACATTCAGGGGTTTTTTTATCGTCCAGTGCAGGAGAAGGACGAAGATTCTCCCCGTATGTCGCGATTCAGGAGCCGTCTACCAGTTCATCTACAGTAAAATCTCAAAAAAACAACTATTTAATTTTTAAAACTATAACTTCACTTAACCTGTGCACACGCGTGTCATTCAAAACAGCTGCAAGTAGCAACAGTTTAACTAACTCATAGATGCATTTCTTTGATTAGTTTCTGCCCATATAACCCTTAGATCCTGAACGCCCTGCAGGCTGATAGACACCTCTTTACAGGTCAAATTTTATAAGCTCACTTGGCTCTTAGGTAGTAATTGTGTATTCGTAGTCTTGAAAACATCAGGCGCTGACGTCATCCCTCATCTCGGCTTACCCGTCCCAACCCTTAGACAATCCTATTAGCACGCTTCCGTGAACGACTTGTTTAAATTTGTTGTTATTTTTACTATACTTAGACAAGTATTAATAAGTAACAAAATATCAAGCAACCTCATGAGTCAGCAGTATTTTACCTATACCTGGTTGAGAACAGGTCTACTTCAGGTAAGCGACTCTGTGGACGCGACGGTGCCTATTGCCATAACAGAAGATGACGTAATTTTTTAAATCTTACCCTTATTTGTCCTTTATACAAGGGGTTGTAAACAGTAGACACCTCTTTATTGCTCTAATGAAGGTACAACACCTTGCCTCGTTTATAAAAAAACACAAGCTGAACGCTCTAGATTTACAAAACATCCTGTATGTCAGTTTGGTACTTGGCATTCAAAACCGCCCATGGGTTTACGTTCGGGTAAACCTTAATCTCTAGCATTTATAGTTGATTTAAAGCAGAATAGGAACGGGTCTGTGGCAGGGTAGGGATGCAGTGTTGTCAGTTTGAACTCTGTGACACTGAGCGACGAACGGAAGTTTAACGTAGAATTGGCAACAAGGCTCACCGACCCGGATGTGGAATTTCCATTTACCCTGACGGCGAAGCTTCCACCCCTTCTGCCCAATTTCACTTTTGTAGAGTCCTATTTTGCTTTACATCAAACTATAAAGTGAGTATAGTAGAATGTTCAAGCCACTTCCAAAACTATTACCGAAAATAGCATTATAGACGAAAGAAGAGAGCGAGGGGAGAAAAAGAGAAAGAATTAAAATCGTTATGATAAGAACCAGAACTTCTTAAGATTGAAAAGCTTGTGTAAGGAAACGAAAAATGCAACTGAATTTGTTTAAAATAAATAATTGTAAACATACTTTAACAATTAAAATCATGCTATTATTGATGAAACAATTTATTATTATTTTTTAATAATGGCGTTAATTTATTATTCATGCAACCATTTCTTTGTCGAAGAGAGAATTTATATAAGTTATATATAAACACGAAACAAACTGACTTAAACACCACGGATGTAACAAACACCACGGATGTAACATCCAACGGTATTTTGATTGAAAAGCGAATTCTTTACGAAAGAATTGGAAGGTCATCAAATTGACTTCTGTGTTCGGATGGTATTGATTTTAATACAAGCAGCAGTCTGGTAGTCGTGATAAGGGAGGAACATTAAGTGATAAGAGGAGCGAAGGCCTACTGATAAGCCTTATCTCTAGTGCCTATTGATCATGTAAAACAACGCAGCCTGTGTTCAGAACAGAAATATATTGAGTAATTCGTCGTGTGATGAGAGGCTGTGACGACGGTTCTGTGCCGCCATTTGAGCCTTCGAATTTCCCTTGATCATTAACGCTGGTTGATAAAGAGCCGATTTTTAAGCTTCGATTTATAAAAAATAGCTAATTTTCCAAATTTTCAAACCTCTATTTCTATTTTTGTACTACATATAGGGAAACATTTGTTATGGTGCAAAAATAATTGAGCAAGTTGTATTTGATGTTTCAAGGCCAAACTATTCAGACAGCCGTTACCTGTCAACACTGAGTAGAGGTTTAACAATGTGGATATCTGTGCGTCTGTACACAGATATAATAAAGGTATTGACTAGGCTATCCGCGACATCTACCAACACTTTTTCCAAATAGATAATTTTGTTATTACAACAAAAAGCTTTTTTTGAAGTAAATTTCAAAATCATGCTTGCAGATAACTCAATAAAAATATATAATTTCTATGCTTGCAGGATCATGAATTTGGGATGTTTCCGAAACATACCGTGAGTAATTCTCGATTTCATAACCCGACTGTTAACCCAGTGAGGAGAGTAGATTGGTAAAAACCTACAATCTAAATAACAGAACATCTGAACCTCACCTACATCGCTATCTGAACCTCACCTACATCGCTATCTGAAAAATAGACTCCAAAATAGTTTTGTAGAAAACGTATAACGACATTGGACCTCTCGCCTGCTTCCAAATGTGTTTCGGGATCCTAAATCCTTCGGGATCCTTTAATCAGTTGCCGTGGGTTTGATACTACAGTAATCTACGTTACCAAATAGGAATCTTCGATTTGTTATAACTCAGATTTGAACACTGCCAAACTTGCCTAACTCTGTCTTGATAGTTCGTCATAAGCCCAGTGCTTGCTTCATCTAGGGATGGTCGGTCCAGTGACTTTAACGGATCGATGATTTTAGTGACAGTGCCAGTTTTGGATCAGTGACTTTTACCGGTGACAAGAGATACTGAGACCGCTGTGTATGTGGCAATAACGGGCAGGCATGCCACACTGGTGAAATGATTCCACACCTCGCTGTTTTCTGTTTTGGTAGGCTCATTTTGTTTAAATATAAACTCATACAAGAAGAAACTGCTAAGGGCGAAATAGCGTGTACTGTACACATCACTTTCACTATTTTGAAACCTGATACAAATCGACCACCCATACACGACGAAAATGAGTAGAACCAGTGACATTTTGCCAAATCACAACAAAGACAATCCCCTCTCCCCTTCAGTTAACGTCACTGCACGATGATCAGCGCCGTGAGCTGAGCGGTGAGAGCCGAGCCAGTGACAGCGACAAATCAACCAATGACACCCGTTCCCTCCAGTGACATCGACATTTTGCCCAATCACAACCAAGGCAACTCCCGATCATTTTATTGTCACTTGAAGCGACAAACTAACATCAGTGACAAGTCACCGTGACAGAAAACATCGACCATCCCTATCTTCATCGTCGAATTGGACATTCCAGGTCATTCCATGAGCAACCCTAGTTTTGCAAAGGTCTCATTAAATCATAGTAACATCCCTAAGTCCTTCGTTGGCTAACGAATCCCCACCCAATCTGCTTATCCAATTTTAATAATAGATTAATACATAAAGGCGCATTTCATAAATAGTTACATTTCTTGTTTAAAAGTCCTCACAGCATGACAATGTGAGCAAGCTCCTATAAAGAACCCATAAAAACACTACTTCCACCGGGGGGCATCACCGACGTGTCACTTTGCCCAAGATCCAAGGATTTATATTAAGATAAACATATTTAATTGTTGACATTGATAAGCTTTTCCTTCATTAATCTGAAGATGTTTTTGTCTTTACAGATGGAGTTGAAACCACTATCCGAACCGTTAACATCTTCTAATGGCCTTTTACGCTTATGACGTCAACAGGATAACTGCAGTGTGTGGAGTGATTCTCTCGTTCAGCATGTGCATGTATTTACAACTGCAAGGTTTGTGGTAGAGTTAATTGTGTAATGGGTTTATTGAATGTAAACTATAGTAATCCAATATATATATATATATATATATATATATATATAGAGAGAGAGAGAGAGAGAGAGAGAGAGAGAGAGAGAGATAAGGTACATGAGTAACTAGAAGTATATACTATAGTATAACTATATATATATATATATATATATATATATATATATATATATATATATATATATATATATATATATATATATATATATATATACATATATATATATGTATATATATATGTATATATATATATATATATATATGTATATATGTATATATATATATATATATATATATGTATATATATATATATATATATACATACATACATATAACGTACAAGTAACGTACACCTAAAACAGGAAGTATTCGAGAAGAAAACATAGTATTAAAACATAAAAAATTACAAAAATATTTGTTTGTAGTTTCAAAGCTTTTAACCATTATTTTTTTCTAATTATTGGAATGGATTTTGAATGTATGCATAATTGAGGGGGCATAACACTCCTGGGAGAGGATATAGCGGAAGTATTTTACTGAAGAAGAACATGTATTAGGTACATCAGTAATAAAAAGAGTTTTACAGAAGGCAAACGTAGGTTATATAAAACCAAGGATGTATCACAGAAGAAAATCGTGTGTCATATATTAATGATAAGAAAACACACAAAACACAAAACACTTTCACAAGTACGAGCAAAATTTATAAAACATCGATATATGTACATCAAGGTAACATTTCTATATTTAAGTGTGTGTTTGTGTGAGTTTTTCCATGTGTAATAGTTTCTGTTATTCATCTATCTTCTGTCATTATGTTCTTCTATTGTACTTTTGTTGTTGATGTATCTTACATAGGTTTCTTTCTGTAATACGCTTTGTTGTTGATATTTTACACACGTTTTATTCTCCAATACGTCATAGATATATCTTGGACTTGATTTTGTTTTGTAATACAGTTTTTCGTGTTGTTGATGTTCTTTACACATTTGTTTCTTCAATACATTCTATTTTTATATTCTTTATGTTTGTCTTTCTGTAATACGTCTAGACACAAATTTCTCTCCTTTAGTACATTTTGTAGTTGATGTACTATGTCTTGTTATTAAAGTATCTTAACCATGAACTCCGAAATATTTCTAGACACTATCTTGTGTATTACATCTTGTAGGTGCTTCTCGCTATTTACGCACTTTTTGTATTCCTTAGTACTTCTTATTTATTGTTACTATTCATTTAATAGTTTCCTGTCCACTTCTTACTTTTGTGTATATAAGGGTATAGTAAATTGTTTAAAACTATATTGGCGACACAGACCAAAAGCGAGTGACGTAAACAAATGTGCTATTATAAGATACACAGTTGCAGTGACTCGCATGCCGTGAGATAAGTAGCGTTATCGGCTTACGGAAAATCCGGCTAAGAATTATTCTGCTTGACGTTTATTCAAGACAATTGCAGTATCAGACTGATTACGTCACATTAAGGTTGAGTTCGGCTTAAACATAGCACTTGTTGAACTGCGTGTCATTACGAAATTAGCACATTTTGTATTTATAAACCATTAACTTGCGGTATAAAATTCCTCTGGTGATGTAGACGCTCATTTCACAATTCTTACTAACAATTTGTTTTTTTTTTTTTAATGACTAAGTATTGAAAATTCAAAAGCGATCAAACACATTAGAGTAGACTAATATAAAGTCAATTCTTAGATGATCAAAAATAATTATAATTAATATAAATAAGGTAACGTAACCTATGCTGTAAAACATCTGTTCTGCTACATAACATATAACATGAAATCTGCTGTTTTATGAAATCGTATGTTATTACTTATTTTAAGCCAATGGGACGAAATAACTATATTGCATACCTTGCCCCTTTTGTGTAAGGGTTTTCCCCACATACAAATAAAATTAATTAATTACATTTATAAATGAATTAATATTTTAAAAACTGTTAACATCAAGTGTAATCCACTACAAGTTTTAAATATTGTATTTTAATTTGAGTCAATGAATAGAAAGTATTTTATTAACGATTGAAATTTTGTACAAGATATACCGTATATAAGGGGGAGTGTGAACTTAATAGAAGGAATTGAAACAAATACAATTATCTTTAAAATATATTCCATAATATTTTTAATTAACTGTTTTTCTAAACAATGCCTAATTACAATGTGTAACCCCCCCCCCCTCGTAACGTTACAGTGAGAACAAACCCGAAGGAATCCCCTTTCCCGGTCAGTTATCCATTTAACCGGGCGCTTTGCCAGAATTTGCCTGACTTTACACTTGAATCACGCTTGACTTTTCTGTACGATTTGGCAACATTGCTCTGCCGCTAACTTGTAACTCTATGTTACGAGTATTGTAACGTTTGCCACAGTTATGTAGGAGGCGGCCTTCGCGGAACCCCATTCGAACAATGGGAGGGTAACGGTAGGCCTATTCTTAATGGATTGTAAGTCTGATACCTGCTCAAACAATTCAATAATGGTCCCCTACTCCCAACAGCTAGCGATAGGTGTGACTCTTCTTTATGGGCAGCTACTTCCTTAACGTAGATAAACATTATGGGCATCTCTCGGAACAAAAATAAAGTTCTCTTCAGTTATGAGAACGTACACGTGAGACAAAATCCCGGACTACGAGGTTTCGGACTAGGAGGTTCCGGACTACGAGGTTTCGGACTAGGAGGTTTCGGACTAGGAGGTTCCGGACTACGAGGTTCCGGACTACGAGGTTTCGGACTACGAGGTTCCGGACTAGGAGGTTTCGGACTAGGAGGTTTCGGACTAGGAGGTTTCGGACTAGGAGGTTTCGGACTAGGAGGTTTCGGACTAGGAGGTTCCGGACTAGGAGGTTCCGGACTAGGAGGTTTCGGACTAGGAGGTTCCGGACTAGGAGGTTCCGGACTAGGAGGTTCCGGACTAGGAGGTTTCGGACTAGGAGGTTTCGGACTACGAGGTTTCGGACTAGGAGGTTTCAATCCTATTTTAATTCTATTTGTTTCTAGATTCCTTTTCGTGTACTTCATCGCGATAAAATAATCCTACAGACGGGTCGTTGTAAAATTGTACTTACGCTATATTTAAGGGTTGTATTTTAATTTTAATTAGTGAATTCAAATACAACCTTTTTGATTTGATTTACAAATTTGCAACCAAATTCTTTTTCTACAATTCTAAAACTGTCGAATCCTTTTCATACTCAGAGCCAAAGCACGATCCGTGTCACTGAACGCCGTGCCGCCTGGTATAACCTTGAGCCTTACCCTTCCCTTCAAGTTCCATTAGTTAGAGGATTCAGGTCGTTGCAGATGGACAGCTGGATCAGCAGTACTTTAGTCATGCAGGCTGAGTGGTTAGGAGAAGGCGCGAAGCTCATTCCGAGCAGGTGGTTCTGGAAATACTAATGACCAGTAACCATCCTAAGAGTAGCAATTGCAACGTTGGTGCTTCCTAGGTTCTCTTCGCTATTTAACTGATAGATCGTGATGTAAGGCTCCACGAAGCTGGATAACTTGTAGGGAGATCGTCTAGGGAAGACCACAACCAGCTTTGGCGAATTTGTCAACCCGCTCGGTTGTCGTCAAGACCACAGTGTCCATGAACCCATTCTAGATAGATCTCTTTTCTGTTCTGCCCTGCAGTTACAATAGGGCTTCTCTACAGATTGTAATGAGATCGCCTTCTTGCGGTGATGCAGAAGTACTAGCCTTCAGCGCTGAGGTTGAATCAGAAAAAATTCTTTGTATCGGTGGAAGTTGAGCCTCTCACTGGTGTGACATGTAAGCATGTCAAATAAAGGCCACGTTAGCAATATATTTTTAAAGGATTAAGGTTCTGCGAACCCCTAGTACAAGAGTTTGTAAGCTAGGCAACTCTAGTAACAGTGTGTCCATGTGGGAGATTTAATTCTATTCAAACTTAAACTGTTTATTTTTTAAACCGATCTTTTTCATATTTCTAAGGAATGCAAATACGATCAACCGTAGCGTACTTTGATACGAAAACCAGATAATTTATAAAGGCGCTATATAAAATTGGGCCGGCCGTTTTGCTCTATTATACTTCTTTGAGGCGTGACGCAGAACGGATCAAAGAACATGGCGACCCAGTAATCAGTTGTTTTAGTAATGTTAGCCATTGTTGCTATGACAACTAGTAGCTGGCTGGCTGCTGACGTCACTACATTATCAGTGACGAAAAATAATCAGACAAATAGATATATTAACAATTTTTCCAAAATATTTTCAACTTTTACTTCGATTACATCGTTTTAAACTGTTATTAAAAATCTAAAAAACTGTTATTAGAAAATGAAACAAAAAAAAATTAAGTAACTTACTCATATTAAATATATATTTTCAGTGCTTTTTTCTCGGTCGTCTGGCTCGCAATATGTTGACCCCATTCTCTTTATCTGCCTCCCGTCCTTCCGCCATTCTTCCGCTTGACGTTCGTAGTTATAAGTTTTACTTTGTTCCTCACACAATCTCATTCCTTACCCGGTCTCTTGTTTTCTCTATTTCTTTTTCGCAATATCCACATTTTTTTCTTTAATGCTACGTGATGCCATTATAATTCCAACGCGTGATTGTAAATCATTTTGCCAGAAACTGTATTGCTTTATTGATTCAGTATCGTTTCCATGTTTTCTCTCAACAGGAACTGAAATCGACAGCAACAATTGAACCGGAAACAAGACTGGGGAAGTACCGAGCCTGTCTGCATCTTACCGGGCAGCATTAGACGTGATATTTCAGTCTCTAATACTGTCAGGTAAAGATGTCTGCAGTCTCTTAATCAACACCGACTTCTGTCATCGTCTATTCTGAAGGTAAGTATTACACTAGAATGCGTTTAATTACATTTGTATAACCGCGATGTCAAATCACACCGGTAAAATATAGACCTGTGATCGTTACTAAGTAGTTTATTATTAAATCTGGGCAACGCGTAGTAATAACTATGGGAACTATTCGTTGATTGATTCAAAGCCAGAAGACGTAATATAAATTTAGAACCGTCTCCACTAAAACATACGTGAATTTATTTATTTGTAGGTTCTCGTCCACGGAAAAACGTAATTTTACTTTAAGAACAACGCTCAATAAAAATAAACCTTGAATTATATTATAAGCCACGCCCACTAAAAAGTAAACGTGGGTTTTATACAGCTAGGACCACGCCCACTGGGAAGTAATCTTGAATTTATACATCACGCCCACTAGAAAGTAATCGTTTATTCAAACATTTTGAACCACTACCACTAGAATGTACTCAAGAATTTATACATCTTTGTTCACGAGCACTAGTAAGTAATCACAATTTTACACATATAGTAGACTATGAGCACTAAAAGGTATAAACATCTTGGACCACGCCCACTAGAAAGTAATCGTGAATTTATATACCTACATATAGTAGAACCACGCCCACTATAAGTAATCACGTATTTATACATCTAGTAGGACCACTAAAAAACCAACAAAGACGTCATAGTATCTAGTAGATCAAGCAATTTGAAACTAATTGCGAATGTATACATCTAGTAGGACCACGCCCACTAAAAACCTACAATGACTTTATAGTATCTAGTAGATCAACCCTCTAGAACTGATTGCGAATTTATACATTTTCTACCCTCTTCATTAAAACCAACTGCATTTTTATTTTAGGATTACTCCCATTAAAAACTAACCTTGAAATGTACAGAAGCCCACGCCCATTAAATCCAAGCGTGGGATGTAGTGATCACCCAGTTTTAGGGCCAATCAAAGGAGGGCACTATAAAGTATTTGAAAAACTTGTTTGCATTTTTATTAAAATTCAAAATTCCAGAAGTTCTTGTGCTTTACTCCTTTACATGCTAAGCCTAAATACACATTTTCCGATTGAAGAACATAAACGATATAACCTTTATAAAAGCCCTTTTAAATGGTTTTGCTAGAACCATTGAAACATTACGTCAAGGCAGTGGTTGACTTTGACCCGGATATCCTTTTCCAGGGTCCAAACAGGATGTTCGAATTCAGCTTCCTCAATACTTAACAACTCTGTTATTTAATAAGGGTACAGTTTAAGTCTTCTGAGACATACGTGTGCACAAGTAATATCATCAAACCCTCTCTTTAAAGTAAACAGACGTCCTTCAAACGCTAACACAATAATCAACTATCCAATACTATTTTAATGGGTTCTTACATGTGACAGCCTTTTAGTTTATAAAATTATAAATGTATGTAACGGATCTATTAGAGCCATCGCCACCTCTCTGTCCCCAATTTAAAATTTCATACGTTAATGCTTCTTCTAGTTTTCTTCTAATCATTGCTTCGTCGATGCTCTCACGCCATCTTCATCGTAACCGTACTCTCTTTCCTCATGGGCCTATACCCTAGTACCTTCTAGGGCCACATGTCCCAAACCATGCTTCCAATTACCTTCTTCCTATCTCCTCCATGTTCCTTTTATCCATTTCGTAAAAACATTGTTCGTTTGTCATCCTTTCAAGTCTCGATTTACCGCAGCTTTGACGTAAATAGTCCATTTCCTTCGACATTAATTTATTATTATTAGCTTTAGTAACATCCCATACCTCTGAACCTTTGACTGTAACTCTCCGTTTTGACTTTGTCCGTTTTGCTCGTGTTACACTTTTTAGAGAAGTGACGAACATGGCGACCAAGTAATCAGTTCCTTTAGTAATGTTAGCCATTGTTGCCATGGTAACGAGTCGCCTACTGGCTGGCTGCTGACGTCACTACATTCTTTCCAACCATGTTTCTCAGCGCATAACTTAACAAGTAGAGTACTGTATTCTTTTTTCAGTGACCAAAAATAATTAGACAATTAGATGAATTAACAATTATTTTCCAAAATTAATACAATTTTTTTAACTTTAACTCTGATCGAACCGTTTTAACATGTTTACATTGACATGTTTTATTTGTTTTATATTAATTTATAATTATGTTGTTTTGCATTACGAAATTGTATATATGGGTTGTGCTTTTATAAGTACCATTAGGCTCTTGATGAAGATACCACAGTGATGTCGAATCGTCAAGAATATTGATTTGGCCAAGTATTTCCATCACAATTTCTAAGAAAAAAAAACAGTCCTGACTTGTGCAAACCCAACATGCCCACTGCAGCCATTAGGAAGACAGAATCTAGTGCCGAGTCATCTGATTTATCAACTGTTCATAATTATTCTATAAACTCGTCTTCGTTCGAGTGTTGTGATTAATGATTTATTTGTGGCAATTAATCATATTTAATTTTTAATGATTAATTCTGAAAGTGGTGGGGTGTTGGTTTGTAAGAGCAATGTGGATCTATTAGAAAACCTAAAAGTGTTTCACCACTAATGTAACTAAGAGTTTTAAGTGTTTACGGAACCTACCAATGGGCTCTTTGAGGATTCGAAAACCAGCTCTACTCCACGTATGAGAAGCAGAATTGGGATCAATTTGTTAGCAGGTACATACAACATAAGAAGGTCAAGCAGAGAAGGGACAACGATTTTACTCGAGAAACGCTACTAAAAAAATGGTCGCATAACTATTTCCGTGAAGGCGAAAGTGTTTTACCGTTGCAAGTAACATGTTGCTAAAAGGGGAGGAACTGGGAAGAAATTCTTAACCGTCCGCTTAATGAACTTCCCCTGATATTGTGGCAAAACAAAAGGACGTAAACTATTTGCTGCCATGCCTGTTTGACAAAAACGGGAAAGTTATTGAGAGCCTGGCGCGGTACAAGGGCTTCCTGATCGGAATACCAGAACAGCAATATTCTCTGGAGGGAGGGCGACGAAGGTATTTATGTGTAGTGCATAGGGGACACTCGAACATGTGTTTGTTTGTTTGTCAGAAATTTTATGTTGTTCAACGTTTTTTAACTTTAAAAGCTTTTTTAAAGTTTTTTTCAGTGATTTACTTTTTCTACATTTTAAATTTACCCATCCAACTGATTTGCAGTTATAAATTTGTAGTGGTACCACTGATTGTGACGAAATAAGTCGTTGTAACGCATATAACAATAAAGCATATTATTTTATGAGTTCGTGTGCAGTTATTTGTTTATTTATAACCTTAACTCACAAGCCAAGTCCGTTATTACTTATACCATCCAAGTTTTGACGTTTTTTTTAAATTTTTGTTTATACTTATTGTAATAAAAATTAAAACTTTCAGCAGTAAACGGATGTTCTCTTTCGTCTGTAATATCTATTCCAACCAAAACCCCACAAGTTCTCGATATATTTGAACGAAACCCCACAAAATGGGAACACAAAATGCCACATTTTCAAAACAATATTGCTGTTTAAATTAATTTCTTAGTTATACATTTTGAAAACTCTTTACCACTTTTATATTGAGATCGGTCGTGGATGAATAAAAAATTCAAAATCTTGTATATTCTTCTATAAAGTGTTTTTCTTGCAATATTGCTAATTCCTTTTATATTAAAAACTATTTGACTTTCATATTTCTCTATAATATGCTCGTTGAAAACCCTATTTAATTTACCTATAGACGTAAAACAAGTAATATATAAGAAAAATTGTTTTCAAGTAAATTCCTACTCAGGCAAACGAAGAAAATTTTAGTTTAGTCACCCTAGAGCACTATTTATGTTATTGTGTGGTAACCATGGCAACAGTTTGAGGTTGTACAATGGAGGTTTCGTCAACAACCAGATGAGGGCAAAAAGTCATATATATCTTTGAGAAATATATTTCTAGGTATTAAAAAAAAGTTGCGTAATGCCAAGGTGCGCTAGACTTCGGACATGAAGATTCTCAGTTCGAATCCGTCTGTACCCCACAAATTTTATAATTTAGTTATTGAATAAATATTTGAAAAAACTGTATTAACATCAGTTGTCATTCACTAGAGGTTTAAAAAAATGTGTTTGAAATTGATTGGATGCATACAAACGTATTTTATTCACGATTGAAATTTTGTACAAGATATATACCTACATATATCAGGAGAGTGTGAGCTAATAGAAAAAATTTAAAAATGTTATTTATACATCTAATAATTATTAGAATTGTTTGGAAAATTGTATCTCTTGTAAGTTGTTTTGTTATTACATGTAGGACTACATAGTGTTATTATGTTGTTTATATATACTTTTGAGGTTAAGTTAACATAGCTTACTTTTGTTACGCTTTAACGTATACAAATGTTCTATTTATTGTAATATAATTTTTCTTCATTTCCTTGAGAAGCATCGCTAGGTTTTCCCGACTGTGATCGAAATGTTGGCGAGAATTCAAAGGTCTATTTGGCTGGGTTTTCGTCAGAAGCATTTCCCACAATAAATATACACAAGACATTACACTCTAATGTTGACTTAATTCTTCCTTCTTGACGAAATCAGTCTTCAGATTCTTTGCACGAAGCTCCGTTAACTTATTCTTCAGCGGGCAATTTGTTCTTTGAAAATGTCAACCAGTTTCTTATTCTATTCTACTCCGTCTTCTGTATGTTCGTCAACTCTAACAACGTGAGTTCATATCGTTTATTCTGTTCTGTACTCTATCATTACAAAGGCTTCCGGTAGTTTCTGCACACAGATATGATTTAAAGCTAGCACTCACAGATGATCTCGTGGCCATTACTACAAATTGCATTTAAACAGCATTTTAACTTATTTTGTCGTTTGTTTTTTTAGTTTTAAAATTTTACTAGTTTTATCCTTTTATTGGATTTTATCTTTAGTTCGTCATAATTTGTTACCCACTATACAGTTCAATTCCGGAAATTCGAACTACTTGGTGCAGAGGCTTATCCGGATTACTGAAAGTACCTACGTATGCATTTAACAAAATTCAACAGTGATGCAAAATTTCCTGTAAAAGCCATTCATAAATAGCGTCATCAACGAATGGATAACTACTTGTGTGCATCGCTTGTCTCTTAAGTGTACCTTCGTCAGGCGTTGATGCACATGAAAACGTTTTTGCACGATTTATTTTTTAAATCAGCGACTGTCATCTTACCAGCATTAAAATCACGGGCCAGATGGGAACAAGTATCTCCATTGTCGAGACGTAATAAGATGGTGCACTTGTTACTCGAAGACAGTGGTTTTTACGTTTTCTTTTTTCACTCATTTCAACACGTCACTGAGCACTTGAAAAGCAAAAATAAGACTGGCTAAATTCATTCTTACGTATCCCACCCTACTTATTGAATATAGGGGGATTCATCTGAAAATTATGAAAGAGAACAACAGAAAAATATTCCGGGAAATTCAATTCCGCGCTCGCATGTTTTTCACAAGGCTCGTTTCTCCCTCTTTCTCTCCACTAACCTAAGGCGCTAAGACTCTTATACAAAACATAGCTTTTTTTCACCCGTTCGATTCGGATTACTGGAGTGTCGGAGTATTGAAGTTCGGATTGCCTAGATTACACTGTATTAACTTTATTTTGTTTTTCGCAAGAAATAATCTCTTATTTCCAGAAAATTTATATATATATATATATATATATATATATATATATACTACTTTTGCACTTTCTACAATCTTTGTTGCCTCAATGTTGCATTTCTAAATTTACTAATTACAAACTCCATAAATATTAAGCTTTTTTCATTTAAGGAACCTTCTCAGTATTAATCTCTGCTTTATGGTAAAATTAAAATTAGAAAGGCATTTGGAAGTGGCCAAGATGAGAGAACGTATGTTGCTCTCAGTACACAACCTTAAGGATCCTTATAACGCCAAGGACACAATCCAAAGTGTGGAATGATATACATGTCGGCTCTCTCAAGTCGAGTTGTTACTGGAACTACGATTTCGTGAAAAGTGTGACGAGCCATAGCTCTTCTTCGATGAAAAATACTTTTCTAATTTTAATTTGTTTCGTTTATATGATATTTAATACTGATTAGAGTGCTAAAATATTCTCTCGCTTATACATTATCACTACAGAATAGTTTGCGCAAGCACCTCCTTCCACTTTCTTTACCAAGTCCTTCAGGCGTACATTGAATGTGATGAGTGATATGGCACGGCTTGGCCCGCGAACCTACTCGTACTTCCTCACTTGTTCCGATATTGATTCGACGTTTTTTTACAAATTGACAAGATGTCAAGAGGTACGTTTTAATAAGCAAGCGAAAGCTGTTGTTTTTCATTTTAACATTCGAAGGTAAATGTTCTGTATAAGGAAACCTAGGCCTTGTTTCCCCTCCAAACCGCCCGGAAGAGTTCCGGGACTCTGGAGTAACACGGTTTACTTTCAGAAGAGCCTAGTACAACTGGACGCCGAAAGGCGCTGGATACAAGCACAAGAGAAATGTAATTAGAGACCAGTCAACGCAAAACAAGGAGAGATTTCTGATGCGCGACAGATCTGGTTATAAATCAATACCATTTTAAGAGTTACAGACTTTGCCTGCTTAGGTCAACTGGCATCCACTTGTACAAACATAACGCAAGTCTGGCCGATCGCGATGGTGAAGCAAGCAGAGCGGCCTGCGGTTGTTTTATATAAGGCAATTGTAAACCTATTGTGGTCTTGGCAGTGAAAGGTGACCCTAGCAAAATAATTAAAATTTTAATTTGGGAATATTTTGTTCTAATATTTTTGTTTACATAGAAGCCCTATTTTGTATGCCAAAAATTCACATTATCGTTACAATAACACCTCTTTAATATAATTACATTGGTAAGTGCCACGTGCAAGACTTCAGGTAAGGGCTCAATGATGTGAGTCACGTGCTTCAGGTAGGAGTTCAATGGTGGGTGTCACGTGCAAAACTGTTCAGGTAAAGGTTCAATGATACGAGTCACGTGCAATATTGTTTGTTTAGGTAGGGGCTCAATGGGGAGAGTTACGAGCAAAACTGTTTAATGAGGTGTGTGTCACGTGCAAGACGGTTTGTTCAGGTAGGGGTTCAATGGTGCGAGTTACGTGCAAGATTGTTTTTTTTTCAGGTAGGGCCTCAATGGTAAAAGTCACATGTAAGACTGTTTGTTAATATAGGGGTTCAATGGTGCGAGTTACGTGCAAGATTGTTTTTTTTCAGGTAGGGCCTCACTGGTAAAAGTCACATGTAAGACTGTTTGTTAATATAGGGGTTCAATGGTGCGAGTTACGTGCAAGATTGTTTTTTTTCAGGTAGGGCCTCACTGGTAAAAGTCACATGTAAGACTGTTTGTTAATATAGGGGTTCAATGATATGAGTCACGTGAAAGACTGTATGCTCAGATAGGGGCTCAGTGGTGTCAGTCAGGTTACAAAGAGTAGGTTATTGTTGACCAAAAGTTTGCAAATAGTAAATTCTATTCAGGGAAATGTGAAAACTTAATATTTCCCCATAAAATGCTTCGAGAATTATTATGGTTGTGAGTACAATACTTGGTCAGGAAGACTTTTACAATGTCTGTTAAAGAAGTAATAAACATTTTAGAATGCAATAAAATTATTTACAAGGTCATATAAGCATCGTTGGTTTCACATTGTTAAACTCCTCGCTGAGTGTTATTCCACTTACTTGTAGGCCTAGCAGGATAGAGCGGAATAAATATAAACTAACTGCATCCGGTTTTCTAATGACGTGGTGATTTGAACTAATGACAAGCCAGCAACAAAGAACGATATGGTGATTTTAATTGATGAAAAGATTCTACTGCTGGGCGAAGGAATGAGTTCCAAAATAAATACTGGACTTTGTATAAAGTTATGAGAAAATAAAAACATTTGATAGCATTGTAGGGGTAAGGTCGTCATTCAAGGGATTCGGGTAAACTGGAATTTGGAAACATTTCTTAGCAAAAATGAACATTTTCCGCAACAGAAAATTATTTCTGTATCACTCATGTTGACTATCATAAGGAAAGGATAAATAATATCGACAGGATTAAGGTAAAGACATATTACTTCCAGGTTTGGAGTATAGGGGGAAAATATATATATGTCCCGATGTTCCGATCATCTATTGGTGCTGAATCATATGTTGATAAGACGCAGGTGTTTACTGTAGACTAAAGTGAAGTAAAAGGTTAAAGACTGCTAGAATAAAGGTAACAATATTCTGATACAATAAAGTGTTGTATATCAGACCACGTCACCGTTCACTTGGCCCTGAGAGATCGTACGAGATTTCTCGTGTACTTCTACTTCTTAAAACGTGTTACATATATTCAAAATGTTCTGTATATACAGTGCGTGAGGTTTTAATGGACTCCCTCGTTCTGCTCTTGCATTTGACTACTAGCCTAACTGAAAACATACAATACATATATCGCCTCTTTCGTAATCGTGTCTCTTTGCAGAAGCAGAGCAACACATTTAAAGATCATGTCTACATCAAACTATTACAGCATTATCATTTAGTTAATTAGATCTGTTTACACTTTAACGCACCCTGATGTTTTCTGAAGTTTTGGGTTTGACCCCAGACCACCCTAGCGATCTCAAGGTCAGAGAAACGATTAAACCTCACGCACTGTACATCAACAGCTTCTGCATCCAATATGTCTACACATATTTCAAGATTGCTTGTTATTTCATATCGAAACTAATTTATCATCGAATATATATAATATCGACTGTCTCATCCAAGTAAGATTGTTATGACAGTCCTTATCATGTGTTTTTATGAAAGTATTTTATACAGGCCTTCTACCTCCCGTCTCGCTTACTGCGATCTCTCAAGGGCAAGTGTACGGTTACATGGTCCGCACTATACTTGGAGAACTTTTGATATTATGACTGGGTGGGTAGCATTACAGATCTACTCCACTGGAATCAAAGACGTATTAGAGTATATATATATATATATATATATATATATATATATATATATATATATATATATATATATATATATATATTCCATAAGAATATGTGTGTGAGATAGTTTGGCGAATAGGTCTATGTGTAAGTTAACTGTATTTCTCTTATACCAAGGTATTGTGTTATGTTGTAGCGCCTAGAAGTGGGGAATGGTCCAAGAGCTGTCTTACTGAGCTTCATAGAGTAATTCACCAACTACATCTCCATATAGGAATAAAGATTGAGGATGCCTACATGTATTCCACCTCTCCTTGCTATTCGGCTAACTACCCTGTGTAACCCCGGATAGATGTCTACTTCCTCCCGTAATTCTTCCTATTTCACTTACTAGGGAGGTTTATGCCCCTTCCGTAATATCCAAGAGAATGGGGTAACTTATCCGGAGATCAACCAATTGTCCCGAAGATTCCCGAAAGTAAAAAACGGCGGTAGGTTAACTCTTAACAGCTGTTTTCGTGTTCATAGAGGTTGTTCAAGGTTATGTTTAAAACATTTTCAAGTGTAATTTCCTGTACAATCAGTAATATTATATATTTCATTAAATTAAGCAGTAACGTATTATTTCGTACAAGATTTCCATTACGTGTAGGTTATGTTACTTTATTGTACATTAGTAATTAAAATAAGTGTTTTAGGAAAATGTATATATTTTCTAATTTGTTAGTGGGAAATGTAGTATATCCACATATTGAGCTGATTTAACCGGATTTATTAATTTAATATACTATTGCCTATTTAATAACATGTTTAAGTGAAATTTGTAAATGTGATTAAATGTTACGTTAAATTTCAAAATGAAAAGTTACACAATAATAAATAAGGTTATGTTACTTTGTAATAAAAATGTACAAAAGTAATAAACATTTCATTACTTATCAGTAGGTTGGCGGTGAGTATATATAATATTCTTACTTCAGTATTACAGAATGTTACAGCGTTAATGATACGTTCTTATCGATTTATTTAATGCTTTAAATGCTTTTATTGGATAAATAACATTATTTGCCAAGTTACACTTTTGGCGGTCTCTCGTCTAGTATTACTTTCTTAAAATTAGGAGCAGATAAAATAAATCGATTTCACAAGATCGATTCGAGAAACATTTTAAATAAAATTCTTTTACTTGACATGGTTGTGATACTGTAAAGACCAACACGTGTTGTTTAATAACTTTCGATCTATGTTTATTTCGTAACTTTAAAGTAGGTATGCATTCTGATGATGACTTCGATATGCACATCGAAATGTACGTATAATCTTTATATGAAAAAGTTGGTTTGTGTACGCTTCTCAAACTCAAAATATTCTGCAGCGCTTGATCTCAAATTTTGACACAACATACGACCAGATTCACAGATTGTTTTTATCTATTTTTCGTCTCAGTACCAACCCTGCTATCGTGAAGAACAGCCTTTTCAAAAGTCAGCAGTGTACCTGCTACCGCGCCATCCAACAGCTAGAGGAACACTCGCCATACTAGATAATAACCCCTGTCACGTGTGAAACATCGCCTGTTCCCAATTACATTGTTTGTTAAGAAACAAACGTATCCGCTTGCATCCCATTCAAATTATTATACAATTTCAATTAAATATTCGCCTTGATCAAGGTACTTTTGTATGATCGAGAGCTCCGCCGCTCGTCAAATCGTAAGTAGAGGTTATTTGGGAATGCCAGCCCCACCCGATTTGCGACTGCTTCATTGGTTGTGGGTTTGCACCGTAAAGTTACAACATCGGTCCAGTCATATGTACAATCAAGCATTCCCAAACTAACGTGTGAACACAATGTCTTCCTCTTGCAGAGGGTTGCAATGGGTTCCACAACTTCCTCTTGCACACCCTAGGAGTAACTGGGAAAACGTTTTCTTATCAGATTGATGTTGGGAAAGGTTTGATAAAAAAAAAGACACAATCTTAGCTCTGCATTTCTTTAACCTCTGAAATATTGCAAAATTAAAATTGTATAAAACGCATGTTTTTCCCCTCGCTTCTCATTCATGCAACCACAATGTGCCACAAGAAAGCGTGCCAGGGCACTAGTATATACACACACATATATACTGTGTGTGTGTGTGCGCGCGCGCGCGTGTGTGTGTGTGTCTTTGTGTGTGTGTGTGTGTGTGTGTGTGTGTGTGTGTGTGTGTGTGTGTGTGTGTGTGTGTGTGTGTGTGTGTGTGTGTGTGTGTGTGTGTGTGTGTGTGTGTGTGTGTGTGTGTGTGTGTGTGTGTGTGTGTGTGTGAGAGAGAGAGAGAGAGAGAGAGAGAGAGAGAGAAAGAGAGAGAGAGTGTGTGTATGTAAATATGCGTATGTGAGTGTGTGTCAATGAATTATTATTTAATTCATATCTCGCCATATCTCGCATTATGGTATCAGGTGTATTTCTAATTATACTAAATGTAAGGACGTTCCTTCGGGTAACTCGATAAGTTCGAACTGTGTAGCTTTCATATAGCCTAAAAATGTAAATACAGTATTTATGAACATCTGCAGAGCTTTAGGCCAATTCTCAGGGAGAGTTATGCTTGATAGAGGAACAAAAATTCGGGACCACAAGAATGTCAAAATCAAAATACAATTATGTTTTTACCGAACGAATAATGACTTACAGAACTTCTAATTTAAGTAAATTTATAGCAAACTCAAATTATAATCCCGGAAGGTCTAACGTGAATGTTTCAATAACTACAACGTTAGGGACAAGAAAAATACAACATTGCACAGTATAGATTCTACACTTCCTGCACGGCTTCGGGGAGAACCCCACAGAATCGATATTCCTCACTAGTGAGACGATAACGGGAACGAAGGGAGCGCCACTTGGATCTCTTCGCTTCCCAGAGTATCGATGAAGATTTACTTGAACATCTACACGGCCCAGGATTGTGTATAGGAAGGGTATTTAGATGACGTACGAGCATTAAGCTGTGTGTGGTATCAGTAACGCAGCCATACATTCTTCGGGCAGTGGGGAATTGGTAGGTCAAGGGAATCTTAACATTAAGGAGTAAAGTTATACACGAAGAAAAAATTTTAAATTAAATTCAACTATATAAAACTTTTAATTAAGACGAAATGAGTATATTAAATATTTACTTAATTTGAATACATTACAAATTTAAAGAGTAGTCAATTTAAGAATAATAGTTAAAGTGCATGTTGAAGGAGGTTTTTATTTAAGAAATTGAATTAAAAAGTTACAAAAAATAAAAAAATCTTAAAACAAGCAAAATAAAATAAAAAAATTTAAGTCAATGCCTAGTTAGTGAACAAACATTGTTCATTTTACTTACTTAATAAATTAAGTAACATAACCTATGCGTTGAATCAGCTGTTCTACCACATAACCTATAATATAAAATCATCGGTTTCATAAAATCATATGTTATATTTTAAGCCAAATGGGACGAAATAACTATATTACATACCTTGCCCTATTTGTGAACAGTTTATCTACCATTTAAAACTAAAATTAATTCATATTAAATGTAATTAATGATTTAATATTTGAAAAAACTTTGTTTTCATAAAATGTTGTCCTCTACAAATTTTAAAAAAATGTATATTTGAGTACATTTATCTGCCTTTCCTAAAATAACAATATTTGCCTCTGTTAACGCGTTTCGTAATGACTACATTTTCAAAACGTAAATAATATTCTTTTTAGTTTTGAAAATGGAGTCATTCCGAAACGCGTCAACATAGAAACAATATTATAATGTTAGGAAACGATGTAAATGTACTCACATATAAATAAATATACCTAACAGAAGTGAAAATGAGTATATTAAGAATTTAAAAAAATGTATTTGAACTTGAGTGGATGAATAAATAATACTTTATTAACCATTGAACATTTGAGCAAGATATATATATATAAACCAAGAGAGAGAGAGAGAGAGATCTAATACAAGGAAATGAAAAAAAATGTATTTGAACTTGAGTGGATGAATAAATAATACTTTATTAACCATTGAACATTTGAGCAAGATATATATATATATAAACCAAGAGAGAGAGAGAGAGATCTAATACAAGGAAATGAAAAAAAATGTATTTGAACTTGAGTGGATGAATAAATAATACTTTATTAACCATTGAACATTTGAGCAAGATATATATATATATAAACCAAGAGAGAGAGAGAGAGAGATCTAATACAAGGAAATGAAAAAAAATGTATTTGAACTTGAGTGGATGAATAAATAATACTTTATTAACCATTGAACATTTGAGCAAGATATATATATATATAAACCAAGAGAGAGAGAGAGAGATCTAATACAAGGAAATGAAAAAATATGTATTTGAACTTGAGTGGATGAATAAATAATACTTTATTAACCATTGAACATTTGAGCAAGATATATATATATATATAAACCAAGAGAGAGAGAGATCTAATACAAGGAAATGAAAAAAAATGTATTTGAACTTGAGTGGATGAATAAATAATACTTTATTAACCATTGAACATTTGAGCAAGATATATATATATATATATAAACCAAGAGAGAGAGAGATCTAATACAAGGAAATGAAAAAAATGTATTTGAACTTGAGTGGATGAATAAATAATACTTTATTAACCATTGAACATTTGAGCAAGATATATATATAAACCAAGAGAGAGAGAGAGAGAGATCTAATACAAGGAAATGAAAAAAAAATGTATTTGAACTTGAGTGGATGAATAAATAATACTTTATTAACCATTGAACATTTGAGCAAGATATATATATATAAACCAAGAGAGAGAGAGAGAGATCTAATACAAGGAAATGAAAAAAAATGTATTTGAACTTGAGTGGATGAATAAATAATACTTTATTAACCATTGAACATTTGAGCAAGATATATATATAAACCAAGAGAGAGAGATCTAATACAAGGAAATGAAATAAAATGTATTTGAACTTGAGTGGATGAATAAATAATACTTTATTAACCATTGAACATTTGAGCAAGATATATATTTAACCAAGAGAGAGAGAGATCTAATACAAGGAAATGAAAAAAAATGTATTTGAACTTGAGTGGATGAATAAATAATACTTTATTAACCATTGAACATTTGAGCAAGATATATATATATATAAACCAAGAGAGAGAGAGAGAGAGAGAGATCTAATACAAGGAAATGAAAAAAAATGTATTTGAACTTGAGTGGATGAATAAATAATACTTTATTAACCATTGAACATTTGAGCAAGATATATATATATATATATATAAAACAAGAGAGAGAGAGAGAGAGAGATCTAGTACAAGGAAATGAAAAAAACTGTATTTTCATTTTCACAAAGTACAATTCTATAAAGAAATATCAAGTTTGAAATTTGTTGCAAAAGGGAACAATTGAAGTATTTGTTTTACTCGTTTCAACATATAACAGAAACTGTATAATCATTCTGTGGGAGGGGATAACCCCCAAACCCGTTGGGGTTAATTAGAAATCTAGACCTGAATTACGTTCTTCGGATTTGTTAATTCCGTGATAAACTCATATAATTGTAGTCTTAATAGTTTTAAAATACTTTGGCGTTTAATTTCTTTTTTTGAGTGAATTATTAAAAAAAAGGTTTGTCGACTTTTACTTGCTAGATTATATCTCTCCGTCCGTGTTTTACATTTTTTTTTTAATAAAACTAATAAACTATAGGAATCGATTGCACAAGTTGAATCCTGATGGTCATTGCTCGGGTAGCCATCAGCTGTTTACAGAGCCAACAGTACTTTCTCCTCCTAATGTTATCACTTGTTTGCTCGACAGTGGCCATGGAAAACTTTGGCCCGAACAACACCTTACGTAACCTCAATTTACTTGGCTAGCGTAAACAAGTCACTGCGTCTACAATGGCATCCAGCCTGGGGCGAGCAAAGCCCTCAAGTAAAACGGGTAGAATAGTTGAGCCAATTTTGTTATTAAATTAGTTGTTTGAAACAGTAATATTTATTTGTATTCTCTTTTATTTTCAAGTAGAATAACACACAGTTTACTATGGTTTTTTGTTATTTAACAAACTTCTGATCTTCTGAAAGGTTAGTTTACTTAAAATATAACCTAATCTTTTCGAGTTCGATCTCAGGCTAGAGTAGCGGGTAGGCTCTTCTCCGTCCCGCCAAGGAAGGTCTATTTTAGGTAGACCGTCTAGCTCACCTGCTCTTTAAGATAGTTTTTTCTTTTGTGCATTCAAGAATGCGAATGGAGCGTACAAGCATGGGTGTGAGTGTTCAAGCAAGCGCGTAAGAGTTCAAATAAGTGAAAGTTTAAGCAGGTGATTGAAGCGTTCGAATAAGCGAATAATGTGTCCAAGTACAAATGTGTGCGTTCCAACAAGTGATTCGAGCGTTCAAAAAAGCGAGTGGAGCGTTCAAATAAGCGAGTGGAGCGTTCAAAAAACCGAGTGGGACGTTCAAATAAGCGAGTGGAGCGTTCAAAAAAGCGAGTGGGACGTTCAAATAAGCGAGTGGAGCGTTCAAATAAGCGAGTGGAACGTTCAAATAAGCGAGTGGAGCGTTCAAAAAAGCGAGTGGAACGTTCAAATAAGCGAGTGGAGCGTTCAAATAAGCGAGTGGGACGTTCAAATAAGCGAGTGGAGCGTTCAAAAAAGCGAGTGGAGCGTTCAAATAAGCGAGTGGAACGTTCAAATAAGCGAGTGGAACGTTCAAATAAGCGAGTGGAGCGTTCAAAAAAGCGAGTGGAACGTTCAAATAAGCGAGTGGAGCGTTCAAATAAGCGAGTGGAGCGTTCAAATAAGCGAGTGGAGCGTTCAAAAAAGCGAGTGGGGCGTTCAAAAAGCGAGTGGGGCGTTCAAATAAGCGAGTGGAGCATTCACGTACAGATGCGTGCATTCAAGCAAGCGTGTAAGCGTTCAAACAAGCGAGCGAGACCTGATGAACCGTTTTGTTTTTCGATCTGAAACCAAAACGTTTTTAATTACTAAAATATCCCATCCACCTCGCGTTGGCTGGAACATGCGGTCACTGGGAATGGAAGGAATGCCACGTTGTCACATGTTGGTTCCACTCGTGTCCCCAGATGTTTTCTCTCCCTCCCGCAGCGACACTCCCCCTCCGATTATGTTTTTATACCCCTTCCTATTTTCTTTAACAGGATGTATGACAAAAAATTGTCACACTCTTTATAAGCTTGCGAATGGCAAAATTGTATAAACAATTAGTGACAAGATATTATTTCAGTAGATTTTATCTTTGTATTATGTACCTTAATATTGTTTTGGGCCCGCAACCACACGATATTAATATTTCTCTAAAAGCATACGATTTGTTTCAAAACCCGTTCGTTTTTGAAAAAGAGGAGAATTTGTTGTTAGTAATTTCCTGTAAACTAAATATATCGATATTCCTTGTCCACTGGAAACCATTTTCTTCTCAACTTGTGATAAATATGTAGATTCTAAATTAAACCACCGGATCGTAACAGAGGCAACGTTAAGAGGTGTTAAATTAAAAAAGCAGTTAATTTTTAAAGTTAAAACTACGAGACGTGAGTGAAACTATTTGGGAAAATATTTAGTTACCCTCAACATTTTTCGTTAAATTTTCGAACATGAACGGATTGTAGCGAAGATTTCCGAGGGCCCAACAGCCCGCCTATAATGGAGTCGGTTAACGCTAACAGTAGTTTCTGTTTTCGTTTAGAGGTTATGTTCAAATTATTTTCGAATGGAATTTACTTTCAGAAATATCGTATATTTTATTAACTTTACTCATAACGTATTCATAGACACAAGATTTTTTACGCGTAAGTTATAATACGTTTTTCACTGTACTTATGAATTTCATCATTCTAGTTTGTAACTTCTTGTGTGCTAGATTGTATTTTGTAATAAGACCCTCTGATGATGACATGGTCATCGAAATGTACATAAGGGTTTAATCTTAAGTATTAAAATAACCTATAAAATAAAATCAGCTGTTTTATGAAATCATATGTTATCACTTATTTTAAGACAAATGCGACGAAATAACTATATTGCATACTTTGCCCCTTTGTGAAAATGTTTCTCCCATATAAAACTAGTATTAGTTCATTATTAAATTTATTTATGAATTAATATTTTTTTAAATGTATTAACATCAAGTTTCATCCACTACAAGTTTTAAAAATGTATTTGAACTTGAGTGGACGGTTAAAAAGTGTTTTATTAACGATTGTATAATTGAACGAAATAGTAGTCCTTCGCTATTCGCGGTTTCGCTTACTCGCAGTTTCGTTTATTCGCGTTTGGTAAATTTACAGGATATCTCGATAATATACATCGTATTTTTAACAAAATAGAAGGAAGATAAAACAGTTACTGCGGAGGTTATAGTATGTGTTCTCGTCTTATTTATTTTGTACAGTAGTGTAGTTACTTATCACAAAGAAATCTGATTATTCTACAAACATCCGTTATACTGTACACTACTCAAAAGATAGGCATTCCTTGCTTACAAGTGGAGTTACCTTCACTGACAAACCACGATGAAGCCCGCAGCCAACTCCGTACATACGTTTAGCATAACTTCTGTTTATATACTAACAATTTAATAGTTTTCGAAATCTATACATTGACAATCGTATCCGTCGGCCGTAACTAGCTCGGATTTTGATTTTCCTGTTAGTTACCAAACAGGTGTCGCATTCGCTTGTCGTGTCTGCTAGTTTTGGAAACGTCCCGTCTACTAATGGAATTGTTTAGTGATTTTATTTTGTTTGCTTTTATCTTTTCCCTCAAATTGTTATCCAAGCCATGTTATCAAATTTTGATAGGGACAGGAAAAGGCAAAGAAACGTTATAGCAAAATACACTGTACTGTATTACAAGGTACATTATTGTTGTAATTAGTGTTAACATTTTTTATGTGGAACGTAACTCCCTTTTCCATACAGAGTTGGTTTCACTATTCGCGTTATAAGATGGGGGAACTTAACCCCCACGAAAAACGAGTGATTACTGTTTGTATATAGGCATATATATATATATATATATATATATATATAAGAACAAAAGTCAAAATACAAATACAAGAATTATATTTGAAAATATAATGATGTTGGTACTGTTAGCCAACGAAAAGCTTTGAATTGTAAATTCAAATATAATTCTTGTATTTGTATTTTGACTTTTGTTCTTTATTAATACACAAGAAAACATATTGCGATATTTATATATATATATATATATATATATATATATATATATATATATATATATATATATTTCTAAGTTTTGCAACATTGTTTTCTTTTATTCACTTATCACTTTCACTATATGTACTTAAACAAGAATCTTACTTGGTATTTATGCGAGTTTACTTTCAAAGATTGGTAGTATCTCCATCATCAAGCATCACTGACCGGGGGTTGTAGTAGACTGCTACAACCCCCGGTCAGTGATGACCGATGATGGAGATAATATCAATCTTTGAAAGTTAACTCGCATAAATACCAAGTAAGATTCTTGTTTAAGTACATATATTGAAAGTGATATATATATATATATATATATATATATATATATATATATATACATATATATAAAGGGAGTTTGTGAAGTAATAAAAGAAATTGAAAAATGTCTATAGGCTCTTTAGACACTGTTTTTAACCAAATTTAATAAAAATAATTGCATTTTTCTATCAGTTAATTTTTTTAACACCTATATAAACCGAATTGACCACAACCTTCATTCGCGTTTTCACTCCTGCCGCACGACTGCCACCCGCTTTTACGTGAGAGGTTAGAGTTGGCGTTTAGAACATGATCGCACTTGACCCTATACAAGTCTCCGCTCCGTGACAGTTACACTTGGCTTAGGTTTACACACATTCTTTAATTGCTTGTTAATGAACTTTACTTTATTGCTGTCTACTGAGAATTAAAATCTCACTTCAAGACGATGTCTGTCAATGGACGTAGGAAGAACAAACCCATGCTAACAGCAAAGCGACAAGCTGGAGATTGCAGTAGACGATAAAAGCAAAACGTGCAGCAGATATAAATATCTAGTTGTGGAAATGCATAGCGAGCGTAATTCCTTTACATTTAGTTCAAGGACGACTAGTTATAAACAGACTAAATGCAATATGGCGGTGTAATTATTTGTCAAGAAGGAAACTATATATATAAATTAATTGCAAGAAATATAATACCATACCGAAACATAAACGCATATAGAAAGAAAACAAAAGCTGTAGGAAGCACATACTCTGCAGATAGTGTTGAGGGAACGCCTAGTAACAGACAAGTGTTACTGTGTACGCTGTTCGCCTTTAAACTTTGTGAAATTAATTTAAATTAAGGTGGTATTTTATTGCTTATTTTCTCCAGGTGTGTCTATTCTTAAGCAGAATTGTATTTAACTTTCAAAATATAACATTGAAGTATGAATTAACTTCTAATTTCTCCCTAATAATGCCAACCCCTTTCCGGAAGGAGTATCTGACTACGCCCCTGTCACAACGGATAATCTTTAACAAATATCAACCCTGCTATTCAAAAAACCAGATAAATTAACGACTTCAACACTCAGTTAAGAATCCAACAAAATATTTTTAAAACCAATGTGCACGTCACCATTCAAACCACCGCATCATTCAAAGTAACATGTCTCTTTAAACAAGTAATATAAGCAAAAACTTTTTAAACTCAATTCTTACTTTAAAGTTTAATAATAAAAAAAAAATTATATTCTGATTACGTTTTATTCATTAACTATCAGAGTACTCGTCTTTCGTACGAGGTTGACGTATATTTGTATTTGGGGTGAATTTAATTTACTGAAATTAAATCCCAATAAATATATGAAATTAAAGTTTAAAAACTTAAAGATTATTGTCTTGATCAACCAAGAGAAGGAAAATCTTCTACTTGCTGCATGGCATTTGTAAAGCATAACTAACCTTGAAGATGAATAACAAGCATTTCCTAACAGCTGATTAAGCCATGTATATAATATAGATAATTGAGTGTTAAGGGAGTTTTTAAGGCCAGTAGGGTGATGCCTTGATGAAATATTAGAATAAAAATAGGTTTATATGATAACCAAGGACCATAAGAATGTCCATGTAAAATTTCAACTCAATGTGTTCAGTATTTTTTACGTGATTAAGTAAAACACACAGACAACATTCGATTTTTATATAATAGTATAGTATTACAATTAATATAAATAAAGTAACATAATCTATGCATTAAAACAGCTGTTCTACTACATAACCTATAACACAATCGAAAATCATATGTTATTACTTATTTTAAGCCAAACGAGACGAAATAAATATATTGCAAACCCTGATTTGTAAAACGTTTTCTCTCATATACAACTAAAATTAATTTATTAATAAATATATGTAATGAATTAGTATTTGAAAAACTGTAATAATATCCACGTGTCATCCACTACAAGTTTTACATGAACTTGGATATATATATATATATATATATATATATATATATTAAAACAACATAGGTTATTCAAATACAAGAATATTTATTAATTTATATTCAAAGCTTTTCGTTGGTAAACAGTACCAACATCATCAGGAATGAAAATTACAATAATGCAAGCAATAGGCCTAAAACATATGTTTTCATTCCTGATGATGTTGGTACTGTTTACCAACGAAAAGCTTTGAATATAAATTAATAAATATTCTTGTATTTGAATAACCTATACGTTGTTTTAAATTATTAAACAAGAAAACATATTATATATATATATATATTTTAAAAACAACACAGGTTATTCAAATACAAGAATATTTATTATTTTATATCCATATATTAATATATTTTATATATTTATTTTGGATATAAAATAATAAATATTCTTGTATTTGAATAACCTGTGTTGTTTTTAAATTATTAAACAAGAAAACGTATTTTATATATATATATATATATATATATATATATATATATATATATATATATATATTAATATGAGAGTATGCACTAATAGAAAGAATTGAAAAAATATATACTCGTATATTTATACGGAGACAGGTGAACAACTGTCACTCGCTGTAAAAAAGA